>JAIFGZ020000601.1:0-721028 GCA_019925245.2 Oryza australiensis
GGGCTCATGAAGGGTTACGCGGAGGCTACGCTAGCCAAAAACAAAAACTTTTACCGCGCAAAACCAGAACACTTGCAAGTAAGGGCCGATAGATCGTTACCGATTGAGTAGAGTGCAGCGGAATAACCAATCGTGGCAATCCGATCCGGAACAAGTAGCCGATTCCCTGAGACAAATGCCCGATTCGCCAATCGCCCATTCGAGCCGTCCGGCCGCGCTTCACGCTCGCTCCGATGCGCCCGACCGCAGCCGATTCCACTACGCGCCGATCGCTCCGATTGCAGCCCGATCCGGGCCGATCAACAGCGCGCAACGTAGCAGCCGCTCTACCGGTATCCACACGTCCGGGGACGTAACGCCGTACACCCGTGTGCTAGCACGCGATGCAAGGCTAGGGTTTGGCTCGAAAGTGGGGAGGGTTTCCGTGGAGATTGATCTCGGCGACTTCGTTGCACGCGATGCAATTGATGTCTATTCAGCCTCTCCACCCCTCCCTCCTTTATATAGAGTTGGCCGATCGGGACTAGTGGCCGATTAGGACTCTATTTTGAATCGGATCTCATCCGTATCTCATAGAGTTGGCCGCCCATACGTCGTAAGCCCATAGGACTCTATCCGATCGGATCCCTATCCGATCGAGCCGTATCCGAGTCCAACTCGAATATCTATTCTATCCCCTTAAGCGTGCGACCCCGTAGGTTCAGGTATACTCTGCTTCGGCTATAGTCTAACTTAGCCGATCGTCGGCCGAGTCCAACTCAGCCGACACTGTCAACAGCGGCGCCTAGCAAAGACATATTGACACCATAGTATACAAGAATATAATATCGGCTCGAACCCGTAATGTGTACACAAATCCCTTTGCCTCACGATACCGCTTAAGCTATAGGCAAGATGTGTGCCATCCCTTCAATAGCTTAACCATTCACTCGAACCGTATTGGATTATCGTCGTTGATTGACTCCTCAATCAACTTAGCATGGCCATGCATTTCCATAATCCATTACCTCGAGGGGCCCAGAGATATCTCTCCAAAGGAGGGGCAAATTCCATCTTGATCACTCACATCCCACTCCATGTTTCATAGCAAACCCGAAAACTACCTTTATAACTATCCAGCATACGAAATAGCGTTTGGTAGTCCCAAAGTAGGCTACTACACATGTTGGAATCCATGGTGATCTCGTGTCTAAGGACTTTGTACCAACACTACCCGAGACCAACTAATGGCACATTAATTCCTCGTAGTGTCTCATGGTGGGTCTATCCAACAATGTGTTCTCTAACACATATGTCCATGTTTATTGATTTGGTATCTCCATACCCATGATCTATGAGACATGATCATCAATCAATAAACATGCCGATCTTAGAATCATATTTGTTCCAACAATATGACATATGATCGTGATCGTTTAGAAATAGATTCATACATATCGAGTCTCATAAATAAGTCACGTACTTATTGATCAATACAAGATGTCTATTTCATGGAACCGAATAACACTTTATTCATTTATACATAAACATTGACGTGATATCCAACATCTCCATGTTGCCTCTAGGGCATATCACTAACAATCTCCCACTTGCACTAGAGTCAATCATGTAAGTATCTAATACCCATTGCTTTGTGTGCGCCTCATGCTTCTACCGAGGAGAGGTTTTGTCGCGGATCGGCTATGTTGAGATCCGTGTGCACTTTGCATATCTTGACATCACCTCTGTCCACAATCTCGCGGATGAGATGATATCGCCGAAGTATGTGTTTGGACTTCGATGTGACCTCGGCTCCTTGGCTTGCGCAATGGCTCCACTATTGTCACAATAGAGAGACATTGGACCTGCCGTACTAGTCATCACACCAAGCTCACAAACGAATTTCTTGATCCAAACAGCCTCCTTTGCAGCTTCCGAAGCAAGCAATGTACTCGCCTCCGTTGTAGAATCAGCAACAAGATCCCGCTTGGAACTCTTCCACTGATCGCGCCTCCGTTCGGTAACACGAACCCGATTGCGATCTATAATCATCCTTGTCCTGCTTGGAAGCTAGCATCGGTGTAACCACTTACAACGAGCTCTTCCTCACCTCCATAGACTAGGAACATATCCTTAGTTCTTCTCAAGTACTTAAGGATATTCTTTACGGCACCAGTGACCTTCACCGGATCTCGACTGCGGTATCCGCCGTAGCACTCAAAGCGTACGAGACATCTCGGGCGTGTACAAAGCATGGCATACATGATGGATCCAATTGCCGAAGCATATGGAACCATACCCATCTTATTCCGCTCATCATGTGTCCGAGGACACCGATTCTTGCTAAGATTGATGCCATGTGACATAGGCAAGAAACCTTTCTTGGAATCATGCATGTTGAACCTTTTCAACACCTTGTCAATGTATGTACTTTGGCTTAATCCAATTAGCCTCTTGGATCTATCTCTATAGATCCGAATGCCCAATATATATGTTGCCTCCCCTAAGTCTTTCATGGAAAACTATTTTTCAATGAAGACTTGACGGATTCAAGCATAGGGATATCATTTCCAATCGCAATATGTCATCCACATATAAGATTAGAAATACAATTGCGCTCCCACCGACCTTTTGTAAACACAGCCTCTTCTTCATTTTTGATGAAACCAAACCCTTTGATTACTTCATCAAAACGAATATTCCAACTCCGAGATGCTTGCTTCAATCCATAAATGGATTTCGTAGCTTGCATATCTTTCCAGCGATTCTCGGATCGACAAAACCCCGAGGTTGTATCATGTATACATCCTCGCTTAGGTTTCCATTCAGGAAAGCCGTTTTGACATCCATCCGCCATATCTCATAATCGAAATATGCAAGCAATCGCTAGGATAATCCGAATAGATTTAAGCATTGCGACGGGCGAGAAGGTTTCATCATAATCAACTCCTTGAATCTCGTTTAAAACCTTTCGCCACCAATCGCGCCTTATAGATGTGAACATTTCCATCCATATCGGCCTTTTTTCTTAAAAACCCATTTACACTCAATGGTTTTGACACCATCAGTGGATCAACCAAGTTCCAAACTTGATTGTCGTACATGGATTCTATTTCGGATTTCATGGCTCCAAGCCACTTGTTGGAATCGGGTCCCACCATCGCTTCCTCATAGGTCTTAGGTTCATCGTTGTCCAACAACAATATATCACGTTGTTCCGCACCTGTACTGCAGTGCACGACGTGATCTTTCGCACCTCCGTGGGCCTGGTGTATCTACAACCGGTGGCGCAACACTTTGCACCTCCCGTTGTGGTTCTCGTGGTCGCCGAAACATTTTTCGGTGTTTCTTGAACTTCTTCAAGATGCACCCGCTCCCACTAACCCTTCTTGAAAGAAACTCTTTCTCCAAGAAGACACCGTGCGGCGACAAACACTTTGCCTTGTTCCCGATTATAAAAGTAATATCCCTTAGTTTCCTTAGGATATACCACAAAGAAGCACTTGTCGATTTGGGTGTGAGCTTGTCGATCAGAACGTTTTACATAAGCTTCGCATCCCTGATTTTGAGAAAAGACAAACTAGGGGTTGCCCTGTCCATATCTCATATGGTGTCTTTTCAACCGACTTAGATGGAACTCTATTTAGTGTGAGCGCAATGTTTCAAGAGCATATCCCCAGAAAGATAACGGAAGATCACTTTGGCTCATCATCGACCGCACCATGTCCAACAAGGTGCGATTTCTCCGTTCGGACACTCCGTTCCATTGTGGAGTTCCTGGCGGAGTCAACTGTGGAACAATTCCACAATCTTTCAGATGATTACCAAACTCTTGGCTCAAGTATTCCCCTCCACGATCTGATCGTAGAAACTTGATTGTTTTCCCTAAATGATTCTGTACTTCATTCTGGAATTCTTTGAACTTTTCAAAGGATTCGGACTTATGCCTCATTAAGTAGATATAACCATATCTACTAAAGTCATCGGTAAAGGTAATGAAGTACTGATAACCACCTCTGGCCGTTGAGCTCATTGGTCCACATACATCAGTATGTACGAGTGCCAACAAGTCACTTGCTCTTTCACTGTGTCCCGTGAAAGGTGCCTTTGTCATCTTACCAAGTAAACAAGACTCACATGTCTCAAATGATTCAAAATCAAAAGAGTGAAGCAATCCATCCTTATGGAGCATCTCCATGCGTTTCTTATTTATATGGCCTAAGCGACAATGCCGATAAACGTGGGGTTTATATCATTAGAGAGTTGCCTTTCGTATTAATGTTATAGATGGGAGACGCTTCAAGATTCAAAACGTATAATCCATTCACCAATGGAGCATGAAAATAGAACATATCTTTGAGATATATTGAACAACCATTGTTCATTGATCTAAAATCATATCCTTCCGCTTGCAAACATGAAGCGGAAATAACGTTTTGACATAGTGTTGGAACACAATAACAATTATTTAATTCCAAAACTAATCCTGAAGGTAGATGAAGTGGTACTGTGCCGACAAGAATCGTAGCAACGCTTGCTCCATTGCCGACGCGCAGTTCACTCGCCCTTCTCAATCCTCTACTTCTTCTCATTCCCTGCAACGATTTGCAAATATGAGCTACGATCCGGTATCAAATACCCAAGAGTCAGAGGTGAAGTAGCAAGATTAATGTCTATAACATTAATACCAAGCGTAAGTCGTACTTTGCTTCTTCTTGAGATCCTCCATGTACTTCTTTGCAGCTCCATTTCCAAGGGCTTCTGCCTCCTTGCAAGAGAAGCAAACGGCATTTGATGCCGCCGACCCTTTCTTGCCCTTCTTTGCATTAGAGGCACTCGCGATCTCATCGGGAGTTAACTTCCTCTTGGTGCAAAGTTTCTTGACCGGTGGTTTGCGCTTAGCCTTCTGCATCATCATCACATGATGACCGTTTTTCGGATACTCTCCTCACGTCTTTAGCATCCCATGCAATTCAGCCAAGGTCCTATCCATATTGTTCATGTGATAATTTAATATGAATGGCTCGAAGCTCTGAGGGAGCGACCGGAGAATCACATCGCAGCCAACTCTTGGCTAAGGGGAAACCCAGTTTTTCCGGACTCTCAATGTAGCCAATCATCTTTATCACATGCGGATCGACGGGATTCCCCTCAACAAGCTCCGCACGCAAACAAGGACTTTGAGGTGTTGAACCTCTCGCCCGAGCTTGGTTCTCAAACATGCCACGCAGCTCCCCGAATAATAGTGTGAGCATCGCTGCTCTCATATTGCTTCCGAAGCTCGGGGACATTGTAGCAAGCATGAGACAACTTATATCTAGGGCATCATTAGTGTGCTTCTCATAAGCCCTCCGTGCAGCTTGCAAGTGGCATTAGTTGGCAAATCCTCAGATAGGGTACTTCAAGAACGTACTCCTTACGCTCTTGCTTGAGAACAATTCTCAAGTTGCGATACCAATCCATAAAGTTTGTTCCATTTAATTTTTCCTTTTCGAGAATAGATCGCAAATTAAAGGTACGGGTGTAGTATTAGCCGCCATTTATTCTACAAATGTAAAAGCAAAGTTTAGCACAATGTTTATGCTATGTCTATTGTTAAACAATTTAACATTAGACTCCCATTACGTATTTTCCACCTTCCCTCTAGGTTACGTATTGGGTCAAGATCCACATGTTAATTAATTTTCTAGTGAGCTTTGGCATCACCGCTAGAAAATTAGTAACATCGGTAAGCAACACCTTGCTAATCACATCTCTATGTGACTCTTGTTGTTGGTGTGGCATCTCCATGCCCCGGCGCCAACCTATGCCCGAAGGCCCAAAACTGTTTGATAGCCTTGTTAAGTAAACCAAATGCTCCCGCATGTATATGTCCGACATATAAACCCTCGTGTTATGATAGAGAATGACACTGCTTTAAGGCACTCCACCATTGACGAGCATAACGGTGACGGGTGCAACATTTGGAAGGGCATCATTACTACTTAATTTTGAGAGGGATGCTATCCTATCAAACAAACATATCACATATGAAAGCAAGAAGAATAGCATATAATGAAATAGTATGGCCCCCTTCACATGGTGATCTCCATCTCCATGTCGGCGCCGAGGATCTCCATCTTCGGCACCATCTTCCAAGTGTCGAATGCTTGATATCTTCAAACTAAGCTACTACTATAGAAGCTCTAATTGAAGATTACATCGACTCGCAGTCGTGAAAGAATATTACAAGCATTGCACGTATGAAAGAATATTACAGTGGATTGCACATATGAAAGAATATTACATGCATCACATGCATCTCATACATACAATAGGGCCATACCATCTCAAAGCATTCTCTCGCAAAAACAAGTTTGGCGTAGAAACGTTTTCTACCTATCGCAGAGCTACGTGCATCGAGACTACCTATAAGGGGGTACGCACACTATCAAGGAGATGGTTTGTGTAGGCGCGAGGCAACAACAAAGTCGGACTACGAGATAGCTTCGGTATAATCACATTATACCGTTCCGATACACTATCAAGGAACGCTATCTCGAACCCAACTCAAACCGAAGTTATTTGGAAATTGCTTCGACGTAATCACATTACATCGTTCCGATACACTATCAAGGAACGCAATTACCATCTACTCTCCTCAACAGATCCCGTAAAACCGATTGATCTAATCAACCCGTGCGCAAAACTTGTTCCGATCCAATCTAAAACCCGAACTAAGCAAGATTAGCTCGATACCACCAAGGGTTACGCCGAGGCTACGCTAGCCAAAAACAAAAACTTTTACCGCGCAAACCAGAACACTTGCAAGTAAGGGCCGATAGATCATTACCGATTGGAGTAGAGTGCAGCGGAATAACCAATCGTGGCAATCCGATCCGGAATGTGTAGCCGATTCCCTGAGACAGCCGATTCGCCAATCAGCCGATTCGAGTCCGCAGCCGATTCCACCACGCCGTGATCTCCGATTGCGCCGATCCGAAGCCGATCAACAACAGCGCAACGTAGCAGCGCTCACCGGTATCCATACGTCTGGGGACAGAACGCCGTACACCCGTGTGCTAGCACGCGATGCAAGGCTAGGGTTTGGCTCGAAAGTGGGAGGGTTTCCGTGGAGATTGATCTCGGCGACTTCGTTGCACGAGATGCAATTGATGTCTATTCAGCTCTCCACCCCTCCCTCCTTTATATAGAGTTGGCCGACTGGGACTAGTGGCCGATTAGGACTCTATTTTGAATCGGATCTCATCCGTATCTCATAGAGTTGGCCGCCCATACGTCGTAAGCCCATAGGACTCTATCCGATCGGATCCCTATCCGATCGAGCCGTATCCGAGTCCAACTCGAATATCTATTCTATCCCCTTAAGCGTGCGACCCGTAGGTTCAGGTATACTCGGTTTCGCCTATAGTCTAACTTAGCCGATCGTTGGCTCGAGTCCAACTCACCGACTGCCAATAGCGGCGCCTAGCAAAGCACATATTGACACCATAGTATACAAGAATATGATATCGGCTCGAACCTGTAATGTGTACACAAATCCTTTTGCCTCACGATACCGCTTAAGCTATAGGCAAGATGTGTGCCATCCCTTCAATAGCTTAACCATTCACTCGAACCGTATTGGGTTATCTGTCTGTTGATTGACTCCTCAATCAACTTAGCATGGCCATGCATTTCCATAATCCATTACCTCGAGGGGCCCAGAGATATCTCTCCAAAGGAGGGGCAAATTCCATCTTGATCACTCACATCCCACTCCATGTTTCATAGCAAACCCGAAAACTACCTTTATAACTATCCGCCATTTAAATAGCGTTTGGTAGTCCCAAAGTAGGCTACTACACATGTTGGAATCCATGGTGATCTCAGGTCTAAGGACTTTGTACCAACACTACTTGAGACCAACTAATGGCACATTAATTCCTGTAGTGTCTCATGGTGGGTCTATCCAACAATGTGTTCTCTAACACATATGTCCATGTTTATTGATTTGGTATCTCCATACCCATGATCTATGAGACATGATCATCAATCAATAAACATGCCGATCTTAGAATCATATTTGTTCCAACAATATGACATATGATCAGGGATCGTTTAGAAATAGATTCATACATATCGAGTCTCATAAATAAGTCACGTACTTATTGATCAATACAAGATGTCTATTTCATGGAACTGAATAACACTTTATTCATTTATACATAAACATTGACGTGATATCCAACATCTCCATGTTGCCTCTAGAGCATATCACTAACAGCTCATTCATTACCGCTTCGACTAAACTAGGTCGGCTTGGCCCCGAGTCCTCCGGGTAGTGACTTCATTCCTATCGAGCTGATGGGGGTCGGGTTGGCCGTGTTTCGGCCAAGTGCCGACGAATGAGCTTGTGTCTCAAAAATGTCTGAATCCTATGTATACAACTAAGACGCTAAGAGCTCGACTTGGGCTACCTGGACAATGTCTGTCGATGGCCCGACTCGCTCTACTTCGAGGGTTAGACACACAGAGATCGAACGGACGTCGATGACCTCGCGTTCACCCGATGCGTACACAACTAAGTGACTTTGCTTCACCAAATGTTGCGCCCATGAAATGGCAATCGGGCATAGTCGGGATCCGTCCCGCCAACTTCCACCCCTTAGTCATGAGAGTTATACGCATATCGAGTGATCGCCGATCCTCACCCGCCCCCTGATTTGTCCTGCACTCGGCTGAGTCAATCCGAGTAGACTGAGGTAGCCTTCGGATCCGTCTGTTAAGGCCCAAAGAATGCTCAGCATCGGAGGCCAGCTAGGAGACGAATAGAAGGCTATCTCCTCGTGTTCCAACCCGCTATGAAGGAGAAGGATCTGCCTAGAGTTTGATCAGTAGCCCTCCAGACCAGGTCCATTGATGGCCGAGATCACTCGGCAGGATCTACTCCCCCGTGTAGACGTCCTAGAGTATGAGTGGAAGCCTTCCAGCCGAAAGTTCCTAGACGGCCATGGTCACTCGATGTAAGGTATCCTAAGGTGGTAGCCCTTTCTGAGATTTGACCACTTCGCCCTCCAAACACGGACTTTTGAAGGACGAGGTCGCTCGGACGACCTGTCGCATAGCGGATTGTTGGGTGTCTAAGAAAATATTAAAAAGCTACTCTGGACATATCGCGAGTCAAATGCAGCATAAAAAGAAAACTAACAAAAGTTTTCTTCATTTCTCGCGGAGTGACAATCATACATAGGGCCCGGTGTCCCCCTAACATACAACAGCATCGATGCGATGGCTTCTTTGATTATCGATTCTACAGATCGGGCCGAGGGTGCGCATATGCTGGAATGATTGGAACAACAAGGTCAAAGGTTTTCCTAACCTATAGGACTATGTTGCTCACAATCTTATCCGCCACCGACTCTACGGAAGCGTAGATGTCATCGACATCGCCCGACTCGACGCCGGCAGCCACCCTCGGTGATCACGTCGATGACCGCTTGGGGGTACAGCTTCGTACAACGCCAAGGACGTGTGTCACCGCCATCTTGGCTACCCCCGAGCGTAGCGCTAGAGAAGTTCCCGGCTTCTTCGCAGACGTGCCTGAAGCACGTCGTCATTCGGGATGAGCGACGACGTGTCTTGATCGATCTCGGCGAGGAGCATTCGGGTCGCCTCCGAAAAGATTACCCTTTGCCGGTCGATCGTCTTCAGGCTGTCCCTGAGTCGACTGGCTCCCACCAGTTGGCTTGGTCACGAAACAGGTTGGCTGAAGCACACTTCCACTTTGACAACAAAGAAATTGAAGAAGAGCAACACTTACGGACAACCTCAGCTCGCACGGCCTGGTCCTCGGCCATTTTGGCCAAGGCTTCATCTCTGGCCGCCTCGGCGGCTACCAGCTTCTCCTCCACCTTGGCCTCCGCTGCGTCTGACGCTGATCCCTTCATCTCCGTGTCGTCGAGCGCCCCGATCAAGTCTTGGATGAGAGCTTGGGTGTGTTGTGAAGTGGCCGCAGACACTTCGGCTCTGCCAGCAGATGACGGCCTGACAAGACGAGGGTTGGCCCAAGATGGCTTCCTGTTAGGAATGCTAGTTAGCGGGGGTAGTGCCAGAAAAGAAAATGCAACCATGGTGCTCACCTGGTGGATGCTGTGAACTTCACAGCACCACAGGAAGCAATCTTGGGGCAGGTCTTGATGCTTGCCCACCCGCCTCCCCGTGGATGCTCAGCCCCGCCTCTCGCAAAAGTAGTTAGCTTCCGTTTCCCCTTCGGCTCGGTCATTGTAGCGGGAAGGCGTATCTATGCAATTTCCAGCTTTGGAGTAACTCCGCATTCCCGCCAAGGCATCGACACCGGCAGTGAAGCTCCACTAGAGGAATGGAGGAAACGTTTAGGCAAGGAAGTGAGGCTAAGCCTACCTGCCGCTGCCGATTCTCAGGGCTCCCAATCGAACTCCAGCCTTCACTGAAACTTGGTGACGAGGCCATGAGCCAAAGACCGCTTAGAGGAAGGAGAAGGCTGCAGAGTGGAGGCGGGAGAACTAAGAAATTTTCTTTTCCTCAAAGTGGATAAGTAAGATGGCGTAAGGAGAAGAGCCCGCTGCAATGGGGTTTATATAGGGAGATTGGGGTAGGCTCGCTGGCGTGGTTTTTGGAAAACGTGCAGTCTCATTTGTGGTCAGCACGGAGCACCCGAAACATCTCTTGCCCATCCATTTCCTTGCCTCGACACGTCAACTCTGGGCAAAATCTGGGTTGTCGGATCTTTGGAAGGAAGAACGACGTCTCCACAACTTTCGTCGTCCACTCCGAAGAGCTCGTCGAAATGTCACTCCACCTTTCCCATCTCAACTGTCAGCGTCGCCTGACACTTGGGAGAGGGAGGGGTGCCAAAAGATTTTATATGATGCAGCCGCCCTCCCAAACCTCACGCCGTATTCCAGAAGTAGCAGAAAAAGTCATAAGGCTTTGCTTTGATACTAGCAAAACCCCATTTGGGTTGGGTTCATCTTGACTAGGGGAGGGCTTCCGAGATGGCCCCCGGTCGAGGTCAGGACTGCCGAGTGCCCTCGGGCAGTAGCCTCGGCCGTAACCATGTTCTTCACCACCCCAAGGGTGGTGACCTTGACGACTCGAGTGTGGGCTTCCGAGCTAGTCCACAGGTGATGTCGGGGCTATCTCGAGCCCCAGGGCCCGTAGCCCCGCACACCTCGCCCATCCTCACCGCCTTTGGGCAGTGAACTCTCCGACAAGGAGGCTGAAGGTGTCGACCCCCATTTTTGAGGACGGGAATTATTCGTGTTCATAGTACCATATCCTTGGATCGAGTAGTTTGGTACACACGAATACAGTTCTGAATTACCAGGTGCAAAGTGCACGAGTAGTCTTACAACGACTTATTACAATAATAGGCCCGAAGGCAATATCCGATACATATAGGACCTATGGGTTCGAAATCAACCAAAAGCAGAGTTTAGATGAGATAAGCAGACGGAAAGTAGCGGCATGTCGATTGCCACAGGCAACGACTGGGGACTAAGACCTAGCGCGCTTCATTGTCTTCATTCCTCCCGGTAGTAGGCATAGGGTCCTCCGGTTCTTCGTTTCCTCCATCGAAGTTTGTGCGTATAGCAAGGGTGAGTACCCAATGTACTCAAGCAAGCCATCACGGAATGATGCACATGATAGAGCCATTCAAAGGGGGGTTGTGGTTTATTTGCACAAAGCCAATTTTCACAAATCATTTCACAAACCTAACATCTAGACAGTCAAGTTTTAGAGTCAAAGTATATTAAATCGGCGACGGTTCTGTTTGCCATCCATTGTGATACCAAGGATGGTTTCCCATCTTCGGATCGTCATGGTTTTCTGGGGAGTCTATCCCTTCTTGCAGGTCGAGAAATTAAGTCCACCAGCATAGAAAATCATTATGCATACCAGTTCCCATCATTTTAAAGTCTAAGAGTCTAGCCAAGGGAGAAAGTTGTCACGTCGGTCTTTGTCCGCGAGCACGGCTATTCGAATAGATTGACTGACTCACACTGCAGTGGATGTACACTTTACCCATACTCCGCAACAACTCATTGAATGAGCTTACATCCCTCTATATGGGACGGTCATGGCAAAGCCTTTCGATAACCTCACTTTGGCAGTACCCGCTCCATGAACATAAGTCCTCATGCACCCTAGCCGTCATTTCCTAGCAGTGAGAGGAGTTCTGTTGTTCCCGAGGTAAGAGAGAAACTTCACTTTATCTTTAAGACATTGATAGGTTCAGGTTACTATTAACATAAAGGCATTTCATCTCATCACAATCATGGGCACACTACCCTTGGTAGGTCCGTAACTCAACACTCACACCTGAACCACTATGTAGGGATACTGCCTCCGCTCGGCTATCTACTCTGCTAGGTCTATACCCATTCGAGAAGTATGGTTGTACTGGCTCGTTCTAAGTTGTAGTCTCATGGCTCGGTCCTTAATTGAACAGGGACGATACTAGCCTTTCCAAGAGGACCACCCAAATCCATCCATCCGCCCGAGTCTAAAAACATTTGTTTGTATTTCTCTTTTTCTTCAAAGCTATTTCCAACGTAATCAGGGCAACGTGGCGCTCATGTCTCCACTTGCCGTGTTTCAACCATCTTCCCAAAGATAGGTTCCCAAGCACAAGGCTTATTTGTAAAATCATGAGTATGCAAGAACCTAGTATAAGCGTGGCTAAGCATTTTACCGAAGATATCCTCTGGTTGTATCACATCGAAGGTTACAAGGAATATTTCTAAGGGTATTCAATATCAAGGCAGGGTATATCAAGTATAGGTACTCATTTGTGTATAGCATGCAATTTGTAATTAAAAACAATATCATTTCGTAAAGGGATCAATATGTTCAAAGGGTTGTGTTGACTTGCCTTGCTCGCACACTTGTTGGCCGGGGTATTCAACGTAGTCGGTGCTTTCTTCTCTGTTGCTATCCGTACGTGCGAAAGATCAATTGAATTCGATCAGAATTCAATAAAATACCGAGAGATTGAAAAGAACCATAAAAACCATAAAAATGACTCCAAACGTTTAGCCTAGAATTCTACTCGAGTTTGGACGAGGGTTGTTAGGGTAAAACCCGAGTTTGAAATCGAGTTGAAGCCCTAGGGTTTTCGCAAAACGACGATCAGATTTATTCGAGAAAATAGATTTAGAAATATCGACGGAGGGGTTTTGTACTCGAGGTTTTGAAGGTTCGAGCGCTAAAAGAAACACATTTCAAATGGCGGGAAAGAAATAAACAAAATCCGGATTAAACGATGCGAAATGAAATCCTCGAAAAGTCCGATTTCAATTTTCCGAATTTGCTCGAGAAAAATATACAAGAAAACAATATATTTTTGCCCAAATATTTTCCCAAATCTTTTCAAAATGTTTTTGTATTTTCCAAAATTTTTCCTATTCTTTTTCTATTTTTTCCCTTTTCTTCTCTTTTCTTTTCTTTTCCTTTTTCTGTTCACTATTCATCAACCCGCCAACCGCTCGATCGGACCTCTCTCTCTTCCTCTCTCTCTGCTGCGCGGCATGGCGCAGCGAGGGGTACGGGTGGCGGCTCGGGCTTACCGGCGACCGCGACGCTCGTGGAGAGCGGTGGGCTCGCGCACGGCGGCGACGGCGTTGGCGGCTGCGGCGGGCGCGGCTCGGGGGAAAGGAAACCGGCGAGAGGGGGAGTTTGAGGCGGCGAGCTTGGGGAAATAGAGAGAGGGGTTCGGCGCTATATATAGGCGCGGCGTTGGAGAGGGAAACAAGGGAAGGGGAGGCCGGCGGCGGCGGCGGTGGCGAGCGCACGCGGCGCGCGTGGCCGTGGCCGGCGCGCGCGGAGCGCGGGCGTGCACGTGGCCGGGCGCAGTGGCGGCGGCACGTGGCGACGCGCGGAGGTGGCCGGGTGAGGCGGCGACGGGTGGCGAGCACGGCGCAGGTCCGGACGCGGCGGTGACGGGTGGCGGCGCGGGCGTGGGGCTGGTACGACAGCGGGCGCGTGGCGGCAACGGCGCGCGGCGGCGTGGGACGAGCCGGGCCGGCGCGGCGCATGCGCATGCGCGCAGCGTGTGGGGCGCGCGTGGCGCGGGCGCGGTACGGCGGGCGCGAGGCCAGGGCTGGTACGGTGTCGAACGTCTTGTGACCGATGAACAGTGTTTTTTCCGATTTATCCAATTTTTTTCAATTCCATTCTCCAATCTCTATTTTCCTTCACTCTAAAAATTCCAAATAAACATATAGTATTCCCAAAATTAATTAAAAATATATTTTCAAATTTTTCACCACCTTTATTTATTTAAAATATATATCTTCATATTTAATTTAATCTCTTTTTCCTAAATTCATAAATTACCATTTTTAATTCCAAATAATTTCCTAGATTTTATATAAATTCCTTAAAATATTTTATTGCCTATTTTATTTCCCAATTAATACTCCATAATCACCAATTAATGTTTTATTTTCCAAACATATATCTTTATGAATCCGCATCCCTTTCCGATTTTATTTTAAAAATTCCTAACCTTAGACTTCGAGGTTTTTCCTCCCCAATAGAAATCCAAGTCATTCGGTTTTCACAAACACCGAGATGAATCGCCCACATATAAATTCATGCAACCAAGCTGACAAATAAGAAGCAATAAACACGAGCAAGAGGCAACAAGCAAAAGTTTTTTGTAAGTTCCGACTTTTTTTAAATCCTCCGATTTTCAGGGCGTTACAAACCTACCCCCTAACAATAAATCTCGTCCTCGAGATTTCTTACCGCTAGCGGAATAGGTTCAGATACTCGGTCTTCAAAAAGTCTTCTTTTTCCCAAGTGGCTTCATCTTCCGTGTGATTGCTCCATTGCACCTTGTACATCCGCCACGTTTTTGCTCCATTGCACCTTGTACATCCGGAACGTTTTGGTCCTAGTCTTCTTTTCAGCTTTGTCCAAAATCTTTACAGGGTATTCGGGGTATGTGAGGTCTTCACTGATAAGAATGTATTTTGAGGGAATTTGTTCTTCCGTACTCACAGGAACTTCTTCGCTTGTGACACGTGAAAGACGGGGTGTACATCGGAAAGATTTTCCGGTAGGTCCAGTTGATAAGCCACTTCGCCTCTTCCGGCGCTTACAGGAAGGGTCCTACATATCTTGGTGCTAGTTTTCCCTTAACCTTGAACCTCTTGGTTCCTCTTAGTGGCGAGACTTTTAGGTACACAAAGTCACCTACTTTGAATTCCAACTCTCCTCGGCAATTGTCGGCATAGCTCTTTTGCCGAGATTGGGCTACCTTAAGCCGATCCCTTATCAATCGAACTTTCTTTCGGCCTCCCTAATGATGTCTGGTCCAAATATGGTTCATTCGCCGGTCTCGACCACATCAACGGAGTGCGGCATCTTCGTCCAAATAGGGCCTCGTTCGGTACATCTTTAGACTAGCCTGGTAGCGTTGTTATAGGAGAACTCTCGCGTAGGCGTGCATTTCTCCCAGCCTTAGTAAAATCCAACGCACAAAGTGTGCTCTTAGCATGTCCTTCAGGACTTGGTTCATCCTTTCCGTTTGTCCATCTGTCTGAGGGTGATAGGCAGTATTGAAGGCGAGGTGAGTTCCTAACGCCTCGTGAAACTTATCCTAAGTGAGATGTGAACCGAGTGCCACGGCCGACACTATCCTTGTGGGTACTCCATGTAGGCACACGATTCGGACATGTATAGCTCGGCCAACTTGGCGCTGCTATACCGAGTCTTGACCGGGATAAATCAGGCAGTCTTGGTCAGTCTATCCATGATAACCCAAATGGAATCGTATCCGGTAGCAGTTTTGGGTAGTCCCACTATAAAGTCCATGCCTACCTCATCCCATTTCCACTCAGGGATTTTGAGCGGTTGCAGCAATCCTGCTGGTCGCTGATGCTCAGCCTTAACACGTTGGCATACATCACATACGGCCACATACTCCGCTACGTCCCTCTTCATATTGGGCCACCAGTATTCCGTTTTCAAATCCTGGTAAATTTTGGTGCTGCCCGGGTGTAGCGAGTATACTGACTCATGGGATTCCTTCAAGATTAGCTTCCTTAATCCGCCTTTCTCGGGTACGTAAATCCTTTTTCGATACCATAGGGTTCCAGAGTTGTCGGCTATGAATTCCTTAGCTAGTCCTTTGGCCAACCGTTCCCTGATTAGTCGGACTTCCTCACAATCCTGCTGGGCTTCTTTAATTTGACTTCGTAGGAGAGGTTGTATCTCCAGCAAACTCAGTTGTCCTTGACGAATCAACTGCAAATTAAGCCGAGCTATCTCTTCTTGGAGCTCATTGGCCATATATTCTATCCTCAGTTGGTTGCACTAGGCTTTGCGGCTCAAAGCGTCTGCCACGACATTGGCCTTACCAGGGTGGTAATGGATTCCTAGGTCATAATCCTTGATCAGTTCTAGTCATCTTCTCTGGCGTAGGTTAAGATCTGTCTGGGTAAAGAAATACTTCAAGCTCTTATGGTCCGTATATATGTCACAATTGTTTCCAATCAGGTAGTGCCTCCAAATCTTCAGGGCATGCACTACTGCGGCCAATTCTAAGTCATGGGTGGGATAGTTCTCCTCATGAGGTCATAGTTGTCTTGAGGCATAGGCCACAACCTTTCCTTCTTGCATCAACACACCTCCTATTCCTTGTCGAGATGCATCGCAATATATAACGAAGTCTTTGTTGTCCAGAGGACTAAGATCTGGGCAAAGGGTTAACTTTTCTTTGAGCTGGTCAAATGCCCGTTGACACCTGCTCGTCCATGCATACTTCTTTTCCTTCCTCAATAGTTGGGTCAGGGGTCGGGCTACCCTTGAGAATCCTTCTATAAACCGTCGGTAATATCCAGCCATTCCCAGGAAACTTCTAACCTCTGTTACCGACTAGGGTTCTTTCCATTTGGTAACAGCTTCGACCATGGCGGGGTCTACTGCTACGCCTCCTGCTGAGATAACGTGTCCCAGAAAAGCTACTTCCTTAAGCCAAAATTCACACTTGATGAATTTGGCATATAGCCGATGCTCTCAGCCTTCTCTAGTACCAAGCGCAGTGTTCTCGCGTGTTCTTCATCATCCTTGGAGTAGATGAGGATATCATCAATGAACACTACCATAAACTTGTCCAAATATTCCATAAATACTTTGTTCATGAGGTTCATGAAATAGGCCAGGCCATTGGTCAGTCCAAACGACATTACTGTGAACTCATACAAGTCGTAGAGTGTAGAGAACATAGTCTTGGGTATATCCTCAGTCCTAATCTTCAGCTGATGGTATCCGATCGAAGATCGATCTTTGAGAACACTCGGGCTCCCTTGAGTTGATCGAACAGGTCGTCGATCCGAGGTAACGGGTACTTGTTCTTAATGGTAACCTCATTCAACGACCGATAGTCTATGCACATTCTCATGCTTCCGTCTTTTTTCTTAACAAACAATATTGGGGCTCCCCACGGTGAAGAACTAGGGCGTACGAAGCCTTTCTCTTGTAGTTCCCTTATTTGCTTCTTAAGTTCCTCCAATTCATTCACAGGCCTCCGGTAAGGTCTCTTAGCTATGGGGTCGGTACCAGGCACGAGGTCAATAATGAACTCTATGTCTCGGTCTGGGGGCCTTTCGGGTAATTCTTCAGGAAACACATCCGGATAGTCCTGGATTATTGGCATTCCATCTATGGGTAGCATGGTGAATATTCCCGTAGCTCGGTCACAGAGCATACGGTCTTGATCCATGGTTACTGACATTGATGATCCCCAAGGGGTAGATAGGGTAACTTCTCTTCGTCCACAGTCTAGTACTCCTTGGTTCTTGGTTAACCAATCCATTCCTAGTATAACGTCCAAGGTTTGAGGCGGCAAAACCATAAGGTTGGACAGGAATACAACGTCCTTGATCCGAATGGGCACATTGATGCACGCATGGGGTATGGTCACGTTTTCCCTGGGTGAGTGTACTACCAAGGGTTTCTTAAGGTCTACTCGGTGCAAATTGTGCTCTTTGCTTATCCTCGATGATATAAATGAATGCGAAGCTCCAGAATAAAACAAAACCTTAACCGGTGCGGAATGGATAGAGAACATACCCATTAGCACGCTTTGGTCCTCCCGGGCTTCTTCAGCACGCACATGGTTGACTTGACCACGGCGGAATCTGGTCGCGGCTTCCTTGGGTTGGGGTGTTCTCGAATGAATGCGTCCAGTGCATCGGAGCGGGGTTCCTCGTACGCAACGGCATTGGCTTCGGTGTGGTTGGGGGTGTTGCATGGCTTAGGGCAGCTGTTGGCATAATGCCCAAGCTCTCCGCAATTGAAGCAATTGACATTCCTGGCTCGTGGGCGCCAAGGTAGGTGGCTTGGAGTGCGAGACGGGGTTGGGTGGCTCGCCGACATTGCCGGGTGCCGGCGATGGGTTGCTGCAATGGTTGGCTTCCAACCCAACGGGGTTGCTCCTTTGGGTCGCTGGGGCGTTCCTTGATTTGGGTGGGCTAGAGCAAGTCTTCTCTTCCGGTTGTTTTCAACCGTCCTTTGGTCATGCTCAAGCCTTACGACCTTGTTGATGAGGCTCGAAAGCTAGCGTGGTCCTGACCGATCATCGGTCCTCTTAACTCGTCTGTTCAAGTCCTTCAATAAATTTGTCCATCTTTTCCTCTTTGTATGCCAGATTGCTTGTGGCGTAACGGGCAAGCTGGGTAAACTTGTTAAGGTACTCTTGTACCGTGATGTTGCCTTGACGCAACCTACGGAACTCACTCTTCTTCATTCTCATAACTGCAGCAGGTACGAAGTTTTCACGGAAGGCAGCCGTGAACTCCTCCCACATGGGTTCACCGGCATCTTCAGCCCGTGTCCCCTTGTAGGTGTCCCACCAATCACTCGCGGGTCCTTCTAGCTGATTGGTGGCGAAGACGACTCTATCGGCTTCCCGTACTCTGACGAGAGTCGGCTTCTTTTCTATTACCCTTAGCCAATCTTTAGCGTCCATGGGTTCAATTGCTGAGGAGAATGTCGGCGGTTTTGCCCTCATAAATTCTCCGAGGTTTGATCCTCCGCGCTGTCCTTGGTTATTGGCGATAGCTTGCAGCAACTACGTTTGCAAAGCCATGACTTCTGCTAAGGTGGAAGGGTTAGGCTCTGCGGCGGGTTCTCGGGAGTCGCTAGGGCTCGCGACGATGCGCCATCCGAACAATGGGGATAAGGTAAGAGACTCGCTTTGCTAACGTCGCAATACTAGGGAATTTTCTTTGAGTTGTTTGAAGTGATCTTTCAAGGCAAGCTTGGTGGAATAAACTCATTTAGGACATAACATAGAACTTTATTATCAGTTCTTAAATGTTACATCGGAGGGATACATTGGACTCGTATAGTCCATGCGACACAATACAATATTACTAACATCGTTCTAAGGTCTCATACATAAGAGGGTAGGGGCTTGGTAATTGTTGTCTTAACTCCATCCAAAGCAAGACCAGGGCTGCTTGTGAAGGCCAACTAGTCATCCAGCCATCTGCATGATCCAGGTGCTGGCAGTGGGTGATCCTTGGCCGAAGCAAATCAAAGTTTCCATGGCTCAGAGGTAGTGGCCTCACAGTCATGTCGATCTTCCGCTTGGCGGCCCGGTACTCTTTAGGGCCCGAGGGTGATGGTACCTCCGGTGAGAGTCATGCGACGAGTAGGAGCTTTCTCCTCCGATGGATCAGTATCACCGAACTCCCACTTGATCTCCATAGGTTCCGTCTCGGACTCGGAGTTAGTGTTGATCCGGATGGGGTTCTCCTCTCCCGAACCGTGCTCGGATGGTACAGCCATGGAATTCGAGGTGGGTTCCATTGAGGTAGCAGCAGTGGGGTCTATTAGGTATGGTCCTGACTCTGTGCTCAACATGAAGGCATGCTCCATCATGGCTTGAAAAGTGTTCAAGCATGCCGGAGCCGGAGGTTGTAGTGGTCGCACAGGTGGGGTGTTGGTGCAGCTTTCTGGGTGGAAGCATACCAAAGAAAGAGTGGACATGGTTGGAGCAGCAGTTGCTCTTCCAACCGCCGACGTTGCTTGCTCTTCCCGAGCTTTTCTTCCAACTCAACCAAGGCTTCTCCACGGGCCACATAACGGTCCGAGAGCTGTTCTGCATCGGGCACCATTAGCCTGCAGTGGTCCGTAGCAAGTTGATCCGATCCCCGCAGTTTGGTGTTCCTCAACCAGATCATTGAGGCATCGCGCTCTTGGTCGTCGATCTCGAGCAATGCCTCTTCATAGCATCATCCGCCGTTTCGCCTGCCGGGATAGACGGGTGACCATAGGATTATAGCAGCAGGGGGTGGCCTCCACGGTGCAGACTGGGTTGCCTTCCTCCCGGTAGGGGTGGTGTACAAACTCAGTCACGATGAGCTCAAGCACGGTGAATGGCGTTGAAGCGGAGGAATGCTTCGCGGCCGCGTCCCGAAGAGCCGCTTCTACCAGATCTCGTGGTAACGAGTGTGGAAGCAATAGGGTGTCTCGCTCCCTATGCGGCCTCAATCAAACCGCGCTTCCCATACCGGGTATCCTTTGGTGCCATGTCTCCTGATCCGGTAGGTGGGTGCATCTGGGTACGTTAGTGTGGAGCTTATGGCAATCAGGTATCTACATGGCAAGTTTATCCGACTGGAGGTAGGGATAGATTGCACCTACCAGATATGTAAACCAAATATGACTTGGATGTTACGTTGTCGATTGAGATAAGGCAACGGCTCATAGTCACGGTTTGGTAAGATTGAGGAAACCGACTTAGAGTGAGATAGGGTATCCGATCTGTAAGCCCGCCTCCCAAGACTATATAAGGGGGGTAAGGGGCGTCCCTTGGGGGATATCAAAGTTGAAAAGCAAGAGCTTTAGACTTTAGGAGCCTCAGATCTTGAGATCAATATACACTCGGCGGATTGAATCCCCGAAACAGGAGTAGGGTATTACCTCACGAGAGGGCCTGAACCTATCTAAACCTCGTTTTTCATCTAACCCATTGTGCTTGGCGATCTTGACTGCACCCCCAAAATTCTATTACCGAAACCAAGTTTCGACAGTTGGCGCGCCAAGTAGGGGATCCACGCGTCAAGACTCCTTCAACGATCTCGCCGACAAGCTTGATGGGATCTTCTTCAGGATTCGGCGACTTCGCCGCCAATGACTTCGACAAGTTCTCCTCCTTCGACTCGGATTCGAACCAGTCGGGAGGAGAAACCCAATCGGCGCCATTCGGGCTCCCGAACAACGCCAAGATCTACGACGAAATCTTGGATTCCAAGATGCATCCATCCACTCGAGGGAAGAACTCACTCGCCGCCGTTCGGCTACCGAACACCGCCGAGATCTGCGCAGCGACCTTCTCATCTCCCCAATAGAGACAATCTACTCGGAAGAAGACCTCTCGACACCGTTTGGATTACCAAACGCCACCGAGATCTACGGCAAGCTCCTCTCCCCGAGTCGAGGTCGACCCACTCGGAGGAGTCCACGTCCTCAAGCTCGACTCGGATGGAACGATCCGCATCCAAGCAACCCAGATCGAGGGAGATCGCCGTCATCCTCCAGCCCGTTCGGCTTATGCTCATCCTCGAAGCTCAACCAAGACCTCAGCTCCTCCGGCTTTGACGACCTTTATGGCATGCCCCGGACGAAGCCGATGACTCCACCGCAACAAGGACTACGAGCCGAAGTGCTTTGATGTCCTCATGGCCGAGGTGGTCGAGTCCGACTAGCCATGGCCCGCGTGTGCTTGCGGAAGAAGAGCGAACCAGATCGAGCAAGAGCGCAAGGCGGCGGAAGAAGAGAAGAAGCGCAAGGAGGAAGCCGATAGAAGAAAGCAGGATCTAAGGGCAGCCGGACGATCCGCTCAAGAGGCTATTCTTCAAACGCGAGTCCGCAACACCAATATCTTCCAGCACACCACGGCAGAATGCTGTACGCCCTCACACTCCCGGACACCGTCATCGAGACGGCGCCCCGACGTGACTCCAATACTAGACAAGATCAAGACCATCATTGCAGCCACAGCCAATGGTCATCCCTCCACCTCAGCACGAAGGCCGACTGAGTCTGTGGCTGAAACGCCCGACAAAAGCCGGCTCCCGCCGCTAAGGTCAAGGGACTACAAGAGGCCCGAGCCAGACCGATCGACAACTAGGCCAAGAGGCCCACGCCGTGAGTCCACGCAGAAGCATCAGGAGCAAACGGCCGACTCCCGCGAGAAGCAACATCGACGTCCACCCGTCCACCACCGCGTCCGCCGCAACAACAGCTCCAGCTACCAAACCAGCCTTACCGAGGACCCCGCCGAGTGATCTCGCGGAAGTCCTCGATCGCCGCTACCAAGAGCGAGATCAACGCACGGAAGATCGGAGGGGATCACCCGATAGCAATGACGATGGAGTGCCGCTTTCACTCGGGAGCTTCACCGAGTGCACCGGCCGAATGGATTCAAGCCAACCGGAATCGAGAAATATGATGGCAAGACCGACCCCGAGTCATGGCTTATCATGTGTACACTCGCGCCATCCGCGCAGCAGCGACGACAACAAGGCTATGGCAAATTACCTGCCCGTGGCCCTCGCCAACTCAGCCAAGAACTGGCTCACGAGTCTGCCAAGAGGCTCAATCAGCTCGTGGAGTGAGCTGAGGGACCACTTCGTCACCAACTTTCAGGGCACCTTCGAGAGGCCCGGAACCCACTTTGACTTGTACAATGTCATCCAGAAGCCAGACGAACCTCTGAAGGACTACATCCGGCGCTTCTCCGAAAAGCGCAACAAGATCCCCAACATCACCGACGACATCATCATCGCCGCCTTCCAGAAGGGAGTCCGTGATGAGCTGTTAATCAGGAAGTTCAGGCACAAGCCACCGAAGACGGTGAAGCAGATGTTTGAGACGGCAAATTCTTACGCCAAATCCTAAGAAGCCGGAAGGAAGCCGGAATCCTAAGAAGGATAACGGCAACAACAATCAGGGCCAAAAGGACCGCAAGCGCCGATCTGAAGATCTAGTTGCAGAAACTTCCAACTCCCAACGCCGTCCCCGAGTCGCGGCCTACGACGCAATCATGAATGCTCAGTGCACGCATCATCCAAACCACAAGCACGCGGCTAAGGATTGCTTTATTTATAAACAGTTCGCAGCGGAAGATGCGGCGCAACTCAACAAGAAGCCGACGATGAAGCCGGTCCATCGGCGCCAAGAAGTGCAACACGACCGAGAATGCCGAGCCCTTTCAAGACCCCGTGGGCGAGCTGAATCACATCTTCGGGGCCGCTAGCCTATGAATCCAAGAGGAAATGTAAGCTAACCGATTGAGAGGTCAACGCGGCGCAACCCGAGGTCCCACAAGTACCTACGATGGTCGAGGTGGCCATCACTTTCGATCGCTCGGATCATCCCGACCGAGTGGTTCACCCGGGTGCTATCCACTGCGTCTTGGCCCGGTGGTCCGCGACATCAAGCTTAAGCGTGTCCTCATCGATGGGGCAGCGCCTCAACATTTTGTTCGCCAAGACCATGGACGAGATGCGATCCCGAGGGCCGAATCGAAGGCAAGCTTAGCCCCTTCCATGGAGTTATCCCTGGCTGTCATCTACACCACTCGGGCACATCGCCCTTCCGGTCACCTTCGGAGTTCGAGAGAATTTCCGGACAGAGAACGTTACCTTCGAGGTGGCCAACTTCGAAACGGCCTACCACACCATCATCGGAAGGCCTACACTCGCCAAGTTCATGGCGATACCCCATTACACCTACCTCGCATGAAGATGCCGGTCCCAACGGCGTCATCACTCTTCGCAGCAACGTGAAGCAAGCCTTCACCGCGACAAGGAGAGCCGCGACATGGCCCAATCTCGCGAGAGATCACGTGGCCAAGCAAGAAATCCGATTGGCCGCATCGACTTCGGCAGAGGGTGAAATCCCCGCGAAGAAGATAGCCAAGTCAGGAACCGGCGACACCAAGACCAAGAAGATCTCCCTTGATCCATCGGATCCCTCGAAAACTGCTGTAATTGGCGCTGAACTAGATCCCAAATAGGAAAGCGCTCGACACCTTCCTCAAAAATAATAAAGATGTTTTTGCTTGGAAACCATCCGATATGCCCGGAATTCCTAGGGAGGTGATCGAGCACTCTTTACACGTCAAAGATGGCGCAAAGTCGATAAAACAACGATTACGCAGATTCGCGCAGATCGAAAAGGTGCCATCAAGGAAGAGCTCACAAAGCTCTTGGCCGCGCTTTATCAAAGAAGTTCTACATCCCGACCGGTTAGCCAACCCGGTTCGGTCCGGAAAAGACGGGCAATGGCGCATGTGCGTCGACTATACGGACCTCAACAAAGCCTGCCCTAAAGATCCATTCGGGGTGCCTCGCATCGACCAAGTCATAGATTCAACGGCCGGCTGCCAACTCCCGAGCTTTTCGACTATTACTCGGGCTACCACTGATCGTTTGAAAGAATCCACCGCCTAAAGACATCATTCATCACGCCGTTTGGGGCCTACTGCTACATCACCATGCCTTTCGGCCTGAAGAACGTCGGCGCCACATACCAACACATGATCCAGAGGTGTTTTTAGACGCAGATCGGCAAGAACATGGAAGCTTATGTCGACGATGTCGTCATCAAGACCAAGCAGAAAGAAGACCTAATCGCTGACTTAGAAGAAACCTTCGCAAATATCCGGACCTTCAGAATGAAGTTGAACTCGGAGAAGTGCACTTTCGGCGTCCCATCGTGCAAACCTGCTCGGCTTCATGGTGTCACATCGTGGCATTGAAGCCAATGCGTAAAAGATCAACGTTATCTTGAACATGAAGCCCCCGAGTAACCAGAAGGATGTCCAGAAGCTCACTGGTTGCATGGCGGCGCTAAGCCGATTCATCTCTCGACTCGGCGAACGAGGCATGCCCTTCTTCAGATTGCTAAAGAAAACGGATGACTTCCAATGTACCACGGAAGCCCACAAGGCCTTCGAAGATTTTAAGGAATTCCTTACGACGCCGCCCGTCCTAGCCTCACCCCAGCCCCAGGAGCCCCTGCTGCTGTACGTATCAGCCATTCACCAAGTGGTTAGTACGGTCCTCGTGGTCGAGCGCGAAGAAGAAGGGTGGGTCCAGAAGATTCAGAGGCCAATCTACTTTGTTAGCGAAGTGCTGGCAGGAGCCAAAACTCGCTACCCGTAGGTACAAAAATTGCTATATGGTATTCGATAACCGCGAGAAAATTGGTGCACTATTTTCGTGGTCACTCTCGGTCACCGTCGTCACCTCTTTTCCACTCGGCGATGTCATCCACAACCGGGAGGCAACCTGGGCGCATCGCGAAGTGGGCCCCGGAACCGATGCCGCTTGGACTTAACTTTTAAGGCGAGGACGTCGTAAAATCACAAGCCCTGGCGGACTTCTTGGCCGAGTGGACCGAACAACAAGAAGGTGTACGTCGGGAAGACCTTCAACATTGGACCATGCACTTCGACGGATCCAAGAGGATCACCGGCTTGGGAGCAGGAGTTGTGCTGATCTCGCCGACTTGGGAAAGGCTAAGATACGTCCTCCACCTCCACTTCTCCGCCTCACACAACGTCGCCGAGTACGAAGCCCTGCTACATGGACTGCGGCTCGCAGTTTCACTCGGGATACATCGGCTCCTCGTGAAAGGGGATTCCTAGCTGGTCGTGAACCAAGTCATGAAGGACTGGTCCTGTCTAAATGACACCATGGAGGTCTACCGACATGAGGTTCGCAAACTTGAAGACAAGTTTGACGGACTCAAGCTATCACACGTCCTAAGACACAACAACGAAGCAGCTGACGAGTTGGCGCAATTCGGGTCCTAACGTGAAGCCGCCCCAACAGACGTTTTTGTCGAGCACCTCTATGATCCAACCATTACGCAAAGCCAACACCAAGCGAACAAGCTGCAAACGAAGTCGCCATGATTGATGCCGACTGGAGGACACCACTCATCAAATTTTTAACACAGCAAGAGCTGCCGGAAGATCGGGATGAGGCAGAACATGTCCGACGTTGTTGCCAAGCTTATGTCATGGTTGACTCCGACCTGTACAAGAGAAGTCCTTCCAGAGTCCTGATGAGATGCATCACACCCGAGGAAGGACGATAGCTGCTCCAAGACATCCACTCGGGCATATGCGGAAGCCACGCGGCAACGCGCACCTTGGTGGGCAAAGCCTACAGACAAGGTTTTTTCTGGCTTACCACGGTCTCCGACGCGGACAAAGTGGTACGAACCTGTGAAGGCTGCCAATTTTTCGCCCGACAGAGCCATGTCCCAGCCCTAGAGCTACAAACAATCCCATTGTTCTGGCCATTTGCGGTATGGGGCTTAGACATGGTTGGCCCTTTTAAGAAGGCTCTAGGAGGATTCACACACTTATTCGTCGCAATCTACAAGTTCTCCAAGTGGATTGAAGCTAAGCCGGTTGCTATAATTACTGCCGACAAGGCACGGACTTCATCCTCAACATCGTGCACCGCTTCGGCGTTCCAAACGAATCATAACCGACAATGGGACTCAATTCACAGGAGGCATCTTCAAGGAATTCTGCGAAGACTTGGAATCAAGATTTGCTATGCGTCAGTTGCCCATCCCAAAAGCAATGGACAAGTCGAGCGTGCCAATGGCATGGTCCTTCAAGGCATTAAGGCCCACGTGTTTGACCGCCTAAATCCTTACGCTGGCAAGTGGGTCCAAGAGCTCCCCTCGGTTCTATGGTCCCTGCGGACCACACCCAGTCGGGCTACCGGCCAAACTCCTTTCTTTTTGGTCTATGGCACGGAAGCCATGTTGCCAAATGAGATGGAGTACGAATCCCTCCGAGTCCGCAGCTTCAACGATGAACGCTACGACCCAGACCGAGTGGATGACCTCACCCGACTGGAAGAGGCCCGAGAGGCAGCCCTCATCTAGTCGGCGAAATATCTTCAAGGACTCAGACGATACCACAGTCGCAACGTTCGAGCACGAGCTTTTATCGTTGGCGATTTGGTCCTACGCAAGGTTTAGACCACCAAGGACCGTCACAAGCTATCCCCCCTATGGGAAGGACCATACATAATCGCTGAAGTGACTCGGCCAGGCGCATATCGATTAAAGCGTGAGGACGGATCTATGGTGGAGAATTCCTGGAACATCGAACATCTTCGACGATTCTATGCTTAAATTGACTTAAGTCTCATGTTTCTTCTGGACTGCCAATCTCAAGCAAAATGACTTCTTGAGTTAGCAGTCGGGGGCTGTACATATGTCAATAAAGCGTGGTCTTTTTTCGACAACCTGTGCATACTGGGTTTATCATTGTTTAATGCTTATTGATTCGAGTTCAATGTTTAAGGACTGAGAATTTTTGATGACCTAATCAGGCTTAGGCTTGGTGACAGTCGGACGAAAATTACTTAAGAAATTTTACATGAAGACTCGGATCAGGACATTAACATAAATAAACCAAATATCTACAAAGTTATACATCAGAAAGTTGCACACAATGTTTACAAGACAATTAGGCCCGAAAATTGTTCACTACATCAATGGCAATCTTCTTAGCTGACTCCTGTGCATCACTAATCATGTCCGTGGCTTGCTCATCCGAGGTACCATCGGCGAAGCCTTCCCCGACCGATTTGACATCCACCCGAGGGTAGAGAGATTTGGTCTCCGGCAAGAGCAAGGCCAGCCCCCATGGTAGCAGCCTCGGTGATGTTGGCCAAGTATTGGTCGGGGGCTCTCCGCAGCTTATTGAAGATTTCGACCGGGTCCAATGAGCTAGCCCCGACTCCCCGATGAAATAAAGACAGCAGGATCGATGTCGCCGCATTGGCAACATCTTCTCGAACCCGTCCGGCTTGTTTAACCCTCTCAAGCAGAACATCGTATTGAGCTCGGCTCTTCACTTTGTAAGCATAGAAAGACATATGATTACACAGAGCTTTCGGAGACAAAGCAGTTCAACGAACGTTGTTAAGAAGGAGCTCACCTTCGAACTTGGCCTCCAACTCGGTCTTGCCGAGGCTGATTGCCTCCAGCTGGACCTGGAGCGAGTGGACCTCCGACAAATTTTCTACAAACAAGAAAGGCTATCTCGTTAGTGATATGCCCTAGAGGCAACATGGAGATGTTGGATATCACGTCAATGTTTATGTATAAATGAATAAAGTGTTATTCGGTTCCATGAAATAGACATCTTGTATTGATCAATAAGTACGTGACTTATTTATGAGACTCTTTATGTATGAATCTATTTCTAAACGATCCCCGATCATATGTCATATTGTTGGACCAAATATGATTCTAAGAACGGCATGTTTATTGATTGATGATCATGTCTCATAGATCATGGGTATGGAGATACCAAATCAATAAACATGGACACATGTGTTGGAGAACACATTGTTGGATAGACCCACCATGAGACACTACAGAATTAATGTGCCATTAGTTGGTCTCGATAGTGTTGGTACAAAGTCCTTAGACCCGAGATCACCATGGATTCCAACATGTGTAGTAGCCTACTTTGGGACTACCAAACGCTATTTCGTAATCGGGTAGTTATAAAGGTAGTTTTCGGGTTTGCTATGAAACATGGAGTGGGATGTGAGTGATCAAGATGGAATTGGCCCCTCCTTTGGAGAGATATCTCTGGGCCCCTCGAGGTTGGATTATGGAAATGCATGGCCATGCCGAGTTGCTGAGGAGTCAATCAGACATGATAATCCAATACGGTTTGAGTGAAAGGTTAAGTTATTGAAGGGATGGCACACATCTTGCCTATAGCTTAACCGGTATCGTGAGGCAAAAGGATTTGTGTACACATTACAGTTCGAGCCGATATTATTCTTGTATACTATGGTGTCAATATGTGCGCTAGGCGTCGTGTGACATGTGTCGGATGAGTTGGACTCGAGCCGACGATCGGCTAAGCTAGACTATAGCCCAAACCGAGTATACCTAAACCTACGTGGTCGGACGCTTAAGGGGATAAGAATGGACATTCGAGTTGGACTCGAGATACGGCTCGATCGGATAGGGATCCGATCGAGATAGAGTCCTATGGGCTTACGACGTATGGGCGACCAACTCTATGAGATTCGGATGGGATCCGATTCAAAATAGAGTCCCGATCGGCCACGAGTCCCGTCGGCCAACTCTATATAAAGGGGTGAGGGGTGGAGAGCTGCGAAGGACATCAAGTCAATTGATTGCGCCGAAATCAATCGATCACACGCGGCTTTAGAAGTCGTCGATATCAATCGCACGAAACCCTCCCCACCTTCGAGCCTAGCCTTGCATCGCGTGCTAGCACATGGGTGTTCGGCGTTCTGTCCCCGGACGTGTGGATACCGGTAGAGGCGCCGCTACGTTGCGCCTGTTGATCGGCCGGATCGGCCGCAATCGGAGCGATCAGCTGATTGGCGAGTTGGCTGTCCCCTGAATCGGTCGGCTTGCGGGAATCGGCACACGTTCCGATCGGATAGCCCCGATTGGCTATTTCCGCGCACACTCCAATCGGTAACGATCTATCGGTCCTTACTTGCAAGTGTTCTGGTTTGCGCGGTAAAAGTTTTAGTTTTCGGCTAGCGTAGCCTCCGCGTAACCCTTCAAAGTGGTATCGAGCTAATCTTGCTTAGTTCGGGCTTTAGATTGATCGGAAGAAGTTTTGCGCACGGGTTGATTAGATCAATCGGTTTTACGGGATTTGTTGAGGAGAGTTCATGGTAATTGTGTTCCTAATAGTGTATCGGAACAGATAATGTGATTACGTCGAAGCAATATCCATAGAACTCGGTTTGAGTCGGCTTCGAGATAGCGTTCCTTGATAGTGTATCGGAACGGTATAATGTGATTATGCCGAAGCTATCTCGTAGTCCGATCTTGTTAGCTGCCTCGCGCCTACGCAAACCATCTCCCTTGATAGTGTATCGGGACGGCATAATATGATTATGCCGACATGGTTTCGTAAGCGAATTCATAGATTGGATCTATGAATTTCCGTAAGCGAGGGCGGGACCGCCGTGTGCATCCCCCTTATAGGTTGTCTCGATGCCGTAGCTCGCGATAAGTAGAAAACGTTTCTACGCCTAACTTGTTTTTGCAGAGAATGCTTTGAGATGGTATGGCCCTATTGTATGTATGAGATGCATGTGATGCATGTAATATTCTTTCATATGTGCAATCCCCGTAATATTCTTTCATACGTGCAATGCTTGTAATATTCTTTCACGACTGCGAGTCGATGTAATCTTCATTTAGAGCTTCTATAGTAGTAGCTTAGTCTCGAAGAAATCAAGCATTCGGCACTCGAAAGAATGGTGATGAAGATGGAGATCCTCTACACCGGCATGGAGATGGAGATCACCATGTGAAGGGGGCCATACTATTTCACTATATGCTATTCTTCTTGCTTTCATATGTGATATGTATGTTTGATAGGATAGCATCCTCGCAAAATTATGTAGTAATGATGCCCTTCCAAATGTTGCACCGTCACCGTTATGCTCGTCAATGGTGGGTCGCCAAAGCAGAGTGCCATTCTCTATCATAACACGAGGGGTATATGTCGACATATACATGCAGGAACATTTGGTTTACTTAACAAGGCTATCAAAACAGCTTTTGGGCCTTGGGGCATAGGTTGGCGCCGGGGCATGAAGATGCCACACCAACAACAAGAGTCACATAGAGATGTGATTAGCAAGGTGTTGCTTACCGATGTTACTAATTTTCTAGCAGTGATGCCAAAGCTCACTAGAAAATTAACTAACATGTGGATCTTGACCCAATACGTAACCTAGAGGGAAGGTGGAAAATACGTAACGGGAGTCTAATGTTAAATTGTTTAACAATAGACATAGCATAAACATTGTGCTAAACTTTGCTTTTTCGTTGTAGAATAAATGGCGGCTAATACTACACCCAGTACCTTTAATTTGCGATCTATTCTCGAAAAGGAAAAATTAAATGGAACAAACTTTATGGATTGGTATCGCAACTTGAGAATTGTTCTCAAGCAAGAGCGTAAGGAGTACGTTCTTGAAGTACCCTATCCCGAGGATTTGCCAAATAATGCCACCGCAACCGGACGGAGGGCTTATGAGAAGCACACTAATGATGCCCTAGATATAAGCTGTCTCATGATTGCTACAATGTCCCCGAGCTTCGAAGCAATATGAGAGCAGCGATGCTCACACTATTATTCGGGGACTGCGTGGCATGTTTGAGAACCAAGCTCGGGCCGAGAGGTTCAACACCTCAAAGTCCTTGTTTGCGTGCGAGCTTGTTGAGGGGAATCCCGTCGGCCGCATGTGATAAAAATGATTGGCTACATTGAGAGTCCGGGAAAACTAGGTTTTCCCCTTAGCCAAGAGTTGGCTACCGATGTGATTCTCCGCCGCTCCCTCCGAGCTTCGAGCCATTCATATTGAATTATCACATGAACAATATGGATAGAACCTTGGCTGAATTGCATGGGATGCTAAAGACAAGTGAGGAGAGTATCCGAAGAATGGTCATCATGTGATGATGATGCGAAGGCTAAGCGCAAACCACCTGTCAAGAAACTTTGCACCAAGAGGAAGTTAACTCCCGATGAGATCGCGAGTGCCTCCAATGCAAAGAAGGGCAAGAAGGGGTCGGCGGCATCGATGCCGTTTGCTTCTATTGCAAGGAGACAGCCACATGAAGAGGAACTGCAAGAAGTACATGGAGGATCTCAAAAAGAAGCAAAGTACGACTTCGCCTGTGTATTAATGTTATAGACATTAATCTTGCTACTTCACCTACCGACTCTTGGGTATTTGATACCGGATCGTAGCTCATATTTGCAAATCGTTGCAGGGAATGAGAAGAAGTATAGGATTGAGAAGGGCGAGGTGAACTGCGCGTCGGCAATGGAGCAAGCATTGCTACAGTTTTCGGCACAGTACCACTTCATCTACCTTCAGGATTAGTTTTGGAATTGAATAATTGTTATTGTGTTCCAACACTATGTCAAAACGTTATTTTCGCTTCATGTTTGCAAGCGAAAGGATATGATTTTAGATCAATGGACAATGGTTGTTCAATATATCTCGAGATATGTTCTATTTTCATGCTCCATTGGTGAATGGATTATACGTTTTGAATCTTGAAGCATCTCCCATCTATTACATTAATACGTAAAGGCAACTCTCTAATGATATAAACCCCACGTTTATCTAGCATTGTCGCTTAGGCCATATAAATAAGAAACGCATGGAGAAGCTCCATAAGGATGGACTGCTTCACTCTTTTGATTTTGAATCATTTGAGACATCTCGAGTCTTGTTTACTTGGTAAGATGACAAAGGCACCTTTCATGGGACTTAGTGAGAGAGCAAGTGACTTATTGGCACTCGTACATACCGATGTATGTGGACCAATGAGCTCAACGGCCGAGGTGGTTATCGTACTTCATTACCTTTACCTATGACTTTAGTAGATATGGTTATATCTACTTAATGAGGCATAAGTCCGAATCCTTTGAAAAGTTCAAAGAATTCCAGAATGAAGTACAGTAATCATTTAGGGAAAACAATCAAGTTTATACGATCGATCGTGGAGGAGAATACTTGAGCCAAGAGTTTGGTAATCATCGAAAGATTGTGAAATTGTTCCACGCTGACTCCGCCAGAACTCCACAATGGAATGGGGTGTCCGAACGGAGAAATCGCACCTTGTTGGACATGGTGCGGACGATGATGAGCCAAAGTGATCTTCCGTTATCCTTCGGGGATATGCTCTTGAAACAATTGCGCTCACACTAAATAGAGTTCCATCTAAGTCGATTGAAAAGACACCATATGAGATATGGACAGGGCAACCCCTAGTTTGTCTTTTCTCAAAATTTGGGGATGCGAAGCTTATGTAAAACGTTTACAATCCGACAAGCTCACACCCAAATCGACAAGTGCTTCTTTGTGGGATATCCTAAGGAAACTAAGGGATATTACTTTTATAATTGGGAACAAGGCAAAGTGTTTGTCGCCCGACACGGTGTCTTCTTGGAGAAACAGTTTCTTTCAAGAAGGGTTAGTGGGAGCAGGGTGCATCTTGAAGAAGTTCAAGAAACACCGAAAACGTTTCGGCGACCACATAACCACAACGGGAGGAGCAAAGTGTTGCGCCACCGTTGTAGATACACCACCCCACGGAGAACGAAGATCACGTCGTGCACCCGCAGTACACAGTGCGGAACAACGTGATATATTGTTGTTGGACAACGATGAACCTAAGACCTATGAGGAAGCGATGGTGGGACCCGATTCCAACAAGTGGCTTGGAGCCATGAAATCCGAAATAGAATCCATGTACGACAATCAAGTTTGGAACTTGGTTGATCCACCGATGGTGTCAAAACCATTGAGTGTAAATGGGTTTTTAAGAAAAAGCCGATATGGATGAAAATGTTCACATCTATAAGGCGCGATTGGTGGCGAAAGGTTTTAAACAGATTCAAGGAGTTGATTATGATGAAACCTTCTCGCCCGTCGCAATGCTTAAATCTATTCGGATTATCCTAGCGATTGCTGCATATTTCGATTATGAGATATGGCGGATGGATGTCAAAACGTCTTTCCTAAATGGAAACCTAAGCGAGGATGTATACATGATACAACCTCGGGGTTTTGTCGATCCGAATCGCTCGGAAAGATATGCAAGCTCAAAATCCATTTATGGATTGAAGCAAGCATCTCGGAGTTGGAATATTCGTTTTGATGAAGTAATCAAAGGGTTTGGTTTCATAAAAAATGAAGAAGAGGCCTGTGTTTACAAAAAGGTCAGTGGGAGCGCAATTGTATTTCTAATCTTATATGTGGATGACATATTGTTGATTGGAAATGATATCCCTATGCTAGAATCCGTCAAGTCTTCATTGAAAAATAGTTTTTCCATGAAAGACTTAGGGAGGAAAGCATACATATTGGGCATTCGGATCTATAGAGATAGGCTAATTGGATTAAGCCAAAGTACATACATTGACAAGGTGTTGAAAAGGTTCAACATGCATGATTCCAAGAAAGGTTTCTTGCCCATGTCACATGGCATTAATCTTAGCAAGAATCGTGTCCTCATTGACATGATGAGCGGAATAAGATGGGTATGGTTCCATATGCTTCAGCAATTGGATCCATCATGTATGCCATGCTTTGTACATGCCTGCATGTCTCGTACGCTTTGAGTGCTACGAGCGAGATACGCACGATCCAGTGAAGGTCACTGATGCGTAAAGAATATCCTTAAGTTGAAAAGAACTAAGGATATGTTCCTAGTCTATGGAGGTGAAGAAGAGCTCGTTGTAAGTGGTTACACCGATGCTAGATTCCAAACAGACAAGGATGATTATAGATCGCAATGCGGGTTCGTTTTCGTCCGAACGGAGCGCGCACGTGGAAGAGTTCCAAGCGGGATACCGTTGCCGATTCTACAACGGAGGCCGAGTACATTGCTGCTCGAAGCCGCAAAGGAGGCTGTTTGGATCAAGAAATTCGTTTCGAGCTTGGTGTGATGACTAGTGCGACGGTCCAATGTCTCTCTATTGTGACAATAGTGGAGCCATTGCGCAAGCCAAGGAGCCGAGGTCACATCGAAGTCCAAACACATACTTCGGCGATATCATTTCATCCGCGAGATAGTGGACAGAGGTGATGTCAAGATATGCAAAGTGCACACGGATCACAACATAGCCGATCCGCGACAAAACCTCTCCCTCACCCGAAGCATGAGGCGCACACAAGAGCAATGGGTATTAGATACTTACATGATTGACTCTAGTGCAAGTGGGAGATTGTTAGTGATATGCCCTAGAGGCAACATGGAGATGTTGGATATCACGTCAATGTTTATGTATAAATGAATAAAGTGTTATTCAGTTCCATGAAATAGACATCTTGTATTGATCAATAAGTACGTGACTTATTTATGAGACTCTTTATGTATGAATCTATTTCTAAATGATCCCGATCATATGTCATATTGTTGGAACAAATATGATTCTAAGATCGGCATGTTTATTGATTGATGATCATGTCTCATAGATCATGGGTATGGAGATACCAAATCAAGAAACATGGACACATGTGTTGGAGAACACATTGTTGGATAGACCCACCATGAGACACTACAGGAATTAATGTGCCATTAGTTGGTCTCGGGTAGTGTTGGTACAAAGCCCTTAGACCCGAGATCACCATGGATTCCAACATGTGTAGTAGCGTACTTTGGGACTACCAAACGCTATTCCATAACTGGGTAGTTATAAAGGTAGTTTTCGGGTTTACTATGAAACATGGAGTGGGATGTGAGTGATCAAGATGGAATTTGCCCCTCCTTTGGAGAGATATCTCTGGGCCTCGAGGTCTTGGATTATGGACATGCATAGCCATGCCGAGTTGATTGAGGAGTCAATCAATGACGGATAATCCAATACGGTTCGAGTGAAAGGTTAAGCTATTGAAGGGATGGCACACATTTTGCCTATAGCTTAACCGGTATCGTGAGGCAAAGGGATTTGTGTACACATTACAGTGTTCGTGAGCCGATATTATTCTTGTATACTATGGTGTCAATATGTGCTGCCGCGGCGCCGTTGACTGGGTCGGCTGAGTTGGACTCGAGCCGACGATCGGCTAAGCTAGACTATAGCCGAAACCGAGTATACCCGAACCTACAGGTCGCACGCTTAAGGGGATAAGAACAGGCATTCGAGTTGGACTCGAATACGGCTCGAACGGATAGGGATCCGATCGGATAGAGTCCTATGGGCTTACGGCGTATGGGCGGCCAACTCTATGAGATTCGGATGGGATCCGATTCAAGATAGAGTCCTGATCGGCCACGAGTCCCAGCCGGCCAACTCTATATAAAGGGGTGAGGGTGGAGAGCTGCGAAGGACATCAAGTCAATTGATTACGCCGAAATCAATCTGATCACACGCGGCTTTAGAAGTCGTCGAGATCAATCTCCACAGAAACCCTCCCCACCTTCGAGCCTAGCCTTGCATCGCGTGCTAGCACACGGGTGTTCGGCGTTCGTCCCGGACGTGTGGATACCGGTAGAGGCGCCGCTACGTTGCGCGTTGTTGATCGGCCGGATCGGCTGCAATCGGAGCGATCGGTGATTGGTGAGTCGGCTGTCCCGGGAATCGGGTGTCGGCTTGCGGGAATCGGATACACAGTTCCGGATCGGATAGACCTGATTGGCTATTTCCGCTGCACACTCCAATCGGTAACGATCTATCGGCCCTTACTTGCAAGTGTTCCTGGTTTGCGCGGTAAAAAGTTTTTGTTTTCGGCTAGCGTAGCCTCCGCGTAACCCTTCACTATCAGCAACCAGGATCAACACGGAAACCATAAAGAGACTGGGAGGGATAAGCTTACTCCCGACTGAATCCCGGAGGTCGAGGTTTTCTTCCCGGAGTTTAGCTATTTCCCTCCTCAGGGCTGCCTCCCTCGATGCGGCCTCCTCTCGAGTGGTCTTCAACTTCTGCTGGATGTCCTCCAGGGAGTTTAGATGCGGGACCAGCTTCTCGAGCGCCTCGGACTTGGCCATCGACCGGCAGTACTCCTTCTGCGTGCGAGAACTAAAGTTGGCCAACTGAAGTGGAATGACAACACTACGACAGGAAAAGGTCAAGGCTTACGTTGAGTAGCCGATTCGCCTCATTAATGCCGTTGACGAGGGCTTCAAGCGCCGAGCCCTTGACTCGGAGTAGCCCGCCGGTCTTTTCCTTCCGGCTTTTCACCGACTCGGTCTTTAGCCTCGGGGCCTCCCGAGCCGCAATGCCAGTGGGCTCGGTGGCCGACCGGTTTCCTGGGGCCGATGTCCCGCCGGGCGGTCGGGGCTCCCTCCTTGGGATATCTTTGCTTGGAGGCGAGGGTTTTCTGCCCGGAGCGCTCTCGCTCGGGAGAGGGCTCCGGGGTTTTGGTTCCACAGGCTTGAATGCCTCGGACGCCGCAGCCGGAGTTGGCCCTTCACTCTTCCCGGCAGGATCTATATCTTGGGGCCTCCTACCAAACGAACGACGCGCTCAGTCGGAATGAAGACAAAGAACTTTTTGACAAAATGCCTGACATCAGTCATAATGCATACCTGGATGACCGGCGGATCTTCGACGCCGCCTTCGGTGACGGCCTTGGAGGGGTTGCTTCAGGTAGAGGGGCTGGGACATCATCGTCCGAGTCATCGATGACGAGCCTCCTCTTGCTTGCCCGTTTGCTGATGTCCTCACTCGGGGCCGCCCTTTTCCCGGCTGGATCGCTCTGGATCTTTACTCCACAGGTCGGCTTCTTGGTAGGGCGAAATGGCACGTCATCGTGAGGAACTTTGTATGGTTTTGAAATGATGGAGGTATTTTCCTACAAGAAAGATTCTTACAACTCTAAGAAGTGTGATGACAAGATTGCAAGGCAATGAAAGAGTTCAGTCGGCTTACCGGAGGAGGAGGTCGATACAAACTGAAGGGAAGAACCGGCAGCATAAGGCTGCGTTCAACTGCAATTCCAGTCGAGAAGACCTTGTACATCCGGATTTTCAGGATCTCAAAGCCGAGGAAGTCCCGGTCCTCCCGATTGGGGTCTCTCTCGCCTTCATACTCGAAGGCTAGTTTCGATCGCTCTTTAATCGGCGCTAGTTGGCTCTTTATAAAATGTCGAGTGATTTGTTCGCCGCGAAGACCTTTCTGCTTCATCTCTAGGATCTTCGCTAGTAACTTGTTGGCTTCATCCCAACATGGGCTACTGGCATAGTGCTCCAGGTATGCTTAGGCATAGGGGGAAGGCCAACGAAGTTCGGCAGGCTGGGCTCAAGATTGGAAATATAGAACCAGCCTGCATGCCAACCCTTGTTGGAGGATTTCAAGGGAAGAGAAAAGTACTCCTTGCGGAGGGATCCGCGGAGTTGGAATCCTGCCCCACCAACAACGCAGGGCTGGTCCTTATTCGGATGTGGCTTAAGGTAAAACATGCGACGAAAGAGTTGGAAGTGGGGAAGAATGCCAAGGAAGGCTTCACATACGTGGATGAAAAGGGCGATGTGAAGCATGGAGTTGGGGTTCAGATGATAGAGCCGAAGACCATAATAATCTAGAAGCCCCCTAAAGAACTCGGAGGTAGGGAGGCTGAAGCCACAGTAAAAGAAGGATGTAAAAACAACGAGCTCACCGGTGTTCGGGGTAGGAAATTCTTCACCCGCCGCCGGGCGCCACCCACGATCTCCTTGGGAGGAAGCACTCCATGCTTCACCATCTCCTTGAGGGTGGACTCCCTCACATCCGAAGTAGCCCACCGCTCGAAAGGGATTTTTCTCTCATCCACCATGAATGTGGTTTGTGTGGGGAGCAGATCTGGCTAAAAGGATGGGGATTTGAGAAGGGGATCTTGGGAGCTGGATGCAGAGGCTAGTTTGTGGCGAAAGGACGAGCTCCTGGATCGATGGATTCGGGTGCGCGCGAGTCTAGGGTTTTCCACAAGGAGCTGGTGAACAATGCTACGAAAAGAGGAAATTTTCGAGAAGACGAAGTGGCGGGGATGACCTCGAGGCTTTGTAAAGAGATTTGAGGGTTGCGCTAGGTTTTCTCGTGATTGGGCCGAGCCCATGAGACACCTGCGGCCCAGCTAAGGTGTGGCCCGACGCGTGTCCTTAGGGACTTAAGTGGATGAGCTTAAGCAGATTTGCCTTGGCAATATGCACGTGTCTGAGTGCCCTATACCTTTGGAAATCCTTTCATATCGCGGTTTGCTTGACTTCGTGAGAAGTTAGCACGATGCAATTTGAGAGTGACCAACAGCTAAGCTTTTATAGTTGCCTTGATGACAAGGGCTGTTTGGTTTTCTAGCATTTGATTGGATGACTATATCAATGCTATTTTTCCACCTTGGTGAAGATCTTTATATATTGAGACCAGTATTATGGCGGGAGCTATTTAATAACTTGATCATATTTTTTCAGACGACTGAAAAACTTATTTACCCAGGAGGGATGATTAAAATATTTGTTTCGACATGACTCGGGCAGATCCACTCGGACAAGCATGAGTTTACCGAGTGCTTTTCACCTATGAGAATTGATTAAGTTATTTGTCTTGAGGTGACTCGGGAAAATTCACTCGGATGAGCATGAGCTTGCTGAGTGATGAGATTTTTATATTTGCCTTAACATGAGTTAAGCATTTACATGAGTATGATTCTTTATAGTCCTTGCTTGTATGTTTGGCATGTTTTTGGCTAATCATACGGTCGGGGGCTACATATAATTAGGTACATCAAGAGATGTGCTTAGATATTAATTTTGAGAATTTTTTGGATATTTTCTAGCCCTTCACAGTCTTTGGAGCCACTCGGGAGAATCAGGCAGAGATGATTGAATTGCTTGGCACTAGAAGCACACGGCCAAAGGGTTGTTTGGTTGTGTACTGTCTTGGTTTGATGCTGAGTTGTCTCGTCGACTGAAAAGGACTCGGGGGCTACTATGGAGATTATGGCAATCGGGTATCTACATGGCAAGTTTATTCGACTGGGGGTAGGGATAGATTGCACCTACCAGATATGTAAACCAAATATGACTTGGCTGTTACGTTGTCAATTGAGATAAGGCAACGGCTCATAGTCACGGTTTGGTAAGATTGAGGAAACCGACTTAGAGTGAGATAGGGTTTCCGATCTGTAAGCCCGCCTCCCAAGACTATATAAGGGGGGTAAGGGGTGTCCCTTGGGGGATATCAAAGTTGAAAAGCAAGAGCTTTAGACTTTAGGAGCCTCAGATCTTGAGATCAATATACACTCGGCGGATTGAATCCCCGAAACAGGAGTAGGGTATTACCTCACGAGAGGGCCTGAACCTGTCTAAACCTCGTTTTCCATCTAACCCATTGTGCTTGGCGATCTTGACTGCACCCCCAAAATTCTATTGCCGAAACCAAGTTTCGACAGTTAGGCACCATAGCAATAACTGGAGTTGTGACACAAATCCTTCTTCTCGTGGAACTTTGATCTCCCAAACTCCGACATGGTCCGACATCTGCTTTTGAAGGTAACTTAGGGTCAGAGGGGGATAATATCAAAACAATTTGAGCAAAAGAGATGGGGATAAGAGTATGAGAAAAAGTATGTTTGTTTTTTTAAAAAAATAGTTTGTGTTTGCAAAATGATCCTACGTAGGTGATATTTCCATTTTGCCCGGCTAGTCGGGGTAGGGCGCCGTTGGTCTTTTCCTACGCCGACGCTCCGATACCAGCTCTGTCGACCCCGTTTTGAGGACGGGAATCATTCGTGTTCATCGTACCATATCCCTGGATCGAGTAGTTTGGTACCCACGAATACAGTTCTGAATTACTAGGTGCAAAGTGCACGAATAGTCTTACAACGACTTATTACAATAATAGGCCCAAAGGCAATATCCGATACATATAGGACCTATGGGTCCGAAATCAACCAAAAGAAGAGTTTAGATGAGATAAGCAGACGGAAAGCAGCGGCATGTCGATTTGCCACAGGCAACGACTGGGGACTAAGACCTAGCGCACTTCATTGTCTTCATTCCTCCTGGTAGTAGGCATAGGGGTCCTCCAGTTCTTCGTTTCCTCCATCTGAAGTTTGTGCGTATAGCAAGGGTGAGTACCCAACGTATTCAGCAAGCCATCATGGAATGGTGCACATGATAGAGCCATTCAAAGGGGGGCTCTGGTTTATTTGCACAAAGCCAATTTTCACAAATCATTTCACAAACTAACATCTAGACAGTCAAGTTTTAGAGTCAAAGTATATTAAATAGGCAACGGTTCTGTCTGCCATCCATCATGATACCAAGGATGGTTTCCTATCCCTGGATCGTCATGGTTTTCTGGGAAGTCTATCCCTTCTCGCAGGTCGAGAAGTTAAGTCCACCAGCATACAAAATCATTACGCATACCAGTTCCCATCATTTTAAAGTTTAAGAGTCTAGCCACGGGAGAAACTTGTCACGTCGCTCTTTGTCCGCGAGCACAGCTATTCGAATAGATTGACTGACTCACACTGTAGTGTATGTACACTTTACCCATACTCCGCAACTACTCATTGAATGAGCTTACATCCCTCTATATGGTACGGTCACGGCAAAGCCTTTCGATAACGTCACTTTGGCAGTACCCGCTCCATGAACTTAAGTCCTCATGCACTCTAGCCGTCATTTCCTAGCAGTGAGAGGAGCTGTGGCGTTCCTGAGGTAAGAGAGAAACTTCACTTTACATTGATAGGTTTAGGTTACTATTCACATAAAGGCCTTTCATCTCATCACAATCATGGGAACACTACCCTTGGTAGGTCCCAAACTCAACACTTACACCTGAACCACTATGCAGGGATACTGCCTCCGCTCGGCTATCTACTCTGCTAGGTCTATACCCATTCGAGAAGTATGGTTGTATTGGCTCGTTCTAAGTTGTAGTCTCATGGCTCGGTCCTTAATTGAACAGGGATGGTACTAGCCTTTCCCAGAGAACCACCCAAATCCATCCATCCGCCCCAGTCTAAAAACATTGGTTTGTATTTCTCTTTTTCTTCATAGCTATTTCCAACATAATCAGGGCAACGTGGCGCTCATGTCTCCACTTGCCATGTTTCAACCATCTTCCCAAAGATAGTTGCCCAAGCACAAGGCTTATTTGTAAAATCATGAGTATGCAAGAACCTAGTATAAGCGTGGCTAAGCATTTTATCAAAGATATCCTCTGGTTGTATCACATCGAAGGTTACAAGGAATATTTCTAAGGGTATTCAATATCAAGGTAAGGTATATCAAGAATATGTACTCATTTGTGTATAGCATGCAATTTGTAATTGAAAACAATATCATTTCGTAAAGTAGGATCAATATGTTCAAAGGGATGTGTTGACTTGCCTTGCTCGCACACTAGTTGGCCGGGGTCTTCAACATTGTCGGTGCTTGCTTCCTCGGTTACTATCCGTACGTGCGAAAGATCAATTGAATTCGATCAGAATTTAATAAAATACCGAGAGATCAAAAAGAAACATAAAAACCATAAAAATGACTCCAAACGTTTAGCCTAGAATTCTACTCGAGTTTGGACGAGGGTTGTTAGGGTAAAACCCGAGTTTGAAATCGAGTTGATGCCCTAGGGTTTTCGCAAAACGATGATCGCATTTATTTGAGAAAATAGATTTAGAAATATTGACGGAGGGGTTTTGTACTCGAGGTTTTGAAGGTTCGAGCGCTAAAAGAAACACATTTCAAATGGCAGGAAAGAAATAAACAAAATCCGGATTAAACGACGCGAAATGAAATCTCCAAAAGTCCGATTTCAGTTTTCCGAATTTGCTCCGAGAAAAATATACAAGAAAACAATATATTTTTTCCGAAATATTTTCCCAAATCTTTTCAAAACATTTTTCCTATTTTTCCAAAATTTTTCCTTTTTTTCTATTTTTCTTTTCCCTTTTCTTCTCTTTTCTTTTCTTTCCCTTTTTTGTTAACTATTCATCAACCCGCCAACCGCTCGACCGGACCTTTCTCTCTTTCCTCTCTCTCGTTGCGGCCGGCGATGGCGCAGCGAGGGTAGGGGTGGCGGCTCGGGCTTACCGGCGACGGCGATGCTCGGGAGGGCGGTGGGGCTCGGCGCACGGCGGCGATGGCGCTTGGCGCGCGGCGCGCGCCGGAGGGGAAAGGAAACCGACGAGAGTGGGAGTTTGAGGCAGCGAGCTTGGGGAAATAGAGAGGGGGTTCGGCGCTATATATAGGCGCGGCGTTGGAGAGGGAAACGAGGGGAAGGGGGGCCGGTGCGGCGGCGGTGCGGCGAAGCGCACGCGGTGCGCGGAGTGCGGGCGTGCACGGGGCCGGGCGTGGGGCGGCGGCACGTGGCGAGGTCACGGACGGGGCCGGGTGAGGCCGCGACGGGTGTCGAGCGCGGGCGCGGGGTCCGGACGCGGCGGCGATGGGTGGCGGCGCGGCGCGGGCCGCGACGACGGCGGGCGCATGGCGGCAGCGCGCGGCGTGCGTGGGGCCGGGCGAGCCGGGGCCGCGTGGGCGCATGCGGATGCGCGTGACGCGTGGCATGCGCGGGCGCGGGCGCGGTACGGCGGGCGACGCGCGGCGGGCGCGAGGCCGGGGCCGGTACAACGTCGAACGGCTTGTGACCGATGAACAGTGCTTTTTCCGATTTATCCGATTTTTTTCAATTCCATTTTCCAATCTCTATTTTCCTTCACTCCAAAAATTCAAAATAAACATATAGTATTGCCAAAATTAATTAAAAATATATTTTCAAATTTTTCACCACCTTTATTTATTTTAAAAATATATCTTCATATTTAATTTAATCCCTTTTTTCTAAATTCATAAATCACCATTTTAATTCCAAATAATTTCCTAGATTTTATATAAATTCCTTAAAATATTTTATTGGCTATTTTATTTCCCAATTAATACTCCATAATCACCAATTAATGTTATATTTTCCAAACATATATCTTTATGAATCCGCATCCCTTTCCGATTTTATTTTAAAAATTTCTAACCTTAGACTTCGAGGTTTTTCCTCCCCAACAGAAATCCAAGTCATTCGGTTTTCATAAACACCGAGATGAATCGCCCACATATAAATTCATGCAACCAAGCTGACAAATAAGAAGCAATAAACACGAGCAAGAGGCAACAAGCAAAAGTTTTTTGTAAGTTTCGATTTTTTTTAAATCCTCCGATTTTCAGAGCGTTACAGAAGGCCATCAGGCCTCCCCCTTGGTCGAAGGAGGGACTCTCAAACGCCTTTGGGCGGCAGACCTGTTCGTCTCGGCTAACCCCTCTTTCTTAGTAGACTTTGAGTGTTGCTCAGATCATCGGGAGGTTGGTAAACGCCCTCGATGATTTGACCCTAGGCTCGGATGTACCATCCGACCCCAGGCTCGGGGGCTACACCTGTCAGGTTCACCTAGGCGGTGCACCAGCATATCATCGGTTCACAAGAACTACTAGGGATCTGCAACTTGGAACACAACTTGACCCTAAGGCCGAATGTTCCATTCGCCCTTAAGCTCGGGGGCTACACCTGATAGCTTCAAGGATTCCGAGAAGTCATTGCTCCGAAGGAACTCTGACTGCAAGGAAGGATGCTTCATCCCTCCTTAGGCTCGGGGCTGCTATGGCAGGTGTCACCCCGGGGTCCCTCAAAAACCCAGATTGAACCTCAACGGAAGTCAGACCGAGTGTCCTCGGGATGTGACCGAGAGCCCGACTCCCCCCGAGGGCCGGGAATGTCGGCCTTTGCCCGGGACCTACCTCGGCCCCTTCTCTCGACTCTGACTCGATGCCCGACCTCGAGCATCCTTAGGAGGAAACTTGGCAGGCAAGGAGGAAGAGGGAGGAGACAACCCGGCAGCGTCTGACACAACCTGGCGGCACAGGAGCAGGGACCCAGGGCTGGCAGGAGTACAAGACACCCACGGTGTGTAGAACCTAGCAGACCAACATAAACTTTATCAGATATTCTTTGTACCCCACTGTTTGTCTCTCTTAGTCTTAGTTTTCTTGGCCCCCAAGTTCATTTGTTCCTGCCCCCTTGAAGTATAAAAGGGAGGGCAGGGGGAGCCAGGAGAGAGGCTTTTCTGATTCCTGCTCGCGCTTGTAACTCTAGTTCATCATCCACTCGAGAGAAAGAACACCACACACTAGACGTAGGCCTATTATCCTTCGGGAGGGCTGAACCAGTATAAACTCTTGCACGTTGTTTCTTGGCTCATCTTAGGATTCGAGTCGACCGTCAGATCCATCAGAGGACAACTTCTCCACTAAACTCTCTACTACCTCCTTGGTGACCCCCCTTGGAGGACTGCCAACCCACCCATCGACACCGGTCGAGATCGGGACTACCAAGCACCCTCGGGCAGTCGTCTTGACCATAACCTTGATTTCCATCGCCCTAGGGGTGGTGGTTGTGACGACTCAAGTGTGGGCTTCCGAGCTAGTCCACAAGTGAGGTCGGGGCTACCAGACGCCCTTTGGCAGTAGTCTCGACCATAACCTCAATTCCCATCGCTTCCGGGCGATGTTTTTGTCAACTCAGGGCAGGCTTTCGAGATAGCCCCCGGTCAAGGTCGTGACTACCATGTGCCCTCGGGCAAGTAGTCCCGACCATAACCATGTTCTTCACGGCCCTAGGGCTATGACCTTGACGACTCGAATGTGGGCTTCCGAGCAAGTCCACAAGAGAGGTCGGGGCAACCTCGAGCCCCAGGGCCTGTAGCCCCGAATGCCTCACACATCCTCACTACCCTTGGGAAGTGAACTCTTCAACTCAGGAGCTGAAGGCCAAATCGCCTACCCCTCGGTCGAAGCAGGGACTGCCAAACGCCCCCGGGCGGCAGACCTATTCATCTCGGCTAACCCCTTTTGGTGGACCTCGAGCATCACTCGGATCATCGGGAGTTTGGTGAAGCGGTCTTGGTGATTTGACCCTAGGCTCGGACGTGCCGTCCGACCCTAGGCTCAGGGGCTACACCTGTCAGGTGCACCTAGGCGGTGCACCTGCAAAATCTTGATTCACAAAAACTACTAGGGATCGACACCTTGAAAGAAGGCTTGACCCTAAGGCCGAATGTTCCATGCGCCCTTAGGCTCGGGGGCTACGCCTGGCTGGTGCACCTAGGCGGTGCACCTGCGAAAACCTTGGCTCAAAGCTCCGAGGATCCATTGAAGACAACACTCCAAAAGAACTCTGACACTAAGGATGGATGCTTCATCCCTCCTTAGGCTCGGGGGCTGCTGTGGGAGATGTCACACCGGGATGCCTCAAAAACCCAGATTGAACCCCAACAGAAGTCAAACCGAGTGTCCTCGGGATATGACCGAGCGCCCGAACCCCTCGGGAGTCGGGCATTCCAACCTTTCCTCGAGTCCGACCTTGGCCCCCTTCTCTCGACCCCGACTCATCGTCTGACCTTGAGCATCCTCAGGAAGAAACTTGGCAGGCACGGAGGAAGAGGGAGGAGATAGTCCGGCAGCATCTCACATCACCTGGCGGCACAAAAGCAGGGTCCCAAGGCTGACAGGAGCAAGATACCCACGGTTTACTGGAGCCAGCAGACCAACATGTACTTTAGATATTCTTTGTAGCCAACCTTTTGTCTCTTGCCCCATCAAATCTAACGATGAGCCAAGATACCCACGGTCTTCACTTTCTAGGCCCCCAAGCTCATCTGTTCCTACCCCCCTAGAACTATAAAAGGGAGGGCAGGGCGACGGGGCAAGGGGATCTGATCCAACTTCCAAAAACTCTAGCACACACCTTTGTAACTCTTGTTCATCATCCACCCCAAGGAAGAACACCGCCCAGTGAACATAGGCCTATTATCCTGCGGGAAGGCTGGACTAGTATAACTATCTATTTCTTTGTTCTTGGCTCATCGTTAGATTCGAGTCGAGCATCGGATCCACGGAGGGCAGCTTCTGCACCACCCTCTCTCTTTCACCTCCTCAGGGATCCGCCTTGGAGGACTGCCGACCCATCCATCGATAGTGAGCATCTTAAGTATGCCCTCCAATTGCTCTTCAAAGCGTCGAATAATGTTGCTGAGTATGAGGCCCTGCTCCATGGTCTTCGAATTACCAATTCCATTGGCGTCGAACGCCTTATGGTGTACGGCAATTTGAATCTGGTGATCAGCCAAGTCAACAAGGACTGGACTTGTTCAAGCGAGATGATGGGCACGTACTGCACCAAGGTGCAGAAACTCAAAGGCAAGTCCAGTGGCCTCAAGTTCCATCATGTTCTCTGTGACGCCAACGTGGCGACCGACCAGTTGGCCAAGCTTGGATCGTCTCGAGTTGCCGTCCTCCGGGGGGGCGGGTCTTCGATCAGGAAGTACACAAGGCCGTCAATCAAGGAGGCCATACCACCCGCGCAGACCCCGTTGTCGCCAGGTGATGCGATACTCGCTGTTACCATCACCTCGGGTGACTGGCGACGAGAGTTTGTTGATTACATCAGCACCAAGGCGCTACCGCCCGATAAGGTCTCGACAGAGCATCGTTTGACATTGTAAACACGTTGCCTCTACCCGAGTGCTCCTGCTATGCGTCCCTCGGGACCGCGTCATCCAGATCCTCAATGAAATCCATTCGGGCATCTACTGCTACCATGTGGGGGCACGAACGCTGGTTGGCAAGGCGTTTCGCTCGGGCTTCTATTGGCTGACCACAAACAAAAAGGCCAAGGAACTAGTGTGGTGCTGCACTTGGTGCCAATTCTTTGCCAAGTAGCATCATCTCCCAGCTCAAGCTCTCCAAACGATCCCATCGTCGTGGCCATTTGCGTGCTGGGGGCTTGACATGGTCGGCCCGTTGCCAAAGGCACAACAAGGCTTCGATCGTCTTTTCTTCCCAATCAACAAATTCACGAAATGGATCGAGGTAATGCCTCTGAAGACCTGCCCCGCTTCATCGAGGGCATCACTTACAGTTTCGGTGTCCCGAGGAAGATCATTACCGACCTCGGCGCACAGTTTACCGGAATTGATTTTTGGGAGTTCTGCGAAGACAGGTGCATCAAGGTCAAGTATGCCTCGGTAACCCATCCTCGAGCCAACGGGCAGTGTGAGCGTGCCAATGGCATGATCTTACAGGGTCTAAAGGCTCGGATCATGTTTTATTTTCTAGATATGTATAAAGATGAATAATCTGGTTAACCAATCTATCCTTCAAAACTTTTGAGTATATGGGAGTGTTCTATGTTAGGTATTCAGCATATCCACCTAAAAATTGACATATGAGCTAAGTGTGCCAAGTTTTGGTGGTTAAGGATGGAACTTAGTGTTTCTCTGGTCGAACAAGTTTTATTTTGATTTATTTAGAGGTAGGATACAATATATATATATATATCTATTCATGCATACATCTAGTGCTTAATTTATTATTGTGATTAGCACGTAAGTTATCTATCTAAAGTTTAATGACTTATTTAATACATGAGTTGTCATATTTTATTTACCTAGTTGAAGTTCATCACTTGCTGGTTCTATAGAAATATAGTTCACTAAAAATGGACTAAAGATGAATTTTCTACAAATTTTACAAGTTTGAAGGGTGCACTAAATGGTTTATTCCTTATATTAATATTTAAGAGGTTTTACTATACAATAAGCACATATTTTTATTTTATAAATTGAAAGTATATGTTTTGGAGATTCTGCAGAACTTGAATTTACTCAAAAAGGAGTTAAAATGAATTTTTAATAAATTTCCAAATTTCAGCTCAACTATAATTCATCATTTGAATGACAAAAATTTTAAAGCCATTTGGCCCAAGGTAACTATGTACTTTTATATTTCATAACTAGAGAGGGCAAGTCGAGGAACCTGTAGGATTTAGTTTTGCCAAATAATGAGTCAAATTGAATTTTTCATGCATTTTACAAGTTTGTGCAAGCTTTATGTGTTGTTTTCCTTAAATATAGTTTTGGGGCAAAATTTGTACAGTGAGAGCTAAGTTTTATATTTCCATATTAAAGTTCATCATTTTGTGAGTTCATAGAAATTGGTTCACTTCAAAATGAGCTATAATTTATTTTATATAGATTTTACAAGCTTTGCACATTTTTCAGTTAATTTCGAAAACAATTTAGTCCTTTTATCCTGTTTTAAATAAGGGTCATTGATGTTTTCACATAATTACAAATAGTTCCTAGGTCCACATGTCATAGGGTGGCATTCTTACATTCAAAACCTTATATGTTTTAAACTGCTGCTAAACAACGTTCTTAGGGCTTAATCCACACAGGCCCATATGTCAGCGGCATGACGCATGGAGGAGCGGAGGCTGCGGCGACTGGCAAGCTTCACGGCATTGCCGACGGGGAACGACGGTGATTCAGAGGAAGCGACCAAAAGAAAAAATGTAGAGAAAGTGGCGGCGCCGCCATTGGTGGTCTCCTTGTCTACGATGGTGGCCGGAATCAATGGCGACGATGGCGAAGCGGTGGAGGTCCTCGGGTTGACGGTGCATGTCATTTTGGAGGCTAAATATATATAATGTGAGTGCATACATGTACTCTACGGGGCTCGAGGACACTCACCGAAGGTCGCACGAGGGTTAATAGGAGCTGGATAGCGATGGCGAGGAGAGAGGAGCTCCGGTGACTGAGCATGGTATCGGCTCCACGGTGTTGGCTCACTTAGTCGAAGTGCTGCTAAGAGGAGGCATCCGTGAGGTTTCTGTGGTCCCTAGGATGACCCATGAGCAAGGAATTAGAGTGGGGCTCACCGGAGAAAGAAGAATTGACGGTGGTGATGAGCGGCCGGAGTTGAAGAAGACGACGGTGATCTTTGTCCTCAATGAATGATCCTCTGGGATTCTTGAGGGGTTTTGATCATAGTGGAGTCGTCGGCTCAGCTTGTATTGGTCCATGATGGCCGGAATGACTATGATGATGTGACGGCTATGCCCGGAGCACGCTCCAAGCTAGTAGGGGCACGTCAACGTTTCGGTCGCTACAGTGGGTGAAATGAAAGAGTGTCAAAAGGGAACTTGCTCGGTATCAAGAGGAGGTGATGGAACACTTAAAGTGAGGGGATGACCGTGGCTCCTTGGCGACGGCGGCTGTTGTCGTCCTCACAGCCGATGATGAAGAAGAGAGGGAGTAGGGGAGTTGGAGCTCTCTTCCTTGGTTGGGTCGGCTCTAGGATGAAGAGTGAGGAGGGGCAACACGACTGGGGAAATTAGAGGGCAGGAGGAGGAGCTTGCACCGTCGACACGTCGTGGCCACGCGTCACCGGCGTCCAGAGCACTATCTCATGCTCTCTCTGGCGTTCCCGGTCAAATGAGGGTGTGGGACAGTGTGAGGGCGAGCCGATGAGGCTACCAGGTGGGCCCTGTACATGATGGGTTAGGTGGGTAAGTGAGGGATGGGTAGGAACTCAAGTAAAAGTAGTTTTGGACTAAATTTTCAGAATATTTCTCTCCCTCTCACTTTATAGCTCCATAACTTAATGTGTGGTTCAGATAAAATAGTGTACATTTTTCGGGTGGAAGATGTTTATATCTAAATTCCATTTTATTTGGTTGCACACAAAAATCATATTTAGTTTGTTCACATAAATTAAACAAATATGGGCTAATTTGAAACTTGTTTGAATTTTTAGGGGATCTAAATAGACAGTAAAAATTCTACAAAAATTATATTTATTCATGATAATTAACCTAGTATTTGAATAAATTATTTTATATGTACACTTTTGTGCATTTTAATCCACTTTGGGTGAGGTATAGTTTTAGCCGATAAATGATTTTTTCTATTATTAACTTATATGATTGCTTTTTTGTTTATTTTGTTTGAGGCATTTAAGCTTAATTATTTAGTTTTACCAGAATTATACTGGGTTGGATATAGTATTTTGCTCCTGTATGAATTTTTCCATGGTTTTACCTAGTTTGGATCATTTTAGAAAATTAGGGTAACCCTTCTATGTATAGGTGTTCCAAAATCTTAATCGTGAAATAGGTTGAAGTGTTTTACTCCTAAGTTATAAATGAATTTTTTTTATTTTTGGTATGTGACACAAATATCAAAGAGTCAGTAGTTGAAGTAGCAAGATTGATTTCTATAACATTAATACCTGAAGCAGAAGTTTCACTTTGCTTCTTTTTGAGATCCTCCAAGTACTTCTTGTAGTTCCTTTTCCACTCACATGCTTCCTTGCAATAAAAGCAAACAACATCTGCCGTCGCTGACCCCTTCTTGCCTTTCTTTGCTTTTGAAGCACTCACAATCTCATTAGGAGTTAACTTCCTCTTGGTGCAAAGTTTCCTGACAAGGGTTAGCGCTTAGCGTTCTGCATCATCATCATATGGTGACCATTTTTCTTGATACTCTCCTCAGCAGTCTTTAGCATCCCATGCAATTCGGCCAAGGTTTTATCCATGTTGTTCATGTGATAATTTAGTATGAATGGCTCAAAGCTCAGAGGGAGTGACTAGAGAATCACATCTATAGCCAACTCTTGGCTAAAAGGAAAACCTAGTTTTTCAAGACTCTCAATATAGCCAATCATCTTTATCACATATGGACTGGCGGGATTTTCCTCTACAAGCCTGCACGCAAACAAGGACTTTGAAGTGTTGAACCTCTCGGCACTAGCTTTGTTCTCAAACATGCCACGTAGACCCCCAATAATACTGTGAGCATCACTGCTCTTGTATTGTATCTGAAGCTCCAAGAACATTGTACCAAGCATGAGACAACTTATATCTATGGAATCATTAGTGTGCTTCTCATAAGCCCTCCATGCAGTAGCATTAGCATTGTCACGCAAATCATCGGGATAGGGAACTTCAATAACGTACTTCTTTCGCTCTTGCTTGAGAAAAATTCTCAAGTTTCGATACCAATCCATAAAGTTTGTTCCATTCAACTTTTCATTCTCATGTATAGATCCCAAATTAAAAGAACTGGGTACAATATTAGCTACCATAATCTACAACAGAAAACATATGCAAAGTTTAGCACAATGTTTATGCATTTGTCTTTTATTAAACAATTTAACAAAAGACTCGAACTACATGTTTTAATCCTTCCCTCTTGGTTACGTATTGGGTCAAGATCCACGCGTAAATTAATTTCTAGTGAGTTTTGGCATCACTGCTAGAAAATTAGTAACATGGGTAAGCAACACCTTGCTAATCACATCCGTATGTGACTCTTGTTCGTTGGGTGGCATCATCATGTCCTGGCCCCAATCTATGCCCAAAGGCCCAAAACTATTTTGATAGCATTGTTAAGTAAACCAAATGTGAAGGGTTACGCGGAAGCTACGATAGCTAAAAACAAAACTTTTCTACCGCGCAAACCAGGAACACTTGCAAGTAAGGGTCGATAGATCGTTACCGATGGGAGTAGAGCGCAGCGGATTAGCCAATCAGGAGCTATCCGATCCGGAACAGTGCTGGCCGATCACAGCCGATTCCCGCAAGCCGACAACCGATTCTTGGGAACAGCCGATTCACCGAGTAGCCGATTCGCCGAGTTGTCCGACCGCGCTCACGCGCCTCGCTCCGATGCGCCCGACCGGAGCCGATTCCAACACAGCCGATTCGTAGCCGACGAACAGCACCGCAACGTAGCAGCGCCTCTACCGGTATCCACACGTTCGGGGACAGAACGTCGAACACCCATGTGCTAGCACGCGATGCAAGGCTAGGGCTTGGCTCGGGAGTGGGGAGGATTTCCGTGGAGATTGATCTCGCCAACTTCTGAAGACACGCGTGATCAGATTGATTTGGTTCCCAAAATTGCATGCAGCAGCTCTCCACCCCTGACCCCTTTATATAGAGTTGCCGGTTGGGCCTAGAGGCCCATCGAGACTCTATTTTGAATTGGATCCTATCCGAATCTCATAGAGTTGGCCGGCCGGAATTTGTAAGCCCATAGGACTCTATCCGATCGGATCCCTATCCGATCGAGCCGTATCCGAGTCCAACTCGAATGCTTGTTCTTATTCACTTAAGCGTGCGACCCTATAGGTTCAGGTATACTTGGTTTCGGCTATAGTCCAACTCAGCCGACCGTCGGCTCAAGTCCAAATCAGCCGACTATCAATAGCAGCACCTAGCAGCACATATTGACACCATAGTATAAAAGAATATCATATCGGCTCTGAACCTGTAATGTGTACACAAATCCCTTTGCCTCACGATACCAATTAAGCTATAGGCAAGATGTGTGCCATCCCTTCAATAGCTTAACCATTCACTTGAACCGTATTGGATTATCTGTCTGTTGATTGACTCCTCAATCAACTCGGCATGGCCATGCACTTCCATAATCCATTACCTCGAGGGGCCTAGAGATATCTCTCCAAAGGAGGGGCAAATTCCATCTTGATCATTCACATCCCACTACATGTTTCATAGCAAACCCGAAGACTACTTTTATAACCACCCAGTTACGGAATGGCGTTTGGTATTCCCAAAGTTGGCTACTACATATGTTGGAATCCATGATGATCTCAGGTCTATGGACTTTGTACCAACACTACCTGAGACCAACTAATGACGTATTAAATCCTGCAGTGTCTCATGGTGGGTCTACCAACAATGTGTTCTCTAACACATGTGTCCATGTTTATTGATTTGGTATCTCCATAGCCATGATCTACGAGACATGATCATCAATCAATAAACATGCTGATCTTAGAGTCATATTTGTTCCAATAATATGACATGTGATCAGGGATCATTTAGAAATAGGTTCATGCATAAAGAGTCTCATAAATAAGTCACGTACTTATTGATCAATAGAAGATGTCTATTTCATGGAACTGAATAACACTTTATTCATAAATACATAAACATTGACCATGATATCCAACATCTTCATGTTGCCTCTAGGACATATCACTAACAAAATGTTCCTGCATGTATATGTCTGACATATACCCCATCGTGTTATGATAGACAATGACACTGACAATGGCAGACCTACCAATTGACGATCACAACAGTGATAGGTGCAACATTTGGAGGGAATCATTACTACTTAATTTTGTGAGGGATACTATCCTATCAAACAAAAAAATCACATATATGAAAGCAAGAAGAATAGCAATTAATAATGAGATTGTATGGCCCTTTTCACATGGTGTTCTCTATCTCCATGTCGGTGTAGAGGATCTCCATCTTCAACATCGTTCTCCCAAGTGCCTGATGCTAAATTTCTTCAAACTAAACTACCACTAAAGAAGCTATAAATTGAAGATTATATCGACACGTAGGTCGTGAAAGAATATTACATGCATCACACGTATGAAAGAATATTACTTGCATCACATGCATGTCATATATATAATAGGGCCATACCATCTCAAAGAATTCTCTGCAAAAACAAATTAGATGTAGAACATTTTCTACCTATCACAGAGATATAATACCGAGACGCGATAAAGGGGGTACACACACGGCGGTCCCTAAACCCTAAATCATAGATCCAATCCATGAAATCGCTTATGAAAACCACATCAGCATAATCACATTAAGCTGACCTAAGACACTCTCAAGGGACATGGTTTGCATAGGCGCAAGGCGGCAGTCATAGTCGAACTACAAAATAGCTTCGGCATAATCACATTATACTGATCCGAGACACTCTCAAGGAATGCCGTCCCGAATCTGACTCTTATTGGTTCTTCCTATCCTCTACTGACCCCTATACCGAATATCTAATCAACCCATGCGCAAAACTTGTAATAGATCCAATCTACTACAACTCCATATCATAATATGAAACAATCTAAAACCCAGACTATGCAAGTCTTGCTCTGACACCACTGTTGGTTAACGCATAGGCTACGATAGCATTAAAAAAAATTTCTTCCACGCAATCCAGGAAAGCTTGAAAGTAAGGGTCTACCTTGGAGTAGCCAACCCAACGTACACATGTCAAGTATTCTTGCCGACCTCGGACCGCCTTGCTCGACCTCACCAACCTCGGACCGCCTTGCCCGACCTCGCCGACCTCGGACCATCTCGCCCGATCTCGCCGACCTCGGACCGTCTCGCCCAACCTCGTCGACCTCAGACCGTCGAGTCCGATTCGCCCGACCTTGTCGACGTCGTGCCGATTCGCCCGACCAGTCCGACTTCCAACTACCGAATAATGGATTCAGCTAGTTGGAACTCGAGGATCTTCCGATGTCGCTCATTACACCACAATGTAGCGATGTCTCTAACGGTATCCACACATCTAGGGAAGGAACGTCGAAAACCCGTGTGTGCTAGAACCCGATGCATGGCTAGGGTTTTGGCTCAGACATGGACTAGAGTTTCCGTGGAGAAGTTGATATGGCTTAGAAGTTGAGCGCCATGATCTCCACCCTTTGCCCTTCTTATATAGAGTTGGCCGACTGGACTCGTAAGCCCACCAGGACTCTTTATGGAGTCGGATCATATCCTAATTGAGCCGTATCCGAGTCAAACTCATATACCTGTTCCAACCCATTAAGTTTGCGACCCAATAAGTTCATGTACACTTGGTCCCGGCACGAGAACACCTCTCAGCCGACCCTGTCAACAGCGGCCCCTAGCAGAATGCATTGACACCAAAGTATACACAAAGATCATATCGGCTAAACCTGTAATGTGTGCATAATTATCTTTGCCTCACGATATCAATTAAGCTATAGGCAAGACTAGTGCCATCCTATCATCAGCTTAATCATTCACTCGATCCCGTATTGGATTATATATCTAATGATTGACTCCTCAATCACATCGGCATGGCCATGCACTTCCATTATCCATTACATCGAGGGGCCCAGAGATATCTCTCCCATAGGAGGGGAAAATTCCATCTTGATCATTCACATCCCTCTACAGGCTTCATAGCAAACCCGAATACTACTTTTATATCTACCCAGTTATGGAATAGCGTTTGGCAGTCCCTAAGTAAGCCACTACACATGTTGGATTCCATGATGATCTCAGGTCTAAGGACTTTGCACCAATATCACTTGAGAGCAACTAATGGCACACTAATTCCCTGTAGTGTCTCAAGGTTGGTCTATCCAACAACATGTTCTCTAAGACATGTTCACGTTTACTGATTTAGTATCTCCATACCATGGTCCATGAGACATGATCATCAATCAATACACATGCTGATCTTAGAATCATACTCATTCCTTAGATATGATATATGATCAGGGATCATTTAGAAATAGATTTATGTTACATAAAGAGTCTCATGAATAAGTCAAATACTTATTGATCAATACTTATTATCTATTTCATGGAACAGAATAACAGTTTATTCATTAATACATAAACATTGACCATGATATCCAACATCTCAATGCTGACTCAAGAGCATATCACTAACACATTCTTCGCCACGTCCCGGACATAAGCTCGAAGAAGCTTCCACCCGTCGAGAAGACGCACCATGAGTGTGTCCTTGGTCGTCCCGACCGACGCCGATTCTGGATCGATCTTGGCGAGGAGCGCCCGAACTCCATCCGCGTAATACGCGTAGCGCATCTCGGGCACCTCCGCGTGAGCTTTTAGGGCACTAACCTCTCGGTGGAGGGCCGACAGTCGGCCTGCTCAAAAAAGAGGGGGTCGGTCAAAGCACACGCAAAAACAGAAAACAATGGAAAAGAAGGCAGATCAATACTCACGGTTAGCCGCCTCCTGTGCAACCTCCGCTTCAGCAAGCCTGGTCGCGGTCTCAGTCTTTGCCGCTTCAGCCACTGCCAGCCTTTTTTCCACCTCGGCCTTCCCCGCCTCAGACGCCATCAACCTCGCCTCAACAACGTCGAGGGCAGCGACCAAGTCTTTGAGAAGGCTTTCGGCATGTGGCCAATGGGCCTCAAGCTCCTTGGCGTCAGCTCAAGAGGATGACCCCTCGAAGTAGGGGTCGATGTCCATCGACCATCTGCTGGAAGCTACCAGTCAGTCCAATTAACACAACCCGCACGGAATACATAGTAAAGCACCGGGACTTACCTAATATACGCTGTGAATTTAACAATGCATCGACATGGTACCTTTCTCACAAGTTTCGATGTTTCCGCCTCTGGCACCCTGCGTGAGCTTGGCCCTCCCACGAGGGAGGTGGTTAGCTTTCGTTTCCTCTTCGGGTCAGTCATAACAATGGGGAGACATATCTCCACAATGTCTAGCCTTGGCGGAAGGGCGCCGGCCCCCACATCCTGCCATGGCATCAGCACCTGGCAGGTGAGGCTTTGATAGAAAAACAAAAGAAGACAAAAAAGGAGAGAGATCAAAGCACATTCGAGTAAAGGCCAGAGTTCGAGACATCAGTGGTTGTTGCTGATCGCTGCTGTTTCTGCTCCAGTTCTCGTTCGCACTCTATGAAGAACTCTGTGAGGGCTCCATGAGTCGCAGTAAGGTTCGAAGCGGTAGAAAGCCAAGAGGCAGGTGCGAGAGCTTGGATGCGAAAGTTTTTGGGAATTTTTTGATGAATTGAAGGTGTGAAGAAGGAGGGCAAAACGGTGGAGATTAAAAGAGAGCAATGATGGGCCTTGCAATGCGACCCTCCGAAAGTGCTCGGTGTCGTTATCAGTGCACTGGAGCGTCCGAGGCGCCTCGTCCCATCCGTCTCCCTAGCGGCCACGTCATTTCGTTGGTGGATTAGAGTCATCGGTTACCTGGAGTAGCTAGCGGCATCTGCGTGGTCCCTGTCACGCGCCCGGGAGAGACCGTTGTTCAGCCCACCACTATGCCCGAGTGATGAGTCTCGACCGTCGGATCCGCGAGCCATTGTGAAAAAGCGGAGGTCCTGAAGCTTGATCAGCCGTTGCATAATTTTGGTCTTGATGACCGTAATGAGACGTGACTGGCTCTCTGATTCAAACTACCGAGGGATCTTTCTTCGACCTTGCCAACAGCCGTCAGCCTTTGGGTTATGGCTTCGTCGACTCAGTCGTTAGCCTCCAGGCTATGACTAACTCAACTTCGGGATTACCATCAGCCTTCGGGCAACCTCCATTGGCCTTCGGGCAGTAGGTTAGCCGAGCTGACCGATCGCTATCAGCCTCCGGGCCATGGCCTAACCGACTCAGTTGCTAACCTCCGGGGTATGACTGAGTCGACTTTGGGACTACATAAACCTCAAGGCAGTGGTCCTGATGAACTCAGCGACCACCATTGGTGATCAGGCAGTGGGCTTGTTGAGCTCACCAACTGCCATCAGCCTTCAGGCTATGGCCTCCCCGATGCAGCCGCCTGTCTCCTAGCAATGGTGAGTCATCTTCAGTGACCGTCAAGAGTCTCCGGGCGATGACTTAATCCGAAGACAAATGAAAAATAGTACTTCAGGCTTGACCCTAGGCCTAGATGTTCCATCCGACCCCAGGCTCGGGGGCTACACCTGCTGAAGCAAGATTAAGAGGCTTCGGGAATCCGCTGGACTCTGGGACCTGAAAGAATTCAGACCCTAAGGTCGAACGTCCCATTCGACCTTAGGCTCGGGGGCTGCACCTGCCAAAGCCTGATCGAACTGCTTTGGGAACCTGCTGAAGATGATGACTAGCAGGATCTTGGACTCGGGGGCTGTCAGCATCCTTAGGCTCGGGGGCTGTTGTGGGGGTGTCAGCATGGGGTAGCTCACAGAGCGGAGTTAAGGTCAGCTAAAATCGGACCGTAGGTCCTTGAGACGGGGTAGGAAGCCCGACCCACTCTCGGGGTCGACCGCCCCAGCCTTCCCACAGGTCCAATCTTGGCGTTCCTTCTCGACCATAGCTCAGTAGCCCGACCTCAGATCTCCTCAGGAAGGAAGACATGCCTCGCATGGTTCGCAGAGAATACAAGCAGGGGACAACCCGGTGGAGGATGACGTCACCCGACAAGATTGTGCAGATAGTACCTGCAGAGGATGGATCCGAAGGCAGTATAGAGCACGAGATGCCCATGACGCGCAGCACCCAGGTAGATCTCTATGTACTATTTAGATATTTTTTGTGCTTACTTTTTAGTCTGTAATCTTAGCTTTCTTGGCCCCCAAGTCCTCTTATAACAATCCCCTTGAGCTATAAAAGAAAGGGCAGGGTGGACGGAGAGGAGGGGAGGGGAGACTATGAGAACTCTTCTCTAAACCTTAGTCTTTGGGAGCTAGATCCAAGCGCTAGAACACTCAAAAACTCTCTTCATTCTAATCCTGGTTCATACACCACCCCAACAAAGAGCAATAGACGTAGGTCTATTATCCTTCGGGAGGGCTGAACCAGTATAAACTCTCTTGTCTTTTGGCTCGTTTGATACCCGAGTCGACCATCGGATCCATCGGTGAGACGCCCCGACCACTCTCTTTCACCTCCTTGGGTAGCCCCCTCGGAGGACTGCCGACCATCCGTCCACACTTACGACATGTACCATAAACATGTCTTACACTACTGCGGGTCCTACACTACTGCTCTTAGGCATCCAATTTTTTATTTTGCCTAAATAATTGATAGGAAGCATTTTTGATATAAACCATAAACATGTCTGTATCAAGGTGTTGAAGATGGACAATTCATCAGTCGTGTAAGAAGAAAATTTACGTCGATAACGTTGGAAACTGTCCTAAAGAAGACCACCCTCCCATTGGCAAGCAAGCAGAGGCTGTGGAAGAGCTCGAAGACTTCGTCGGGCTGGTGCACGGCGGCAACAACGGTCATGCCCTCCCCGGTGGCGACGCTGGTGATGTGGCTCATAACATGGTAGGAGGCGGCGCTATCAAGCCCGCTCGTGGGTTCGTCGAGGAAGAGCAGCCCGGCCGCGTCAGCATCTCCACACAGATGCTCACCCGCTTTTGTTGCCCACCACTGATGCCCATGGTGATCCGGCCACCGATGCACGTGCCCATGGCATCACCGACTCCCATCTCATGGATCACGTGCTCCGCGTGGCTGCACTTCTTCGACACCGACATCATGTTCGATAGTTGCAGGTGAGCCGAGTAGTAGACGGCCTCCCTCATTGAGAGGGTCGACATCAGCACGTTGTCTTGGGTCACGTAAGCCTTGAGCGATATAATGATTATTATTGTTTGAACAATTTTACAGTGTCACTTTCAGGAAATGTTTTTGACCATAAAAATATTGGGGGGAGATCCCCACAGTTACGAGCCATTTTATAGAAAGGAAGGGAAAGAGTTTAGACGATTTGAGTACAACCTTGGAGGGGGATAAATACAAGCCTGGGGGAAACAGGCTCCACAAAGCGTGCAAAACAAAGTAAATCTAGCTAAAGGCGTCTAACCAATTACAAAAGGTTGATTTAAGCTCTTCTTTTAGACGAAGGATCTGCATGGCACACTGGTGTTGATGAGAAATTCGATTCCCACGCACTGGCCTGAGAGATTTGCTTTACTCTAGTGCAGGTCCAAATTGGTCGCTTCTAGTGAATTGAAGGCGTGCCAGTTGGTTTGATCCTATAACCAACAAGAAGCAAGAAATAGGCATTAAATTTGAATTAGATCCTACCGGATTAGCTAAAGACATCAATAAACATATAATTGTTATTCCAAAGCACATTTATACTAAGTGATTGAGATAGATCGGCTATATTGAGACAGTATAAATCACTTAGGCTAAAGGCGCATTAAAATAATAATTATCTGCACTGATAACCTAACCGATACTGCAGATCTAATATGAATCGGCTAATACTTCGATACATTTTATAAAAAGATATTAATCTAATCTAAATGCGCTAAACCTAGGTCAATCGGCTGTCATCATAACTTGATAGATTAATACTGATTTAGGGCATTTAAACAGATTAAGATCTTAATATAAAAGGCGATTTCAGTATATCTAATAGCAATAAAACCAAAAGATAACTAAAACAGAAAAGGCTGGCTGAAACTCCAGCACTGGCTCTAATGATAAACATTAAACTAAACAGATCTTAACAGTTCTAAGAGCGACTTAATAGGTCGATTAGATGCAGCATTAAGTACAACAGGAAATATCAGACCTGTATAAGTCAATGTTAACCCCTCGAGGCAGTAGACACGATATATAATCTAGTTCAACCCCTAGACCTAACCCCATCGGCTGCTGTCTTCCGAAGAAAACCATCCGATTGCCGGATAGATCTAGGCATTTCTCTAGATTATAGGTCGTGTATAATAAATTCCATAGTTTATAGCATCAAAACTAGAGTGTCATGACGATGGAAGCACTAGTTCCGACGATACAAACCACTAATGACAAGGAATTACCTTGTACAGAGGTCGAACCTGATGCAGCTCGAGCAAGAGCAAGAACTCGTCTAAAAGTAAAAGGGTGGCGATGCGCCGAAATTGATTGATTGTGTCTTGGTGTCTTTACAAAGAGCTCTCGGGTCTTATTTATACCCAGGCATAACAATATCCGTGTAAGACATGGTTTCTACCTTATCTAATATTTGCAGTACGACAATATCTCGGGACGCAGTCCCATGCCGCATTACAAAAGGAAAATCTAATAACTTCCTAATTCACAGATACAATTGCCGTTACAGGACTCTATCCATAGATGGCAATATCTTTAACGAACATTTGGGAATCAAACCCAACATCTATCTTTATGCTCCTTTCTCGGGATCGGTTCGATCTCCATCTCCTAGTCAGAATCGGCTATTGGCCATCCTTGTCCGATTCGGCCACGGCCAACCGGTCTCCCAGCCGATTTGGTCTTAGCCGATACGCCTCGCTTCTCCGCAGATCGCGCTCGATCCGATTCCGCTTCAATCTTGGCTCGAACTTGGGGATTTGGTTACCAAATTTGGTCGTTAACACATGCCCCCAAGTCCGTGATAGGATAGTATCGCGGATTTGCTAGTTTTTGAATTCCCGCGGGACTTTCGTCCCAATCCGTTTTGACTGTCATGAAATTTCTTTAAATAACACCCGCCTTGCGCCGAACCAAGCCACGCTGTCACTTTTTCAACCTTGAGCCCTAGCAGAAAAGCCTTTCCGTCTCTTCGGCGACCTCGTCGGCACCAAAGAACGATCTCACCGGCAAACCCCCCCCCCACGGCGGCGATTCCCTCCACTGATGGCGTCTTCGAGCACTCGCTCCGACACGGCTCAGGCAGAATACCCTGAGGTAAGTTCCATCGGCTATAGCCCTTTATCCCTTGCAATTTGGCTTTTTACCTTCTGTAATCTTGTTCCTCTACCCTTTCATTTGTAGCACCTCGCTCACCAAATCGCCATCCCAGGCCTTCTTAGTCGAAATCAGTTCTTGTTAGGGTCGATCGGCAACCTAGACCCCAGTGAATTCATAAACACCAAAACAAACCGGATTCCCTTTAGGTTTTCCACCCTTGACCTGGCCCATTGGTCTCGTGCTTTCAAATCTTTGCCTTCAACGGACAAATCTTGGCCGGCCTGGTACCTAAGAATGTCAGCTAGGCAACAAACTCATTGGACCGAGCTAGGTATAAGCCAGTGCCTAGCTTTGACAATAGCCGATATGTCCAAGGATGAGCCCCTCCTATCGGTTGCCACCTACTTCTGGTCGGATACGCTGAACACGTTTTTGTTTAGACAAGGGCCGATGACGCCAACTCTCTTGGATGTGGCAATGATTACTGGGCTGGACATAGCCTCCATAGTTGACCAAGCCAGCCAGCATCAACATCAAATGCACTCACCATTTCAAGACCAAAAAGCATAGGAGGCTGGAGCGGCTTCATATCGATGAACATGAAAGACGGCCCGATCTCCGAGAGAGAACATGCAGCTTTCCTCCTGATGTGGCTGGAAAAATTTGTATTCTATGGATCAAGCTGCGGGCCGACTAGCAACTGGCAGCACGTAGCCGAAGCTCTGGTGAGCAAAAAACAAGTCCCCTTAGGAAAGTACTTGCTCGGCTATTTGTACTAGATGCTAAGCAACACATCGGTTAGATTGGCTTCCAAGCAGGCCGTCAACACTAGAAGACCCTGGTGGCTACTGCAACTATGGTTGAATCTCCACACTTATCAAGTCGTAGAAAGGCCAGGTCCATTAGAAGCTGATTTCCCCCTGATCGAGCCATGGTTCGAAGATGACAAAGAAGTAACCATCCGCCGATGCCTGTCATATGGGGAAGCAGCGGCGACTTATCCTGGATCCAAACTAACAGCCGATCACTTCAAAAACTGGTTGGCAATTTGTACAGCGGCTTCCCGAGCAGCTCGAGGATATGGTTTGCCTATGAGGACTTTGACAAATTTGAACTCCTGGACGATCTTCGGCTAGACGAGCTCAATTCTGAAGAATACGAAAAACCAAGGGAGATTTATATATCGGCCATAACACCTTGCATCCTCCCCACCGGCATCCACCAAGGGCGCAACATCCAGAAGTCCTACGAGTTTTATCATCCGATGGTGGCTGCGAGAAAACTCGGCATGGGCCAACTGCCGATCGGCCTCTATTACTCGGACAAGATCCAGGCCAGGGGCAAAATCAAAGGAGACATTATGATGCATCGGCTGCTCAACATCCCCGGTCCCCCTCTGGGCAGCATTGACAACATTGACTTGGCGGTAACGAGGACAACTGTCTTCAGCCGATGGTGGAATGAGTGGAAGCGACACTTGTTCCATAAATCGACCTCCATGTACTTGACCACCGTCGATTCAGAGCTGACCCCATCGGTAAGAATCTTCTCTTTTTAGTTCCCTTCGGCCATTACTCGCATATTTGACCAACCATGCTTCATTCTTTTGCGGACAATTGATGCCTCCCCTCCGCACGCAAGCAACACGGAGTAGCAATCCTCTATGCTCTGGCGTCGTCCGGCGGTGCGAGCTAGCCCCATCGATCATCGGCTTCCATGCGCCGAAGGTAAACACACTACTTCATGGACAAACCTGTGAACCGTTGCATTGGCAGAAGAGGGCAAAACCGCTGCCGCTACCCCGCTGAGAGAAAAAGAAGCATGCTTGAAGAAACCAAAACCAACCCCATCGACGACCGCCTCCGTCGATCCGTGTAGATGCAATTCTAGAAGAAGAAGTTAGGGACGAGTAGATGGGCCAGGCTATCGACACCACCGCAGCCGAAACAAGCTCTTCGAACAAATACGCTCGGACTCCATCGGCTGAACAAACCATCGAAAAAACTCCAAGCCCTCCGTAGCGCGCTCCTCGTTCCTAACCGGTAAACATCTTTCATCACTCGATCTCATCACCTTTTCCAAGTTTATGCTTCATCAGCCCTTTGCATCTGTAGGTGAAAAAAATGGCAGCCAAGAAGAAAACGGCTCCTCCTCGCTCGGTAAGTTCTACCATCCTTTATTTTCCTCTCACTAACATGGCCGATTTCTGACTTGTGTCTTTTTCCAGCATCCTCGCGCTCCAACGCCTGCCCCCCATGTATCGAGCGAGCACACACCAGCGGCTGCAGGTGGTGGTGATGCCGAAGACGTGGCAACCTCAGTCCCAGTTGTCCGAGTAAGTTCTGTTCAACTTCGTAAATTGATAAATTAGTTTTGTCAACTTTTCTAATTGTCTTCTGTATTGCAGTCTGTAGCCAATCTTTTGGACTTCGACCTTTCAGAGTTTCTGGACCCTGAAGAGGATTCCGACAAGGCCATGGTGCTATCGGACGAGGACCTGCGGGCTACCCTGTCGAACATAGCCAAACGGCTAGAGTGCTCCCTCAACTTCTTGGTCACCGACTGCGGCTTCATCCATAGTCGGTTTGAAGACGTCCAGGATCGGCTGCCAGATCAGCTGGCCGATATCATCGCACCGACCACCTTCATGGAAGCGCATCGGCACAAGTTTGAGCGAGCTAAGCAGCGAATAGCCGATCGCCGAGAGAACCAAGCGCTGGAGGCCACCATCAGAGCCAGCCAACAAGAAATCACCGCGAAGAAGGCCAAGTGAAGATTGAGCCGATTGCCGAGCTTGATCGGCTTCTCAAGCGTTGGGAGGAACTGGTAGCCAAACTTGCTAACGTTGAAGCCGACATCCTAGCCAAGGAACAGCGTGTGGCTGGCCTGTCGAAAGAAATTGAAGACCAACGAGCGAAGATCAAGGCAGCCGTGTCACATTTGTCCGATATGGCCAGGGCGATGAAGCCGATCCCGGGGAGTGATGCAGCCGACACCATGGTCATCGAAGAGATAGACGGGATTCGTCGTAAGGCGATATCGGCTATCACCAACTTCCTCTCCCGCTATACTGTTTCTAATAATTGCTAGGAAATCCTTGTAACTCAAACTCGCAGTTCATCCCGTAATCAGCTCAAACTCTTTTGTAATCGGTTTGTTCAATGCCACTCATGTACATGCTTGCCGATCAATTTGGACTTGACAACTTCGAAAAATCTGAAAATATTTAAAAAATTTGCTATGCCCTGATGCGTCCGATTACTGCTATTGTATGCCCCCTTAATTTTGTTGATGGTGTCCTCGGCATCAATAAAACTATTAAACTGAATATTGTAGTGCTGTTGGCTATGCTGAGCCGATATACAAAAAGTAGGGGAAAAACATAGCATCAAAACATCCTATAGGCAATGTGTATTCAACGCATCGGCTGACACGAATCGGCAAAACCTTAGCCGAATCATGAGTTGATCCAGACATTGGGTAATATTTTTCAAATACTTGCCATTGAGAGCCCTTCCAAACACTTCTCCATCCAACCCTTCTAACATGTAGGCTCCCTTAGAGACGCATCTGTGGATCTTCAAAGGCCCTTCCCAGTTGGGTGACCACTTACCGAATTTGTTATCTTGATCCAATCGGCAATATTAACTTCCAAACGAGTTCACCCTCCTCAAAAGACTTAGGCACAACTTTCTTGTTATAATGACGGGCTACTTGCTCCTTGTCCCTGGTCACTTTTTCCAAGGCACGCATCCTTGATAAAACTAGGTCTTCTGATTTGTCCACCATTAAGTTATAATAATCATCAGCTATCAGCTGGTCCTATAGGTGAATCCTTCTTGGGCCGATGATGTTTTCCCATGGTAGAACTGCTTCATGTCCGTAGACCAGCTTATATGGACGCACCTGGATCGATCCGTGGCAGACCATCCGATATACCCAAAGTGACTTGACGATCTTTCTTTTTATTAGCTTGATTAAACTTTTGTTGGAGGCCTCTACTTGCCCGTTGGCCTAAGCATAGTATGGTGAAGAATTCCGTAACTTGATCCCCATGCCATCGGCAAACTGGACAAACTCGTTTGAGATAAATATAAATCCCTGATCCATAGTTATAGTCTGAGGGAGGCCGAATCGGTATATAATGTGTTCCTTAACAAACTCGATGGCATCCCCAAATCTAATGTTCTTCAAAGGAATTGGTTCCACCCACTTGATAAAATAATCGGTTGCCACCAATATAAACTTGTGTCCTTTGCTCGAGGTTGGATTGATTTAGCTGATCATGTCGATCCCTCAACCTCTGAACGGCCAAGGCTTGATGATATGGTTCATGGCTGATGTCGGTGCTCTTTGGATAGCTCCAAACTTTTGACAGTCTTGGCAGCCCTTGTAGTACTTGAAACAACCTTCCAGCATCGTCGGCCAAAATTACCCTGCTCGTCGAAGTAGCCATTTCATCTTGTGAGCCGATTGATGCGTGCCACAAATCCCTTCATGCACTTCTCCGATAGCCACCTTGGCTTGATCGGCACTGAGACACTTGAGTTGCACACCATCAGTCGTCCAATAGTACAGTTCTTCATCAAGCAAAACATATCTCAAAGCCTTGTAGGGCAATTTCCTTGAAGCTGACTGGGAAGGATTTTGCAGGTAGTTGTAGATCTCAAACCTCCAGTCGTTAACTATCATGGTGGTGATCTCCACTTCAACATCCTTCGTCATCGGCATGTAGCCTGATGCCCCCTGGGCAAGATCATTGGCTTCGGTGTTTTGCTCCCGGGGGATATGCTTCAATGTCACTAGCCAAAAGTTGTCCATCAATTCTCGGCATTTTTGGTAGTAGACCAACAACGCGTGATTTTGCATTCAAATTCTCCTGACAACTGGCTGACGACTAACAGTGAATCTCCCATTATTTCGATGGTGTCGGCTTCAACCTCCTTGAGTAGTTGTAGCCCTTTGAGCACGGCTTCATACTCGGCTTGGTTGTTTGTGGCATGGGACGTGATTGAAAAAGCAAACTCAAAGCTTGCCTCCCTGGGGGAAATTATTACTAAGCCGATTCCGCAACCATTGGTGCAAACCGAGCCATCGAAAGTCAGAGTCCAAGGCATAATTTCAACTGAGCCGATTGAATCATCCCTGTGTTCTACTACAAAATTGGCTATAGTTTGTCCTTTCACTGCCTTGGGTGCCTGATAGCATAGATCAAATTCTGTCAAGGCAAATATCCAATTCCCAACCCATCCTTTTAGCACTGGAGCCGATGGCATATACTTTACCATGTCGGCTTTGCATACCACGGTGCACTCGTTGGACAGTAAATAATGCCTTAACTTTGCGCATGAAAATACAGGCATAGACATAATTTTTCCACTAGCGAATACCTCATTTTGGCATCCAGAAGCCATCAACTGAGATAAAAGATAGCCTTCTCTTTCCCTTCTACCTCCTGAATCAACACTGAGCCGATGGATTTTTCGTTGGCTAACAGATATTACATGAATGGTATCCCTTTTTGTGAAGAAATTAAGACTGGGGGTGAGCTTAGATAGTCCTTGATATTGTCCAGTGCCTTCTGCTGCTCTGCCCCAGGTGAATGCTTGATTGGCCTTCAGCCGAAGTAGAGGCGTGAACTGCTTCATCTTTTCTGACAGATTGGCTATGAATCGCCTGATAAAATTGATCTTGCCGATCATAGACTGTAGATCCTTCTTGTTCTTTCGAGGCTGAATGGTCTTGATTGTGTTAACGCTCCTTGGTGTAACTTCAATTCCTCTTTCGTGAACAAGAAATCCTAGAAATTGCCCGGCCGATACGCCGAACGCGCACTTCAAAGGGTTCCTCTTCAGGCCATACTTTCTTGTTCTCTCCAGAACTTGCCTAAGATCGGCTAAATGGTCCTCTACCTCCCTGGATTTAACGACGATGTCATCAATGTAGAGATCTGCCAGGGAACCGATCATATCATGGAAAATGTAGTTCATGGCCCTTTGATACGTAGCTCCAGCGTTTTTCAAGCCGAACGTCATGACGACCCATTCATACAAGCCAATAGCCCCTGGGCATCTGAAGGCTGTCTTGTGAATGTCTTCTTCGGGGATGAACATCTGGTTATAACCTGTGTTTCCATCCATGAAGCATATGATTTTGTGGCCTGAAGCGGCATCCACCAGCAGATCGGCTATACGCATCGGGTATTCATCCTTAGGGGTGGCCTTGTTTAAATCTCTGAAGTCGATACACACCCTGAGTTTGCCGTTATTCTTTATTACTGGAACTATATTTGAAACCCATTATGCATATTGGCAGGGCCGAATAAATTCAGCATTGTATAACCGAGTGATTTTGGCTTTGATCGCATCATACATATCGGCTTTAAACCTCCTGGGAGGCTGTTTATACTGCCGATATCCAGGCTTTATATGCAGTCGATGTACGACAATGGATGGGTTAAGACCAGGCATCTCACAATAATCCCAAGCAAAACAGTCTTTGTATTCTTTTAATAAATTGATTAGCTTGGTCCTACAATGAGAAGACAGGTTTCTGCTAATGTATGTCGGCCTAGGCCTATCTCCTATTCCTATGTCAACTTCTTCTAGCTCGTCGGCCGACATAAAACCTTGCCCTAGTTTGCCGTCCACGATGTCCTCATTGTAGACGCTCGAGCCCTCCACGACGCCTTCAAAGTAGTAATTGAGACTCGTCGTCTCCAAAGGGCTGTATATCGGAATCGGACACCTTTAGAAAATCGTCTTGCCAAATTTTGCGGGACAGGTAATCAATACCATCGATTTCCCAAAGTGGCAAAACGGCATTAGCAACGTTAAATGACCTGTCGGCTGACACGATCCCTATCTTGTCACCTTGCCACTGGATCAGACTTTGGTGCATTATGGAAGGGATACAGCAGTTGGCGTGAATCCAATCCCTTCCTAGTAGCAAGCTACATGACCCCTTCCCGTTGATGACGAAAAACATAGTGGGCATAGTCTTGTTGCCGACAGTCAACTCAACATTTAAAACTCCCTTGGCCTCTGAAGGTTTGCCGCCGAAGTCTTTGAGGATCATGTTTGTCTTGATTAGGTCTTTGGCTCCTTTCCCCAGCTTCCTAAAAGTTGCATAGGGCATTAGGTTGACAGCAGCCCCTCCATCGACTAGCAAATTAGACATCACCTTGCTGTTGATGAACCCCTTCACGTATAGTGGCTTCGGGTGCCGATTCTCAACCCCCCAGGTTTTTCAAAAAAAGCTTGTTCTAGGGATAAAACTAGTCTAGCCATGGTCTCCTCCACGTGTCTGCGTCGGCATCGGCAGCCTCAAATTCGGCTTGTAGAATGAAAACCATGTTGACCGATGTCGAGACTACTGCTTTGTCGTTTGCCACCCTTCTGGCTTTGTCGACTGGGCTTTCGTAAGCTGGGCCCTCGTCGGCTGGGGCCGCTTGTTTCTTGACGTTCCAACATTTTGTGCCCTGCCGACGTCGTTGCTGTTGTATCATCCATTGGACTTCTTCCTCTTGCCCCTCCCTCTTGAGCCTCTGAATTTTTCTTTTGTGTTTTGGTAAAGAGGTCCGAAGGGCACCATTGGGGGTTGGTCAATTGCTTGTCATTGGCCTCTTCTTGATCTTCTTCCTGAAAGAGTTCTTTGTGGATGGGGCCGAGTTGATCATGAATAGGGGGTTTACGTTGGTTAAGCTTAACGACTCGGGGGACGAATCGATTAGAACTCCCCGGTTGTGGTCCCCTATCTCCCCAGTAATCACCACATGCTGGGCAATTTTTGAGGGTTGGTAACCTCATTCCCTGCTCCTAGCACAACCTGAAGAATTCACAATTCCAATGCGGGTCGCAACCATGGTGGCGGCGGTAGTAGGCCCTGCCCAGTCGATCAGGCGCCCTCTGGTATGGCTTGCCGCGCCGGTTCTCTTCTTTCTCCTGGATCCTGCGTTGGAATCGCAGCCGGCTTTCCTGCCTGGGCCGATGATAGGCCGATCATCCGTTGGTGTGCACCATGTTGATTGATGCAGTTATATCTCCAGTTGGCTCTTTGTGGGGTGGCCCTGAGTCGGCGCTAACTGATTTTAGCATTTCGGCTAAGCTGTACGTTATTCGGTGCTGCCGACCAGCTCGCCTGTGGCCGGTTTGGACCATGTTGACCGGGAAGGGTTGACATCAACCTTCGTCGGCTTAACTGATTCTTCGAACTTTATCTTCCCGGTTTCAATGGCTGATTGGATTTGCTGCCTAAACACCTTGCAATCATTTGTGCTGTGGGAGGTAGTGTTGTGCCACTTGCAATATTTTTTCTTTTTGAGCTCATCAGCTAATGGGATAACATGGTTGTCTGGGACCCGAATTTGCTTCTCCTTCAACAGCAGATCGAAGATCCTGTCGGCCTTGGTGATATCGAAGTCATATTTTTCTTCCTTGGCCGACCTTTTCAGCCATTGGCAGGTTATTGCTTTCTTGTTCCTGGTCCACTTGGCTACTACCACCTCTGTGTCGCTGTCGCTTGAGTCCGTGTCCATTGCGTAGGCGACGTGGGCAACCTTTTTGAAGGCCTTTTTAGATTCTTGAAATCTCTGCTCATGGGCCGTCACTTTCTGGGCCAAGTGGGTCAAGCTCTCGAAGTCTTGACCCAAAAATCTCTCGCGGATTGCCGGCAGAAGGCTGTGAAATGCCAGATCGGCTAGCTGAGAGTCCGATAAAATCAGACTATAACATCGATTCCTCATTTCTCAGAAACGTTGATTATAATCTTGGACCGATTTCCCGTGCTTCTGTCTGATATTGGTTAAGTCCGACAACTTCATCTCATGGTTGCCGGAGTAGAAATAGCTATGGAATTGTTTTTCAAGATCGGTCCAGCTTTGTATTGAGTGGCATGGCAGCGATGAAAACCAGGTAAAGGCCAATCCTGATAACGACAATGGGAACAGACGAACCCTAAGTGTGTCTGTAGCCGATACTTCCCCACATTGAGCCAAGAATCGGCCGACGTGCTCGTAGGTAGACACATTGTCTTGCCCAGAGAACTTAGAGAAGTCTGGCACTTTGTACCAGTTTGGCAATGACACCCTCTCAAAGTGCTCTAGATACGGGTACCGGTACATATGGCCAGAGTCCTTCGGCTTGAGGCCGAACTGATCGCGCATCACATCAGCAATCAGATCGGCCCAAGGTCTGTTGTCTTGAGCTTGGCGCGTCGGCTCGTATTGTTCATACGGTTTGGGTCCTTGCCGATACTGGAGTGGTGGTGGCGTCTATGGCCGATACTGATGGTCATATTGCCCTCCCGGATGTTGGCGTTGCAAGTGGTTCGCAGCGGGGGGTGGACGAAACATGACCGGTGGTGACTGCTCAGGGAGTAGCCGATTGCCGACAGGGCTATGGTGTGGAGGCGGAGGAACATTGCCAATCGGCTCATTGGGCATGATTGGGCGTCGATTGTGTTGAATATGTTCTCCACTTGCTGTTGCGTCACCGTCGGCTCACCATGGCCCTGATGTTGAGGTTTCTGTCGGACCAGGATTCTGGGATGCGGCCCCTGCGTGTTTGGTTGAATCAGTGCTGCATTTTGAGGATCCGGCTGTCCCAGTGGCGGAATTGGCATTCCTTGAGTTGACAGCGTCCTGTAACCCGAGAACTAACCGTTAGTGAAGTAGGTCGGCCCCCTTGGCAGTTGCTCGGCTATCCTTGAGTCGACCACAGTGGCTATCATGTTGTTGAGGGTATTGACCAGTATGCCACTTTGGTTGATGAGGGCATGGTGCACAGTCGAGTTGATTCGGTCCTGTAGAGTGTGAAGTCCCGAATCATCTTGTTCTTGTTTAACGTCGTCCATCTTTTTCTTCCCCTTCCTGTCCTCCTCGAAAGACGTGTTGAGGTCTTCGAGCCTGAACTTAAATTTCTGGAGGACAGCCCCGAATCTAGTCTGGGTGAAGGACTGCAGGTAATTAGCCTGCAACTGCTCGACCATCTATTTGTAGTCGGCTAATTGTTCAGCCGACAGTTGTTCAATCTTTACCAGGATGACGTTTTTCCTCGTTGATTTCTGGGTTCTTGTCACTGGACATTGTGTTGAACTTGGAAGTTTGCACTTGATCCCACCAGGCGTGCCAAAAGCGTGTTGATGAGAAATTCGATTCCCACGCATTGGCCTGAGAGATTTGTTTTACTCTAGTATAGGTCCAAATTGGTCGCTTTTGGTGAATTGAAGGCGTGCCGATTGGTTTGATCGTGTAACCAACAAGAAGCAAGAAATAGGCATTAAATTGGAATTAGATCCTACGGATCAACGAAGACATCAATAAACATATAATTGTTATTCCAAAGCACATTTACACTAAGTGATTGAGATAGATCGGCTATATTGAGACAGTATAAATCACTTAGGCTAAAGATGCATTAGAATAATAATTATCTATACTGATAACCTAGCCGATACTGCATCTAATATGAATCGGCTAATACTCCGATACATTTTATAAAAAGATATTAATCTAATCTAAATGCGCTAAACCTAGGTCAATCGATTGTCATCATAACTTGACAGATTAATACTAATTTAGGGCATTTAAACAGATTAAGATTCTAATATAAAAGGCAATTTCAGTGTATCTAATAGCAATAAAACCAAAAGATAACTAAAACAGATAAGACTGGCTGAAACTCCAGCACTGTCTCTAATGATAAACATTAAACTAAACAGATCTTAACAGTTCTAAGAGCGACTTAATAGGTTGATTAGATGCAACATTAAGTACAAAAAGAAATATTAGATCTGTCTAAGTTAATGTGAACCCCTTGAGACGGTAGACACGACATATAATCTAGTTCAACCCCTAGACCTAACCCCATCGGCTGCTGTATTCAGAAGGAAACCATCCGATTGAGGGATAGATCTAGGCATTGATCTAGATTATGAAGGGTTACGCGGAAGCTACGCTAGCCGAAAACAAAAATTTCTACCGCGCAAACCAGGAACACTTGCAAGTAAGGGCCGATAGATCGTTACCGATTGGAGTAGAGTGCAGCGGAATAGCCAATCAGGGCAATCCGATCCGGAACAGTGTAGCCGATTCCCGGAGACAGCCGATTCGCCAATCAGCCGATTCGAGTCGTCCGGCCGCGTTCTCACGCCTCGCTCCGATGCGCCCGCCCGCAGCCGATCAAGAGCGCGCAACGTAGCAGCGCCTCTACCGGTATCCACACGTCCGAGGACGAACGCCGTACACCCGTGTGCTAGCACGCGATGCAAGGCTAGGGTTTGGCTCGAAAGTGGGGAGGGTTTCCGTGGAGATTGATCTCGGCGACTTCGTTGCACGCGATGCAATTGACGTGTCACAGCTCTCCACCCCTCCCTCCTTTATATAGAGTTGGCCGACGGGACTAGTGGCCTATTAGGACTCTATTTTGAATCGGATCTCATCCGTATCTCATAGAGTTGGTCGCCCCACACGTCGTAAGCCCATAGGACTCTATCCGATCGGATCCCTATCCGATCGAGCCGTATCCGAGTCCAACTCGAATATCTATTCTATCCCCTTAAGCGTGCGACCCGTAGGTTCAGGTATACTCGGTTTCGGCTATAGTCTAACTTAGCCGATCGTCGGCTCGAGTCTAACTCAGCCGACTGTCAATAGCGGCGCCTAGCGCACATATTGACACCATAGTATACAAGAATAATATCGGCTCGAACCTGTAATGTGTACACAAATCCCTTTGCCTCACGATACGCAGTTAAGCTATAGGCAAGATGTGTGCCATCCCTTCAATAGCTTAACCATTCACTCGAACCGTATTGGATTATCCGTCCGTTGATTGACTCCTCAATCAACTTAGCATGGCCATGCATTTCCATAATCCATTACCTCGAGGGGCCCAGAGATATCTCTCCAAAGGAGGGGCAAATTCCATCTTGATCACTCACATCCCACTCCATGTTTCATAGCAAACCTGAAAACTACCTTTATAACTACCCGATTACGGAATAGCGTTTGGTAGTCCCAAAGTAGGCTACTACACATGTTGGAATCCATGGTGATCTCAGGTCTAAGGACTTTGTACCAACACTACCCGAGACCAACTAATGGCACATTAATTCCTGTAGTGTCTCATGGTGGGTCTATCCAACAATGTGTTCTCCAACACATATGTCCATGTTTATTGATTTGGTATCTCCATACCCATGATCTATGAGACATGATCATCAATCAATAAACATGCCGATCTTAGAATCATATTTGTTCCAACAATATGACATATGATCAAGGATCGTTTAGAAATAGATTCATACATAAAGAGTCTCATAAATAAGTCACGTACTTATTGATCAATACAAGATGTCTATTTCATGGAACTGAATAACACTTTATTCATTTATACATAAACATTGACGTGATATCCAACATCTCCATGTTGCCTCTAGGGCATATCACTAACAGATTATAGGTCATGTATGATAAATTCCGTAGTTTATAGCATCAAAACTAGAGTGTCATGACGATGGAAGCACTAGTTCCGACGATACAAACCACTAATGACAAGGAATTACCTTGTAAAGAGGTCGATCCTGATGCAGCTCGAGCAAGAGCAAGAACTCGTCTAAAAGTAAAAGGGTGGCAATGCGCCGAAATTGATTGATTGTGTCTTGGTGTATTTACAAAGAGCCCTCGGGTCTTATTTACACCTAGGCATAACAATATCCGTGTAAGACACGGTTTCTAACTTATCTACTATTTACAGTACGACAATATCTCGGGATGCAGTCCCATGCCACATTACAAAAGGAAAATATAATAACTTCCTAATTGAAAGATACAATTGCCGTTACAGGACTCTATCCATAGATGGCAATATCTTTAACGAACATTTGGGAATCGAACCCAACATCTATCTTTATGCTCCTTTCTCAGGATCGGTTCGATCTCCATCTCCTAATCGGAATCGGCTATTGGCCATCCTTTGTCGGAGACGCCAGGACCTCTCGTCCTATTTGCAATATGGGTTGAAGTGGTTCAGCCCATATGGCAAGTATAACGAGACATCCGAAGTCCTGAGAGAGGGATAAGTGAGACATTGCTGGGTCTTTACCCTGCCAGTCAACTTCAGCCTGAATTGTGCCCGTCAAACCACTCGAAGGTGGCGACCAGATGTGTTACACAATCAGGAGACTTGACAAAATTGCTAAAGATCTATAACATCTCAAATATTCCTAACTCATACTCATGTGAATCTAACTCCGAGGAAGTGCGTTAGATTCACACTTTCTTCTCAAGCATGTGCATACAAAGTAAATACAACTAGTATGAGAGTACACTACTTATTACATCAATACTTTTACTATTACATAGGTCGTCCGGCCAAATAAATGTACAATCATCAGAGTGCAGCGAACAACGGTGGCTTTAGTACCCGCCCACAAGCACACCAACTAGGGGTTTACCCCGTTAAGTTCTCATCCTAGAACAATCAAATCGGGAATTCCCATTTCATAAGGACTAGAACTAAACCTGCAACCAAATGGATATTCCAATCGACAAGATTCAGTACATTAACAAGTAATGTACTAGCAAACACTAGTCAAACCTAACATACTACATGATAAGCTCATAATCAAGGAAAGGCTATATGAGTAGCTCATTTTTCGCCGAAAGCGAGTTTTATTTCACAAACCATTTGAGAAAGAGTTGACAACTCAATTAACAAGACAGTCACTTTAGTTTCATCATTTATTCTCGTTCCGGTTCCACCATAATTATCATCTTGTCATCCACCATGACAACAAGTCACATTTGATCTCCTTACTCACACAACTCAACACTTTTGCTGAAGTCAGATAATCACATTTTTAAAACAATTGAGTCTATACTCATGACACTTCACCAAAGCGCTCTTGACCGTGAGCACGGCTAATCGATTAGTTTTATTTACTCTGTAGAGTTTGTACAGCTTTACCCACATGAAGTGAACTTCTTTAGTTGATTCAGTACCCGTCGGTACCACTATACTCTTCACATTGAGTACAGCTAGAGATCACTACGGAGCCTTTACACTACTTAGTCTCTAGCCTTGCACCAGCACGATATGTGTTTCCTCCATCCTAGGTCATACCGGAATAAGACCTAGAACCGTTAAGTGGCAAGCCCTCGCCTTAACTTAACGCCGTGGTGGTGGACACGATAGGGAAACCACCCACATGGCACGTTATCATTGTATTGGACATACTTAGTCACATTTACCACAACAGGGTAAACAGGAAGTTCCTCTGGGTTATTCCGAACCCATACACGCCGGCCTACCATAATGCAAGGCTAGGTGCTAAGAAGATTACTCGGCTAAGGCTATCCCATACTAGCACATGTGGATGTACGGTATCTTTGAGTTGGTGACACAAGTTCAGTCCTTAGTCGACTCGGGCAAACACTCCCCCTATCGGCAAATGCAATCACCGCAATCGCACGCCACTTCCCGCCCAAGTCAAAATCATATTTTTACACATTTTCATTTTGCAAATACCCATCAAATTAAGCCCATTTCAGCAAGGGCATACTTTATCAAAACACACATTTTAATTCTAGATGGAACAATTATTTGCAAAACTAAGCAAAGCTAAGCAAGCGTTGCAAAAAGCACATTTAAACCCATTTGAGCACAAATGATGCACTCTAACCATTTCTAGGGGTACAATCAGCAGGGAATTAAATTATCAGAGGAGGTAATGCAGTAAATAGGTTATATCTACCATACCCAAGTTTAAAATACCGATATAGTCTAGGTTCACATGCAAGTTCACAAACAAATATTTCATCCCTCAAAACATGGGAATCAATGTGCTCAAAGGAGGAGGGGAAAACTTGCCTTGGCTGCAGTAAATCTCCTTAGGATGAGTTAGAATGTAAATCCTTTCACCGTTGCGAAACTATATGTTAAAGAAAAATACCGATATCGGGTAAATACCAAAACATGTAAAAATTAAATATGCTCTAAAATTCATGGATGATTTAGTGTGGCTAGGTGCCGTGTGGATACGATTTATGGTGAAGAAATTTCTATTTTATCTCTTTTACTTTGGGAGTTATTAGTTTTTGAAGCTTGCTCGGTGTAGGGTAGGATTTGTTCGGATATCGGCATAAAAGTTCTTTTACAAATGGATTTATATTAACTTTGACCTTCTAGAGGTGAATGGGAATATTTCCTAAGATTCTTACAATTTATTTTCACAATTTTTAGAGTTAAACTAAGTCTACTAGGGCTTCTTGCGAATCTATAACGTGTTTTAGACTTACGATATGCTAAAGGGGTGTCAAAGGGCTTTAGGTCCAGAACTAGTTCAAGTGGGCATATAAAGTGGTTTATCCCGCAAATGCATTACAAATCTAGGTGCAATTTTTGTTGAAACTTATATGGTCTTTCTATGTATATCATACACTTACTTTAATGGATATACGTATGCCTGTTAACTAGCTCATTCTGTAATTTTACTAATTAGGGTCTTTACTTCCTATTCCAGGGATTGAGTTGAAGAGTTACGTGGAGGCTATGCTAGCCGAAAACAAAAACTTTTCTACCACACAAACCAGGAACACTTGCAAGTAAGGGCCAATAGATCGTTACCGATTGGAGTATGCAGCAGAAACAGCGAATCAGGGCTATCCGATCTGGAACAGTGTAGCCGATTCCTGGGGACAGCCGATTCACCAATCAGCCGATTCGAAGATGCCGCAGCCGATCCGAGTCATCCGACCGCGTTCTCGCGCCTCGCTCCGATGTGCTCGACCTCAGCAGCGCTTGCGTTGCCGATCTGCCGCAGTCGCCTCGCTCCGATTGCAGCCGATTCATAGCCGATCAACAATGCCACAATGTAGCAGTGCCTCTACCGGTATCCACACGTCCGGGGACAGAACGCCGAACACCCGTGTGCTAGCACGCGATGCAAGGCTAGGGTTTGGCTCGAAAGTGGGGAGGGTTTACGTGGAGATTGATCTCGCTGACTTCTAAAGCCGCGTGTGATCAGATTGATTTCGGCGCAATGCAATTCAATTGACTGACGTGCCACAGCTCTCCACCCCTCATCCCTTTATATAGAGTTGGCCTACTGGGACTAGTGGCCGATCAGGACTCTATTTTGAATCGGATCTCATCCGAATCTCATAGAGTTGGCCGCCCATATGTCCTAAGACCATAGGACTCTATCCAATCGGATCCCTATCCGATCGAGCCATATCCGAGTCCAACTCGAATGCATGTTCTTATCCCCTTAAGCGTGCGACCCTGTAGGTTCAGGTATACTTGGTTTCGGCTCGAGTCTAACTCAGCCGATTTGTCAACAGTGGAGCCTAGCAGCAAATAATGACACCATAGCATACAAGAATATAATATCGGCTCTGAACCTGTAATGTGTACACAAATCCCTTTGCCTCATGATACCAATTAATCTATAGGCAAGATGTGTGCCATCCCTTCAATAGCTTAACCATTCATTCGAACCATATTGGATTATCTGTCTGATGATTGACTCCTCAATCAACTTAGCATGGCTAAGCATTTCCATAATCCATTACCTCGAGGGGCCCAGAGATATCTCTCCAAAGGAGGGGCAAATTCCATCTTGATCACTCACATCCCACTCCATGTTTCATAACAAATCCGAAAACTACTTTTATAACTACCCAGTTACGGAATAGCGTTTGGTAGTCCCAAAGTAGACTACTACACATGTTGGAATCCATGATGATCTCAGGTCTAAGGACTTTGCACCAACACTACTTGAGACCAACTAATGGCACATTAAATCCTGTAGTGTCTCATGGTGGGTCCATCCAACAATGTGTTCTCTAACACGTGTGTCCATGTTTATTGATTTGGTATCTCCATACCCATGATCTATGCGACATGATCATCAATCAATAAACATGCCGATCTTAGAGTCATATTTGTTCCAATAATATGTCATGTGATCAGGGATCATTTAGAAATAGATTTATACATATAGAGTCTCATAAATAAGTCACGTACTTATTGATCAATACAAGATGTCTATTTCATGGAACTGAATAACACTTTATTCATAAATACATAAACATTGACCATGATATCCAACATCTCCATGTTGCCTCTAGGGCATGTCACTAACATGAGTAGCTATGTTTCATTTTACTAAATGGGAGTTAATAAATCCTCGGATCTATAGAGGCTTATTTCAACTAAAAAGGTTAAAGATTAAATTTTCTATAATTTTTGCACCTTGTGAATGCAGTGACTAACTAGTCTCATGTGTAAGTGTTTTAGAAATTCTTTTTGCACAGAAGGCCTATGGTTTTATTTTATATTCTAATGGTACATGTTTGGGTGAACCTACAGAATCTAAGTTTACTCAAAAATATGGTAAGATGAGTTTTTAATAAATCCCTAAAGGCTGACTGTCCTAAAATTAGTTTTATCTACTTTTTAACTCAAAGAAGGTATATAATTTTATTCTCCAAGGTTAGAGGGGTGAGTTGATGAATCCATCGGATCTGGGTTTGTGTAATTTGGAGTTAATTTGAATTTTCTAGGGATTTTACAAATTACCCTTTAGTTTATGAGTGTCCTAGCTCATTTAAATTTTTGGGATATTTCCAGTGCAGTGAGTGGCAAGTTTTATGGTACCAAATTAAAGTTCATCATCTAAGGAACCCACATAAATTTGTTCCATTCAAAAATGTTTACAAATGAATTTTATATGGATTTTTAAATGTGGGTTCTGTTTTCTGTAAAAGGATACTAAGGCTGCTGCTTCTGTCCCTATGACGCGTGGGCCCCCTGGGTCAGTGGCTGGTGTGTTTGAGAGGAGGCCTTCACGCACGCGTTGTGTGGCCCAGTCATCAGCGAGTTAAGGAAAGAGAAGGGCAGAGCTCAATACAGAGCCCGTTGGCCGGCGAGGTTCACGGCGACGCCACCGGCGAACGGCGGCTCGGCTGGGGAAGTGACCAAAACCAAATAGGTGCAGGGTGGAATGGCGAATCTAGCGGTGGTGGTTTCAAGTATGGTGGTGCCCGGAGCCACGCCGATGACGAGCGTAGGCGGCGGTCGTGTTCGGGTGATGTGCGAACCGAAGCTACGGCTCGATTTATGCTAAGGCAGTGCATGCTCGAGTATACACGAGTGTTCTTGGTGCTTACCCGATGGCTCGAATGGCTTGGCGAGGCTCAGGTGATCCCGGCGACGTGAGGAACGGCTCGACGACGGTGGAAACCTTCGGGTTGCATGGTGATGGCTCGGTTCGTCCAACGATATGCCGTGGATGTAGGTTCCACATGTTAGGAAGATCCTAGGGACGGTTCAGATGCAAGGAATTAGATAATGGCTCACCGGAGTGGACGAATTTGGAGATGAAATCTTGCGGCGGTACTCCGGCCAGAGCTAGAGAAGACGATGGCGATCTCCGTATTGACTACATCTCTGGTTGGAATTCTTGAGGGGTTTTGTTGGTGATGGTGTGGCGATGCTAGTGGCGCAATGGCTTGGCTGGCCTCGGTCGGAGCTGGGCGGAACAGCGTCGAGAGCTCGGCGATGGTGCGTGGTACGTGCTCTGATTCCGGTGGAGCGCGTCGGCGTTCCCGCGACTACAATGGCGGAATCAAAATGAGGCAAGAAGAAAAAATGCTCGGCATTGTGTGAAGATTGAGAGGCTCGAAGAAAAGAGGAATGATCGTGGCTTTGTGGCGACGGTGACGGTCGTCTTTTTCGGGTTCGATGGTGAAGGATAGGGGAATTGGTGTGACTGTGGCTCCCTCTCTCGGTTTGCTCGGCTTCGGGGTAGAGGATGAGGTCTAGCGATCGAGGTGGGATGGTTTTTGTGTGACAGAGAGGAGCGGCGCGGCATCGACACATCATGGCCACGCGACATTGACGTCCTGCCACGGTCGGCTTGGGCTCCCGCGGTCTTCGGCGGCAGAGAGAAGTTTCACTGCATGGTAGCTAGCTGCTGGGGCTGACAGTGGGCCTTATTTCGTGGTACTCAAGGCAGAAGAGGGTGGAATGGGTTGATTCTTGTGTCCACTTGAATTTTGGAGAAAATTTCGATTTATTTTCCCCCTTGACTTTGCAGCTCTATAGTTTATTGTGTGGCTTGGATAAATTTATGAACATTTTTCTGTTGACAGAGGAGTAGATGAGGAACCCATTTTCTTTGGTTTCACTCAAAGATCACTCATGGTTTGCTCACAATAATTCGACAAATTCTACGTATTTTAAACTTTTTTTGAATTTTTAGGAGGTTCAAATAGTCCAGAAAAATTCCAGAAAAATTATATTAAATTTTGGCAGCGAACCTAGTATTTGAATAAATTATTTCCTATATGGCTTTATGTGCACTTTAATCCCTTTTTAAGTGGAGTTTGTTTTTAGCCGATTAAGGGCATTTTCTTCCACATCAGGTTGCTATTTATGTGAGGTACCAATGTCTTTTGTTAAATTGTGTAAAAATTACAGTGGGGTGAATATGAGGTAGGGCATCCACAGGATTTTTTTTCATAATTTTAGCCTGTGTGGTTTAGCTCAGAGAATTCGGGTTAGCCCTTCCATGTTTAGGGATTACCCTTTATGCCTGTGCATCGAATTTTGCAATGAGATGAGAGTTCCAAAATTTCAAAGTGTATAGAAAATCCTTTTACCAAATATGTGTTATGCATATGCATGCTCTCATGCCTTAAAGGAACAATGTGCAAAAGTTGAGAGGTTCTATTTCTAAATCCCAAAGCTCTAGTCATGCCCCGTTTTTTTTAAAAAAATACTCCACCTAAGTTAGGAATGAAATTTTCAGGGTGAGGAAAAATTGGGTATCCCTATTCTTGGTTTTGTCTTTTCAGTATTTTACATAACCCTAGGATTTGGGTTTGTGACATCCTTGTCCGATTCGGCCTCAGCCGACTGGTCTCCCCAGCCGATTCGGTCTTAGCCGATACAGCCTCTGCTTCTTCGCAGACTGCGCTCCTCATCCGATTCCACTTCAATTTTGGCTCTGAACTCGGGGATTTGGTTACCAAATTTGGTTGTTAACAACTGGTTTCTGAAATTAGTCTTCTAGAGTGAAAGGCTTGGAATTGCGTGATGGAATACCTTGTCATTTCTCATCTTCCAGATTTCCCAACCCATAATGAAAACTAGATCAGCCATGAAAGGCAGAGGACTTGTGGAGATCAGCTTAGCCAATCTGTCCATATGGTTCAGTTCGCTATCCCACTAGATTTGCAACAAGGACCATCACTCGTTGGCGAAAGGGCACCAAAAAAGAAGGTGATCAATTGTCTCTTCTTCATCCGTATCACACATGACATAGACATTGTTGTCTTGGATATTTATGCACCATCTCTGTAACATTGATTTCGTTTTCAGTCTATCCATCAGGAGCAACCAGGCAAAGAATTTTATGCATGGCAGATAGCTAGATTTCCAAAGATACTTGTAACTTGTATGGTCATCCACTGTGCTGAAAATGTGATTGTAGAAGCGCTTGGAGGTATACCTGTTCCCCCCAACTGGGGTCCATATATCCAAGGATTCTTCGTCATAAGCCAGGTCTTGCAAAAGAGTTTGCATTGTTTCCAGTTCCTGAAAAGCTTGTTCAGAGAGTGGTAGGTGGAATATAGTATCTAAGTCTTCGGCTTGCATGATCTCTACAACCCAAGCATTCCTTCTCTTTGCAGATACCAGATGCGGATAATTGATAGTGACTCTTGTATCGTTCTAGTTATCTTCCCAGAAACTAACGGTGCGCCCATTCCCTATCTGGCAGGTGGACACCATTCTAAACAATCATTTAGTCGGAATATATCCTTCCACCAAAAGGACCCTATCTCACTGCTCAAATGGGGTACTTTAGTTGACTAGTATCTGAACAAGATTAATTTAACCCATGGTACATCCATCTGGTTGTAGAACATGGAAGTTGCTTAATGAGAAGGACGTCATTCTGCAGCCTTAGGTTTAGGACTCCCAGTCCTCCTTTTAACCTCGGACGCGTCATTCTGTAGCCTTAGGTTTAGGACACCCAGTTACCATAGACTAAGCAGCCAAATTGCCCTGTTTCTTCTCTGGGTAATTTCCTCTCCAAAGGCATTGTTTATGGGCTCTATCAATGGCCACAAAAACCCCTTTTGGTATTTTGATAGTGCACATCGCATAGGTTGTTATTGGCATGATAGCAGAATTAACCATCTCCGATCGTCCTGAGTAAGAGAGCTAAGTTGCACACGACGACTATCTTTTTTCTATCCTGTCTATCATTGGCATTAAATCATTCGTTTCTGGTTTTGTAGTGCCCATTGGTAGACCCAGAGAAGTGAAAGGCATCACCCAACGTCACATCCAAAGGTATTGGCCAGGAGACTTAGCTTGTCAGGAGGAATATTAATTGGGTACATGCTCGACTTCTTACAATTGACTTTCAAACTAGTGGCAATCTAAAAGCTGTTCAACAGGCTCTTGAGGAAGAAAAAATGTTGCGCTTCTGCCTAAAGGATTAGAATTGTGTCATCAACATATTGAACCACTCGGAAATCCTACGTGGGTTGGGGGATTGGCAGGTGAAGAAGTCCACTTTGTCTAGCTCTATTGATCAGGATCTGCAGCAATTCTGCTGCCAGAACAAAGAGGAGTGGCGAGAGGGGATCCCCTTGTCACAACCCTCGTTTGCATTTAAAAGTATTCGTTGGTACCCCATTCAGCAGTACCGCTGAGGAACCTGAACAGAGAATCACCTTGATCCAGCCAATCACCTTTCCGGAAACCCCAGACTTTGCATCACCTGGATAATGGCAGTATGCTCAATAGTATCAAAAGCTTTTTCAAAGTCCAATTTAGGGATAACATCTGCTCTTTGGGATCGCTGACACTGATTAATATATTCATACGCCCATGCCAGGCAATCCTAGATCGATCTTGAGTGGACAAAATCATATTGGTTTTGATGGATAACCTTGCGGATAACATGTTGCAACCTTTCCGCCAAAACTTTAGTTATCACCTTTAGAGAAGAGTTCAAAAGGGAGATTGGCCTAAAGTCGTTCACTGTCTCCGCACTGTCCTTCTTTGGTACCATGGTAATGTAAGAGGAGTTGATGGGCTCTAGGCTTATTACACCTTCCTGAAAAGAGTCACATAGACGATAGAAGTCATATTTAATGAGCTGCCAGAACTTTTTCATGAAGAAACCATTGAAACCATTCACCCTGGCGCCTTGTCCTTTGGCATGCGTTTGATAACCAGATCAATCTCATAATGAGTGATTGGCATCACCAAGGATTCCAAATCATCCACTAGTGTGATCCACCTAGGTAGATAAAAAACCATGATTGAGTTTGAGGTGGTACCCATTCTGTTTTTAAAAGCCATCCATAGAACCCCTGCCTTCCCCTGCATGTTCCTGGACCCAAGCCCCACTGTCATTCCTGATCTGGATTATGTTGTTTCTGCGGTATGAAATTGTAGCCATGGTGTGGAAGAACTTTGTGCATTCATCACCTATTTTTATCCTATTGACCATGTATCAATTTTTGCAATAGATATTCTTGTACTGTAGCCAAGTCTAAAGTTGCTTCTTAACTATCCTTCTTAGATTAGCTTCTGGGAAGTAAAGACTTCTTCTCTCTTCTAGGGAATCAAGGAACCCAATTACTGTATTTCAGTTGGAGATGAGAGCTGTAAGATTTGGGAAGTTTTTACTCCAAACTTTTAGCCCAGCCCTCAAGGTTTTGAATTTTCTTGCTTTTAGCTGCACCCCCCTGCACTAGGGTTGAAACCCAACAATCTGTAACAGTGTCCATGAAATCCTGCCGCTCGGCCCAAAAGTTCTCCAACCTGAAGATGTTTGCCTTGGGAATGTTCGTATCGATTGCAATCTTGCAGGGGACATGATCTGAAGTTATCCTAGCCAGGGGCGTCACCGTAGTGCTCGGGAAATCGATGGTCCAATTAATGGAGGAGAAAAACCAATCCAACTATTCAAGCAATGGGTCGGCTTGCATGTTGCTCCAAGTGAAAGCCCTTCCTTTGATAGGCAATTTGATCAGCCCTAGGTGACCGATCGCATCATTAAAGGTTAGAGTGTCGAGGAGGTTCTCCCCTGGCTTACTTCTGTTGCTCAACGATCTATAGAAGTTGAATCTCCCAGAAAAATCCAATTGTCATTTTCACCAATATTTTGAATCCTGAACCAAGAGATGAAGTCAGACCGCAAAGGCTCTTGGAAGGCGCCATAGACCGCAGTCATCTTCCAGGCCAAAGGTGCCTGCAGAGAGTTAAACCGAATGGAGATGCCAAAACTCTGTTTGTCGAAGACCACCCCTGTGAAAACACTGCTTTTCTAGATCACAAGAATACCACCAGAGGCACCCACTGAGGGGATGAAGTTAAAGCAGTCAAAACATTTAGGAGCAATCTTTCTAATATAATTTCTGTCAAAATGTACCCTCTTGGTTTCTTGATGTAGACCACAGAACAAGTACTCTCATCCATTGTGCTGAAAATGTGATTGTAGAAGCGCTTGGAGGTATACCTGTTCCCCCCAACTGGGGTCCATATATCCAAGGATTCTTCGTCATAAGCCAGGTCTTGCAAAAGAGTTTGCATTGTTTCCAGTTCCTGAAAAGCTTGTTGAGAGAGTGGTAGGTGGAATATAGTATCTAAGTCTTCGGCTTGCATGATCTCTACAACCCAAGCATTCCTTCTCTTTGCAGATACCAGATGCGGATAATTGATAGTTACTCTTGTATCGTTCTAGTTATCTTCCCAGAAACTAACGGTGCGCCCATTCCCTATCTGGCAGGTGGACACCATTCTAAACAATCATTTAGTCGGAATATATCCTTCCACCAAAAGGACCCTATCTCACTGCTCAAATGGGGTACTTTAGTTGACTAGTATCTGAACAAGATTAATTTAACCCATGGTACATCCATCTGGTTGTAGAACTTGGAAGTTGCTTAATGAGAAGGACGTCATTCTGCAGCCTTAGGTTTAGGACTCCCAGTCCTCCTTTTAACCTCGGACGCGTCATTCTGTAGCCTTAGGTTTAGGACACCCAGTTACCATAGACTAAGCAGCCAAATTGCCCCGTTTCTTCTCTGGGTAATTTCCTCTCCAAAGGCATTGTTTACGGGCTCTATCAATGGCCACAAAAACCCCTTTTGGTATTTTGATAGTGCACATCGCATAGGTTGTTATTGGCATGATAGCATAATTAACCATCTCCGATCGTCCTGAGTAAGAGAGCTAAGTTGCACACGACGACTATCTTTTTTCTATCCTGTCTATCATTGGCATTAAATCATTCGTTTCTGGTTTTGTAGTGCCCATTGGTAGACCCAGAGAAGTGAAAGGCATCACCCAACGTCACATCCAAAGGTATTGGCCAGGAGACTTAGCTTGTCAGGAGGAATATTAATTGGGTACATGCTCGACTTCTTACAATTGACTTTCAAACCAGTGGCAATCTAAAAGCTATTCAACAGGCTCTTGAGGAAGAAAAAATGTTGCGCTTCTGCCTAAAGGATTAGAATTGTGTCATCAACATATTGAACCACTCGGAAATCCTACGTGGGTTGGGGGATTGGCAGGTGAAGAAGTCCACTTTGTCTAGCTCTATTGATCAGGATCTGCAGCAATTCTGCTGCCAGAACAAAGAGGAGTGGCGAGAGGGGATCCCCTTGTCACAACCCTCGTTTGCATTTAAAAGTATTCGTTGGTACCCCATTCAGCAGCATCCTGAGGAACCCGAAGAGAGAATCACCTTGATCCACCAATCACCTTTCCGGAAACCCGACTTTGCATCACCCGGATAATGGCAAGTATGCTCAATAGTATCAAAAGCTTTTTCAAAGTCCAATTTAGGGATAACATCTGCTCTTTGGGATCGCTGACACTGATGAATATATTCATACGCCCATGCCAGGCAATCCTAGATCGATCTTGAGTGGACAAAATCATATTGGTTTTGATGGATAACCTTGCGGATAACATGTTGCAACCTTTCCGCCAAAACTTTAGTTATCACCTTTAGAGAAGAGTTCAAAAGGGAGATTGGCCTAAAGTCGTTCACTGTCTCCGCACTGTCCTTCTTTGGTACCATGGTAATGTAAGAGGAGTTGATGGGCTCTAGGCTTATTACACCTTCCTGAAAAGAGTCACATAGACGATAGAAGTCATATTTAATGAGCTGCCAGAACTTTTTCATGAAGAAACCATTGAAACCATTCACCCTGGCGCCTTGTCCTTTGGCATGCGTTTGATAACCAGATCAATCTCATAATGAGTGATTGGCATCACCAAGGATTCCAAATCATCCACTAGTGTGATCCACCTAGGTAGATAAAAACCATGATTGAGTTTGAGGTGGTACCCATTCTGTTTTTAAAAGCCATCCATAGAACCCCGCCTTCCCCGCATGTTCCCTGGACCCAAGCCCCACTTGTCATTCCCGATCTGGATTATGTTGTTTCTGCGGTATGAAATTGTAGCCATGGTGTGGAAGAACTTTGTGCATTCATCACCTATTTTTATCCTATTGACCATGTATCGATTTTTGCAATAGATATTCTTGTACTGTAGCCAAGTCTAAAGTTGCTTCTTAACTATCCTTCTTAGATTAGCTTCGGGAAGTAAAGACTTCTTCTCTCTTCTAGGGAATCAAGGAACCCAATATCGTATTTCAGTTGGAGATGAGAGCTGTAAGATTTGGGAAGTTTTTACTCCAAACTTTTAGCCCACCCTCAAGGTTTTGAATTTTCTTGCTTTTAGCCGCACCCCGCACTAGGGTTGAAACCCAACAATCGTAATGTGTCCATGAAATCCCGCCGCTCGCCCAAAAGTTCTCCAACCTGAAGATGTTTGCCTTGGGAATGTTCGTATCGATTGCAATCTTGCAGGGGACATGATCTGAAGTTATCCTAGCCAGGGGCGTCACCGTAGTGCTCGGGAAATCGATTGTCCAATTAATGGAGGAGAAAAACCAATCCAACTATTCAAGCAATGGGTCGGCTTGCATGTTGCTCCAAGTGAAAGCCCTTCCTTTGATAGGCAATTTGATCAGCCCTAGGTGACCGATCGCATCATTAAAGGTTAGAGTGTCGAGGAGGTTCTCCCCTGGCTTACTTCTGTTGCTCAACGATCTATAGAAGTTGAATCTCCCAGAAAAATCCAATTGTCGTTTTCACCAATATTTTGAATCCTGAACCAAGAGATGAAGTCAGACCGCAAAGGCTCTTGGAAGGCGCCATAGACCGCAGTCATCTTCCAGGCCAAAGGTGCCTGCAGAGAGTTAAACCGAATGGAGATGCCAAAACTCTGTTTGTCGAAGACCACCCCTGTGAAAACACTGCTTTTCTAGATCACAAGAATACCACCAGAGGCACCCACTGAGGGGATGAAGTTAAAGCAGTCAAAACATTTAGGAGCAATCTTTCTAATATAATTTCTGTCAAAATGTACCCTCTTGGTTTCTTGATGTAGACCACAGAACAAGTACTCTCATCCATTTTGTTCCTTATTGCTTCCCATTTCTCAGGGGAATTAATTCCCCTAATGTTCCAGCAAAGGATGATCCTGTCCCGATTAATCATAAGGGAAAAAAAGATTGGGAGTACACAGACTCCTAACATGCACAGAAAAACAGGCAGATCGAGAGACCATCCCAGTCAAGCATGAACAGAACAGGACATACCAACCAATAAAAGGGATAACAAGCCATACAGGATTCAATTGAGATTAGAGTGTATATACAACAACTCAGAAAGCCGTAACGATTCCAAAAGTCACCATAGATAGTCTGAGCAAAAGGAATGACAGAGTCAGAATGAAAGATGGATAGGAGGAGACATCTAGGGAGATTAGATTGGGCCAACCGCCTGGTTGTTTTGTGGGTCTGGTTCATCATTAACATCGGGCCTTTGCATCAGGATATCTTCAGTGATCTCCCCAGGATGCACTCCACAGTCGATTCCCCATCCCTGCAACATCGAGAGCTACACGGGTCCTTCTCTCCCAGTGTTCTCAATGATTTGCACTACGGCAATCTTCCTCTTCTTGGAGGGATTAGCATCCAGCTTCACTATGGGACAGAAAAACCACTTGCATTAACATGCCTTCTTGGGCTACGCCTTACACTATTTTGGACCAAAGGTATGAGATTATTGTTAACTGAGACTTTGGAAGGCAAAGCAAGACATTTTTTACCCGGCTGAAGCTTGTTCTTCTATCCTAGCTGGGAGGAGGAGCAGACATTGCCCTGAGGTTGAACAGGAGGGTTTTTGCTGGTTCCTAGGGCATTGACCTCCATGCTCAAGCGGGCCGCCCTAAGAGCACCATCCACCAAGGGCCAGAGTTGCAGCACAATGGCGTCAGGGACAGGGCTCCATGGCACCAATTGGAGCACATGCTCTTGCCCTATCGGTTGTTCTTCATTGCTCTGTAGCAGGCTTGAGTTGAGAAGAACTGGGACATTTGAGGACTCTCCAACCTTAAACCGGCTGTTGGGGATGTCCCTTCGCGCATAGAAAACCAGGTTGGCGCATCTGGCCCATGCTACCTCAAAGCGCGCCTGCTCCTCATTCATGGCCCGGGAAGTGATCTCACTTGACGAGGAGCTGTATTGTTCACCATTCAGTGCTTTTATGAGATCCTCCAAAGGGATGTCTAGTCATTGAGCTCTGAGGTAGCGCACTGAAGACGTCGAATGATAAATGTCCATGTAGTGTTGGGGGAAATGGGGGTGTTCTGGGATCTGGGGGTCCCATGCTGGCCAATCGTCACCTGCCGCATCAACATTCATGTCATTGACATCCTACGGCTGGGGTTGTTGCTGCTCATTCTCTTGATGGAGCCACTGGTGCTGGTGGTGCTGTTCCTCTTCTTGGTGGGGATCCCTGCCCAAGAATCCCAGATGGTCCCCCCTGCTGCTCTTGCTGCCACTCCGGGACCGACAGGGCAAGGTCAGGCTAAAAATGTGGTTGCCCATCCTGGGGAACTGGGTCTTCGTCAGCTAGAAATTGGTCCAGGAACTGGCTGTTGAGGATGAAGACAAGCACCGTCCTGGAACTCCCCGTGCCATCAAACAAAAAACCCGCCGAGAGAACGATACTGCATGGGACTCTGTCAGCACTCAAAATAAGCATGCGGACAAGGATCCTTGACCTATTAGCATCCCCGTGCCAATTCGACAAGCGTCCAAAAGAGGCCACTGTCGCTTGGATGTACAAATCATTCTAAAAGTCTAGAGGAAAGGCTAGCAGCATAATCCAATAGAGCCTAGTGTAACTACAGGATCTGGTATTGATGCCCTCATCATGTTTTATTACCCTGATAATATGATCCTGCCCCGGGTGGACGGGAGAGTTACACACCAATCTGTCTCGATGCACCACCCATTGAAGCCTGATCAAACCCAGCCCTAGGGGAGAGAGGTGAGCGTCCACAATGCGGACATGCTGATCTTCCTCCAGAAAGTTACAGACATTAGTGAGGGCTTGACAAAGGTGGAATGAGAGAAAACACAATCGCCATGTGACAATACACACCTTTGGACAATCGGACGCGTTTACACAGACTGAAGGCCCCACATGTCAATCAAAACCACCTAGAATTGAGCTTAACCAAAGTACAACATATTGGGGGCCCACCTACGAGAGGCTGGGAGGTGGGCCAGAAGTTCAGCCAAACTCCCAGTTCGGTCGAACCAACTCTGGCTCCTCTTGCCATCTCCTTTCACGTGGGTGGTCCAAATTACTCCCCAATGGCGGTTAGGGGGTTATGACAGTTGGAAACCAACCTCAAACCACCATTTGGTGCTATATAAGATTAAAGCTTCACTTCAAAGGCTTAGTGAATAGGTTAGAGAGTGAGGGGAAACTCTGAAATGAGTGCCCCAAACGTCAGTGTTTTCTCTGAGGGGTAGTTCTGAGGTGTGTCGGGAGTCCCGGTATCGACCTTCAGCCTTGTACCTCGACGAATGCTTTCTTCAATAAAGTAAGTGTTCATGTTTACTTTGGTTGTTAAGCATTTACATTGAGTACTTTACTTTACTTTAACTTTGCTTGCGGGATCACCGCCCTAAGTTGGGTGCTCTAGTAATATAAGACCCTTGATAAAGATGGGTGTTCTTGCGCAAGGTTAGAGTAGTATTCGATAGTTTAGACGTGGTGTCTAGGCTAGAGTTTACCTTTGTTTTCCTCGTACTCCACGAGTGAGAGGTAGGCGGTAGGTGGTGACAGCCCTGTCCATCCTTTGTACTCTTTATGTTCGGGTACGACGTAGAGCAGTAGGCCGGAGTCACTCGGCAGGCCGAGTGTAAGCCGGCGCTCGAAGCAAGCAAGAGAAAAGCTGAAATAATTTACCTGCTTCTTAGAGCCGTAACCATAGTAATCCTCTCTATACTATCACCTACCTAATCTTGGATGTCCTTGGATGATCCTTTCTCTTTGATAATCATATCGTTCCTTGGATTCGATATCCCTTGGAATACTCCCTAGGTGAAGTGCTACAACGATATTCCATGCGCTTGCGGATTTTATCTGTGGTCGTAAGAAATACCAACAACGGCACGGGATACAAGAAGATAAGGTCGACGCTTTTTTCTCTGGTCCCAGTTGATGTAAAAAATGGGACAAATGTTGATCATTAGTCCCGGTTGGTAACATCAGTCGGGACTAAAAATAATAGGGTCTTACAACAGCGTGCAAATTTTTTTGAACCGGAACTAAAAACAACCTTTTATCCTGGTTGGTAACACCAACCGGGACTAAAAATGATGGGGTCCCGTTGCACTCTTTAACCGGGACTAAAAATATTTTTCAGTCTCGGTTCGTATTGGAACCGAGACTACTGTGGATTTTGGCCAATGGAGCAAAGATCATTTCTCCAGTAGTGCTTTGTCGGGCCTAAACTAAAGCTTGTCACCAATAGGTTTAACCCAGAAGACAGTCAACTAAGGGCCCGTCACTGATGATAGTCTTAAACGAGCCCCAATTAATGCTCGTCACGGATGACTAACAACTCAATCAGGCTTCAACTTAAGCCCATCACAGATGGTGTCATCTCCATCGGGCTTAAGTTAAAGCCCATCATTCATATTTTCTTTTCAAAAATATTTTTATCATCCATATTTAAATAATATTTACTCATCAGCCACAAATTAAATCTTTTCCAAAATGAATTTTATGCAACCAAGTTGGCAAATAAGAAGCAATAAACACGATCAAGAAGCAACAAGCCAAAAAATTTTGTGAGTTCCGATTTTCAATTCCCGGTTTTTAAATTCTTCGATTTTCAGGGCGTTACACTTGGCGGGCCCACAAGGTGTCATATATATATAGTCTATCATTTCCTGGCGGTCGCCTTGGAGATTGATGATGGTGACCTTTGTTGATCTAGGAAGGCCACTTTTGGTACATTCTTCGGACACCAATTTCAACTATACATACACACGCCTTCATGGGGTCCGCTCGGGTTTTGGCCGAGAAAATGGATTTCGACAAAGGTCTTGCCTTTCAGGAGGAAGTCCGTCGCCTCTTCAGGTCACCCGTTCATCACTCCTATCCCTCTCTCGGGCTCCTTTTTGCTGGTTACTTTTCGTCGACATCTTTTTCGTCTCTCTGAAGATTCTTGCCCTTCAAGCATGCTTGGGCGGCAAGGCTAAAAGCTTTCATGTTCGTTTCTTAAGCAATAACCATTTTCGCTTCTCGGTTTTCTCTAAGCAAGTGGGCTTTCATGTTTGCAAACTTTGCTGGGTCATCATGGATAACTTTGATTACTACTTTCATCTTTGGAACAATGGAATGCCTAACTAGGAAAGGGAGAAGCGGCTTTGGGAAATAGAGCAGGAAAAGGAATGGTTCAAAGTGGTCTCTAAAAAATCCAAAAAATTGGCTTCTAAGAGTTTGAAGAAAGTTTCTTTTGCCATGGCCCCTTTCAGATCTCCAATCAAAGCAGTTGGGCATTCTTCCTTTATTTCATAAAGAAGATCTCCATATCTCAATCTGCACATTCCGCGACCCTTACACCCCTATTTTCAAAACTGTGCAGCGTCTGCCTCTTGCCTGGTCACATCGGCTTTAAATGCCCGAGTCGGACTCGGTGCAGCCGGTGCAATTTCGTTGGGCACTCTGTTGCGTGTTGCACGTCTCGTAAGTCTTTGGGTCCGTGCCTAACGTGGCGGCAAAAATTTCGTGACGCGCGAAATCCTGTCTCTCTGAGCAGTGGGGTCACTCTTTCTCTTCCTCGCCTAGCTTGGTGCCCTAAGGGAGCAGTCTGGAAACCATCGGTAGCAAACCCCCTCGATCAGCAACTCCCGGTTTCAACTTGTGAGCAGTTCCAATCTACTACTCCAATTTCATCGGCTGTTCTGCTCTCTTCCTCCAAGAACTCTTCGGTTTCTACACCCAACCTGCCCTCGCTCTGCACCAACAACGGTTCTTCCCCCACCGTCATGGCCAACTTTCCGATGAACCCGGTGCCGTTCCTCATCGGTGGATTACATGTTGAGCATGGCTGGGATCGGCCAGCAAGAACTAGGGTCGCGCTGGGAGGGGAACTACCTCGTGGCCACGAGGAGTTCGCCATTGTCTCCTTGGATCCAATGCCAAAAGACACAAACCTCCTTCGACAATCCCTCAACAATGTTTGCAACTTTCTTGAAGAAGATCAGCAAGCGCACGTGGTGGAAGCGCACCTCCCCCCCTCGGGTTGGGTCTGATCAGGCTCATATCTATGGTGCAGAGGGAAAGGCTAGTTCAGAATTCCCCCTTTCATCCGGGACAAGACCATGTCATCCGGTTTGTCCGTCATAATGAAGGTATCAATCTCCGGTCCTGTAGCTACACTCGACTCTGCTGGATCATGCTCCTCGCCTTCCCACTAGACTACTAGAACGGCACCTTCTTGCAAGCAGCGGTGGCACCTTTTGTCAGACTGCTTGATTGGTGGTCACTGTACACACGCGGACAGCCCAGGCACAAGAAAACGGATGTCTCGCCCTGCACCATCTCCGACTCTGTCCAAAAGAATAAAGTCCCACCGGGTACAAAATCTCTAGCTCTTCCTTCAAAAGTGTCAATCTCTAATAGTCAAACGCCTTTGCTTCATAATGGTGTGAGACGAAGCTCAAGAAGAAATATTAATTCCAGTGGTTTCTTCTTTCCAACAATCAAACTTGATGCCAATCCCTCCAAGAAGCGCAAAATAGCTGTGATCCAAATTGATGAGAACACTGGAAAGGAAGGGCTAGTCCAGCTCTTGGTTCTTCAAGGGTAGGGAATTGACTGTGGAGCAGAACCTAGTGATCTCACCGATGATATCCTGATGCAGAACCCCAAGGTTAACAATGATGAAAACCAGGAGATGTAGAACTCTCTGGCAGCGGGCCCTTATCTTTTCTACCAGCAATCCTCTTTCCTCGTCTATCTTCCTGTTTGTTTGTTGTGCGGATGACTTTTGTGATATGGACAATTTTTGTACTATGAATGATTGCCCTCGTGCTCTGCTGGACTTTTATATTCACATAACTCAGAGGCCAGCTACTTTTGATCTGCTGAACTCTGTTGTTTTGCATAGCCTGTTAAATCTGCTTGATCTTTATGTGCCACTCCCATGGGGATTGCCCGAAGGGGTTACTGGTTTGGCTGGGGTTATCTGATTAGCTATGCTTCTCAGGTTTATCTTTCCTTGTTTTACCTTGTTCCCTATGATCACTCGTGATTGGATTATCCTTTGCTGGAACATCAGAGGGATCAATGCCCCCGAGAAATGGGAGGAAATTAGCAACAAAATTGAGGAATGTACTTGTTCAGTGGTCTGCATTTAGGAACCTAAAAGGGAAATTTTCGATAGTGGGTACATCAGAAAATTTGCTCCAAAGAGTTTTAATTGTTTTGACTTTATCCCCTCCGTAGGGCCTCGGGTGGAATTCGATTATGTGGAAGGAAACTTGTTTTTGTGCACTGGTTTTTGATAAGCGAGTTTCGTATCTAAATTGCCCTAACCTCCCTTCAGACTGCCTCAACTTGGATTTTAACTATGGTCTATGGCCCTTGTGGCGAGCCATTCCGAACCAATTTCATAAACTGGTTTAGGAACCATGAAATTCAAGACATGGATAACTCGCTTTTTTTGGGAGATTTTAATTTCTATCGGTCTCTGGCTAACAGAAACAAACCGGGAGGAAACATTTCAGACACGTTTACATTTAATGAGGCTATTGGTCATCTAGGTTTAATTGAAATTCCAATTAAGGGACGAGCTTTCACCGGAGTAATATGCAAATGGATCCCCTTCTTGAACAACTAGATTGGTTTTTCTCCTCCATCAACTGGACGGTCAATTTCCCTGATACCAAAGTTATTCCGCTTGCAAGAATAGTCTCAGACCATGTCCCCTGCAAAATAGTGATTGGTACAAAAATCCCCAAGGCAAGCATTTTCCGCTTTGAGAATTTCTGCGCAGAGCAGCCGGATTTTAAGGACATAGTTTCATATTGTTGGGCATACTCGGCCATCCCGGAGGATGCAACAAAGAACATAGCGAGGAAGTTCAAAACCCTAAGAGCAGGACTTAAATCTTGGAGCAAAAACTTTTCCAATCTAAAAATGCTCATTGGAAACTGCAACACTGTAATTGCCTTTCTCGATTCGCTTGAAGAAGGAAGATGTCTCTTCAACACGGGAAGCAATTTGAGGGTTTTGGTTAAAAAAAACTACAGCACTGGCTCCATATGAGAAATATTTACTAGAGAAACAGATACACTGTAAATAGAATACAGCTCGGAGACGAATGCACAAAGTTCTTTCATAGTATGGCCTCCATAGCTCACAGAAAGAATACAATCTCGCAGATCAAAAATGAACAGGGTGACGGGGTTCAGGATCACTCTGGAAAGGCTGCAATCCTATGGTCCTCCTTCAAAAACAGAATGGGATCCTCATCCATGCCAGAAATGATCTTCGACCTCCCAAGTCTAATACAACCAAAAGAAGGATTAGCTACATTAGCCCATCCAATTTCACATGAAGAATTGGACCTAGTAGTGAAAAGGATGGCAATGGATAAAGCCCCAGGACCGGATGGGTTTAATGGGAGATTCTTCAAAACTAGCTGGCCAATCATCAAACAAGACTTTTACAGACTTTGCGACTCTTTCCAGCAAGGCCAAACGAGTTTGCAGCCAATTAATAACCCTACATCACCTTGATCCCAAAGAAAGATAACCCTGAGACGGTGAATGATTTTCGGCCGATATCCCTGCTCAACTCTTCCCTAAAAATCATTAACCAAGGTCTTATCCGACAGGCTTCAAGGAGTAATAAAATAAGTAATTCATCAGAATCAGTATGGCTTTATCCGTTAAAGGACAATCCAGGACTGCCTAGCATGGGCTTTTGAATATATTCATCAATGTCATCATTCCAAAAAAGAAATAATCATCCTCAAACTAGACTTTGAGAAGGCTTTTGATACCATCGAACATTCAACTATTCTCTCTATGATGCAAAATCTTGGATTCCCAAACAGATGGCTGCAATGGGTCCAAGACATTCTCTCGTCTGGGACGTCATCCGTCCTTCTCAATGGAGTCTCCAGCAAAACTTTCCGCTGCAAGAGAGGTGTCATACAAGGTGATCCGCTCTCTCCCCTTCTCTTTGTTTTGGTAGCTGATCTCATCCAGATCTTAATCAACAAAGCCAGACAGGAAGGTCTCCTCCATTTGCCAATTACACAGCCATCGGAGGACTTCCCAGTAGTCCAATATGCTGATGACACGATCATCATCATGCAATCTGACGCCAGGCAACTCTTCTTTCTCAAAAATCTGTTGTATGCCATTCAAACAGCGACTGGTCTCAAAGTTAACTACAAAAAAACAAGTTTGTACCCCATCAACCTAAGCAATGAGAAGCTGAACCATCTTGCTAGCACTTTTGGCTGTGAGGCGGGCTCTTTGCCTTTTACTTACATGGGCTTACCCCTGGGAACAACTAAGCCAAAAATTGAAGATTTGGTGCCTATGTTGGATAGAGTGCAAAGAAAGCTATCCTCATGTGCATCTTGGCTCACCTATGCAGGACGGCTGGAGATGATCAATTCAGCAATTACCCTAGTAACAACATATGCTATGTGCACCCTCAAAATCCCCAAAGGTATCATTGAAGCCATTGATAGAGCAAGAAAATAATGCCTCTGCAGGGGAAACAACATGGAAAAAATGGGGTAATCTTGTAGCTTGGAACCTGGTCACAAGACCGAAGGAGAAGGGTGGCCTAGGGGTTCTCAATCTTCGACTGCAAAACGATGCCCTGCTAATGAAACAACTCGCAAAATTTTACAACCACGAAGACATCCCCTGGGTAAATCTAATCTGGTTCCGATACTATCAAACAAAGGTCCCACATCATTGTAGAGAAATGGGTTCATTCTGGTGGAAGGATATCCTTCGCCTAAGTGATCTCTTCAGGACGGTGGCCTCCTGTCAGATCGGGAAAGGGTGTGTGGTAAGCTTTTGGATGGAAAACTGGAACAATCTGAATATTCCTCTGAATTTCTCTTGCCTTGCATCTTTCGCAAAGAAAAGAGATGTGTCGGTGGATGAAATCATGCAAGCTGAAGACCTTGACTCAACCCTTCACCTGCCTCTATCTGAACAAGCTTACCATGAACTACAGCTCCTCCAACCCCTTCTACAAGACCTCCCCTATGATGTGAACTCCCTAGAGAGTTGGACGATCATTTTGGAAAAAACTTACACTTCAAGATGTTTCTACAGCCATAACTTCAATTCCTTTGACAGCCATCAGAGTTTTCAGATTATCTGGAAATCAAAATGTCTACCAAGAATAAAATTCTTCGCATGGCTCCTCCTGCTAGACATATTAAACATGAAGACAATGCTGCAAAGAAGACATATCAACATACAAGCTTGCTCAGTTGTTTCGCCGCTTAGCCGCTTTGGCCAGCAGTTTGTTTCTGGGCATCTTGGCCCAGTGTTCCATAGGCTGTACTCTAAACTCTTTCTCTGTTTTATTTTCTATAAAATTTGCTCGTAACTGTGGGGACCTCCCCCCCAGTTTTTAACGATAAAAAAACTATACATACGCACAAGACAAATACTCTTATAAGTGTGTTATGAAGATTGTTATTACCAAATTTCATATGCAACAATACTTACAAGGAGTAGCACTTAAGTAGAATTGTGTCCATCGCTCGAAGCCTGTAGAGGTCGAATAGATCCTTGAAGTTGATGACAATATAATTTTCTGGCCCAAGAAATGACTATCGATTGTTATGGCCTATTATATCACTCTCCTTATTCATCCTCCTCGTGTTGGATCTCTCCATATAGTATCGGTGGAGCTTCTTGCAAGCGTTGCCCATCGTTCCTAGCGCATCGTCTCCAACCAACGGTATGCCTAGTTGGAAGGACGCCGGAGCAATGATCTTCTTACATGCTTCCTGCCTAGGGCTCTATCTAGAATCTTTGAAGCCGGAAGGGAGGCCTGCACCTTGTATTTTCCTCTTCCTCTCCCCTTTGCAGCAGGTTTTTCGCTAGTTATTTGCGGAGGGGAAGAATGTGCCTTCCTGCTCTTTTTCATTGGTGGGGGTTTAGTGATTGCCACGCTGTCGGCCTTCATATGATCATCCCCAAAATCCGTGTCATATGGTAGCTTGACGTCGTCAACATTTTCATCTCCAGCAGGAGCTGGAAGGGCTGAAGTAGCAGGAGTAGGTTTCAGGGCGAACGAGCACTCGGTGCAGTGGTTGACCTCGGAATCACCTTTATCTCAATGAGGTCCTTAGCGCATTGGATAAAGGTACCATGTGCAGCTTCTAGGGTTAGGATTTCGTCGTTCGGTGGATGCTGTAGTGTCGAGAACGCCAAGACATAACATTATATTTTCTAGATGAGTTGAAATGCTTCGGCTCATCTAACAAGTATAATGAATCATCCGACGTCCCGAGAGAGGGATAAGTGAGACATTGCTGGGCCTTTAGCCTGCCAGTCAACTTTCAGCCTGAAGTGTGCCCATCAAACCACTCGAAGGTGGCGACCAGATGTGTTACACACTCTGGAGACTTGACAAAAATGGCTAAAGATCTACAACATCTCAATTATTCCTAACTCATACTCGTGTGAATCTAGCTCCCAGGATGTGCGCTAGATTCACACTTTCATCAGAAGCATGAATATACATAGCGAATACACTTATAAATTGGACAGGACTTAAAGGATTACAATAATTAGATAATTACATAGGCTGACCAGCCAAATAAATATATAATCAGAGTACAGCGAGCAGCGGTGGCTTAACTACCCATTCTACAAACACACAGACTAGGGGTTTACCCCGTTGAGTTCAATCCTAGAAGAAAGAAATCGATCACCCGCATCTCTCAAAAACTCAGTCTAAGTCCTACAACAAAATGAATATTCCAATAGCAAGTGTCAGTACATTATTTAAAAATAATGTACTGGCAAACGCACAATCAAACCTACATACATGGAAGCTCTAAGACAAAAGGAAAGCTATTTGTAGTCTCAAATTTTCAGCATAAAGCAAGTTTTAGTTCACAAACTATTTACAACATAATTTAAGCAAAACATTGTTAGAAAATGTATAAATCCTTACTAAACATGACATGGCTACAATGTAAATGAGTAAATAACAATCCCTTACACACCTCGGGGAGTAAGGCTACATCATCTCATAAATCAATGTCATATTTATCACAAAACATTTAGTCATCGAGGACATTTAGGAAAAACACAAAATCTGAAATTTATACCCATAGCATATCATCATGTTGCTCATGATCATGAGCACGACAAATCAATTAGTTTTTATAACTCTGCAGAGTTTGTATAGCTTTACCCACATGAGGTGAATCACTCTAGTTTATTCGGTACCCGTCGGTACCACCACACTCTACACATTGAGTATAGTCTAGAGGTCACCACAAAGCCTTTACACTACTTAGTCCCTAGCCTTGCACCAGCACGATATATGTTCCCTCCATCCTAGGTCATACTGAAAATATGACCTAGAACCGTTAAGTGGCAGGCCCATGCCTTAAACTTAACGCAGTGGTGGTGGACACGACAGGAACCCACCCACGTGGCACGATATCATTGTATTGGACAGACTGAGTCACCTAAACTACCACATCGGCGGTAAATAGGAAGTTCCTCTGGGTTATCCGAACCCATACTCTTCGGTCTACCATAATGCAACGCTAGGTGCTAAATAGATTACTTAGCTAAGGCTATCCCATACTAGCACATGTGGATGTACGGTAAACACAACGAATGACATGTAGTTCAGTCCTTAATCGACTTGGGCAAACAGTCCCCCTATCGGTATACGAATACATCAATCGCATACCTCTTGCCGCCCAAGTCTAAAATCTCATTTTATTTCCTTTTGTTTCACAAGTATTCAGAGGTTCACCTCTGGTTCAAAATGTCCAAAAAGATTTATAAAGAGTTTAGAAATGAATCCATGACCATGTTCCGTTTATCACTAAGCAAGGCTAAGCATTCTATCTTTATAAAACATAACATAGTTATTTGAGCACATCTAAAGTACTCAAATCAATCCTAAGGTTCAAAACAGCAAGGGAGTGATTTTGAAAAGGAATTCATGCATTTTCAGGTTATAACTATAATCATAGTTTTAAAAATGTCGATAGAACAAAGTATGCATGCAACTTTACAAACAAAATATTTAGCCCGAAAACATGGGTTTCAATGTGTTCAAAGGCGGGGCATGAACTTGCCTTGGAGTTGAGAAAAATTAGCACACCATCCACTCCTCTGTTTATGCAATCATCTAAACAAAATACACGATATGCAATTAAACACCGAAATATGCGAAAAATTAAAAATGCTCTAAAATGCATGATTTTTACGTATTTAGTAGCTACTTGTCTAAAATGAATTTAGGTGAAAGAATTTATAATTTATCCTATTCCAATTAGGAGTCATGATTTTTTGAAGTTCTATCGGCATATGTCGGTATAATTAGGTAGTGTCCTAGAATGTTTCTAAGAGTTGTGGATACATGTTTTCTAAGATTAATGTCCTTGTGTTTTATACTTTTTAGAGCTATTAAGAATTTAGGCACTTTATCATTATACCAGGTCGTAGGTCTCTATTGTGTAATAAGCTAAGGGTGTAGGTCCAGAACTTGCTATCCTTTCGATTTAGTTAAGTAAACTAATTGCATTTGCTATTTAATTCACCTTAAGCCTATACAAGTTTAGGTTTCTTTTATTATCTTTTCCTCATAAGATGGTCATCTCTAGGTTCCATTTTCTTTGGTTTCATCCAAAAATCATTTGTGGTTTGTCCCCAGGAATTAATTAAAGACAGGGTATTTTGGGTCTTGTTGGAATTTTTAGAGGGCCCAATCGATGAGGAATAATCCTGGAAAAATTATACTTATTCATGTTAACTAACCTAGTATTTGATTAAAATATTTCATGTATATAATTATGTGCGTTTTAATGGTCTTTTGGGTAAGTTGGCTTTTTAGCCAATTAAAGTTTATTATTTAATCTATTGTGGGACTGTTTTGTTTAATTTGTTTGGGGCATCAAACCTAGCTTTTAATTTGCACAAAAATTGTGTTATGTTGTACATAACAATTGGCACCTTCATGAATTTTTCCAGGATTTTATCTTATGTGGTTTAGTCTATAAAATTAAGGTAGCCTTCATAGGTTTATGCGTCTACCCTATGTACATGCGACTATTTTATTCTTCGAATTTGTATTAACTTTCCTCTTTTGGCTGAGGAGGTGATCTTTGAACCAAATTTTCATGCTCTCATATTATTATCTGAGGCTAGTGTAGGCTCGCTCTGTATATTTGAATCGTTTAGGAGAGGCTCACATGACCTATAATGCAATGTGTTTTCAAAAATCCGAATATACGCATATGTCCTAGGTCAAAGTGGGTTTACGTTAGTATGCATGCTTTCGTATGAGCTTGCATTTTCGTCTTAGGTTATAAATGACAAGTCCTAATTTGTTCTCAAAATTTTGGTCTATCATGCGAAAATCTAGGTTGGTCTCACCTAGGTTAGTAAAAGAAAATTTTTGGTTCACCAAAATAGAAAATCTTTACTTTTATTTTGTTTGGACAAAATTTCGTTGACCCTAGCATTTGGGTATGTTACATGTAGTGGCAAATGGGCCCATTCGGTCTTCACTGTGTCCACTTGCAGTTTTGCGTGGCCGGCCATCAGTTGCACCCCATGCACTCTTGTATCTGGGGTCGGCTTAAAAGCAAGCCCCTCGGCGGCCGGAACCGTGAAGGAGGGCATCACCCTAACTGTTAGGGTGCACTTAGTTGGTTCCTACGATAGATTCATTCATACCTTTAGAATATTATATAATATATGGATTTGTTAAGTCTATTACAAATTGTGGCCAATAGTTTTACCGTTATATGGCCGACGACGGCAAGGACCGGTGGTGGATTTTCTGCAGCCTCAGTTGATGCGCAAATGCTGCGCCTTTGCGTGGGACATTCTTGATGCGGAGCGGCGGCGAGCTCAGTGGTCTATTGCTCAGCTCGTGCCTCCTCCTACACCAGCTTCTTGTTGAATTCAGAGCTAAGCTCGGCTCTGACCTGCTCCCGGATCCTCTCAGCAAGGCATGCATCTTTCTCCGCCTTCATGAGAGTCTGCTTCTTGTACTGCCCCGTGTATTATGGAAAACCATATTTTCAGGGAACGATGAAGCCAACGCCCCTTGTTCGTCCACGGTGTTCATTGGTGCCCAACACTTGAGTGAGGATGTCGTCCTCGCGTCTATGCGAGCAGGCCTCTTGCGAGGACTGTCTCACGGAACCAACTCCTTGTGCAGTACAAGTGAGTTCGGGTTAAATCAAGAGTACGATATCTGTAAATAACTTGAACATATTGAGATGAGACACTTACAATATTTTCGTACACTACTTGATCTTGGGCATTTGGCAAAGTAATTATACCATCGCTGTTCTTCACACCCCTGGCCCTTGCCCTTGTCTCATCGGTTGCAGGATATTCGGAGCTCTCCTTGAACTTTATCCAAGCAGTATTCTTCTCTACTTCCGGCACTTGCTTGATGTTATCATTCAAAATTGTGAAGTTCTACCTCCCTATCACCCCACAGATCGACCTGAACTTCTTGCAAACATTCAACGAAGCGGTCGACACGCCTAGGTGGTCCACCTGTTATGGTGTACTGTTCCTTTGGGATTTTATTTTCACTCTTAGGGGTCCGTGTCCTTCTGGACCCACTAGTTGTCACCGACATTGGTTCGTCATGCTGAGACATCGTCTAAATAACTTACAAAATCACAAAAGTACAAAAGTAATTAATTACTCTAAATCACAAGTCCAATATCCCAAATAACCCATAAACTAATTATGAAATTTTATTAAAAAATATTTCTCCGTAAATTAAACAATTGCAGCCCATGGAGACATGGAGAGCAGAGGTGGAGAGGGAGAGCGGCTTGAGGAGCAAGAATAAGAGGGATTGGACAAAAAGAAAGAAAGAAAGGTGTGATGTGATCCCATCTTTGCGGCAAGATCTCCCCTCCCTCCCTCCCGAAGGCGTGACGACGGTTGCGTGTTGATGAGAATTTTCTCTCACGCGCTGGCCTCAGAGATCTGCTTAACTCCAATGCAGGTCTTTCTCGGCTGCCTGTGAAATACAAGGCATGCCAGATAGTTTGGTCTGTTAACCAACAAGAAAAACAAAGATGTATGCTTTAAAGGTTAAGTTAGATCCTACTGGATCGGCTGAGGGGATTAATTAACATATTTATGTTATCCCAAAGCATATTTATACTTAAGTGATTGAGATAGATGGGCTATGCTGAGACAGTATTAACCACTTAATCTAAATATACAAATGGATAATAAATATATGCATTGACAGCCTAGCCGATAATGTAAGGCTAACTATAAATCGGCTAGTACTCCGATAAATCTTATGAAAAGATATTGATCTAGGCTAAATGCGCTAAAACTAGATCAATCGGTCATCATTGTGGCCGCGTGATCTCAGCTTAGGGCATCTAACCGAGCAAGATCTTAATATAAGAGGCGGCTTTAATAAATATAATAGTAAACATACCAAAAGAATATTAAAACAGATAAGGCCGGCTAAAACCCCGGCACTGTCTCTATGCATATGCATCTAGCCGAATAGATCATAAGAGCTCTAAAAGCTACTTAATAGGTCAAATTGATGCAGCATCAAATATAAAAAGAACAATCAGATCTACTATAGCTGATCTAAACCCATCGAGACGGTGGATATCGCATATAATCTAGGCCAACCCCTAGATCTAACTCTATCGACTGCTGGTTCTTAACAGAAAGAGGCCGATGTCAAGATAGATCTAGACATTGTTTTAGATTATATGTGATATATGATAAATAGTGCAGCATAAATCATTGAATCTGGAGTATCATAGCGATGGAAGCACTAAATTCGACGAGATACACCACTAATGACAAACATTTACCTTAATCGGGGATCGAAACGATGCAGCCCGAAGCCGGATCAAGTGTTCGTCTGAAGAAAATAGGAGGCGATGCGTCGAAAGTTGTATTGATTGTGTGTGTGATCATTATTTACAAGAGGTCTAGGGTCCTATTTATACCATAGAATAACATTATCCGTGTAAGACACGGTTTCTATCTAATCTACTATTCAAAATACGACAATATCTCGGGATACAGTCCCATGTCGTATTACAAAAGGAAATATCTAAACAAACCCTATTTTACAGATACAATTGCCGTTACAGGACTTTATCCATAGATGGCAATATTTTAAAGAACATTTGGGAACCGAATCTTCCTTTTCTATCTCCAAGCTTCTTTATCGGAAACGGTTCCATCTCCTTCTCTGAATCGGAATCGGCTATCGTCTATCCATGTCCGATTCGGCCTCAGCTGATTGGCCTTTCAGCCGATTGGATCGTAGCCGATGCAACCTCTGTTTTCCCCGCAGATCATTTTCCAATCCGATTCCGCTATAACCTCGGCTCAGACTTAGGGATTTAGTTACCAAATTTGGTCGTTAACACATGCCCCCCAAGTCTGTAATAAGATAATATCGTGGATTTGCTGATTTTTCAAATTTCCACGCACTTCTCGCCTGACTCTGTCTCGGCTATCAATAAACCTATTTAAATAGCACCTCCTTGCATCGAAATAAGCCACGCTGTTACTTTCATCTTTCAAGCCCTAGCCAAAAAACTCTTCATCTCCTTGACGACCTCGTCGGACTCAAAGCGCGACACCACCAACAACCCTTTCCACAGCACCAATCCCACCCATCAATGGCGTCCTCAAGCACTCACTCTGAAGCGACCCAAACTGAATACCAAGAGGTAAGTCTCATCGGCTACCGCCCTTCACTTATTGCAATTTGGCTTTCATCCCTTGTAATCTCATTTTTCTTATCTTTTAAATCACAGCATCTCGCCCACCAAATTGCCATTCCAGACCTTGCTAGCCCCAATCAATTCTTGTTAGGGCCAATCTGCAACATAGACCCTAGTGAGCTCATTAACGCTGAAACGAACCGAGTCCCCTTCAGATTTTCCACTCCTGACCTAGCCCACTGGTCCAGTGCCTTCAAGTCTTGGCCCTCAACGGATAAAACTTGGCCGCTTGGTACTCACGGATGTCGGCTAGGCAACAAACCCCTTTGGTGAGATAGGAATAAGTCAATGCCTAGCCACGACCATAGCCGATATCGACGGACGAACCCCTCCTATCGGTGCCACCTACTTCGGTCGGACACGCTAAATGCATTCCTTTTCGGAAAGGGCCGATGACACCAACCCTTATGGATATAGTGATGATCACAGGGTTGGATATAACATCCACAGTTGACCCAATCGGCCTTAACATCAAGTGCTCTCACAACTTCAAGACCAAAAGCATAGGGGGTTGGAGCGGATTTATATCCATTAACATGAAAGACGGCCCAATTTCTGAGAGAGAACATACTGCTTTTCTACTAATGTGGCTAGAGAAATATGTCTTCTGCGGGTCGAGCTGCGGGCCGACTAGCAATTGGCAGCACGTAGCCAAAGCCTTAGTGAGGAAAAACCAAGTTCTTCTCGGGAAATACTTGCTTGGCTACTTATACCAGATGCTAAGCAGTGCATCGGCTCGGCTAGCTTCCCAACAAGCTATCAACACAGGAGGGCCCTGGTGGCTGCTGCAGCTGTGGCTAAACCTTCACCTCCACCGGGTTGCAGAAAGGCCATCCCCATTAGAGGCTGATTTGCCTTTAATTGAGCCAAGATTTGAAGATGATGAAGAAGTGACCACCCGCCGATGCCTGTCATAAGAGGAAGCAGCAGCAACCTATCCCGGATCCAAGCTAACAGCCAAACACTTCAAAAATTGGTTTGGCAATCTATATAGCGGCTTCCCAAGCAGCTCAAGGATATGGTTGGCTTATAGAGATTTTGAAAGATTCGATCTCCCAGATGATTTTCGGCTAGATGAGCTCAACTCTGAAAGCTATGATAAACCAAGGGAAATCTATACATCGGCTATCACACCTTGCATCCTACCTGTCGGCATTCACCAAGGGCGCAACATTCAAAAATCTTATGAATTCTATCATCCGATGGTAGCCACAAGACAACTTGGCATGGGTCAGCTGTCGATCGGCCTCTACTACGCAGACAAGATCCAACCCAGAGGCAAGATTGAGGGAGATATCATGATGAATCGACTGCTCAATATCCCTAGCCCCCTCTACGCAGCATCAACAATATCGATCTGGCGGTGAGAAGGACAACAATCTTCAGCCGATGGTGGAACGAATGGAAACGACACTTGTTCCATCAGTCAGCCTCAATGTATTTGACCATCATCGACCCGAAGATGACTCCATCGGTAAATATCTTTCTGTCTTAGGTCTTCTTTTCGGCCACACCTTATATTATTGACTGATCATGCTTCATTTCTTTGCAGACGATCGACTCCTCACCTCCGCACACAAGCAACACAGGAGTGGCCATCCACTATGCCCCTGGTGTGCTATCCGGCGGGTGCGAACTGGCCCCGTCCATCATTGGCGGCCATGCGCCGAAGGTGGGCACTTTGCTCCACGGCCAAACCCTTGCGCCGCTGCATCGGTTGAAAAGGGCGGCACCATTGGCTGCTGCTACTCCGGCTGCAGAAAAAAGAAAATGAGCCTCAAAGAAGCCGAGGACAACCCCAGCCGATGATTTGCCCCCAGTCGATCCGGACGTGGACGTGGCCCTTGAAGAAGAAGTTAGGGACGAGGAAATGGAGGAAGCTGTCAATGCCGCTGTAGCCAAAACAAGCTCTTCGGACAAGTATGCTCAAACTCCATCAGCCGAGCAGACCACCGAGCAAACTCCAAGCCTTCCGAAATGCGTCCCTCGTCCTCAGCCGGTAAGCATTTTTCATTACTTAACCCTGCCATCTTTCTCCCTTTTTTTATTACAACTTATCGGCTTTCTGTGTCCATAGACAAAGAAATTAGCTACCAAGAAGAAAACAGCTCCCCCCTTTGGTAAACCCTATCTTCATTTCCTTCTTACTAGCACACCCGAATTTCTAACTTGCATCTTTTCCAGCCTCCCCGTGCTCCAACACCTGCCCCCCGTGTATCAAGGGAGCCGACGCCGATGACCGCGCGTGATGGTGACGCTGAGGATGTGGCTACCTCAGTTCCAGCTATCCGAGTAAGTCCTGATTAGCCTCACAAATTGGCTTATTAGTTTTGTCAGCCGTCTTAACCAACTTTTAACTTACAGTTTGTAGCCGATCTCTTGGATTTTGATCTATCGGAATTCCTTGATCCCGACGAGGGCACTGATAAAACCATGGTGGTATCAGACGATGAGTTGCAAGCAACTTTGTCAGATATAGCCAAACGGCTGGAGTGCTCTCTTGATTTCTTTGTCACCGACTGCGGTTCCATCCGTAGTCGGTTCGAAGACATTCAAGATCGGTTACCGGACCATCTGGCGGACACCATCGCACCGGCTACTTTTGTGGAGACGCATCGACACAAGCTTGAACGAGCTAAACAGAGGATAGCCAATCGCCATGAAAACCAGGCATTGGAGGCCACCATCAAGGCTAGCCAGCAAGAGATCACTGCCGAGAAAGCCAAGTTGGACGCTTTGAAGACCGAGCCGATTGCTAAACTTGATCGGCTTCGTAAGCGCCGGGAAGAGCTGATAGCCAAACTTGCCAACATCGACGCCGATATCGTGGCCAAGGAACAACGCGCGGTCGGCCTGTCGAAGGAGATCGAAGACCAGCGAGCAAAGATCAAGGTGGCCGTGTCAAACCTGTCGGATATGGCCAAGGCGATGAAGCCGACCCCGGGGAACGACGCAGCCAATTCAAAGGCCATCGAAGAGATAGACGGGATCTGCCGTAGGGCAATATTGGCTATTAAGGACTTCCTTTGGCGTTGAACTTGCTTGTAATAGCTGGCTAGGTACTCTTGTACTCAACTTTTTGCACGTTTTGTGATCGGCTAAGACATCTTCTATAATTGACTAAGACATCTTTTGTTATCGGCTAAGACGTTTTTTGTAATCGGCTAACCACAACTCATTCCCTGTTTAATGTATGCTTGCCGATTATTTCAAACCCACTTGATCACCGATTATTTCAATAAATGTTTGAAAATCGTGAAATTTTTTTGCCTTGCCTACTTGACATCTCTGCTTGACATCACGTTGTTGTCGTATATGCCCCCTAATTTTGTTGATGGTGTTCCCAGCGTTAACAAAATTATCAAATCAAATACCTTGTTGCTGTCGGCAGCCGAATCATGAATTGATCCAAATACTTGGGTAGTATTTTTTCAAATATTTTCCATTTAGAGTCCTTCCAAATACTTCTCCATCCAACCCTTCTAACATGTAGGTCCCTTTGAGATGCATTTGTAGATCTTGAAAGGCCCTTCCCAATTAGGTGACCACTTGCCAAATTTATTATCTCTTGATCCAATCGGCAATATCAATTTCCAAACGAGTTCACCCCCTTCGAAAGATTTAGGCACAACCTTCTTGTTATAGTGGAGGGCCACTCCTTCCTTGTCTCTTGTTACTTTTTCCAAGACCCTCATTCTTGACAAGACTAGGTCCTCTGATTCATCTACCATCAAATTCTAGTAGTCATCGCATGTGAGCTGGTCTTGTAATTGAATCCGTCTTGAGTCGATGATGCTTTCCCATGGCAAGACTGCTTCGTGCCCATAGACCAATTTGTATGGAGGGACTTGGATAGATCCATGGCATGCCATCCGATAGGCCCACAGTGATTCGGCTAATCGGCTATGCCATTGCTTGGGGAACTCAGAAATCTTCCTCTTTATCAGTTTGATCAGACTTTTGTTTGAAGCTTCTGCTTGCCCGTTGGCCTGTGCGTAGTACGGCGAAGAATTAAGTAATTTGATCCCCATGTCGTCGGCAAACTGAACAAACTCATCTGATATGAAGATAGATCCCTGGTCTGTTGTAATTGTTTGTGGGACGCCAAATCGGTAGATGATATGCTCTTTAACAAACTCGATTGCGTCCTTGGAGTCAACTTTCTTCAGAGGGATTGCCTCCACCCACTTTGTAAAATAATCTGTCGCCACCAGGATGAATTTATGTCCTTTGCTTGAGGGTGGATTGATTTGGCCGATCATGTCGATGCCCCATCCTCTGAACGGCCAAGGCTTTATGATTGGGTTCATAGCCGATGCTGGTGCTCTTTGTACGGTGCCAAATTTCTAAGAATCCTGGCAACCTTTATAATATTTAAAACAATCCTCTAGCATTGTCGGCCAGAAATACCCTGCTCTCCAAAGTAGCCACTTCATCTTATGAGTTGATTGATACGTGCCGCAAATTCCTTCATGAACTTCTCCGATAGCCACTTTGGCTTGATTGGCCCCGAGACACTTGTGCAGCACTCCATCGATCATCCGATAGTAGAGATCTTCGTCGAGCAAAACATATCTTAACGCCTTGTAGATAGCTGTAGATTTCAAACCTCCAATCATCTGCTATGATGGCAGCAACTTCCACTTCAATGTCTCTTATCATCGGCCTGTAGCCCGATGCCCCTTGAGCTAAATCGTTGGCTTCTGTATTCTGTTCTCTGGGGATATGTTTTAGACTAACTAACCGAAAACCATTCCCGTCGATGACAAAAAAGGTTGTTGGGCACGGTCTAGTTGCCGACGGTCAGCTTGACATTTAACACGTCCTTGGTCTCTAATGGGTTGCCGCCGAAGTCCTTGAGTATCATGTTAGTCTTGATCAGATCTTCAGCTCCCTTGCCCAATTTTGTGAATGTTGCGTAGGGCATCAAGTTCACAGCGGCTCCCCCATATACCAGCATCTTCGACATCGTCTTGCCGTTGACGAAGCCTTTTACGTACAACGGCTTAAGGTGCCGATTTTCGATCCCCTCTGGTTTGTCAAAAATGGCTTGATCTGGGGACAGTGCTAGCCTGGCCAAGGCGTCTTCGACATTGTCTGCATCGGCCTTGGGAGCACCGAATTCGGCTGGCAATATGAACACCATATTGACCGATGCAGAGACTTTCCCTTTCCCTTTGGCTGCCCTCCTGACTTGATCGGCTAAACTCTCTCTGACTTATTCCTCGTCGGCTGTGGCGATTTTCTTTTTAGGGCTCCATCGTCTTTTGATCATACCTAGCCGACGGCGTAGTTCTTCGATCATCTGCCGAACTTCTTCTTCCCTTCCTTCACGCTTCAGTCTCTGAATTCTTCGTTTCTGTGTCTTCGTGAAGAGGTTAGAAGGGCACCATTCGGGGTTGGCCGATTCTTCATCGTCGGTCTCTTCTTCCTTGTAGTAGTCGTTGTTTTTGTTAGTGATATGCCCTAGAGGCAACATGGAGATGTTGGATATCACATCAATGTTTATGTATTTATGAATAAAGTGTTATTCGGTTCCATAAAATAGACATCTTGTATTGATCAATAAGTACATGACCTATTTATGAGACTCTTTATGTATGAATCTATTCCTAAACGATCCCGATCATATGTCATATTGTTGGAACAAATATGATTCTAAGATCGGCATGTTTATTGATTGATGATCATGTCTCATAGATCATGGGTATGGAGATACCAAATCAACAAACATGGACACATGTGTTGGAGAACACATTGTTGGATAGACCCACCATGAGACACTACGGAATTAATGTGCCATTAGTTGGTCTCGGGTATTGTTGGTACAAAGTCCTTAGACACGAGATCACCATGGATTCCAACATGTGTAGTAGCCTACTTTGGGACTACCAAATGCTATTTAAATGGGTAGTTATAAAGGTAGTTTTCGGGTTTGCTATGAAACATGGAGTGGGATGTGAGTGATCAAGATGGAATTTGCCCCTCCTTTGGAGAGATATCTCTGGGCCCCTCGAGGTAATGGATTATGGAAATGCATGGCCATGCTAAGTTGATTGAGGAGTCAATCAACGACGGATAATCCAATACGGTTCGAGTGAATGGTTAAGCTATTGAAGGGATGGCACACATCTTGCCTATAGCTTAATTGGTATCGTGAGGCAAAGGGATTTGTGTACACATTACAGGTTTAGAGCCGATATTATATTCTTATATACTATGGTGTCAATATGTGCTGCTAGGCGCCGCTGTTGACAGTCGGTGAGTTGGACTCGAGCCGACGATCGGCTAAGTTGGACTATAGCCGAAACCAAGTATACCTGAACCTACGGGTCGCACGCTTAAGGGGATAAGAACGGGCATTCGAGTTGGATTCGGATACGGCTCGATCGGATAGGGATCCAATCGGATAGAGTCCTATGGGCTTACGACGTGTGGGCGGCCAACTCTATGAGATACGAATGAGATCCGATTAAAAATAGAGTCCTGATCGGCTACTAATCCCGTCGGCCAACTCTATATAAAGGAGGGAGGGGTGGAGAGCTGCGGCACGTCAATTGCATCGCGTGCAAAAGAAGTCGCCGAGATCAATCTCCACGGAAACCCTCCCCACTTTCGAGCCAAACCCTAGCCTTGCATCGCGTGCTAGCACACGGGTGTTCGGCGTTACGTCCCCGGACGTGTGGATATCGGTAGAGGCGCTGCTACGTTGCACGCTGTCATCATCGGTGGAGGAATCAGCTGCGGTCGGGCGCATCGGAGCAAGGTGCAAGAACGTGACCGGACGACTCCGCGAATCGGTGTCCGGGAATCTGTCGGCTTCTTGGAATCGGCTACAGTTCCGGATCGGATAGCCCCGATTGGCTATTTCCTGCATACTCCAATCGGTAACGATCTATCGGCCCTTACTTGCAAGTGTTCTGGTTTGCGCGGTAGAAATTTTTTTTCGGCTAGCGTAGCTTCCGCGTAACCCTTCGGTGGTATCGAGCTAATCTTGCTTAGTTCGGGTTTTAGATTGAATCGGAACAAGTTATGTACATGGGTTGATTAGATCAATCGGTTTTACGGGATCTGTTGAGGAGAGTTAATGGTAATTGCGTTCCTTGATAGTGTATCGGAACGGCGTAATGTGATTACGTCGGAGCAATATCCATAGAACTCGGTTTGAGTCGGCTTCGACATAGCGTTCCTTGATAGTGTATCGGAACGGTATAATGCGATTATGCCGAAGCTATCTCCTAGTCCGACCTTGTTTGCTGCCTCGCGCCTACGCAAACCATCTCCCTTGATAATGTATCGGGACGCCATAATGTGATTATGCCGATATGGTTTCTGTAAGCAATTTCATAGATTGGATCCATGAAATTCGTGTGGGTTTCTAGGCGCTGCCCGGAAGCCCACGAGGGGGCGGCTTTCCCCTCGACCCCCCACCCTCGAGACCGCCGTGTGCGTACCCCTTATAGGTCATCTCGATGCCGTTTCTCGTGATAGGTAGAAAACGTTTCTACGCCTAACTTGTTTTTGCAGAGAATGCTTTGAGATGGTATGGCCCTATTGTATGTATGAGATGTATGAGATGCATGTGATGCATGTAATATTCTTTCATATGTGCAATCCCTGTAATATTCTTTCATACGTGCAATGCTTGTAATATTCTTTCACGACTGCGAGTCGATGTAATCTTCAATTAGAGCTTCTATAGTAGTAGCTTAGTTTGAAGATATCAAGCATTCGGCACTCGGAAGAACGGTGATGAAGATGGAGATCCTCTACACCGGCATGGAGATGGTGATCACCATGTGAAGGGGGCCATACTATTTCATGCTATTCTACTGCTTTCATATATGTGATATGTTTGTTTGATAGGATAGCATCCCTCGCAAAATTAAGTAGTAATGATGCCCTTCCAAATGTTGCACCCATCACCGTTATGCTCGTCAATGGTGGGTGCCAAAGCGAGTGCCATTCTCTATCATAACACAAGGGTATATGTCGGACATATACGCAGGAGCATTTGGTTTACTTAACAAGGCTATCAAAACAGTTTTGGGCCTTGGGGCATAGGTTGGGGCCGGGGCATTGAGATGCCACACCAACAACAAGAGTCACATAGAGATGTGATTAGCAAGGAGTTGCTTACCGATGTTATTAATCTTCTAGCGTGATGCCAAAGCTCACTAGAAAATTAATTAACATGTGGATCTTGACCCAATACGTAACCTAGAGGAAGGTGGAAAATACGTAATGGGAGTCTAATGTTAAATTGTTTAACAATAGACATAGCATAAACATTGTGCTAAACTTTGCTTTTTCTGTTGTAGAATAAATGGCGGCTAATACTACACCCAGTACCTTTAATTTGCGATCTATTCTCGAAAAGAAAAATTAAATGGAACAAACTTTATGGATTGGTATCGCAACTTGAGAATTGTTCTCAAGCAAGAGCGTAAGGAGTACGTTCTTGAAGTACCCTATCCCGAGGATTTGCCAAATAATGCCACACCGCACGCACGGAGGGCTTATGAGAAGCACACTAATGATGCCCTAGATATAAGCTGTCTCATGCTTGCTACAATATCCCATGAGCTTGAAGCAATATGAGAGCAGCGATGCTCACACTATTATTCAGGGACTGCGTGGCATGTTTGAGAACCAAGCTCGGGCCGAGAGGTTCAACGCCTCAAAGTCCTTGTTTGCGTGCGAGCTTGTTGAGGGAATCCCGTCGATCCGCATGTGATAAAAATGAGTGGCTACATTGAGAGTCCGGAAAAACTAGGTTTTCCCTTAGCCAAGAGTTGGCTACGATGTGATTCTCCGGTCGCTCCCTCCAGGAGCTTCGAGCCATTCATATTGAATTATCACATGAACAATATGGATAGAACCTTGGCTGAATTGCATGGGATGCTAAAGACAGTGAGGAGAGTATCCAGAAGAATGGTCATCATGTGATGATGATGCGGAAGGCTAAGCGCAAACCACTGTCAAGAAACTTTGCACCAAGAGGAAGTTAACTCCCGATGAGATCGCGAGTGCCTCTAATGCAAAGAAGGGCAAGAAGGGGTCGGCGGCATCAGATGCCGTTTGCTTCTATTGCAAGGAGACAGGCCACTGGAAGAGGAACTACAAGAAGTACATGGAGGATCTCAAAAAGAAGCAAAGTACGACTTACGCTGGTATTAATGTTATAGACATTAATCTTGCTACTTCACCTACTGACTCTTGGGTATTTGATACCGGATCAGTAGCTCATATTTGCAAATCGTTGCAGGGAATGAGAAGGCGTAGAGGATTGAGAAGGGGCGAGGTGAACCGCGTCGGCAATGGAGCAAGCGTTGCTACGATTCTTGTCGGCACAGTACCACTTCATCTACCTTACGGATTAGTTTTGGAATTGAATAATTGTTATTGTGTTCCAACACTATGTCAAAACGTTATTTCCGCTTCATGTTTGCAAGCGGAAGGATATGATTTTAGATCAATGGACAATGGTTGTTCAATATATCTTAGAGATATGTTCTATTTTCATGCTCCATTGGGTGAATGGATTATACGTTTTGAATCTTGAAGCGTCTCCCATCTATAACATTAATACAGAAAGGCAACTCTCTAATGATATAAACCCCACGTTTATCGGCATTGTCGCTTAGGCCATATAAATAAGAAACGCATGGAGAAGCTCCATAAGGATGGATTGCTTCACTCTTTTGATTTTGAATCATTTGAGACATGTGAGTCTTGTTTACTTGGTAAGATGACAAAGGCGCCTTTCACGGGACATAGTGAGAGAGCAAGTGACTTATTAGCACTCGTACATGCGATGTATGTGGACCAATGAGCTCAACGGCCGGAGGTGGCTATCGTACTTCATTACCTTTACCGATGACTTTAGTAGATATGGTTATATCTACTTAATGAGGCATAAGTCCGAATCCTTTGAAAAGTTCAAAGAATTCCAGAATGAAGTACTGAGAATCATTTAGGGAAAACAATCAAGTTTCTACGATCGATCATGGAGGAGAATACTTGAGCCAAGAGTTTGGTAATCATCGAAAGATAGTGGAATTGTTCCACAATTGACTCTCCCGGGAACTCCACAATGGAATGGGGTGTCCGAACGAAGAAATCGCACCTTGTTGGACATGGTGCGGTCGATGATGAGCCAAAGTGATCTTCCGTTATCCTTCGGGGATATGCTCTTAAAGCATTGCGCTCACACTAAATAGAGTTCCATCTAAGTCGGTTGAAAAGACACCATATGAGATATGGACAGGGCAACCCCTAGTTTGTCTTTTCTCAAAATTTGGGGATGCGAAGCTTATGTAAAACGTTTACGATCGACAAGCTCACACCCAAATCGACAAGTGCTTCTTTGTGGGATATCCTAAGGAAACTAAGGGATATTACTTTTATAATCGGGAACAAGGCAAAGTGTTTGTCGCGACACGGTGTCTTCTTGGAGAAAGAGTTTCTTTCAAGAAGGGTTAGTGGGAGCAGGGTGCATCTCGAAGAAGTTCAAGAAACACCGAGAAAATGTTTCGGCGACCACGAACCACAACGGGAGGAGCAAAGCTGTTGCACCACCGGTTGTAGATACACCGCCCCACGGAGGTACGAAAGATCACGTCGTGCACCGCAGTACATAGGTGCGGAACAACGTGATATATTGTTGTTGGACAACGATGAGCCTAAGACCTATGAGGAAGCGATGGTGGGACCCGATTCCAACAAGTGGTTTGGAGCCATGAAATCCGAAATAGAATCCATGTATGACAATCAAGTTTGGAACTTGGTTGATCCACTGATGGTGTCAAAACCATTGAGTGCAAATGGGTTTTTAAGAAAAGGCCGATATGGATGGAAATGTTCACATCTATAAGGCGCGATTGGTGGCAAAAGGTTTTAAACAGATTCAAGGAGTTGATTATGATGAAACCTTCTCGCCCGTCGCAATGCTTAAATCTATTCGGATTATCCTAGCGATTGCTGCATATTTCGATTATGAGATATGGCGAGATGGATGTCAAAACGGCTTTCCTAAATGGAAACCTAAGCGAGGATGTATACATGATACAACCGAGGCTTTTGTCGATCCAGAATCGCTGGAAAGTTATGCAAGCTACGAAATCTATTTATGGATTGAAGCAAGCATCTCGGAGTTGGAATATTCGTTTTGATGAAGTAATCAAAGGGTTTGGTTTCATCAAAAATGAAGAAGAGGCCTGTGTTTACAAAAAGGTCGAGTGGGAGCGCAGTTGTATTTCTAATCTTATATGTGGATGACATATTGTTGATTGGAAATGATATCCCTATGCTAGAATCCGTCAAGTCTTCATTGAAAAATAGTTTTCCATGAAAGACTTAGGGAGGCAGCATACATATTGGCATTCGGATCTATAGAGATAGATCCAAGAGGCTAATTGGATTAAGCCAAAGTACATACATTGACAAGGTGTTGAAAAGGTTCAACATGCATGATTCCAATAAAGGTTTCTTGCCCATGTCACATGGCATTAATCTTAGCAAGAATCGGTGTCCTCGGACACATGATGAGCGGAATAAGATGGGTATGGTTCCATATGCTTCGGCAATTGGATCCATCATGTATGCCATGCTTTGCACACGCCGGATGTCTCGTACGCTTTGAGTGCTACGAGCAGATACCGTCGAGATCCAGGTGAAGGTCACTGATCGCTAGTAAAGAATATCCTTAAGTACTTGAGAAGAACTAAGGATATGTTCCTAGTCTATGGAGGTGAAGAAGAGCTCGTTGTAAGTGGTTACACCGATGCTAGCTTCCAAACGGACAAGGATGATTATAGATCGCAATGCGGGTTTGTGTTACGCCGAACGGAGGCGCGATCAGTGGAAGAGTTCCAAGCGGGATCGTTGCTGATTCTACAACGAAGGCCGAGTACATTGCTGGTTCGGAAGCTGCAAAGGAGGTTGTTTGGATCAAGAAATTCGTTTCGAGCTTGGTGTGATGACTAGTACGACTGGTCCAATGTCTCTCTATTGTGATAATAGTGGAGCCATTGCGCAAGCCAAGGAGCCGAGGTCACATCAAAAGTCCAAACACATACTTCGGCGATATCATCTCATCCGCGAGATAGTGGACAAAGGTGATGTCAAGATATGCAAAGTGCACACGGATCTCAACATAGCCGATCCGCGACAAAACCTCTCTCTCGGCCGAAGCATGAGGCGCACACAAGAGCAATGGGTATTAGATACTTACATGATTGACTCTAGTGCAAGTGGGAGATTGTTAGTGATATGCCCTAGAGGCAACATGGTGATGTTGGATATCACGTCAATGTTTATGTATAAATGAATAAAGTGTTATTCAGTTCCATGAAATAGACATCTTGTATTGATCAATAAGTACGTGACTTATTTATGAGACTTTATGTATGAATCTATTTCTAAACGATCCCGATCATATGTCATATTGTTGGAACAAATATGATTCTAAGATCGGCGTGTTTATTGATTGATGATCATGTCTCATAGATCATGGGTATGGAGATACCAAATCAACAAACATGGACACATGTGTTGGAGAACACATTGTTGGATAGACCCACCATGAGACACTACGGAATTAATGTGCCATTAGTTGGTCTCGGTATTGTTGGTACGAAGTCCTTAGACCCGAGATCACCATGGATTCCAACATGTGTAGTAGCCTACTTTGGGACTACCAAACGCTATTAAATGCGGGTAGTTATAAAGGTAGTTTTCGGGTTTGCTATGAAACATGGAGTGGGATGTGAGTGATCAAGATGGAATTTGCCCCTCCTTTGGAGAGATATCTCTGGGCCCCTCGAGGTAATGGATTATGGAAATGCATGGCCATGCTAAGTTGATTGAGGAGTCAATCAACGGACGGATAATCCAATACGGTTCGAGTGAATGGTTAAGCTCTTGAAGGGATGGCACACATCTTGCCTATGGCTTAATTGGTATCGTGAGGCAAAGGGATTTGTGTACACATTACAGGTTCAGAGCCGATATTATATTCTTGTATACTATGGTGTCAATATGTGCTGCTAGGCGCCGCTGTTGACAGGTCGGCTGAGTTGGACTCGAGCCGACGATCGGCTAAGTGGGACTATAGCCGAAACCGAGTATACCTGAACCTACAGGGTCGCACGCTTAAGGGGATAAGAACAGGCATTCGAGTTGGACTCGGATACGGCTCGATCGGATAGGGATCCGATCGGATAGAGTCCTATGGGCTTACGACGTATGGGCGGCCAACTCTATGAGATACGGATGAGATCCGATTCAAAATAGAGTCCTGATCGGCCACTAGTCCCAGTTGGCCAACTCTATATAAAGGAGGGAGGGGTGGAGAGCTGCGGCACGTCAATTGCATCGCGTGCAACAGAAGTCGCCGAGATCAATCTCCACGGAAACCCTCCCCACTTTCGAGCCAAACCCTAGCCTTGCATCGCGTGCTTGCACACGGGTGTTCGGCATTCTGTCCCCGGACGTGTGGATACCGGTAGAGGCGCTGCTACGTTGCACGCTGTTCATCGGCTGTGGAGGAATCGGCTGCGGTCGGGCGCATCGGAGCAAGGCGCAAGAACGTGACCGGACGACTCCGCGAATCGGCTGATTGGCGAATTGGCTGTCCCCGGGAATCGGTGTCGGCTTGCGGGAATCGGCTACACGTTCCAGATTGGATAGCCACGATTGGCTATTTCATTGCATACTCCAATCGGTAACGATCTATCGGCCCTTACTTGCAAGTGTTCCTGGTTTCCGCGGTAGAAATTTTTGTTTTCGGCTAGCGTAGCTTCCGCGTAACCCTTCAGTTTTCGTCCTCTTCGTCGAAGAAGTCTTCATGGATCGGCCCTAGCCGATCATGGACGGACTGCCGGCGTTGGTTGAGCTGTATGGACCTTGGGACGAACCGAGTTGGGCTGAGGATTGGCGGGCTCCTGTGTCCGTCCTCACGATAATCGCTGCAGGCTGGGAAATTGTCTAGCGTCGGCAGCCTCATTCCGAACTCCCAGCAATGCCTGAAGAATGCACAATGCCAATGAGGATGACACTGCTGTGATTCCCATTGTGTCGGCGGCCTCTGATCTCTGGCTCACGTCGATGAGGTCCTTCGTGCCGAGCCTCTTCTTCCCGCCAGGATCGTTATTGGAAGCGGCGTCTGCCGTTTGTGCTGATCGTCCGTCGGTCAGTCGATCGGGCAACGGGGCGCACCATGTTGATTGGCTCGGCTTGGTCTCCAGTCGGCTTGCTCCCTGCCTTGACCCCTTTTAATGTCTCGGCTAAGCTGTACGTCATTCTGTGATGCCAATCTGCTCGCTTGGGTCCGGCTTGAACCACGTTGACCGGGAAGGGGTTGCCGTCTACTTTCATCGGCCGAGTGGAATCGGCAAACTTGAGCTTCCTGGCCTCGAGTGTCGACTGGATTTGCTGCCTGAAGACTTTACAATAATTAGTGGTATGGTATGTAGAGTTGTGCCGCTTATAGTACTTCTTTTTCTTTAACTCTTCGGCCGACGGGATGGTGTGGTTGGTGGGAAGCTGAATTTGCTTCTCCTTCAGCAGTAAGTCGAAGATCTTGTCGGCCTTCGTGATGTCGAAGTCGTACCTTTCCTCTTTGGCAGTCTTCAGCAACCATTGGCAGACGATGGCTTTCTTGTTCTTTGACCATTCGGCTGCAGCCACCTCTGCATCATCATCGCTGGAATCGGAGGCCAATTCGACGATGACTTGAGCTACTTTTTGACGGCCTTCCTGGTATCTTGAAACCTCTCCTCATGGGCTGTCACCCTCTGCGCAAGATGCGCCAAGCTGTCGAAGTCTTTCGCGGAGAAGCGCTCGCGGATCGGCGCGATCAGGCCATGGAAGGCCAAATCGGCTAGCTGGGCATCCGATAGCACCAGGCTGTAGCATCGGTTCCTCATCTCTCTGAAGCGTTGAATGTAATCCTGAACCGATTCATTGTGCTTCTGCCTGATGCTGGTGAGGTCCGACAACTTCTTTCATGGTTGTCGGTGTAGAGGTAGCTATGGAAATGTTTTTCGAGATCGGCCCAGCTCTGAATTGAGTTGTAGGGCAACGAAGAGAACCAGGTAAAGGCCGATCTCAAAAGTGACAAGGGAAATAAACGAACCCTCAAGGCGTCTGTAGCCGATGCTTCGTCGCACTACGCCAAGAATCGGCTGACGTGCTCGTAGGTTGACACGTTGTCCTGCCCTGAGAATTTTGAAAAGTTTGGGACTTTGTATCGGTTGGGCAGTGGAACCCGTTCGAAGTGCTCTGGATAGGGGTACCAATACATGTTTCCCGAGTCTTTCGGTTTGAGGTCGAATTGATCGCGCATGACATCCGCAAATCAAATCGGCCCACGTCCGGTTGTCCTGCTGTGTCGGCTCATATTGATCATATGGCGCGGGTGGCTGCCGATACAAAGGTGGCGACGTCCGAGGCCTGTAGTGATGATCCTGATGGCTTCCTTGGTCCTGGTACTGGAGCAGATGGCCAGCGGGAGGCGGTCGATTCCCTGGTGGTGGCGTCTACGGATCAGGGAAAAGTTGGCGGCCACCGGAGGGTTACTGTCCTCCCAGGCCGATCTGGGCAATCGGCTCTAATTGCCGATTGTTGTTGAACATGTTGGCGATCTGATCCTGGGGAAGTGGTTGTCGTGGGTTCAGCATGATGACCACCGGTCTCGAAGCCGATCCTGACGGATTCGGCTGGTTGAAGACCCCTCCTGACGCCCCTGGCTGCGCTGTGGTGGGATCGGCCGATCTTGGGTGGCCAATGTCCTATAACCAGGAAACTGGCCGTCCGTGAAGTATGTCGGCCCTCGCTGTAGTTGGTCGGCTATCTTGGCGTCGACCATAGTGGCAATCATATTGCTGAGGGTGTTGACAAGGATGCCACATTGGTTTACGAGTGCATGGTGTACGGCCGAATCAATTCGGTCTTGCAAGGTATGCAAACCCGAATCATCTTGCTCCTGAGTCGGCTCCTTCGCTTTCTGTTTGTCCTTCAATCCGCCAGAGGAGGACGCCTTGAATCCTTTCATGCTAAACTTATATTTCTGGTGCACAACCCCAAACCTCGTCTGGGTGAACGATTGTAGGTATTTGGCTTGGAGCTCTTCTACCATCTTCTTGTAGTTGACTTGTTGTTCAGCCGACAGTTGCTCCATCTTCACAGGCATGACGTTTTCTTGAGAAACGTTGGGTCTCTTCATGTCGACCATCTTGTCAGCTGCGTTGACGCATCCTAGCCGAGTTGACATAGAAAGTCCCACCAGGCGTTGTCACGCCCGGAAATTTAGCCCAAATTTCCTGACTATTTTATGTATTAACTCCCTGTCCAGGAATCAACCAGGGTACATAAAATGACAAATTAATACACAGATCCAAACGTAAAAACAAAGCGTAAAAATAAAAATACTTACTGAAGAGGCTCTTAGTCCTCACACCCAGAAACTGCAGCGGAAAAGAAAGACGACACTAGCGGGGCTTCAGCTCCACTCCACAGGCAAACTCAACTGGGATCTGAGCCTTGGTCTTCTAACTCCATCTTCAACTCAGAAGCACTACACTTCTGAAAGGGGGAAAAATCGCAAGACTGAGTACAACCACCGTACTCAACAAGCCATATCGAGAAATGCAGACGTGCAAGGGGAGATAAGAGTGGCTTGGGGATATTTTGCATAGATGTGGTTTACAAACATTTAATTGTTTAAAAACAGTAAAATAGTAGTAATTAAGTCAATATTAATCTTCCACTGAACAACGTTATCCCCATGTTGAACAGGCCCAACCATTCCACCTGAACTAAACCAATTTCATTAAATTAAATTATTCAGTAGTGGGACTAATGATAGTGAATCTGGTCGATCGCCCATAACCGCGGGCATGGCTATTCGAATAGTTTTACTCTGATCAGAGGTGCACAACTTTACCCACAAGACACGATTCCACACATGTTATCATGCCCCGAAGTACCACCATGATACTGCAAGGGGGAAATCGTGACAAGACCTTTTGCATAACTCCCTCTAACCAAGCGATACCACACAAAGGTTTCGCCCCCACTCCCCTGAGGGTAATGGGCAGCCCCCCCGGCTGCCATAGTGAATCCGGTAGCCGATCAACCCGTAAAACCAGGGCCGACCCAACTCCATCACGTCCACCCTCACTAGGGTACGTTGGCCAAAAGAAAGCTATACTATGAGTCAAGCAGTTGCCCATTCTTGCTTGTGGTAAGTGCTATAATTCTTCCAGGGTTTCCCATGAACCGGTCCTTAATTGCCATGGGTGCGACCATCCAAAACCATGCACCCACAGCCCACCAGTATGTTGTATTTCAGTTGAGATAATTATGACCAATAATACATGGTCAGGTGTATCGAGCTTGCAGCTCATCAGAGACTAGAATAAATAGAGTAATTATCCCATTTGGTGAGCTAGTTATAATTAAGCATGGCTAAGCATATAGTTCTAGCTAAAATCAACATTAGTGACTAAAGCTACTTAAATTATTACCCAAGGTTAACAAAGGACGGATAACAAGTAAATAAGGCACAATTAAGCACATAGGTATTCTATCATTCCATGTAATTAGTAAAGCAATGCAATTTTATTTGCAAACTAAAACATTTATAAAAGTAGGATCAATATGCTTCAAGGGAAGTGTGACTTGCCTTGCATCTTCAAGCAAACTTCTGGGCTCTTTTCCTCGCGAGCGCGAACTCCGGAAAATGCAGAATCTACACGCTGGCATGCAAAAAGAGGAAAAACCCTAATAAAAACCCAATAAATAGTACATAAAAAATAAACAAGCATGTAGAGCTCAATTTTAAATGAATTTTGCAATTTGAATGGCCCAATTTGGAGTTCGTATGAATTAGATATGAATTTTAGAAGTTTTGGACCATTTAAATGAATTCTGGAAATTAAAACGATTTATTACGCAATTTTTAATTAATTTTGAACTGGAAAAGGATGGTTAAGACATCAGCCTCGTTCGGTCCACGGGATCACAAGGATTTGGACGGCTAGGATTGAATTGGAAAGAAAGGATGGATGGCTCAGATTTAATGACCAGAGTTTGACCTAGATCCGATGAACGAGATTGAACCAGATTTAGTGTTTACAGGATGGATGCCATGTAGACGGAAAACGACGCGACAACTAGCTTGCAAAGATGCAGGAACTGACTTGACAGTGAGGTGGTGACTAACTGAGATGCCACGCAAGCAGGGAGAGCTATGTGGCGGCTGACTAGGTGACCACATAGACGGCCACGTCAGCATGACGCCGGCAAGCATTGCGTGATGGCAGCGACAACTAGCGGCAGCACAGCGACGGAAACTAAGAGCATGGGGAGAAAGAGGAAGTTGTGGCGAACTTTGCCGACACTTACACAACGACATGTAGCATCGGGAGACGGCCGGCGACAAGATGGAAGCGGCGGCGAGGTCGGGTTCATGGCGACGGCGGTATTCGGTGACCTTCGACGAGGGAGAGGTGGTGGACAGGCTTCCCCTCCGTTCAGCGATGCCGACGGTGGCTGCGGCAAAGCCCCGCGACGACGGGGACGGTGGCTAGGTGCGGCTGGAGGAAGAGTAGTGGCAGTGGCGCTCGGGTTTCGCGGTGATGAGTGGCTTCCGATGGTGTTCGGTGCAAGGGAACTGGTGGCCAGGCTTCTCCTCACTGCTACGATGCCGGAGGAGGTGACGACGCTGACTGGGAGCAGCCGAGGCAGCGGGAAAAGATGGCCAGAGATGGAGAAAGATTGATCTCATGGGGAACGACGGCTAAGGCATGGGAGGCTTGGAAAAAAGGGGGAAACGGAGGAGGGGACCAAGGGGGTTCTATTTATAGGCTTGGGAGGGAGAGGCCGGCACCGGGACGAGAGGATTTGGCGTCGGATTTTTGGGGTTTATCCCGAGTTCGTCGGGATAAGAACAAAGGCGAAATTTGTTGTATTTAGCATGGGATTGATGGGTATTTCTTGGGGAAACATAGAGGAGATCGAGAGGAATCCGTTCCGGCAACTAATTTTTATTTGGGCAGAGGATTAGGCGGATTTGGTGGAGGAAATAAATAGCTCTGTTCGGTCTGTGTGGCACTATAGCGGAGGTGGAGGTTAGGGACGACAGTGTAGGAGAGCGGTGAAACATACTTTTTTGTCATAACATCCTTGAATTTTTATAAATACTTCCGATGCCCAAATAATTCCAAGAAAAATCCTTAAAATATATGAACAGTCAAAATATTTAATAAAAATATCTCCAGCTCATTTAAATATTAATTTATTTATTTAAATAATTATTTAAGTGTTCTTTGTATTATTATAATTATTTCGGAGCTCCAAAATTTCACGAAAAAATTCAGAGAGTATTTTAGGGCATGGAGAATATTTTAAAAATATTTTCAGCCATGATTTTTAAAGGAGAATTTAATTCCTTTAATAGTTTCACTTTATTTACTTTGCTTTTTCTTTTTATTTATTTTCTAGGTAATGATTTATTAAATGATTTTTAATTTCGAACAAAAATCAGGCTGTGACAAATCTACCCTCCTTACAGGAATCTCGTCCCGAGATTCGGGGCTAGAAAGAAAAAGGTAGGGTGAGATTGGGTTGGCTTGCTAATCTCTACTGTTTCTTCTGGCTCACACTGACTGATTGACTAACCAAACCTGTGCGACGACTGGTTGATCAAACATGCACAACCGAACTGACTGGATTCAACCCTGGTGTTCTGTGGCTTCACAAACCAAACTAAACTGGTTGGTCCTTCCTCCTCTGACCCTAACCGGATTTCATGGACTCAAGTGCTTACTTTCCTCGAAGTGCATAATTAATATTGACAAACTTGACAAGCTGAGATCTCATTCCTGCTGACCAGTAATTGGTGGTACCTTTTTGAGACCGTGTAACTGACTTTCGTGAACACATAGACCCTAAAATTCTTTTTCTGTGAAATGCTCTCGATCCAACATCCAGTATTTGAAGAAGCTGCTCGATCGATCTTTTATTTGGATTGTTCTCAAATGATGCTTCTTTAGACTGCACTGTTCACACGACAACTTGGGTGTGCCTTAGACTCGAACCTGCTAACTTGTGATCGTTATAGCCCCGATAACGGCTCTCAACTGACTCTTTTGGTTACAACTCAATCTGCTTCGCGTGGTTGAACTTCCAAATGAGCGGTTACAAGATAAAACTAAACTCATCTTTGATCTCGCCTTTCAAACCAGTGGTTAAGCTTTCACCTGACTGTGAATCAATTGTACTGCCATCTTTGAGGTTGACCAACATTTCTGTGATTTACCAAGAACCTTGACTCTGAACATTGGATACTCCATCGATCGAAATGAAGCAAAGACTATGCCCTTCCATTCTAGAGACTCCTGGAACTCCACATTCAAACGATGACGGGAGGTTATGCATAAGAATGACTCTCATGCAACTCTTGAACATATTGACTTTTGATTGACTTTTTCATTGGGTGTAATGCTGACCTACCTATTCCGCTTCTGACCTGACTTTGGTGCCATCTGCCTGAACATAACATGTAGTTGATATTATTTTCTTGAAACAAACACTGATCACTTAATGAATCAAGCTCAAAAGGTTAACCCCATGATATAGCATTCCACTTCTTTGCTTATCTTTTACTGACTCCTCTGGGTTGATAGACCATAAGTTCTGTAGTTGCTTTCTCCGCACAATACCAAAATCTGTACGTCTGCTGAAAACTACCCTTGATGCTGCCTAGAGTTTCTGTTCTCTGACTAAAACAAGCTCACTTTCATACCTTGGGTAGAATTGATTCACAAGGAATGATTCTCTTATCGCATGTTCTGCGGATTGTATGACTTGACCTCTGCATCCATTTACTCCAGGCAGGGGTGATGAAGCAATTTCGTTGTCCTCTTCCAAGGAAACACCAAGGTGGTTTTCCGAAGACTGTAACGGTAGTCTGGAAATGAAGAAACCATTATTAATCAATGCTCACCATTAGGGTGCAGTTACCACTTATTACTCTAACAACCCTTTTATGATTTGCTTTCGACTGTTTCATTACCCTTTTCGTCCTCATGAGGTATCACTTATATTGTCCTTCAAAAAGATCTCGCCCGATCGTGTGTCGCTGTAGTCTAACCACTCTAACTTCACTGTTTGACAGAATCTTTTCTTTACTGGCAATTAGATTCTTAGTCTTGACAAAACTGCTCTGACCCGACAAAGAAACTATAAGTTCCTTGTGACATTGTCAGATACACAAGTCAATCCACTTTTTTTTGCTACACAATATGAACCCTGAGAGAAGGAACAAATTATCTGTCTCGTACTCTTATTATGCTTCCTCTTTCAAGTACATAACTGTAATAAGTCTTCTATGCACAAGGAAGGTACTTGAACACCAAATAATTAAAGACAGCTATTGACCACTACTAGCAGAACTGTTAACAGGTATGAAATCTGCCCCTTTCTGATCCTAACCGGGTTGATTTTTCTTTCCATCGTAGTGTATAGATTGACCCATGCTTTACTCAATGTTCCCTCTTATTACATAACTGCCATGAAATTTCTGAGTGCCATGAGCAGTTCTTGAACACCCAAGACTTGTAGACCATTGCTAACCTCTACTGGTGCTTTTAGTGACAAATTATTGAGATAGAAACTTCACATTTCAGTGATGGTTAGTGCCTCTTGTCTTCCTAGTGTCCTGGGGTTGGATCTGACCACTCTGTGTTGGTGGTGGGGCAACTGGGAAGTTGAGACGTTGACGGACAGTGTCGGTAACTTGACGACGTTGATACTTTTGCATTGACCTACCTTTTTAGTAATTACTTGTCTTCCCCACAATTGAAATAGCGCTGGAATGACTTTCTTCGAATCAAACAGTTGTTGTGGCAGTGTCTCAGCTCAAGATCATTCAAACAATCCAACCTTCGTTGGCTTCCATGATGGTTGCAGTTGGTTGGAGAGCGAAAATCATTGTTAATGTTGTTGTTGTTGACCGGGAGTTAACGGGCAGGTTGCAAGGGTGTCCTTTAGCCCTTCGTTGGCTTTACTAGCATGGACTTCAGTTAACAGTTCCTAAGCACATGACTTATTCCCTCACACAAGAAATGTGCGACTTTTCTCTTCATAGAGTTGGACTGCGGTGTACCAAAATTTTATTTTCGGGTAGTTTATCCAAAGCTTCTTCTTCTTTTTTTTTACGATTAAAACTTCATCATCAGTTGGCGTCTTGGCATACAACTTCCAAGCGTGATCGAACACTTTGGCAAAAGTTGTCCTTGTACACCATAATCGCTTTGGGTAACACTTGTGAGTTCTGAGGTTGATGGTGACTCATATCTGTTGGTCGGCTAGGGACACTGCTACATACTGACGGTAGCCATATAGGTGATTGCAATGGAATGTACCAGATTTGATCTTGATTCCGAATTCTGAGCTAGCATCTGCGACCATCGGTACCACTGCTACCTCTTCTGTATCTGGCTTTGTATCTGTTGTATTCACTCCTTGCGGATTGAACATCTGATCTTGGGGAGACAGAAACTGAACCAGGACGGGGTTTCGGCATAGGCTCTAGATTGCAATCTGGTCTGACCTGAAGGTTTCTGACCTCAACACACTGCTGAGGGTACTACGGTTGATGACACATTCTCTGGCACTGACCAACCGCTGCCCACACGAAAGGGGTGGAAGAGAGGGGTTGCTAAAGATAAGACCTTAACCCACTTATCTACTGATCTGATATGGGTAGACTTCTACTCTTCATGTTGATTAAGCAAACAACATAGTATGGTCACATCCCCACCACTGATGTGAGCCATACACCTACACACAGCAAACAACACACGACCTAGGAACTATCGATGCTACTCTTCTGGGAAAGATTGGGTACTAGGTGAACTCCGGGAAACTTCGCTTGATCCTCAAGAAGCGCTGACTCGGATTGCTTGGCTTTCTTCCACGGGTTAACGAGCAACTTGGTTTGTCCTCCAGGTTAAACAGCTAAGAGAGTTGGAGGGGAAAGGAGAGAAATTTGACAAATTATTTTGTAGAGACTCCAAAGGGATAGAAGAGATATTTTTGCAAATAAGGTTTTTGCAAACTTGTCCTTAGGGTTTGACCATTTGGCTCAACCTACAGTCGAGATGGCTCTGATACCAACTTGTCACGCCCGGAAATTTAGCCCAAATTTCCTGACTATTTTATGTATTAACTCCCTGTCCAGGAATCAACCAGGGTACATAAAATGACAAATTAATACACCGATCCAAACGTAAAAACAAAGCGTAAAAATAAAAATACTTACTGAAGAGGATCTTAGTCCTCACACCCAGAAACTGCAGCAGAAAAGAAAGACGACACTAGCGGGGCTTCAGCTCCACTCCACAGGCAAACTCAACTAGGGTCTGAGCCTTGGTCTTCTAACTCCATCTTCAACTCAGAAGCACTACACTTCTGAAAGAGGGAAAAATCACAAGACTGAGTACAACCACCGTACTCAACATGTGTTAACACTGAAATTTGGCAGTTGAATCCCTAAGTCTTTGCAAGGATGAAGCAGAATCGGATCGGCTGGTTTGGCGGAGAAACAGAGGCCGCATCGGCTGAGAAGCAATCGGCTCTGAGGCCAATCAGCTAAGGTTGGATCAGACAAGGGCGGCCGATAGCCGATTCTATGATCGAAGAAGATAAAGCCATTTCTGGTGCAGCATTTTGAAGATAGATAGAAGATTCGGTGTGGAGATTATGGCAATCGGATACCCACATGGCAAGCTATCCGACTAGAGATAGGGATAGGTTACGCCTTCTAATTGTATAAACCGGCTATGACTTGGGTATTACGTTGCCGATTAGATAAGGCAACGGCTCATAGTCACGGTTTGGTAAGATTGAGGAAACCGACTTAGAGTATGATAGGGTTTCCGACTTGTAAGCCCGCCCCCTAAGAATATATAAGGGGGTAAGGGCGTCCCTTGAGGGATATCAGATTTCATATGCAACACAAGAGCAACAGATCTTGAGATCAATAAACACTCGGTGGATCGAATCCCCGAAACAGGAGTAGGGTATTACCTCATGAGAGGGCCTGAACCTGTCTATACCTTGTTTTCCACTTAACCCATCGAGCTTGGCGATCTTGACTGCAACCCCAAATTTCTATTGTCGAAACTGAGTTTCGACAGTTGGCACGCCAGGTAGGGAACCGCGCGTCAAGTTTTCTTACTCAATCTCGCCGGCATGCGCGACGGGATCTTCGTCAGGTATTGACTTTGCCGCCAAAGGATTCAACAAGCTCGCCTTCCCCGACTCGGATTTGGACCAGTCGAGAGGGGGAACCCGCTCGGCGCCGTTCGGACTACCGAACAACACCGAGATCTACAACAAGGTTCTGACTTCCGAGTTGGGTTCTGCCCACTTGGAAAGAAGAATCCACTTGGCACCGTTTGGGTTGCCGAATAACGCTGAGATCTACAACACAGTTTTGACTTCCAACATGGAGTCCATCCACTCAGAAGGAAGAATCTGCTCGGCGCCATTCGGATTACCGAACACCGCTGAGATCTACAGCCACCATCTGACCTCCCCGTCGAAATCGACCCACTCGGGAGGAGAAACCCCCTCGGCACCGTTTGGATTACCAAACGCCGCTGAGGTCTACTGCAAACTCCTCTCCCGCGAGTCGAGATCGACCCACTCGGAGGAACCCCCGTCATCAAGCTACGACCCGGACTGGAGTGATCCAGATTCGAGCAACCCAGGCTCAAGGGAAGTCGTAGTCATTCTCCAACCGTTCGGGTCATGCTCATCTACGGAGCTCGATGAGTACCTCAGCTCTTCAGGCTTCGACAATCTCTACGGAAGGCCATGAGGCCATACGGAAGCATCAAGAGAAATCGACCGACTCCCGCGAGAAGCGGCATGGATGACCACCCGTCCACAACCGGGTCCGCCGCAGCAACAACTCCGACTACCAAAGCAGCCTACCAAGGACCCCGCCGAGTGATCTGCGAGAAGTCCTTGACCGGCGCTATCAAGAACGAGATCAGCGCTCCCGCGCAGATCGAAGGGGATCGCCCGACAGCAACGACGATGGAGTACCTGCATTCACTCGGGACCTACACCGAGTGCATTGGCCGAATGGTCTTAAGCCGACAAGAATCGAGAAGTATGACGGAAAGACCGACCCTGAGTCTTGGCTGACCGTGTATACCCTCGCCATCTGCGCAGCAAGAGGTGACAACAAGGCCATGGCCAATTACTTACCTGTTGCCCTCGCCAACTCGGCCAGGAACTAGCTCACGAGCCTGCCAAGAGGCTCGATCGGTTCGTGGAGCGAGCTACGGGACCACTTCAACGCAAATTTCCAGGGCAACTTTGAAAGGCCTGGGACCCACTTCGACCTCTACAATGTCATCCAGAAGCCAGACGAGCCGCTGAAGGACTACATCCGACGCTTCTCGGAAAAACGCAACAAGATCCCCAACATCACCGGCGACATCATCATCGCCGCCTTCCAAAAGGGAGTCTGTGATGAACTATTGATCGGGAAGTTTGGGCGTAAGCCACCGAAGATGATGAAGCAGATGTTCGAGACGGCGAATTCCTACGCCAAGTCCAATGATGCAATCAGGGCAGCGCGCCAAGACCGGCCTGACAAAAGGGACGACAAGCAGTCGGGAGGAAGCCGGCATCCCAAGAAGGATAATGGCAACAACAACCAAGGCCAGAAGGATCGCAAGCACCGGCCTGAGGATCTGGTTGCCGCGACGTCCAACTCCCAACGCCGTCCCTGAGTCGCGGCCTACGACGCAATCATGAACGCTCAGTGCACGCATCATCCAAACCACAAGCATGCGCCCGAGGACTGCTTTATTTATAAGCAATTCGCCGAGCAATATGCGGCACAGCTCAACAAGAAGCCGACTGACGAAGCCGACCCATCGGGGACCAAGAAGAACAACCCGATTGGAAGTACGGAGCCCTTTCAAGACCCCGTAGGCGAGCTGAATCACATCTTCAGGGGACCACAAGCTTATGAGTCCAACAGGAAGCAAAATCTAACCGACCGTGAGGTCAACGCGGCACAACCCGAGGTCCCACAAAAGCTACGGTGGTCGGAGGTGGCCATCACGTTCGACCGCTCGGATCACCCTGACCGAGTGGTTCACCCGGGGCGGTATCCCCTTGTACTAGACCCAGTGGTTCGGAACATCAAGTTAAAACGCGTCCTCATCGATGGGGGCAGCGCCCTCAATATCCTGTTCGCCAAGACCCTGGACGAGATGCAAATCCCGAGAGCCGAGTTGAAGGCAAGCTCAGCCCCCTTCCACGGAGTTATCCCGGGGTTGTCATCCACGCCACTCGGGCACATCGCCCTTCCAATCACCTTCGGAGTTCGGGAGAACTTCCGGACGGAGAACATCACTTTCGAGGTGGCCGACTTCGAGACGGCCTACCATGCAATCATCGGAAGGCCTACACTCGCCAAGTTCATGGCGATACCGCATTATACCTACCTCTGCATGAAGATGCCCGGCCCCAACGGCATCATCACCTTGCGCAGCGACGTCAAACAAGCCTTCACTTGCGACAAGGAAAGCTTCGATATGGCCCAATCTCGCGAGAGATCACGAGGCCAAGAGGAAATCCGACTCGCCGCATCTACATCTGCAGAGGGCGAAATCCCCGCAAAGAAGGTAGCCAAGTCGAGACAAGGCGACGCCAAAATGAAGAAAATCTCCCTTGATCCATCGGATCCTTCCAAAACCGCTGTAATCGGCGCTGAGCTAGATCCCAAATAGGAAAGCGTGCTCATCACCTTCCTCTAAAATAATAAAGATGTTTTTGCTTGGAAACCATCTGATATGCTCGGAATTCCCAGGGAGGTGATCGAGCACTCTTTACACGTCAAAGATGACGTGAAACCTATCAAAACAACGATTACACCGTTTTGCTCAGGATCGAAAAGATGCCATCAAGGAAGAACTCACAAAACTCCTAGCCGCCGGCTTCATCAAAGAAGTTCTCCATCCTGACTGGTTGGCTAACTCGGTCATAGTCCGAAAGAAGACAGGACAATGGCGCATGTGTGTTGACTACACCGACCTCAACAAAGCCTACCCCAAAGATCCATTCGGGCTGCCTCGCGTCGACCAAGTCGTGGACTCGACAGCCGGCTGCCAGCTCTTAAGCTTTCTGGATTGTTACTCGGGCTACCACCAAATCAGCATGAAAGAATCCGACTGCCTAAAAACATCGTTCATCACGCCGTTTGGAGCTTACTGCTACATCACGATGCCCTTCGGTCTGAAGAACGCCGGAGTCACATACCAACGCATGATTCAAAGATGCTTTCAAACGCAGATCGAGAAGAATGTGGGAGCTTATATCGACAATACATCAAGACCAAGCAGAAGGAAGACCTGATTGCCGACTTAGAAGAAACCTTCGCAAACATTCGGGCCTTCAGAATGAAGTTGAACCTAGAGAAGTGCACGTTTGGCGTGCCGTCAGGCAAACTGCTTGGCTTCATGGTGGCCCATCGCGGCATTGAAGCTAATCCAGAGAAAATCATCGCTATCCTAAATATGAAGCCCCCTAGTAACCAGAAAGATGTCCAAAAGTTTACTAGCTGCATGGCGGTGCTAAGCCGATTCATCTCCCGACTCGGCGAACGTGGCATGCCTTTCTTCCGGTTACTGAAGAAAACCGACGACTTCCAATGGACTACGGAAGCCCACAAGGCCTTTGAAGATTTTAAAGAATTTCTGATGACGCTGCCCGTCCTAGACTCACCTCAGCCTCAGGAGCCCCTGCTACTGTATGTCTCAGCGACTCACCAAGTGGTTAGCACGGTTCTTGTTGTTGAGCGCGAAGAAGAAGGACGAGTCCAGAAGATTCAGAGGCCAATCTACTTCGTTAGCGAAGTGCTGGCACGAGCCAAAATTCGCTACCCTCAGGTATAAAAATTGCTATATGGTGTTCTGATAACCGCGAGGAAATTGGCGCACTACTTTCAGGGTCACTCGGTCACCGTCGTCACTTCCTTTCCACTCGGCGATGTCATCCACAACCGGGAGGCGACTGAAGGGTTACGCGGAGGCTACGCTAGCCGAAAACAAAAACTTTTCTACTGCGCAAACCAGGAATACTTGCAAGTAAGGGCCGATAGATTGTTTCGATTGGAGTATGCAGCGGAAACAGCCAATCAGGGCTATCCGATCTGGAACTGTACTGGCCGATGACAGCCGATTCCCGCAAGCTGACAGCCGGTTCCTGGAGATAGCCGATTCACCAATCAGCCGATTCGCCGATGTCGCAGCCGATCCGAGTTGTCCGACCGCGTTCTCGTCGTCGATCTGCCGCAGTCGCCTCACTCTGGTTGCAGTCGATCCGAAGCCGATCAACAGCGCGCAACGTAGCAGCGCCTCTACCGGTATCCACACGTCCGGGAACAGAACGCTGAACACCCGTGTGCTAGCGTGCGATGCAAGGCTAGGGTTTGGCTCGAAAGTGGGGAGGGTTTCCGTGGAGATTGATCTCGCCGACTTCTAAAGCCGCGTGTGATCAGATTGGTTTCAGTGCAATGCAAATCAATTGATGTACATCAGCTCTCCACCCCTCACCCCTTTATATAGAGTTGGCTGACTGGGACTAGTGGCCGATCAGGACTCTATTTTGAATCGGATCTCATCCGAATCTCATAGAGTTGGCCGCCCATACGTCGTAAGACCATAGGACTCTATTCGATCGGATACCTATCCGATCGAGCCGTATCCGAGTCCAACTCGAATGCCTATTCTTATCCCCTTAAGCGTGCGACCCTGTAGGTTCAGGTATACTCGGTTTCGGCTATAGTCTAACTTAGGCGATCGTCGGCTCGAGTCCAACTCAGTCGACCCGTCAACAGCGGCACCTAGCAGCACATATTGACACCATAGTGTACAAGAATAATATTGGCTCTGAACCTGTAATGTGTACACAAGTCCCTTTTCCTCACGATACCAATTAAGCTATAGGCAAGCTGTTTGCCATCCTTTCAATAGCTTAACCATTCACTCGAACCGTATTGGATTATCTATCTGTTGATTGACTCCTCAATCAACTTAGCATGGCCATGCATTTCCATAATCCATTACCTCGAGGGGCCCAGAGATATCTCTCCAAAGGAGGGGAAAATTCCATCTTGATCACTCATATCCCACTCCATGTTTCATAGCAAACTCAAAAACTACCTTTATAACTACCCAGATACGGAATAGTGTTTGGTAGTCCCAAAGTAGGCTACTACACATGTTGGAATCCATGGTGACATCAGGTCTAAGGACTTTGTACCAACAGTACCTGAGACCAACTAATGGCACATTAATTCCTGTAGTGTCTCATGGTGGGTCTATCCAACAATGTGTTCTCTAACACATGTGTCCATGTTTATTGATTTGGTATCTCCATACCCATGATCTATGAGACATGATCATCAATCAATAAACATGCCGATCTTAGAATCATATTAGTTCCATTAATATGATATATAATCAGGGATCATTTAGAAATAGATTCATACATATAGAGTCTCATAAATAAGTCACGTACTTATTGATCAATACAAGATGTCTATTTCATTGAACTGAATAACACTTTATTCATAAATACATAAACATTGACCATGATATCCAACATCTCCATGTTGCCTCTAGGGCATATCACTAACAGCGACTGGGCGCATCGCGAAGTGGGCCCTGGAACTGATGCCGCTGGACTTAACTTTGAAGGCGAGGATGTCTATAAAGTCACAAGCCCTGGCGGATTTCCTGGCCGAGTGGACCGAACAACAAGAAGATGTACCTCGAGAAGACCTACAATACTGGACCATGCACTTCGACGAATCCAAGAGGATCACTGGCTCGGGAGCAGGAGTCGTGCTGATCTCCCCGACTGGGGAAAGGCTAAGATACGTCCTTCACCTCCACTTCTCGTCCTCACACAACGTCGCCGAGTATGAAGCCCTGCTGCATGGACTGCGACTTGCTGTTTTACTCGGGATACGACGGTTGGTCATGAAAGGAAATTCCCAGCTGGTTGTCAATGAAATGATGAAAGACTGGTCCTGTTTAAATGACATCATGGAGGCCTACCGGAAAGAAGTTCGCAAACTTGAAGATAGGTTTGACGGACTGGAGTTATCCCATGTCCTAAGACATAACAACGAGGAAGCTGACGAGTTGGCGCAGTTCGGGTCCAAGCGAGAAGCTGCTCCAACAGACATTTTCGTAGAGCATCTCTATGAGCCGACTGTTGCAGCAAAACCAACTCCCAACGAGCAAGCGCAAACCAAGTCGCCATGATCGACGCCGACGGAGGACACCGCTCATCAAATTTTTAACTCAGCAAGAGCCGCCGAAAGACCGAGATGAGGCGGGACGCGTCCGTTGCCTTTGTCAAGCTTATGTCATGGTAGATTCCGATTTATACAAGAGGAGCACTTCTGGAGTCCTAATGAGATGTATCACGCCTGAGGAAGGACGGCAACTACTCCAAGATATCCACTCGGGTATATGCGGAAGTCACGCGGCAGCGCGCACCTTGGTAGGCAAAGCCTACAGACAAGGTTTCTTCTGGCTTACGGCGGTCTCCGACGCCGACAAAGTGGTTCGAACGTGTGAAGGCTTCCAGGTCTTCGCTCGGCAGAGCCATGTCCCAGCCCAAGAGTTACAAACGATTCCATTATCCTGGCCGTTTGCGGTGTGGGGCTTGGACAAGGTCGGTCCTTTCAAGAAGGCCCCAGGAGGATTCACGCATCTGTTCGTCAATTGACAAGTTTTCCAAGTGGATCGAGGCTAAGCCAGTTGCTACGATCACCGCTGACAAGGCACAAGACTTCATCCTCAACATCGTACACCGGTTTAGCATTCCAAACAGAATTATAACCGATAATGGGACCCAATTCACTGGAGGCATTTTTAAGGAATTCTGTGAAGATTTTGGCATCAAAATCTGCTACGCATCGGTCGCACATCCCAACAGCAATGGACAAGTTGAGCGTGCCAATAGCATGGTTCTTCAAGGCATCAAGGCCCGAGTGTTTGACCGGCTAAATCCTTATGCCGACAAATGGGTTCAAGAGCTCCCCTCGGTTCTATGGTCTCTACGGACTACGCCCAGTCGGGCCACGGGCCAAACTCCTTTCTTTCTGGTTTACGGGGCAGAAGCCATGTTGCCAAACGAAATGGAGTATGAATCTCTGCAAGTCCACAGCTTCAACGACGAGCGCTACGATCATGACCAAGTGGACGATCTGACTCGACTGGAAGAAGCCCCTTGATCCAGTCGACAAGATATCTTCAAGGACTCAGATGATACCATAGTCGCAATGTCCGGGCGTGAGCTTTAATTGTCAGCGTTTTGGTTCTACGTTCTACGCAAGATTCAGACCACCAAGGACCGTCACAAATTATCTCCACTATGGGAAAGACCATACATAATCGCTGAGGTGACTCGGCCAGGAGCATATCGACTAAAGCATGAGGACGGATCCATGGTGGAGAATTCCTGGAACATCGGATGCCATGTAGACGGAAAACGACGTGACAGCTAGCTTGCAAATATGCGGCAACTGACTTCACAGTGAGGTGGCGACTGACTGAGATGCCACGCAAGCAGGGAGAGCTATGTGGTGGCTGACTAGGCGACCAGATAGACGGCCACGTCGGCACGACGCCGGCAAGCATTGGGCGATGGCAGTGACAACTAGCGGCAGCACAGCGACGGAAACCGAGAGCATGGGGAGAAAGAGGAAGTTGTGGTGAACCTTGCCGACACTTACACAACGACGAGTAGCATCGGGAGACGGCCGGCGACGAGATGGAAGCGGCGGTGAGGTCGGGTTCACGGCGACGGCGGTCTTCTGGCAACCTTCAGCAAAGGAGAGGTGGTGGACGGGCTTCCCTCCCTTCGGCGATGCCGACGGTGGCTACGGCAAAGCCCCGCGACGACGGGGACGGCGGCTAGGTGTGGCTGGAGGCACAGTGGTGGCAGTGGTGCTCGGGTTTCGCGGTGACGAGGGGCTTCCGATGGTGTTTGGCGCAAGGGAACTGGTGGCCGAGCTTCTCCTCACTGCTGTGATGCCGGAGGAGGCGACGACGCTAACTGGGAGCAGCCAAGGCGGCGGGAAAAGATGGCCGGAGATGGAGAGAGATTGATCTCGCGGGGAAAAGATGTGATATATGATAAATAGCGCAGCATAAATCATTGAATCTAGGGTATCATAGCGATGGAAGCACTAAATTCGACGAATACACCACTAATGACAAATATTTACCTTAATCGGGGATCGAAACGATGCAGCCCGAAGCCAGATCAAGTGTTCGTGTGAACAAAATAGGAGGCGATGCGCTGAAAGTTGTATTGATTATGTGTGTGATCATTATTTACAAGAGGTCTCGGGTCCTATTTATACCAGAGAATAACATTATCCGTGTAAGACACGGTTTCTGTCTAATCTACTATTCAAAATACGACAATATCTCGGGATACAGTCCCATGTCGTATTACAAAAGGAAATATCTAAACAAACTCTATTTTACAGATACAATTGCCGTTATAGGACTTTATCCATAGATGGTAATATTTTAACGAACATTTGCGAACCGAATCTTCCTTCTATCTCCAAGCTTCTTTATCGGAAACGGTTCCATCTCCTTCTCTGAATCGGAATTGGCTATCGGCTATCCATGTCCTATTCGGCCTCAGCCGACTGGCCTTTCAGCCGATTGGATCGTAGCCGATGCAACCTCTGTTTTCTCCGCAGATCACTTTCCAATCCTATTCCGCTATAACCTCGGCTCAGACTTAGGGATTTAGTTACCAAATTTGGTCGTTAACACGACGACAACGTCTTTTTTCCTTTTTCTTTTATTTGGACTCAAAATTCACACAAGAATAATATCAACCAATCGCTTCCTTCGATTGGATCTTTGAATTTCTTTTTCTTTTCAAAACAATAAATTTATTTGATACTTTGTCCAAAAACTTCACTGAACTTGAACCTAAACTACATCTAAAATTCAATAGAACATAACTAACCTATTACTAGTATGGAAATTGTAAAAATTGTAACTCACATATGCAAAGAGAAAAAATAAAAATTACTTCACCATAAATCATGTTAATTCAGAGCCTATCACCATAAATCATGTTAAGTTAGAGCCTACCACCATAAATCATGTTAAGTCAGAGCCTATCCACTACAGAAGTCAGTCATTTTAGAGCTAAAATCCAACATCCAACATCTCATGCATCCTTCCTTCCTTCTCAACATCACCTAATTAACTAGTACATGGCTTACATATGCAAAGATACATGCTACCCGAACAAATAAGGTTTTTACCCTTATTTTATTTAACTAAATATGTGAACATTCTTGTCAAAATAAGGGAAAAATCATTGTCAAAATGGCCCAGGCTAAACACAAGCTAAATCACAAAGTCCTCTAAATCAAATCGTTGGCCAAGTTCTCGGTGGACTTGCCTACGCGGTGGCGGCGGGGGAGGACGGCGGTGACGAGGGAGGGTGTGAGTGAGGGCGCCGGTGACGATGGTGGAGTAGATGAGGATGACCCCGGGCTTAAGGACGGTGACGTGAAGGTGGCATCGAGGAAGGACGATGGCGCTGGGCTAAGGAGGGCGGCGAGCTCCAAGTGAGACGGCGGCAGTGACGAGGGAGGCCGCCGGCGATGGTGGTGGAGTAGACGACAACGACCTCGGGCTCGGGGATGGCAGGGTGAAGGTGGCGGCGATGGAAGACGACGGCACCGGGCTCAGGAGGGCATGAGAGAGGACGGTGCTAGGGCAATGTGTAGTGGGTGAGGACTTAGAAATTTTTCGCGTTAATGTGTAGATCTAAATCATCGCCCTAGGCTATAAGTTTCAAAGCACATCCATGACGGGCTTAAGTTTAAGCCCGATAGAGATTACATCATCCCATTCGAGATTAATGTAACGCCCGTCATGGATGAGATCATCAATGATGGGCTTAAAGTTTAAGCCCGATAGAGATTTCATAATCTCTATCGGGCTTTAATTAAGGCCTGTCACCAATGAGATCATTCTTGACGGGCTTAATGTTTAAGCCCGATTGATCCTGTCATCATCTCTATCGGGCTTTACTTAAGGCCTATCACGGATGAGATGATCCATTACGGGCTTAAAGTTTAAGCCCGATTGAGATGACGTCATCTTTATCGGGCTTGACATTAGGCCCGTCATTGATAGAATTTTTCCATTTTTACATATAAACAAATTAGTTTTTATATTTGTTTGCTCTTTCTTATTTTACCATTGTTGAGGTGTAATAAAAATAATTGAGTAAAATACAATAATTCACTAAATAATTCAGTAAAGTACAATAATTCACTAAATAATTTATTTATTTCACTAAATAATTCATCAAATTAAATAAATTCACTATAAAAATTACTATTTCCATATAATTCACTAAATAATTTATACAAAAGGACTGTTAATACAAAATACTTCATTCAATACAAGAAATAGGAAAACAAATAAGTAAAAAGCCATCACTCACAAGATTATGCCTTCCGTATGATTGAACGAGCATATGCCACATCCTCTTGGGGATCATCGTCAAGGTCGATGTGAGGTCTTACATGATGATTCTGGTTGTATTCTTCTTCATCGACGATGTTGTCAACCCTGACAATTCGGTGCTTGTCATCCCTAACGATGTGTATCTTCTTGTTTGCAGGGTCTTCTGTGTAGAAAATCTGCTCGACCTGTTTCACAAGTACGAATGGTTCATCGGCATATCCAACCTTGGATAGATCTATTAAAGTGAAACCTTTCTTGTTGACTTTGACACCAGTGCGTATATTCACCCAACGGCAACGAAACAAAGGAACTTTGAACTTCATGTAGTTTAACTCAGAGATCTGTTCAATGCGGTCATAGTATGTGTTCGTCCCAACTTGATCTTGGAATGCATCTATACGGACTCCGCTGTTTTGCAATGTGCTTTTGTCATCTTGTTTGACGGCGTAAAACGTGTATCCTTGCCATGTGTCTATGTCCCAACACTGTCCCATCCCCAACAACCATACTGTCTCATTTGAGACATCAGTCAACATTGTAATACGATTCTTGAGTCATTCGTTGAATCGAGAGTTATGTTCTCTGTTAATCCACATATCCAATCGCCCCAAGTTCTCATGTTATATTTTCGCTAAATGCTTCTCAAAGTATGGGGCAACTTCTGCCATATGTTGGAGCACAGTGAAATGAGCCTGGGCATAGGAGGCTTGATCGGGCATAATTATTTTCCTGCCTATTGTACCAACAACTGACAACCTTCCTTCGTGACGAGACACTGGAACTCCAGTAGGATCGTCCTTCGACATGTCATTGACACAAAACTAAATAACCTCCTCGGTCATGTAACCTTTAATGATGCTCCCCTCTGATTTTTCTCTATTTTGAATGTAGGACTTCAGAACTCCCATGTACCTCTTGAACTGATACATTTTCCTTAGAAAAGCTAGGCCACAAAGTTTTGTTTGCTTCACAAGATGAACAGGGAGATGAATAATGATATCAAAGAAAGACAGCGGAAAAAACTTATCTATGTGACAACGAGTATTGACAATATTAGTCTGCAACCCATCTAGATCTTCGAGATCTATAACCTTTTGACCAATTGCATTGAAGAGGCACACAGACGTTGGATCATGTGACGGAATTTGGGTAGAAGAATGCCTCTGATAACAATTGGCATGATCTGTGTGATTAGCACATGGCAATTGTGAGACTTCATTCCCACCAATTCTATATCATCAATTTAATGTACTTACTTATCCTCGCTAAATAGCCTAATGGAACTTTAATATCTTTCAATCATGATAACATTGTGATCTTCTCATCCTTCGACAAGGTGTGGCAAGTTGGAGGGAGGTACACTCTTTCTGTCTCTGCATCTGTTACAGGTAGGAGTTCACTGCGAATATTCATCTCCTATAGATCAAGACGCGCGTTCAACCTGTCCTTTGTCTTTCTGAGAATATTCAGCAATGGGCCAACCAAACTCTCACACACATTCTTTTCTACGTGCATCAGATCAATGCAATGACGGACCTCAATATATTTCCAGTAAGGTAGTCGCCAAAATATGGATTTTTTCTTCCACATACCCTTGTCCATTGCCTTACTATGTTTTCTTTTCTTCCCATACTCATTAGTTATGTCCTTGACCATATTGGGGACCTCATATCCAGACAAATCCTTGGGAGTAGGCTGAAGTTTCCTCTTACCATTGAAAAGTTTCTCCTATGACCCATGTAAACAATCTTTCTTTATTTTCTTCAGCCACCTACTGCGTGTATGTTCCACACAGTCAAACCAAGCCTTCTTTCCTTTCATTGTTTGTCTAGAAATATTACCATGTGCGGGATAGTCATTAATGGTGCAGAATAATAGAACGTGTAGTTTGAAGTTCTCCTGACCATACGCATCCCAAGTTTGCACACCTTGTTTCCAGAGAATTTCAACATCATCGATAACAGGCTCCAAGAACACATCAATACCATTGTCAGGTTGTTTCGGTCCTTGGATTAACAAGCACAGCATAATGTATTTTCTTTTGAAGCACAACCATGGCGGTAGGTCATAGTTTGCAATCAAAACTTGCCAAGTGCTATGAGAACTGCTCATGTCTCCGAAAGGATTCATGCCATCCGTACACAAACATATTCTCATGTTTCTAGGGTCGACTATGAATTTTGGGTGTCTTCAATTGATATTCTTCCATCGAATCTAATCTGTAGGGTGTCTTAGCATACCATCGTTCATTCTCTCTGTGGCATGGCAACGTACTAACTCTGCTTCCTTATGGTTGGCAAAGATTCTCTTGAAACGATCAATGATAGGTAAATACCACACAACCTTTGCTATACCACCCTGCTTTGACTTATTTCCTTCGTCGGCACTTTTCGTTCGCTTGTATCGAGAAGCCTTGCAAACAGGACAAGCATCTAAGTCTGCATATTGCTTGTGGTACAATATGCAGTCGTTTGGACAAGCGTGAATTCTACGGACCTCTAACCCAGGGGACACAAAACCTCCTTTGCTTCATATGTTGTCTCAGGCAATGTATTCTCATTAGGAAGCATGGCCTTCAAAATTCTGAAAAGATCTATGAAACTCTTGTCTGTCCATTCACTACTTGCCTTCAGCTTCATTAGGTTCAAGGTAGCTGACAATTTTGTGTGTTTTGCCTTGCATCCGATGTATAGAGGCTTCTCCGAGTCACTGACCAACCTGCTGAATTTTATGGAATCTTTCTCGTTGTAAGCTGGGTCCTCAACGTCACGTAACATGTCTTGCAGCAGATCGTGATCCACATCGACCATTTCACCGCCCATTGGAGATGGTACAAACATGTCATTCTCATCTTCATCTTCCTGGTTTTGTACACCACTTCTGTCTGCAGCTGCACCACTGCCTGATTATTGCTCTCCATGCTTCACCCAACATGTGTAGCCCTTCATTAATCCTTGTTGTATCAGATGGGCGTGTACATCTACTCTGTTATCAAACATATTCTAATTTTTGCAATTTGTACATGGACAACACGTGTAATCGCTCTCTCTTCTTTTTCTATCCCCCTCCATAGCGTTTATAAAATTTAATATTTCATTTCTATACTCTTTGCTATGACGTCAAACAGTTTTTCCATACATCCAACTTCGATCCATCGCTGAGCTGCAAAAAAGTGAAAAAATATTAGATAAACATTTTCTAGGTTAGTATTTACTAGATTTATGAGAATTGACTACTATTTTTAGTTACTTTTGTGCTTTTTGATTTTTCTGGAGAAAAGAAATAAAAATCGCCCCCTGATGCTCCTACAAAAATAGTGAACAGTGGGATAACCAATACACTAGGTGATTGGGTATTTATTGAAGGGTTACGCGGAGGCTACGCTAGCCAAAAACAAAAACTTTTACCGCGCAAACCAGGAACACTTGCAAGTAAGGGCCGATAGATCGTTACCGATTGGAGTAGAGTGCGGCGGAATAACCAATCGGGGCAGTCCGATCCGGACAGTGTAGCCGATTCCCGGAGCGGCCGATTCGCCAATCAGCCGATTCGAGTCGTCGGCCGCATTCTCACGCCTCGCTCCGATGCGCCCGACCGCAGCCCGATTCCACCACGCCGATCGCTCCGAGTGCAGCCGATCCGAAGCCGATCAACGGCGCGCAACGTAGCGCGCCTCTACCGGTATCCACACGTCCGGGGACGAACGCCGTACACCCATGTGCTAGCACGCGATGCAAGGCTAGGGTTTGGCTCGAAAGTGGGGAGGGTTTCCGTGGAGATTGATCTCGGCGACTTCTGTTGCACGCGATGCAATTGATGTCTATTCAGCTCTCCACCCCTCCCTCCTTTATATAGAGTTGGCCGACGGGACTAGTGGCCGATTAGGACTCTATTTTGAATCGGATCTCATCCGTATCTCATAGAGTTGGCCGCCCATACGTCGTAAGCCCATAGGACTCTATCCGATCGGATCCCTATCCGATCGAGCCGTATCCGAGTCCAACTCAAATATCTATTCTATCCCCTTAAGCGTGCGACCCTGTAGGTTCGGTATACTCGGTTTCGGCTATAGTCTAACTTAGCCGATCGTCGGCTCGAGTCCAACTTAGCCGATGTCAATAGCGGCGCCTAGCAGCACATATTGACACCATAGTATACAAGAATATAATATCGGCTCGAACCTGTAATGTGTACACAAATCCCTTTGCCTCACGATACCGTTAAGCTATAGGCAAGATGTGTGCCATCCCTTCAATAGCTTAACCATTCACTCGAACCGTATTGGATTATCGTACGTTGATTGACTCCTCAATCAACTTAGCATGGCCATGCATTTCCATAATCCATTACCTCGAGGGGCCCAAAGATATCTCTCCAAAGGAGGGGCAAATTCCATCTTGATCACTCACATCCCACTCCATGTTTCATAGCAAACCCGAAAACTACCTTTATAACTATCCCGATTACGGAATAGCGTTTGGTAGTCCCAAAGTAGGCTACTACACATGTTGGAATCCATGGTGATCTCAGGTCTAAGGACTTTGTACCAACACTACACGAGACCAACTAATGGCACATTAATTCTGTAGTGTCTCATGGTGGGTATATCCAACAATGTGTTCTCCAACACATATGTCCATGTTTATTGATTTGGTATCTCCATACCCATGATCTATGAGACATGATCATCAATCAATAAACATGCCGATCTTAGAATCATATTTGTTCCAACAATATGACATATGATCGGGATCGTTTAGAAATAGATTCATACATATCGAGTCTCATAAATAAGTCACGTACTTATTGATCAATACAAGATGTCTATTTCATGGAACCGAATAACACTTTATTCATTTATACATAAACATTGACGTGATATCCAACATCTCCATGTTGCCTCTAGGGCATATCACTAACAATCTCCCACTTGCACTAGAGTCAATCATGTAAGTATCTAATACCCATTGCTCTTGTGTGCGCCTCATGCTTCGGGCGAGGGAGAGGTGTTGTCGGCGGATCGACTATGTTGAGATCCGTGTGCACTTTGCATATCTTGACATCACCTCTCGTCCACAATCTCGCGGATGAGATGATATCGCCGAAGTATGTGTTTGGACTTCGATGTGACCTCGGCTCCTTGGCTTGCGCAATGGCTCCACTATTGTCACAATAGAGAGACATTGGACCAGTCGTACTAGTCATCACACCAAGCTCGAAACGAACTTCTTGATCCAAACGGCCTCCTTTGCGGCTTCCGAAGCAGCAATGTACTCGGCCTCCGTTGTAGAATCAGCAACGGTATCCCGCTTGGAACTCTTCCAGTGATCGCGCCTCCGTTCAGGCAGAACACGAACCCATTGCGATCTATAATCATCCTTGTCTGTTTGGAAGCTAGCATCGGTGTAACCACTTACAACGAGCTCTTCCTCACCTCCATAGACTAGGAACATATCCTTAGTTCTTCTCAAGTACTTAAGGATATTCTTTACTGACATCCAGTGACCTTCACCTGGATCGGCGGTATCTGCTCGTAGCACTCAAAGCGTACGAGACATCCGGGCGTGTACAAAGCATGGCATACATGATGGATCCAATTGCCGAAGCATATGGAACCATACCCATCTTATTCCGCTCATCATGTGTCCGAGGACACGATTCTTGCTAAGATTGATGCCATGTGACATAGGCAAGAAACCTTTCTTGGAATCATGCATGTTGAACCTTTTCAACACCTTGTCAATGTATGTACTTTGGCTTAATCCAATTAGCCTCTTGGATCTATCTCTATAGATCCGAATGCTAATATATATTTGCCTCCCTAAGTCTTTCATGGAAAAACTATTTTTCAATGAAGACTTGACGGATTCAAGCATAGGGATATCATTTCCAATCGTAATATGTCATCCACATATAAGATTAGAAATACAATTGCGCTCCCACGACCTTTTTGTAAACACAGGCCTCTTCTTCATTTTTGATGAAACCAAACCCTTTGATTACTTCATCAAAACGAATATTCCAACTCCGAGATGCTTGCTTCAATCCATAAATGGATTTCGTAGCTTGCATATCTTTCCGAGCGATTCGGATCGACAAAACCCCGAGGTTGTATCATGTATACATCCTCGCTTAGGTTTCCATTAGGAAAGCCGTTTTGACATCCATCTCGCCATATCTCATAATCGAAATATGCAGCAATCGCTACGATAATCCGAATAGATTTAAGCATTGCGACGGCGAGAAGGTTTCATCATAATCAACTCCTTGAATCTGTTTAAAACCTTTCGCCACCAATCGCGCCTTATAGATGTGAACATTTCCATCCATATCGGACTTTTTCTTAAAAACCCATTTACACTCAATGGTTTTGACACCATCAGTGGATCAACCAAGTTCCAAACTTGATTGTCGTACATGGATTCTATTTCGGATTTCATGGCTCCAAGCCACTTGTTGGAATCGGGTCCCACCATCGCTTCCTCATAGGTCTTAGGTTCATCGTTGTCCAACAACAATATATCATGTTGTTCCTTGTGTACTGTCGGGTGCACGACGTGATCTTTCGGACCTCCGTGGGGTGGTGTATCTACAACCGGTGGCGCAACACTTTGCACCTCTGTTGTGGTTCGTGGTCGCTGAAACATTTTTCGGTGTTTCTTGAACTTCTTCAAGATGCACCCTGCTCCCACTAACCCTTCTTGAAACAAACTCTTTCTCCAAGAAGACACCGTGTCGGGCGACAAACACTTTGCCTTGTTCCCGATTATAAAAGTAATATCCCTTAGTTTCCTTAGGATATCCCACAAAGAAGCACTTGTCGATTTGGGTGTGAGCTTGTCGATCGTAAACGTTTTACATAAGCTTCGCATCCCCATATTTTGAGAAAAGACAAACTAGGGGTTGCCCTGTCCATATCTCATATGGTGTCTTTTCAACCGACTTAGATGGAACTCTATTTAGTGTGAGCGCATGTTTCAAGAGCATATCCCCGAAAGATAACGAAAGATCACTTTGGCTCATCATCGACCGCACCATGTCCAACAAGGTGCGATTTCTCCGTCGGACACTCCGTTCCATTGTGGAGTTCTGGCGGAGTTAAGCGTGGAACAATTCTACAATCTTTCGAGATGATTACCAAACTCTTGGCTCAAGTATTCCCCTCCACGATCGATCGTAGAAACTTGATTGTTTTCCCTAAATGATTCGTACTTCATTCTGGAATTCTTTGAACTTTTCAAAGGATTCGGACTTATGCCTCATTAAGTAGATATAACCATATCTACTAAAGTCATCGGTAAAGGTAATGAAGTACGATAACCACCTCGGCCGTTGAGCTCATTGGTCCACATACATCGGTATGTACGAATGCCAACAAATCACTTGCTCTTTCACTGTGTCCCGTGAAAGGTGCCTTTGTCATCTTACCAAGTAAACAAGACTCACATGTCTCAAATGATTCAAAATCAAAAGAGTGAAGCAATCCATCCTTATGGAGCTTCTCCATGCGTTTCTTATTTATATGGCCTAAGTGACAATGCCGGATAAACGTGGGGTTTATATCATTAGAGAGTTGCCTTTCGTATTAATGTTATAGATGGGAGACGCTTCAAGATTCAAAACGTATAATCCATTCACCAATGGAGCATGAAAATAGAACATATCTCGAGATATATTGAACAACCATTGTTCATTGATCTAAAATCATATCCTTCCGCTTGCAAACATGAAGCGGAAATAACGTTTTGACATAGTGTTGGAACAAAATAACAATTATTTAATTCCAAAACTAATCCCGAAGGTAGATGAAGTGGTGTCGTGCCGAAACGAAGCGTAGCAACGCTTGCTCCATTGCCGACGCACAGTTCACCTCGCCCCTTCTCAATCCTCTACTTCTTCTCATTCCTGCAATGATTTGCAAATATGAGCTACGATCCGGTATCAAATACCCAAGAGTCGTAGGTGAAGTAGCAAGATTAATGTCTATAACATTAATACCGAAGCGAAGTCGTACTTTGCTTCTTCTTGAGATCCTCCATGTACTTCTTGCAGTTCCTTTTCCAGTGGCTGTCTCCTTCCGGTAGAAGCAAACGGCATCGATGCCGCCGACCCCTTCTTGCCCTTCTTTGCATTAGAGGCACTCACGATCTCATCGGGAGTTAACTTCCTCTTGGTGCAAAGTTTCTTGACAGTGGTTTGCGCTTAGCCTTCGCATCATCATCACATGATGACCGTTTTTTCGGATACTCTCCTCACTGTCTTTAGCATCCCATGCAATTCAGCCAAGGTCCTATCCATATTGTTCATGTGATAATTTAATATGAATGGCTCGAAGCTCGGAGGGAGCGGCGGAGAATCACATCGTAGCCAACTCTTGGCTAAGGGGAAAATCCAGTTTTTCGGACTCTCAATGTAGCCAATCATCTTTCTCACATGCGGATGACGGGATTCCCCTCAACAAGCCTGCACGCAAACAAGGACTTTGAGGTGTTGAACCTCTCGGCCCGAGCTTGGTTCTCAAACATGCCACGCAGTCCCGAATAATAGTGTGAGCATCGCTGCTCTCATATTGCTTCGAAGCTCGGGGGACATTGTAGCAAGCATGAGACAGCTTATATCTAGGGCATCATTAGTGTGCTTCTCATAAGCCCTCCGTGCGGTGCACTGGCATTAGTTGGCAAATCCTCGGGATAGGGTACTTCAAGAACGTACTCCTTACGCTCTTGCTTGAGAACAATTCTCAAGTTGCGATACCAATCCATAAAGTTTGTTCCATTTAATTTTTCCTTTTCGAGAATAGATCGCAAATTAAAGGTACGGGTGTAGTATTAGCCGCCATTTATTCTACAATAGAAAAAGCAAAGTTTAGCACAATGTTTATGCTATGTCTATTGTTAAACAATTTAACATTAGACTCCCATTACGTATTTTCCACCTTCCCTCTAGGTTACGTATTGGGTCAAGATCCACATGTTAATTAATTTTCTAGTGAGCTTTGGCATCTTGCTAGAAAATTAGTAACATCGGTAAGCAACACCTTGCTAATCACATCTCTATGTGACTCTTGTTGTTGGTGTGGCATCTCCATGCCCCGGCGCCAACCTATGCCCCAAGGCCCAAAACTGTTTTGATAGCCTTGTTAAGTAAACCAAATGCTCCTGCATGTATATGTCGACATATACCCCCTCGTGTTATGATAGAGAATGGCACTCTGCTTTGGCAGACCCACCATTGACGAGCATAACGGTGACGGGTGCAACATTTGGAAGGGCATCATTACTACTTAATTTTGAGAGGGATGCTATCCTATCAAACAAACATATCACATATGAAAGCAAGAAGAATAGCATATAATGAAATAGTATGGCCCCCTTCACATGGTGATCTCCATCTCCATGTCGGCGAGGATCTCCATCTTCGGCACCATCTTCCAAGTGTCGAATGCTTGATATCTTCAAACTAAGCTACTACTATAGAAGCTCTAATTGAAGATTACATCGACTCGCAGTCGTGAAAGAATATTACAAGCATTGCACGTATGAAAGAATATTACGGGGATTGCACATATGAAAGAATATTACATGCATCACATGCATCTCATACATACAATAGGGCCATACCATCTCAAAGCATTCTCTGCAAAAACAAGTTAGGCGTAGAAACGTTTTCTACCTATCGCAGAGATACGGCATCGAGACGACCTATAAGGGGGTACGCACACGGCACGAAATTCATAGATCCAATCTATGAAATCGCTTATGGAAACCATATCGGCATAATCATATTATGCCGTCCCGATACACTATCAAGGGAGATGGTTTGCGTAGGCGCGAGGCAGCAACAAAGTCGGACTACGAGATAGCTTCGGTATAATCACATTATACCGTTCCGATACACTATCAAGGAACGCTATCTCGAACCCAACTCAAACCGAGTTATTTGGAAATTGCTTCGACGTAATCACATTACGTCGTTCCGATACACTATCAAGGAACGCAATTACCATCTACTCTCCTCAACGAGATCCCGTAAAACCGATTGATCTAATCAACCCGTGCGCAAAACTTGTTCCAGATCCAATCTAAAACCCGAACTAAGCAAGATTAGCTCGATACCACCTGAAGGGTTACGCGGAGGCTACGCTAGCCAAAAACAAAAACTTTTACCGCGCAAACCAGGAACACTTGCAAGTAAGGGCCGATAGATCGTTACCGATTGGAGTAGAGTGCAGCGGAATAGCCAATCAGGGCAATCCGATCCGGAACAATGTAGCCGATTCCCGGAGACAGTCGATTCGCCAATCAGCCGATTCGAGTCGTCCGGCCGCGTTCTCACGCCTCGCTCCGATGCGCCCGACCGCAGCCGATTCCACCACAGCCGATCGCTCCGATTGCAGCCGATCCGAAGCCGATCAACGGCGCGCAACGTAGCGCGCCTCTACCGGTATCCACACGTCCGGGGACGAACGCCGTACACCCGTGTGCTAGCACGCGATGCAAGGCTAGGGTTTGGCTCGAAAGTGGGGAGGGTTTCCGTGGAGATTGATCTCGGCGACTTACGTTGCACGCGATGCAATTGATGTCTATTCAGCTCTCCACCCCTCCCTCCTTTATATAGAGTTGGCCGACTGGGACTAGTGGCCGATTAGGACTCTATTTTGAATCGGATCTCATCCGTATCTCATAGAGTTGGCCGCCCATACGTCGTAAGCCCATAGGACTCTATCCGATCGGATCCCTATCCGATCGAGCCGTATCCGAGTCCAACTTGAATATCTATTCTATCCCCTTAAGCGTGCGACCCAGTAGGTTCAGGTATACTCGGTTTCGGCTATAGTCTAACTTAGCCGATCGTCGGCTCGAGTCCAACTCAGCCGACTGTCAATAGCGGCGCCTAGCAGCACATATTGACACCATAGTATACAAGAATATAATATCGGCTCGAACCTGTAATGTGTACACAAATCCCTTTGCCTCACGATACGGTTAAGCTATAGGCAAGATGTGTGCCATCCCTTCAATAGCTTAACCATTCACTCGAACCGTATTGGATTATCGTCGTTGATTGACTCCTCAATCAACTTAGCATGGCCATGCATTTCCATAATCCATTACCTCGAGGGGCCGAGAGATATCTCTCCAAAGGAGGGGCAAATTCCATCTTGATCACTCACATCCCACTCCATGTTTCATAGCAAACCCGAAAACTACCTTTATAACTATCCGATTACGGAATAGCGTTTGGTAGTCCCAAAGTAGGCTACTACACATGTTGGAATCCATGGTGATCTCAGGTCTAAGGACTTTGTACCAACACTACCCGAGACCAACTAATGGCACATTAATTCTGTAGTGTCTCATGGTGGGTCTATCCAACAATGTGTTCTCCAACACATATGTCCATGTTTATTGATTTGGTATCTCCATACCCATGATCTATGAGGCATGATCATCAATCAATAAACATGCCGATCTTAGAATCATATTTGTTCCAACAATATGACATATGATCGAGGATCGTTTAGAAATAGATTCATACATATCGAGTCTCATAAATAAGTCACGTACTTATTGATCAATACAAGATGTCTATTTCATGGAACTGAATAACACTTTATTCATTTATACATAAACATTGACGTGATATCCAACATCTCCATGTTGCCTCTAGGGCATATCACTAACATTTATAGCATAATATTTGTAATGGCTAACAAACTAACAACGGTGACGGGTATTTTAGTTATCTTTGTCTGGCCTAATTACAAGCCTATCACCGATGACATTCATCGGTGATGGGCCTAATGGTTATCTCAATCATGCCTCAAGTTGGAGCCCATCACTGATGATGAACATCGGTGACGGGCTTTTGTTAGGGCCCGACAAAAATATCATCCGTTATCTTTGTTGGGCCGTGATGTGAGCCCGTTACTGATAGGCATCATCAGTGACGGGCTCGAGTTTTATGCACATTTAACATGTTTGTGCGAGTATATCTTTGTCGGACTCTTTTTAGACCCATTTAAGATGATTTCGTTATTACGACCCACAAAACCCAGATATATGAGAGACCGTCATAGATGATTGGATACCAGTGGCATTACCTAAGCATTAAACCTAGGCATTGAGACCTTGTACTCGTAAATATCATGGAGGAAATGGTACCAAATGTGGTACTAGACTGATACCAGGTCTTGTCTTGGTATCATCTATCCTGTGTACACTACTGAAGAAACCATTTTCGGTTGAAGTGCCAAAATCCACAATAGTCCCGGTTTAAATAGTCTACGGATTTCTAGGAACATTAGTCTCGGTTCGTGCCACGAACCGGGACTAAAGATCATCTTTAGTCCCGGTTCAAATATTGTCAGAGGTTGTCAGAGCGCTGGGCATCTTTAGTCCCGGTTGGTAACACCAACCGGTACAAAATATTACCAACCGGGACTAAAGATGCCCAGCGCTGACAGGTTCTGACAGCCTCTGACACCATCTTTAGTCATGGTTGGTAACACCAACCGGCAATAAAGATGCTTTCTTTTGTCCTGGTTGGTGTTACCAACCGGGACTAAAGATAATTTTGATCTTTAGTGCTGGTTGGTAACACCAACCGAGACGAAACATGACTTGCTTTTTATACTCCTTCTTCCTTCTCGGCCGAGCCGCTACACTTGTCTTCAAAATTTTTCTCTAGCTAGAGGGAGGTGCTACCAAAATTTTTTGTGATTTTGTTTTGGTGATAATACACAAATCATTGCTATCTACAAGGTTAGCAGCTTCTTCCTCTTATGATCTTCTTAGCACTTCGCATTTTACGGTTGTTTTTATACATTTTCATCTCTAGATTTTTTTGTAAACATGAGGAGAGAGAAAATTTGTTTGGAATAATTGCTAAGCACATTACATTGTGTTGAGAAAAAGTTAGGGAAAATAAAGAGGAACAAAAGTATGCTTAGCACGTTACATTTGTAGGAATTTAGTACGCACAATTTTATCTCAAAAAATATTTATGGAAAATGATGAGAGAGAATCTTTTTAACAAAAAAGTTATAAAATAGATGACAAAGGACCTTTTAAAATAGATGCAAAATAATTAATTAATTTTATGTTTACCACTTTAAAAGACCTTTTAAAAATAATTCTAATTTTTTTAGAACAACACATTACGTATGTTGGATTAGTATATATTTATTGTCTGATTACATATATATATATAATTATTGTAATAAATATTTAAATGGTTTGAATTTCGTGGAATTTTCTTACGATTTTTGTGCATTCCATGTAGATGGATCGGCAATGGATGTACAACGCGGATCGACGGTCGAAACAGTTTATTCAAGGCGTGCATTGTTTTTTGAGTGTGGCCGATGCCAACAAGCAGAAGGGTTTCATATGTTGTCCATGCAAAAAGTGCAAAAACGAGAAGGAGTATTCTACATCAAGAATTATTCATGCCCACTTATTTCAATCGTGATTCATGCCTCACTAAAATTGCAGGACATTGCACGGAGAGGTGGGGGTTGCAATGGAAGAAGATGAAGAAGACGACGACAACATTCCAGACTGTGGTCAATACGGTGGGTTTGAAGAGAATACAGCAGGAGAGGCGATCGGGGATGCTGAAGAAAACGACGGTGCCGATGACCTTGGTCAGATGTTGCGCAACGTACAGGGGGACTGCGAAGGTGTAAAGAAGGTGCAGAAATTGGAGCCTATGTTGGCGGACCACAAAAGGTCCTTGTACCCAGGCTGTGAACAGGGGCACAAAAAGTTGGGTACCACGCTGGAATTCTTGCAATGGAAGGCCAAAAATGGTGTCAGTGACAATGCATTTGGCGACTTAGTAAAACTCGTGAAGAACATTCTTCCAAAGGGAAACGAATTGCCAGAATCAACGTACGAGGCTAAGAAGTTAGTCTGCCCTCTAGGACTGGAGGTACAGAAAATACACGCATGTCCTAACGATTGTATCCTCAACCGCGGTGAGGAGTACGAGAACCTAGAAGCATGTCCGGTTTGTAACGATACAAGATCAGACGAGATGATCCAGGCGAAGTTGACGGACGGCTTTCGAAGAAAAGGGTTTCTGCTAAGGTACGTGGTATTTTCCTATAATACCACGGCTGAAGCGTCTGTTCAGGAACAAGGAGCATGCAAGGATGATGCGCTGGCACGCGGAAGAACGCCTACAAGACGGCATGCTGAGACATCCCGCCGATCGGTCACAGTGGCGAAACATCGACAGGACATTTAAAGACTTTGGCGAGGATGCAAGAAACCTAAGGTTTGGCTTAAGCACGGACGGCATGAATCCTTTTGGAGAGATGAGCAGCGGGCATAGCAGTTGGCCTGTAACGATGTGTATCTAAAACCTCCCGCCTTGGCTATGCATGAAGCGGAAGTACATTCAGATGCCGGTTATTATTCAAGGCCCGAAGCAACCTAGTAACGACATCGATGTGTACCTGAGACCGATGATCGAAGATCTAAAACTGTTGTGGAAGAAAGAAGGTGTTCCCGTGTGGGATGAGGATAAACAGGAGCAGTTTAACCTACGAGGGTTGCTGTTTGTTACCATCAACGATTGGCCTGTACATGGCAACCTATCCGGACAGTCAAATAAGGGGTACAATGCTTGCACCCACTGTATGGATGAGACTGAGTGTACGAACCTGAAACACTATAAGAAGGTAGTGTACATGGGCCATCGTCGCTTTCTTGCTGCAAGCCACCCTGTCCGGAGAAGAGGCAAACATTTGGATCAAAAGGCAGACCGTCGTACTAAGCCGAAGCATCGCAACGGAAAGGCCGTGTTTGCCATGGTGGAAGATATCAAAGTAGTATTTGGAAAGAGACCCGGCAACCAACCTATAGCAAGTGAAGGTGGTCACGCGGCGATGTGGAAGAAGAAGTCAATTTTTGGGGAGTTGCCCTACTGGGAAGTCTTGGACGTCCGCCACGCAATCGACATGACGCACCTTACCAAGAACATTTGCGTAAACCTGCTTGGCTTCCTAGGTGTGTACAGAAAATCAAAAGATACACTTGAGGCACGTAACGATCTGAAACACATGGCACAACGCGACGGCCTTCACCCGCAACCAAAGGAGAAAGGAGCCCAATACCTAAGTCCAGCCAGCTTCACTCTGAGCAGGGCAGAGAAGGAAATAATGTTTGAATGCCTGGAGAGCCTCAAGGTACCATCTGGATACTCCTCGAATATAAAGGGAATAATAAGCACGAAGGATAAGAAGTTCACAAATCTAAAGTCCTATGACTGCCACATGCTGATGACACAGCTGCTTCCCGTTATAATTTGGGGTATCCTTCCCGATAATGTCCGGGCAACAATAACAAAGCTATGTGCTTTCCTGAATGCAATTTCACTGAACATCATCGATCCAGACAGACTAGAAGACTTTCAAAATGATGTGGTCCCATGTCTTGTCAGCTTTGAGATGATCTTTTTGTCTTCCTTCTTCAATATCATGACGCATCTCCTATGCCACCTTGTCAAAGAGATCCGTATCCTCGGTCCGGTATTCCTACACAACATGTTCCCTTTCGAGAGGTATATGGGCGTTTTAAAGAAGTACGTCTGTAACCGTTCGCATCCGGAGGCAAGCATTGCCAAGGGATATGGAACAGAGGAGATGATTGAGTTTTGCGTCAACTTTATTGAAGACCTTCGTCCCATCTTGGTGCCTGAATCAAGCCATGAAGGTAGACTACAAGGGAAGGGAAGTCTTGGAAGGAGGACAATAATGAACATAGACAATGACTTGTACAGGAAAGCACATTGGACCGTGTTGCAACAATCTTCCTTGGTGGCTCCTTACATCAAGGAGCACTTGGCGATTGTTCGCTCCGAAAACATCAGTAAGATGGATGCCTGGATTACACGCCATCACATTGATGCATTCCTTGCTTGGTTGCGACAACGTCTCATGGGCAACGTGAGCCTTGACCAACAACTAGCCTTCTTGGCGAGGAGACCATCTTGCTCGATCACCACATTCCAGCCATATGAAATCAATGGCTACACATTTTACACACGGGCCGAAGACTTAAAGAGCACGAATCAGAACAGCGATGTCCGCATCGATGCCATGGGATACGACGGTACGGCTAGCACATATTACGGTAGCATCGATGACATATGGGAGCTGGACTATGGACCTCTGAAGGTCCCCCTGTTTCGGTGCTAGTGTGTTAGGCTCAATGGTGGAGGCGTAACCATTGATGCAAGTGGGATGACAACGGTCGACCTAAGCAAGTTTGGATACTCAGATGAACCATTCGTCCTTGCCAATGATGTACGACAAGTTTTCTATGTCAAGGACATGGCTAGCAAATCAAATAAGGGGAAAGGGTCCGACGAGCCAAAGCGCCACGTGGTTCTCCCAGGCAAAAGGAAAATCGTGGGAGTCGAGGATAGAACTGACGAAGATTACGATCAGTTTGACGGGCAACCTCCGTTCGCAGTGGCGGTTGACCTGATTATCCTCCTATCAAATGAGGACACCCCTTACTCACACAACAATCATAACGAAGGAACAATTGTGCGAAGAAAGTACGTGAGGACAAATGCCACTTAGCTAAATTTATGTATGGATGATGTAAATTAAATTGAATCATTGAATATTATTGCTATCATTTGAATTTATTGTAAATTATTGAATCTATTGTAAATTATTGCCTTCAGGACCAACGGTCTCAACAATTTCTTCTCCAGGTGTTTTTTCGATCCTAAGGTCGAGCTCGGTTTCTTTTGTAAATTCGACGTCGCGATCTATCGGTATTTGATAAAATAAATCAAATGAAGAACTTTAAAGAAACATCAAATAAATACAAAAATTCAAAATAAAATTGAAAGTTAATTTTTGAAGTTTTTAAAGGGAAAGTTATTTCCAGGCATTGAAATTAGCATGCCTTATCTTCCACAACTCGTACAACGATTGACATGTAGTGATCACGACGACGTCTTGCACCACGCCGCCGGCGATCATGGCGTGGTGGCTGGAATAGGAGGCTGCATGACGGGGGATCTCGTTATCAGGTCAACATAATTAATTTCTTCTTTGTTCTGGAACTTTGGATTGATCGCATTCATCGTCTGGAATTTTAACATACGATTGATCATCTTGTCATCAGGGAAGAGGAGATGGACATGCCGAGCTACCTGCCGATCACCGCGTCGGCCGCCGCCGACATCGACCACTACATGTACCAACTTACGATTACATTAGCAATAAGAACTTGAACATTGCTGCTGAAAACAGACAAAGCACACCTTTAAATCACGGGGAGCCATCACGGAATGTGGTGGCTATCAGATTATCTAAGAAAGAGAAAGACAGAAAGATTATGAAGCAAAGGGAGAAGAGCAAGGAAAAAGAAGCACTGCCCAAAGGATATTTTCAAAATATTTTCAAATAGGCCATATGTTAATTATATATTATTATTTAAATTTAAAATAGTTTGGAATATAAATATATGAACATGTGTTAATTATATATGAATATATGAACATATGTTAATTATATGTGAATATAAAATACAATATAATAGGGCACTGTAATCATTAATCCCGGTTTTTAAAATCAACCGGGACTAGAAGTGAATTTGAATGGGCAGGAAACCATCTTTACTCCCGGTTGGTGGCTTCAACCGGGACTAAAAATGCCCACCCACTGTGCCACGTGGCTGCCCCGCCATCTTTAGTCCTTGGTTAGAGCCAACAACCGGGACTAAAGATCCTATCTTTTGTCCCGGTTGAAGCCACCAACCGGGACTGAAGTATCTTTTGTCCCGGTTGTTGGTTTCAACCGGAACAAAAGATGTCGTGACTATATATGGCAGTGGCCGTGGGGAGATCCGAACACTTAGCCATTTTCGCAACCAACTAATCGTCTTCGTCTTTGTCGCCGTCGCCGAGCCCTATGACGCCACCGCACCACGCCGTTTCCGCCGTCTTGGTGGCCGTCGTCGTCGTCGGAGGCCCGCCGCGCCGCCGTCTTCGTTGCCTACCGCAGGTTAGCGCCGCCGCCACCCTTTTTTCCACACATAAAATGTGCGCTAGGGTTTTTAGGCCGTCGTCGACACCATCGCCATCGCCGCCATCGTCGCAGTCGCCGCTGCCGCCCCCTCCCCACGCCGCCCGCTCCCTCTCACCGCCCCTCCCCACGGCCCCCTCCCCACGCTGCCCTTAAACCCTAAACCCTTGCCTCCTCCACGCCGCCGCCGCTATCGCTACAAATTTGCAAATTTTGAATGTGATCAAATTAAATTTTGAATGTGAATTTGTAATTTTCGAATGTGATCAAATTTTGAATGTGAGTTTTGTAATTACAAATTTTTGTAATTTGTAAATTTTGAATGTCAAATTTGTAATTTATGAATGTGATCAAATTTTGAATGTTAATTTTGTAATTACAAATTTTTGTAATGTGTAAATTTTGAATGTGAATTTGTAATTTTTGAATGTGATCAAATGGACTTTATGGACTTTATATGTAAATGAACTATTTATTTATATTTTAATGGATGAAGATTGTGAATTTTGAATTTTGAATGTGTATATAAATTTTGAATGCATGAATAGATTTAAATTTGAATGTGTATGTGACTTGTGAATTTCTTATTTTCGAATGAACGTGAACGATAAAATCAACGAATGGACGTGAACGAACGGACGGACGGACGGACGGACGTACGAACGAGTGTTCGTTCGTTCGTTCGTGGACGAACGGACGTGGACAAATGGATGGACGAACGAACGAACGAGTGTTCGTTCGTTTGTTCAGTCGGTCGGTCGTTCGGTCGGTCGTTTGTTCGGTCGTTCGTTCAGTCGTTACAACGTACATAGGCATCGAACGTCCACTCTCTCCTCTCCTCTCCACCTTATCTCTCTCACATCATTGTCCTCTCTTTCTCTCCTCTCCTCGGACGTGAACGATAGAACGAACGGACGATAGTTTAGGATTTGGGTTAGGGTTAGGGTTAGGGGTCCGAACGAACGTACGTGAACGAATGATAGTTTAGGGTTAGGGTTAAGGTTCCGAACGAACGGACATGAATGATAGAATGAACGATCAATCGATCGGTCGTTCTGTCGGTCGTGTTCTAGCAAAGAGAAACAAAAGAGAAGAAGAAGGAAAATATAGAACGTAGTCTATCGGATTTCATCTATTTTTTCCATCTTCTTCTTTTTGTCTTTGTTTTTTTACGTAGACATACATGATTTCCCTAAATAATTGATACATGTATTAACCGAATAAATTTTTCTTTATCAGAATTTTTTGATTAAGTCCTCAACCCACAACAATCAAATGGCGGATCGTGACGAGGAACAGTTTCTCCTTGACGAGATTGCACGCGGTAGCACAGAGTTTTACAACGAGGAGGGGACTGAGGATCCAGATCAATACCTCAACGAGGAGGGGAACGAGGGGGGGACGAGGAGGGGAATGAGGACTCCGCCTCCGCTGGAAAGAAGAGGGTACGCGGGCAACGCGGTCTCAGCAAGTGCATAGAGGGTCGACATGTCATAACAGAGGTAGCATCTAACGGTCGACCAAGTGCCCCAGAGGGCGCCGCAAGGAAGTTTGTGGCGCACAGCGGATGGTGGTGAGGGATCACGTGCCCATAAGAGTTGCCAACTGGAGGCGATCAACCAAAGGAGGAGATGAGCAGAGCTATCTCCCGGACACAGAGAAAGAAATGTTGTGGACCACAATGCTGCAAACGTTCACCATTCCAGACCCACAACAAGCAAGGGTCAAGGAATGGACGTTAAAGAAAATGCCAGAGCTATTCAGGAAGTATAAGAAAGAGTTACACAAGAAATACATCCTGAAGGGCCAGAACCCAGACTTTGACAAGTTCCCAAAGCTCAGAGATCATTGGGATGCTTTTGTTGAACACTAGACTGGGGAAGAAGCACGAGCGATCATAGAAAAGAACAAGGCCAACGCAGCGAAGAAAAAAAATATCATCACAGGCTTGGGTCAGGCGGCTATAAGAAAGCAATGGAGAAATGGGAGAAAGTGAAAGCCGACCTTCAAGCGCGAGATATCGTTCCAGGCACAGCCAACTGGCCGAAACGATCAAAGCATTGGTTTTATGCTCATGGCGGCTCACTTAATCCTGTAGATGGCACAGTTATCTTCGACGAAGAAATCCAAGACACCGGCCGAAGATTAGAGGACGAGATGGAGGCCACTTCGTCGGACGCGTTCAGGCCCGACAGAGAGAAGGACGAGCTAGCGCTCGCCCTCCAAAACCCAGAGCATCCGGGGCGTACGTGAGGAAAAGGCGTCGTCCCCTGGAAATATGGGTTTCAAGCTAACATCGAGACGTACAAGAGCCGCATGAGGTCTAGGCGAGAGCACGACGCGAGGTTCACTGAGATGGAAATGAAGCTCTCGCAATTAGGTCAAATTGTGGACGAAAGGCTGAACCGCAGGTTGGCAGAGGAGCGAAGCCATTGGGTTAGCCAACAGCCGGATCCAGCAATAGCCGCTCAACTACAGCAGCAACGCAGCAGCTGTGCTTCAACTGGAAATGAAGACGACTTGGCCACACAAGCTGAACCGGGTCCGCCATGCCCCGTTGATGACATCACACAGCGGACCCCATGTGAGCTGCACATTCCGCTAAAGAACATAACAATAAAGGTATGTTCATACTTTTATGTTGTACATACATTTCCTTGAATAACTTGTCAATCAACGTTCATTACTAACTAATAAGCAATCTTCTCGAACAAGTCGCGTCGAACATGGCCATTCCAGTAGACTCAGACGACACCTACCACTCCCGGCCCGTTCCACCTGCGTACTCGAAAGTTGAAATTGAACAGGTGGAACGCGGCTATGAAGATCTCGAGCTGGATATCCCCGGAGGAGGCGGGGAGATGACGCTAGGAGAAACAGCTCACGGAATATTTCTCTGGAGGAAGATCTTCATAATATTCCCCGGACGAATAGCGTCTCCTATCGTTCCACCACCCTCGCCTCCATGTGGGCCGTCTCCTCCGCCTCCTCTGTCTCCTGCGACGCCTCCACGAGCACCAACTCCTAAACGGTCGTCTCCAACTCCACCGCCTTCCAACCCTCCTCCGTCATCACAACGAGCACCGACTCCTAAACGGTGATCATTAAAGAGCGCGCCGTCAATATCAAGCGGTCGTCCAAGAAGAAAGGTTCAAAGAATTGAGAAGACGTCGCCACCCGCAGAGAAGCTTTCATACGAGAAGACTCCAGAGGAGCTTGAAGAAGCCGTCCAAGCTGAAGTCAGGGCTAACTTCAGAAAGAAGTCTCCTGAGAAGCCTCCTGAAATCCCCCAGGAGACCAAGGACTTCTTCAAGAAGACATACCTAACGCCACAGCCTAAACCGCAACCTCAACCGCAGTCCGACTACGACTGTCGAAACTTGGTTTCGGCAATGTAATTTCTGGGGTCGCAGTCAAGATCGCCAAGCACAATGGGTTAGAAAGAGAAGAAGATTTAGACAGGTTCAGGCCCTCTCGTGAGGTAATACCCTACTCCTGTTTCGGGGATTCGATCCGCCGAGTGTCTTTATTGATCTCAAGATCTAAGGCTGAAAGCTAAAAGCTGATCTAGCTTCTCATGAAGTATATGATCTAAAGCCGATATCGCATATCCCTCAAGGGACGCCCCTTACCCCCCTTACATAGTCTTGGGAGGTGGGCTTACAGATCGGAAACCCTATCTTACTCTAAGTCGGTTTCCTCAATCTTACCAAGCCGTGACTATGAGCCGTTGCCTTATCTAATCGGCAACGTAATACCCAAGTCGTAGTTGGTTTACATATTTGATAGGCACAACCTATTCCTATCTCCGTCGGATAAGCTTGCCATGTGGATACCCGATTGCCATAATCTCCACAGTAGCCCCCGAGTCCTTTTCAGTCGACGAGACAGCTCAGCTTCAAACCAAAAACAGTATGCAGCCAAAAGCTTCTTTGGCCGAGTGCTTCTGGCGCCGAGTGATTCCATCATCTCTGCCTGAATCTCCCCGAGTGGCTCCAAAGACTGTGAAGGGCTGGAAAATATCTAAAAAGTTCTCAAAAATAAATATCTAGGTGCATCTCCTGATGCACCTAATTAGGTGTAGCCCCCGACTATGTGGTTAGTCAAAAACAAACTAAGCATATAGTCAAGAACTATAAAAAATCATTCTCATATAAATACTTAGCTCATGCTAAAGCAATCATAGAAATCTTATTACCCGGCAAGTTCATACTCATCCGAGTGAATTTGCCCGACTCATCTCAGAACAAACAATTCAATCAACCCTTATAGGTAAGAAATTAATTCACTCGGCAAACTCATGCTTATCCGAGTTGATTTGCCCGAGTCATCTCGGAACAAATAGCTTAATTGACCCTCGTGGGCAAAAAACACTCGACAAGCTTACACTTATCCAAGTTAACTTGTCCGAGTCATCTCGGGACAAATAATCTAATCAACCCTCGTGGGTAAAAAACACTCGGCAAGCTCATGCTCATCCGAGTTAACTTGTCCGAGTCATCTCGGGACAAATAATCTCATCAACCCTCATGGGTAAAAAACACTTGGCAAGCTCATGCTCATCCGAGTTAACTTGCCCGAGTCATCTCGGGACAAATAATCTAATCAACCCTCGTGGGTAAAAAACACTCGGCAAGCTCATGCTCATCCGAGTTAACTTGCCCGAGTCATCTCGGGACAAATAATCTAATCAACCCTCATGGGTAAAAACACTCGGCAAGCTCATGCTCATCCGAGCTAACTTGTCCGAGTCATCTCGGACAAATAATCTTATCAATCCTCATGGGTAAAAACACTCGGCAAGCTCATGCTCATCCGAGTTAACTTGCCCGAGTCATCTCAGGACAAATAATTTAGTCAACCCTCATGGGTAAACAAATTTTTCAGTCATCTAAAAAATACGACCAAAATATTAAATAGCTCCTGCCATAATATTGGTCTTAATCTAAAAAAGATCTTCACCAAGGTGGGAAAAAATAGCATTGATATAATCATTTAATCAAATGCTTTAAAACCAAATAGTTTCTGTCATCAGGACATCCATGAAAAGCTTAACTATTTGTCACCTTTCAAATTGCATCGTGCCAACTTCTCATGAAGTTATGCAAACCGTAGGATTTTAAAGGTATTGGGCTATGTGACACGTGCATATTGCCAGGGCAAATCTGCTTAAGTCCATCCACTTAAATCCCTAAGGACACGTGTCAAGCCACACCTTAGCTAGGCCGCAAGTCTCTCATGGGCTCGGCCCAATCATGAGACGACTTAGCAAAAACCCTGAAGACTTTTTATGAAGCCTCGAGGTCGTCCCCGCCACTTCGTCTTCCCCAAAAATTTCCTCTTTCGCGTCACTGTTCACAAGCTCTCCACGGAGAACCCTAAACTTGCGCACGCACAAATCCATCCATCTGGGAACTCTTGTTCCACCACAAGCCGTCTTGGACTATTTGGAATGCTGCTGGCAAGACAAAGAGAACGGGCAAAGATGTATCCCAGCTCGGCATGTAGCCTCATAAACTTCTGGAGCTCAGCACAGTTCCAAAGGTTAGATCAGATTTAAGACAATTTTTGGAATCTGCTGGAATTTCAATGGATCAATTACACGGCCGTGCTCCCCTGGCGAAGGCTCCGCTGAAATACAAGTTCAAACTTGAAAAGCCTCTTGTAAAGCCGGATCAAGTGAAAAAGCTACCTACACAGATGTACCGCTTCCACAAGTGGTACAGGCAAGAATCCAGCAAGGGTGGAGAGATGGTAACGGGCAGATATTCACTGGACTATTTCTTCGATGGAGGTGATGACTTCTATATCCGATTCAAAGACATATTCGACCTGTACTAGCTTGTTGCCCTCGACGTCTCACTTCTAGCCACGCGGGTTCTGTAAGTATCGTTCTGTTATTTCGTTTCTTACCTCCTTGTATTTAGCTGACTAAAATTATTTTTAACCGTTGTAGAATGGCGATCCAATACTGCAACAAGCACGACTGTACCAAACATGGATTCATGGATCCACACAAAATCAATGGTGTATTGGTTAATCAATTTCCTGATCCAACAGTGTACAACATATACAATGCGCTGGTGCAGAACCACTTCCAGTCGTTTATCCTTCTGGCCTACAACACTGCATAAGTTTTTTCTTCCTTTCGTACCGATTTCAATCCCGTGTGCATACATAAATTTTTATATCTGTCATCTAAACCGATTTGCAGATTTCACTGGGTTTTGTTAGTAATTGACATGGATCACTCAGGGATCCATGTCTTTGACTCAATGGATAAACCAGAGTCCACGTACTCAAAGATATTTGAACTGTTTAACAGGTAATGCCATATATCTTACTTGCTATTGTATATATGTGGTTCACGGATAATTACTAGCTAACTTTCAACTGCACGTAGGGCATGGGAACGGCTTCGGGCGAATGTTCGCAGAGATTGGAAAGGTAAGCTCTCCGTGAGGATGAACTTTCCAGTGAGTAACATGCTCCAAACTTGTTTTGAATCATTACTTTGTTCTAAAATATGAAATGTATATTAAATCTGTTGTCGTTTCTCCTTTAGTATGCAAAACAGTCGCAGGGCACCAACTTATGCGGATACTACGTCTGCGACTACATTCACTGCTTTGTGACCGATGTCACAACTATCGACGATATAGATGTACGTATAACAGTCATTCATACATTACGTCTTGATTTCTTATTTACTTCATATATTTATTTCTCGTTTATTCAAATTAATGACAGCTTATGCGAGCAAGAGAAAACCTCCCCCACGAGACTTTCATACAAGCTGCTCAGGAAGAATTTATGAGATTTATAAACGAGTAGATAATTGATCCCGCGGGGGAGTTCTACTTTCATCCAAGTAACTTAACCACCATATCCACAAAATAGATAATTTTTTGTAACATACGAAATATATATGGATATTGTACATATGTGTACATATTTTGGTAATATATGTATATATTACCTTTCTTAAATTTATTTATATGTGTGTAAATTATATATTTATACATATATATGACATATATGTATAAATATATGTATGTAAAATATGTATATGTGTAATATAATATATGTGTGTAATATATAGGCAGCAGCACTGCTAGAGAAAGTAGCAAATTAAAAAAATAAAAAAATCTTTAGTCCCGGTTGGAGCCACCAACCGGGACTAATGATGCATTTCTAGCCCCGGTTATTTCAACCGGGACTAGAGATGGCGATCTCTGGTCCCGGATTCGTAATCCCGGTTTGACAACCGAGACTATTGGGGGTTACCAACCGGGACAATTGAGCCTTTCTCTAGCAGTACTTAGACTACTAGTAGCCCCTCTTTAGTAAAGTAGGGTTTGAAACTGTATATATATTTTCATCGGTGAAAACAGTTGAGAGGCCCAAACTTGATTTCTCTGTTACTATACACTTTGCAGAAAATCCTTGTTGCAGTAAACAAGATTATTTTAGATAACTGAAAGAATGTTTACCGATATGTTCGGAAGGAAAGCTTCTCCTGCCGCCCGTTGATTAAAATCAATCCGGTTTTACTCATGCGTGGCTCTAACCTTCCTGTAGATTAATGGTCATCATGGAAAAGTTAAAACCAGTGAACTAGATGATTTTTCTCAGCAGTAAAATGCTGAATAATAAAATATGTTGCATCGTTAGTCAATCATGCATGTTGCACCTAGTGTGAAGCTTCGACGTTGATAGAAAGATATGGCACGCAGTCAAAAAAAAGAAAAAAAAAGAAAGCTCAGTTCGAACTGATGAAAAAACAAAGTACCAATAGTTTGGGAGTTCGTTACTGCACCTCAACACCTGATATGATGGATTAAGCCACTTTTGTTACAAGAGATTTTAAAATTTATGTAATTTGGTGATAGGCATCGAAAAACATGTCACGATTAAAACATATCTAAAAGTTGGTAATTTGTTGAAGGACACTTTTGACACAAGAGAGAGAAATTCATCAAATAGACGAGAATATCCTTGGGGCCACAAGTTTCATGAAGTTGGAGTGAAAATTGAGAAATATGCAACTCTAAATTTGCTATTATCTTAAATACATCGCCAGCATATGTCATGTTCTATTTTCACAACATCCTCAGTCAGAAGCTTTTGGCCCTAGGTCACACTAAGGGTATTATCATTTTTTGAAAAAATTCTCCCTCCAATTTTTTAAGTTGTCTTTTAGTGTAACACATTTTGCGATGTATAGCAGTAAGTTATACAAATTTTAAGTGTCCTTTAGCAAAATTTACCGATGGATTATTGTTGTCTGTTGATAAAATTAATATTCGTTCAGAAAAAAATAATATGATAGAGGATATGAAATACGTAGGAGTCAATATTTGTTCTCCCGTCACAACTCTAGAATATTGCCCACACCAAACACAAGGGTCGGTGAACATCTTCGTTTTTGAGTCAAGAAGAAAATTATTGTTATATTTTACATTCGTATTTACTGTCTAAACTACACACATACTTATATATATTTCATATTAGCAAATAAAGAAGTTCCCTTATGTGCCAAAAACATCTTCCTCAGTCTCTTCCGTGACTCTGAATTTTGCTTCATGTCATGCCCCGAGTTTTTACCCACCCCTTTAGTTGACTGTTATATTTTTATAAAATAATTATATTGCCTCTCTCTCGTACTTATGTATTACCAACATGAAAAACATAAATCTCAATGTAAACAAACTAATTTATAATATAATAAAATGGGGCAAAAATATTTGGTGCCAAATTTGATTTGATAAATTTAAAGTTTCAAACATTTTTTTAAGAAACTGAAAACCAAAATTATTTTTATTTGGGTTTAAATTTTGGTGAAAGTGTGTGCAAATTTAATCACATTTGGTGTGAAATTTATTTAAATATTTAATTGTCAGTTTTCAAATTTGTAGTCAAAATTGTCAAGGGCGTGTTGAGAATAAGGCCAAATTTAGAGGCGTGGAAGAGATTGAGTACTCAGGGACACATAAGGAATTTTTTCTCCAAATAGATATGAAGGTACATTACTTTATATATTGTTTGCCTTTATATATACGTTCTTGAGTATGTTTATCATTTATCATTGATCTCTGGTTTTCGTCACCGTTGATGTCACTAGTAGAAAACCTTTTCTCTGTGACACGTCATCACATGTCTAAGACTTACACGTTGTCACAATGGAGTCATTACGGGCCTAAAAAGAGGCTGACAAAGATATACTCGTATAGATTTGTTAGATGCACATAAAAGTTGAGCCCGTCATGGATGATAACTATCAGTGACGGGCTCAAATAAAGGCCCGACAAAGATAACCAAAGATATCTTTGTTGGGCACCAATAGAAGCCCGTCATTGATATTTACAATCGGTGACGGGCTCGAAATTATAGCCTGATTGAGATAACAACTAGAATGGACATTATGGCCCGTCACCGATGAGTGCCTTCAATGACGGGCTTGCACTAAGGCCCGACAAAGATAACTTTCACAGTCTATAAATACCACTCATCACCGAGTGTATTAGTTATCCCATTGCTGGGAGAAGGAGGGGGCGAATTTTTGTCTCTTTTTTCCAAGAATTTTGAAAAATAGTATGTTCATGCCCTTGTAGCTCCATGGCCTTCACACACTCCTGTTTATTTTCTTCTCTCCCGCCATCTTTTGTCGCTCTTGTGATAGAAGTCTTCTTCCATGTCACCCCAAATGATCAGGATATCTTCGTCGAAGAGGGTGTAAAGCTTGTCTGCATTGAAATGTTCAGCTTTCTACCACATATTTGCTTGAGTACATTATGCTCCATTGCTCCTTGGTACAAAGACTTGTACAACCTTGCAAGAAAATGCTCTGAACACTAGTACAAAATTGGCGAGTGAAAAAAGGCTCATCCTCTCCCAGCGGGTAATCAAGATTCCATCGATCGCGACTCGCTCTAAAGTGGCATTTGCTTCCTGCCTTTTGAAGATAGAGTTTACATGGTAATCCTAGACATTGCATTAGATCATTTTGAAGAAGACGAGACCGAGGTCAGCGAAGAAGGCGTCAGGGCACCTCCACGGACCAACAGCGGGATGCGGTGTGGATGCCGACGAGACAACCAAGGTGACCTACTCCGTCGACCGTGACTCATTCGAGTGTGGCATTTTCTATCTGCCTTTTGAAGCTCGAGTTCACATGGTACTCCTATACATTGCAACACATCATTTTGAGGAAGACGTCGAGTGCTCTTCACGGACCAGCAGCGGGATGCGGTGCGGTCGCCGACGAGACGACCAATGTGAACTACTCCAATGACTGTGACTAGCTCGAATGTGGCATTACCATCGTTCAAGTAGTACCATGTAAACTCGAGCTTCAAAAGGCAGCATGATGTTATAACTGCTAATTCAAAAGGCAGAAATATGGTATAATTGATGGTTAATCCTTTGAGGGGTAACCAACGGTACGGTTGAACACTTAAAGCCTTGCCCTTTTCTCATTACTGTTTTGATATTCATATGATGGATTTATAAATTATTTGCTATTGTGTTTTAGTGAGGGGGAATACAAAGTGACCATAAAGCAAGCCTTGAGCAGATCATGCCGCGGGACACTATTCAAGTTTTTGTCCGTAGATCATGCTTTTTGCAATGGAGCATATGTTCCATTGCAAAAAAACATGATCTACGGACAAAAACTTGAATACTGTCCTGCAACAACTCCCTCTGTCTTCCAGACAAAATCTGCTGAAGGCTGTACAAATCTATCTTGAAGGCTTCACCTTGTATTCCTCCTCAGTAAAACACAATAGAAAATAATTTATAAATCCATCATATTAATATCAAAACATAGATGAGAAAAGGTTAAAGCCTTTAAGTGTTAACCATACCGTTGGTTACCTCTCAAAGGATTAATCATCATTTATGCCATATTCCTGCCATTTGGAATAGTAGTTATACCATCGTCCTGCCTTTTGAAGTTTGAGTTTACATGGTAATCCTTGGACAATGGTAATGTCACACTCGAGTGAGTCGCGGTCAATGGAGTAGGTCACATTGGTCGTCTCGTCGGCAACCACACCGTATCCCGCTGCAAGTCCATGAAGAGGACCCGACGTCTTCTTCAAAATGATGTGTTGCAATGTATAGGAGTACCATGTGAACTCAAGCTTCAAAAGGTAGGAAGCAAATGCCACACTCGAGCGAGTCATAGTCGATGGAGTAGGTCACCTTGGTCGTCTCATCAGCATCTGCACCGCATCCCGCTGCTGGTCCGTGAAGGGGCCCCGACGCCTTCTTCGCCGACCTCGGTCTCGTCTTCTTCAAAATGATCTGATGCAATGTCTAGGATTACCATGTAAACTCCATCTTCAAAAGGCAGGAAGCAAATGCCACACTCGAGCGAGTCGTGGTCGATGAAATCTTGATTACCCGCTAGGAGAGGATGAGCCCTTTTTCACTCGCCAATTTTGTACTAGTGTTCAGAGCGTCTTCTTGTATGGTAGTAGAAGTCTTTGTACCGAGGAACAGTGGAGCATAATGTACTCAAGCAAATATGTGGTAAAAGCTGAAAGTTTATTATTTTTTACCTATCAATGCAGACGAGCTTTACACGCTCTTCGACAGAGATATCCTGAGCACTTGGGGTGACATTGAAGAAGACACCTATCACAAGAGCAACAAAAGATGGCGGGCGAGAAGGTAAATAGAAGCTGGAGGGTGCGAAGGTGTTAACAGCAGAATTTGGTAAGCCCCGAACCCGAATTGGCTAAGGTGTCCATCGACTGATACTGAATCAGATAAGGCAAGCCGATGTAGCCGATTCCGGTATGACAACATTGGAGACACCGTCGGATCAAGATGATGTGCTTCATGAGGATTGCCATATAAGGATATAGTCCTAAAAAGGCAATTGTATCTATTAATTAGGAAGAGTTTGTTAGTTTCCTATTTTATCTTTAGGAAAGTGTGTTAGTATCCGATAAAGATTCGGTTTGTTTCATTTTATCTTTAGGAAAGTTTGGATTTGTAATTTATTAGGATCTCTGTTTCTCTGTTAACCCATGGGTATAAATATGTAAGCCCAGGGTTTATGTAAATCATCTCTCGATCAATACAACCTCGGCGCATCACTACCTTTTACTTTTCTACTTTGTTCATCATCCGACGGGACTTGGCACCTGACACGGGGCTGCATCGGCCTCGATCTCCGGCGAAGGGGTAAGTCCAAGGTCCTGTCGGCCCAGGTATATTGTATCTATCTTTAGTTTCATTACCGTTCATAGAAACATAGTTACATGCTAGAAGGGTTAGATGGAGAAGTATTTGGAAGGGCTCTTAATGGAAAGTACTGAAGAAATACTACCCAAGCGTATGGATCAACTCATGATTCGGCTCTGGTTGCTTAGCCGATTTATGACAGTCGGTGTCTTGTTTCAATAAGGCATCGCCTTTAGGCATTCTTATGCAACATTTTTCCCTGAGTTTTCTACGGTCGGCCAACGATTGGCCGATAGCGATGGCAATGAGGTGCAAATGGCTTGGATTCACAAATTTGTCGACACTAAAGCTATCAACAAAATTTGGGGGTTATATACATACACGGCCGATTACAAAATTGGGTGTTAGGAATTTCTAAATTTTTTAATCTTCGTAATCGGCAGTCAATATAAAAGTGTTTTAAGTGATTGGGATCGACGGCCATAATTCAAGTGTTAAGATCGATGGTTGTGGTGCGGTTTAGGAATCGGCAAACGTGATGTGACACGGACGGCTAGGGCCGATTTTAGCATAAGCAATTCAGAATTGACGGTCATACCAGGATACTACATGTGGCCAGAGCCAATTTCATCCACAAGCGCAGTTGCAAAAGATTGACAAACTATATTACCCAGGAGCCAGAGCCAATTACAAGATTTGAGCAATTAATCAGTTAAAGCGCATTACAGCAGTTCGACGAATATATTACACGAAGCAGTAGCCGATTTCAGAATGCTAAAATATTACAAAGTCCATTTCTTTAGGAAATCGGCTATAGCTAACAGCGCCATCTGCCTGACCTGGTCCACCTCCTCGATGGCCTTGATGTCGTCGGCCTCGGACCCAGCCACCGGCCAAATGCCTTTCACCAGATCCCAGAGATGCGCCACAACCGCCTTGATACTTTTACGTTGAGCATTGATCTCGGCTGGCAGCCAGGCCATGTATTCATTGTGGACATCGATCTCGTTCGTGACTTGAACGAGATCGGCCATCAGCTGGTCTTGGCGCGAGAGGAGCTGCTCAAGCTTGGCCGCCGGCTCGGTTTTCAGGCAGTCGAAGGTGGCCTTCTGGCTCTCAATGGCTTCCTTGGTCAACTGGAGGGTGGCCGACCGCATCTGGTTCTCGCGACGGTCGGCTATCCGCTGTCTTGCCCGCTCGTATTTGAGTTGGTGGGCTTCCAAGAAGGTGGCCGGCACGATGCCATCGGCTAGAGCTTCCGGCAGCTGGCCTTGAATCTCCTTGAAGCGTGCGCGGATCGAGCCGCTGTCGACCACCAGCGCGTCCAGTGAGGCCTCCAGCCGGTTGCCGATGTCAGCTAGGCTGGCCCTCAGGTACTCGGGTGGCGTCACCAGCGCCTCCTCACCAATCTCGCCGAATTCCTCAAAATCCGACAGGTCAAAATTGAGGAGATCGGCTATGTTCTGCAAAGAGAAAGATGGTTAGAAAATATTGAGTTGGCAGAGCCGATCATAAAATTCAGTCGGCTTACCGTGGGCACCAGGGTCGGAGCGACTGGCTCGGCTGGTTCGCCGCCTACAGCCGTCGGGGCCTCATCATCGGTGCCATTGCCGCCGCCCGCGGCGGCCACAACATGCTCACTGGACGCCTGGGGGGCAGCCGACGGAGATCGTGGGGGCTGCAAAAGAAAGGGTTAGCGATCAAGTCGGCTAGGCTCTATAAATCAAGTTGCAAGGGAAGGTTAGCGATGGTGCGTGACGCGGAGTGCGGCCGGCGAATTTCTTGACCTGAGAAGAATTGTTCGGTCAGATGCAAGTAATTTCATTATAAGGCCGAATTTGATGAGATAAGGGCTTACCGGCCGATTTTTCATGGGGGGACTTGGAACTGGCGGGGCGTCGGCTGGAGCGTTGACAGATTCGTGGCTAGAGCTCTCGGTTTCAGCTGCCGCTCCAATAGCCATCGGCATTTCCTCGCTGGCGACGACATCAAGGAACTACGTGATGCTCGGGTCCAAGGGGGGAAGGCTGTCGGCTGGCGCTGCCGGTTTCTTCTCCTTCAGCTTCATGGGGGCAGGCGCGACCAATGGCTGTACGAGAGACGCGGCCCTTTTCTTGTGAGCGATCGGCTTGCGCACTTGCCCGCGCAGTAAGGACGCCAGGTTCGGTGCCTCCCCAGCCGATAGCCGAAGGTGCAAGGCCGGCCCATCCTGAACACCTAGACGGTATTCGATGGGGATCCCGGAGTCGCCCACCGTCGGCCGCTCTGTCTCGATCTCCTGCAAGACAGAAGGCAAGTGTTAATCGGCTACATCGGCCGATAACAAGGAAAGAAAAATCATTTGGAGTTTAAAGCTTACCGAGGGGATCTCTTCGGGCAGGAGCAGATCGACGTAATAAAATGACCGCTGGTGGAAGATGTGTCGTTTGATTTCGGCCCACCATTGGTCGTAGGCCACACTTTTCTTGAGTGCCAGGGTCATCTCGCCGATGTTGCTGAGGGGAGGGCCGGCTATGTTCTGCAGCCAATGCATTATCAAATCCTGGCTCACCGCTCCCCTCGTCTCAATCTTGTTGGCATAATAGAAGCCGACGGGCAGTTGCCCAAGACCAAACTGCCTCGCAGCCGACGCCGGGTAGTAAAATTCATAGCTTTTGGCCACTGATCGGCCCTGGTGGATCTCGGTCAGCAGGATGCAGCGGGTCAGAGCGGCCACGAACAGCTCCCTGCACCTTGGGTTGTCGGCTGAGTTGATGTCTTCCCAGTTGAAATCGGCCGGCAACTCAAACAGGGCCCTGTCCCGGTAAAAGTACCAGACGCGGTTCTCATGTGACAGCCCGTCGTACAGGGCGATGAACCATTTGGCCAGTAGGTTGGCCGATTGCTTTGAGCTCGCATGAGCAGCCGCTGCTTCTCCATAGCTCATGCATCTGGTGGTGGTGATCTGGTTGCCGTCTTCATCCTCCATCGGCTCCAGCCTTGGGAAAACAGCCTGAGTCAGGGGGAGCCGCCGACTATTTTTTGGGTCGCCAACACCAACTAGATCTGTAGAAACCACCAGGGGCCACCGGTGTTGATAGGGGCGTTGGAGGCTATCTTCGCGGCAGCCTGATGCAACATTTGGTACAGATAGCCGAGGAGATATTTCCCCAGCGCAAGCTTGCTCCCATCGGCCAGGAGTTCGGCTACGACCTACCAGTTGGCGGTCGACCCACAGCTCGATCCACAGAACAAGAAATTCTCAAGCCACATCATAAGAAACGCGGTGTGTTCCCTGTGGCCGACTGATCCGTCCTTCATGTTTTGAGCGATGAAGCCGCTCCACCCGCCGATGGCTTTGGTTTTGAATTGGTGTTGCCCCTTTCGGTTCAGGTTTTCGGTGTTATCCAACGCCAGGATGTCTAGTCCGGTCGTCATTTATACGTCGGCTAATGTGATTGTCATCGGCCCTTGCCAGAATATGAAGGCGTTGAAGCTGTCATTCCAAAAGTATGTTGCAGCCAACAGAAGCGGCTCATCTTTCTCCATGCCGGCGACGGACAAGGCCAAGCACTGGGCAATTCCGGCTTCCTCCCACTGAGCGTACTTGGCCGATCGCACCCTCTTATACCATTCAACCCAGGCTGCGTCTGTGGTCGGCCACGACTTGAAGGTCCCGTTCCAGTGGGCTAGGGATGGCTTATTGGTGTTGCAGGGGATCCTGTCGGTTTCGGCTATGATGACATCGGCTGGGTCAGTGTTGCCGATGGGGCCGAGAAAGTACCTCTTTTCTTGGGTCAAACTTGGGATGACCACTTGGTGTGCAGGTGCTACAGTTTGAAAGAGGAAAAAACGCTAATAAAGAATGGCTAAATGCTACAGTTTGAAAGAGGAAAAATGCTAATCAAGAACGGCTAAAGGCATGATGAATACAACAATGCAGAGGCATGGATGGAAAAGGAAATCCGAAGAAAAAGAGGTCTAGACCGACGGGTGTACCTCAGGGAACTCGGCGGCGGCGGCGGCCGGTGCGGCGGCGGTGTTGGAAGCCATCGGAGTGGTCGGGGACAAAAAAGGGTCCTGATCCGCGAAGATCGACGGGATGTGATGAAGGGCGCCAGTGAATCGCCGGAGAGGAGAGAGAGGACGCTTGTTAGCGAAGTGTTTTGAGTGCGGTTTGAAGGCGTAAGCGTTTCGGCCGAAGCAAAGGGCTATTTAAAGGGCACTTGGGGCAGCCGAAGCGATTTAGGTCAGAAAAGAGCGGGAATTTGAATAGGCAACAAATCCGTAACACTTCGTATCACGGACTTGGGGGCATGTGTTAACACCTAAATTTGGTAATTGAATCCCTAAGTCCTGGCAAGGGTGAAACAGAATCGGATCGGCTGGTTTGACGGAGGAAGAGAGGCCGCATCGACTGAGTAGCGATCGGCTGCGATGCCAGTCGGCTAATGTTGAATCGAACAAGAGCGGCCGATAGCCGATTCTAGGTTCATAGAAGATAAAACCGTTTCTGGTGCAGATGTTTGAAGATAAATAGAAGATTCGGTTATTAGGTTGCGCGTTAAAAGATATTGCCATCTATGGATAGAGTCCTGTAACGGCAATTGTATTTGTAAATTAGGAGTTTGTTTAAACTGTTTATTGTAATGCGGCGTGGGTCCTTTCCGGAATATCGTCGTATTTTAAATAGTAGTTTAGATAGAGTCCAGGGTTTGTACAGATAATGTTATCTTGGGTATAAATGGGACCCGAGACCCCCTGTAAATTCATTCAACATACAAAACAACCTTTGGCGCATTGCTAACCTTTTTCTTCAGACGAGCAATTGATTTGGCTACGGGGTGCATCGTTTCGATCCCTAAATCCAGGTAAATGCTTGTCATTCGTGGTATGTTCTGCTGATTCCAGTGCTTGCATCGTAATGACACATTAGATTCAGGGGTTTATACTGTGCTATTTACCATATATCGCATATAAACTGGACCAATGTTTAGATCTATCCTGCCATTGGTCAGTTCTATCAAGAACCCGCAGCCAATAAAGCTAGATCTAAAGGCTGGCTGGTTTATGTGCGGTATCCACCGTCTCGAGAGGTATAAATCAGCTACAACAGATCAGGTTGTTCTTTTTATACTTAATGCTGCATCAACGTTGAACTATTAAGTCATTTTTAGAACTTCCTATGATCTGTTCGGTTAGATTTATATATTTAAGAGATAGTGCTGGGGTTTCAGTCGACCTTATCTGCCCTAATATGTTTCTTTTAGTATATTTATTACTAGATTTATGTTAGGACTTCCTCTTATATTAAGATCCCATTCTTGTCGAAGGTCATAAGCCGAGATCGGCTTGCCATCAACAGCCGACGGCCGATTTCCCAGGCTAATCATATTTGGTTCAAGAATGATATCTTTTCATAAGATTCATCGGAGTACTAGTCGATTCATTGTTTGCTTTCAAGTATCGGCTAGGTTATCAATACATATATTTATTATCCTTTACTGTATTTGGGTTAAGCGGCTGATGCTGTCTCGGTATAGCCAATCCATTCTAGTCGCTCGGCTTAAATATATTTTAGGATAGCATATATATGTTCATGGATTCCCTCAGCCGATACGGTGGGGATCTAACGTAACACTTAACGCATATATCTTCTTTTTCTTGTTAGTTAGCAGATCAAACCAACTGGCACGCCCTGCACTGCACAGGCAACCGAGAAGGACCTGCATGGGAGCTAAGGAGATCTCCCAGGCCAGCGCGTGAGAGAAATTTCTCATCAACAGTGGAGTAGGCTTGTTGCTGTTGACCGCATAGCGACGCCATGAGTCCATGACCAACATCAGTCGCTCAGTAGTGCCACGTAATTATATATGAACAACAACAAAAAAATGTCAGGAGGTTAATATGAGATTAGAAATCAATCTAATAAACAACGATAAGTTGGAATTCAAAAAACCTGGTGATGTCAAAGATTAAATCGTCAAACTCGCTGAGATTGATCTCCCCGACTGGACTGAATTTGAGATGGAAACAATGATCTTGGCTCAGGCCTTCGTGGTGTTCGGGAGACTTGGGGCGAAGACGAATCCGACGACGTTGGAGATTGGTTCCATTGCACTCGTCGACAGAAAACTTGGCGGCCCCCTACTAGCTCTCCAACTATCGATGTTTTAGATCGACAATAATAAAAGGGTAGCGCATGAGACCCAATAGTGGATGGTTGCAGAAGACAAGGGTTTAGATAGGTTCAGGCCCTCTGGATGAAAAGTAATACCCTACTCCTGTTTAGGGATTGTATCTGCTTGGTTATTATTATATTGATCTGATGATCTTATGTGCTTATGCCCTTGGATGGCTCCCTGCCAGTTTTCTCATCTATTACATGGAAGTACCTGGTCAAGACTCTATACCCTGCCTTAAGGCACAAGATAACATGGAGACCAAGTCCTACTCTATTACATAATATATGGGTTTGGCTCATCTCCTTTCTATAGTAAGATATGCAGGCCGTATGGGTACCCGATACCGATATCCTCCGCAATGCACATGTGCCATTCCGACGGTGGTGGCGGCACCAAGAGGAGCTCTATCTCCTCACTGTGGATGTTGCCAGGCTGCCCTGGAGTTGACACCCTATACCACATTGTGCCCGAGCTTCTCCACACTAACCCGGTCACCTCCTATTGCGCTTTATGGATGGATCGGGAGGTGGAATAGATATCGGCAGCTCATTCGGTGCTTGCGGAGCCATAGGGTGCTAAATTCAGAGTGGTGATGCTTTAGTGTGCCGGATCTGTCAATTGCGATGGCCTAGGGTACTCAATCAGGTGGTGGCTAGGTGGAGGCGTGTGGGCTAGGGATTTCCTTGTGCTGATCAAGTGGGCATCGTCCCCTCCCCATGCTGCCGCACTAGTGACATCGTCCACGGGATCATGGAGCACCACCATTGTATTATTTAGCTTCGGATCCAGCGGAGTGGAAGGCGAACGTGGCGGTGGCGATGATAAGCTATGACAGCGGTGGCAGAGGCTTTGGCATTGGTGTTATTTTTCTACCTTCTCAAAACCTACTCATCCCATTGGGTGTGATTCCAGCTCTCTGTTTGGTCGTTTGTGTATCAAATGTTTGTTGTTCAGTTGATAACCTGGCACACGTAGTGAGTTTTTTGGGGGAAGAACTTATTTGACCCATGGGTCGTCATAGCAACGACCTGTAGGTTTCAACATGAGAGCGTTGAAGTGGGCTGAGACAATGAAGGAAGCAAAGAACCCACTTTTACGTCCTTTGGGATCTCCATGATGATGGGTGGTTGTCAATGTTAGTCAGTTGCAAATTAGTCATAACCCCAAGGTTGACAGAGAACAAGACCTTTTTCTGATCAGATAAGACAAAGAGATATTTCAAGTTCATGCACTGTCACATGAATACTCACGGTAACCCCTTTATCAATGTTATTTCATCTAGAACTGGTGATTCCACTATTTTATTGTACGTTCATAACAAAAACAGGGAATGATACTATCTCTGCAGGTTCTTATCTCCAACCGGCACTAATATCAACTGAGATGTATGAAACAAAGATCACAAGCCTCCATAGATGCTAATTCTCAGTCACCACTGAAAGTGCATATGGCCCCCTAAGCGTGTTTTTGTTTAGGGATGAAGTGGGATGGGTTAGGTCCATTCTAGTTTTTTCGGATGGGATGATCCCATCCATGTGTTTAGCATAAGGGTTGAAATAGTCCTATTTTTTTAGGGTTGGGAGGATGTGGCCCAAATGTCAATAACAGAGAAAAAGTGGGTTGGATTGGTCCGTCAGTTTTTAGGAATGGATTAACCCGGATCTAGAGGGAATATTTTTTTCAGGGATGATCCGATCCCACCTGTTCCCAAACCAAATACTCTGATAAACATGTTCACCCCAACCCGACCAATCCCGTCCCTCCAACAAAACACATGCTATGTGTGTTTTGGCAGATTAATGATAAAACGATTAAGACACTAGTGATTTTATCAAAATGTGTGCAGATAATTAGTCCCATGGTTCTTATGTGTCCATGGAGACCTCCTACAAACAGAATGCAATGCCATGCAAGGACTCACAGCTTTATTTAAATGTGTTTTATCTTTTGCTCTTGACTTTAAGAAAGCAATACTATCAAGGGGTACAAAATGGTTTCTTGCGTCTATCCAATTACTTTAGGTTCAATTTTTGTAGATGAGAGACACTATTGCACAACACTTTCACGGGTCCAAGAGTCTATTAGTGTGGGCCAAAAGTTCCTCCTATTCTTAGGCGGGAACTTCTTGGTCCCACTAACCCTTCTTGAAAGAAACTCTTATTCTCGATTATAAAAATAATATCCTTTTGTTTTCTTAGGATACCCCACAAAGAAGCATTTGCCAGATTTGGGTGTAAACTTGTCAGATTGTAAATGTTTTACATAAGCTTCACATCACTAAATTTTGAGAAAAGACAAACTAGGGGGCTGCCCTGTCCATATCACATATGGTGTCTTTTTAACTAACTTAGATGAAACTCTATTTAGTGTGAACGTAGCTGTTTCAAGAGCATATCCCCAGAAGGATAATGGAAGATCATATTGGATCATCATGGACCTCACCATGTCTAACAAGGTGCGATTTCTCCGTTTGGATACCCCGTTCCATTGAGGAGTTCCTGGCGGAACGATTCCACAATCTTTTAGATGATTACCAAATTCCTAGCTTAAGTATTCACCACCATGATCTGATCGTAGAAACTTGATTATTTTTCCTAAATGATTCTGTACTTCATTCTGGAATTCTTTGAAGTTTTCACAGGATCCAGACTTACGCCTCATTAAGTTGATATAACCACATCTACTAAAGTCGTCGGTAAAAGTTATGAAGTACTGAAACCCTCCTCTCGCAGTCAAACTCATTGGTCCACATACATCAGTATGTATGAGTGCCAACAAGTCGAATTCTCTCTCACTGTGACCCGTGAAAGGTGCTATTGTCATCTTACCAAGTAAACAAGATTCGCATGTCTTAAATGATTCAAAATCAAAAGAGTGTAGCAGACCATCTTTATGGAGCTTCTCCATGCGTTTCTTATTTATATGGCCTAGGCGACAATGTCAAATAAATGTGGGGTTTATATCATTTGAGAGTTGCCTCTTTGTATTAATGTTATAGACAGGAGATGCTTCAAGATACAAAACGTATAATCCATTCACCAATGGAGTATGAAAATAGAACATATCTCTAAGATAAATTGAACAACCATTGTCCACTGATCTAAAATCATATCCTTTCACTTGCAGACATGAAGCGGAAATTATGTTTTGACATAGAGTTGGAATACAATAATAATTATTTAATTCCAAAACTAATCCTGAATGTAAGTGAAGTGGCATAGTGCCTACGACAACTGCAGCAACCCTTGCTCCATTATCGACCCACAGGTTCACCTCACCCCTTCTCAAGCTTCTACTTCTTCTCAGACCCTGCAACGATTTGCATATGTAAGCTACTGATCCGGTATCAAATACCCAAAATCAGTAGATGAGTAGCAATGTTGATTTCTATAAAATTAATACTTGAAGCATAAGTCTCACTTTGCTTCTTTTTGAGATCCTTTAAGTACTTCTTGCAGTTCCTCTTCCAGTGACCCGTCTCCTTGCAATAAAAGCAAACAACATCTGCCGTCGCCGACCCCTTCTTGCCTTTCTTTGCTTTGGAAGCACTCATGATCTCATTAGGAGTTAACTTCATTTTGGTGCAAAGCTTCTTGACAGGGGGTTTGCGCTGAGCTTTCTGCATCATCATCACATGATGACCATTCTTCTCGATACTATCCTTAGCAGTCTTTAGCATCCCATGCAATTCGGCCAAGGTTTTATCCATGTTGTTCATGTGATATTTTAGTATGAATGGCTCAAAGCTCGGAGGGAGCGACTGAAGAATCACATCCGTAGCCAACTCTTGGATAAGAGGAAAACCTAGTTTTTCAAGACTTTCAATATAGCCAATCATCTTCATCACGTGTGGACTAACGAGATTCCCCTCTACAAGCCTGTCAGCAAACAAGGACTTTGAAGTGTTGAACCTCTCGGCCCTAGCTTGGTTCTCAAACATATGACGTAGACCCTCAATAATACTGTGAGCATCATTGCTCTCGTATTGCTTCTGAAGCTCAAAGGGCATTGTGGCAAGCATGAGACAACTTATATCTAGGGAATCATTAGTGTGCTTCTCATAAGCCCTCTGTGCAGCAGCATTAGCATTATCAGGCAAATCATCAGGATAGGGAACTTCAATAACGTACTCGTTTCGCTCTTGCTTGAGCACAATTCTCAAGTTTCAATACCAATCCATAAAATTTGTTCCATTCAACTTTTCTTTCTCAAGTATAGATCGCAAATTAAAAGAACTGGGTGCAGTATTAGCTACCATAATCAAAACAGAAAATATATGTAAAGTTTAGCACCATGTTTATGCACTGTCTTTTATTAAACAATTTAACAAAAGACTTCCACTGCGTGTCTTCAACCTTCCCTCTAGGTTACGTTTTGGGTCAGGATTGTAAAATCAAAGTGTGTTTGATTCTTTTATGGTCATGAACAATTGGCATCTATGATTATTGGTTTGGATATTTGGAGATTTATTTGTGAAGTGGCTTTGGAGGTTATTGTTTTTGGGATAATGAACAGTACTGCCAACTACATTGTCTGGTCTGACTGGGCTTGTACTGCCGGTCTGACTGGAGGACCTTGTGCAGTCAGACCGAGTGGGCATAGCCGGTCAGACCGATCGACACAGTTCGACTGTAGGCCGATTTTGTTTTGGTTTCGTTTTCGGGTTGTTTCCTTGCATATACATGGAAGTTTCGTGTTTCCATACGCATGTATGGTTGTTTATGCTAACAATGAGTCAAGCTGGAGATAGCTTGTGCTCGGATATGGTTTCTTTGTTTAATTATGTGTAGGTAATCTTTACGCCTCGGGAAAGTGTTGTCGATGATAGAATTGGAGTCAACTTGGAGATAAGGTGATGTCCAAGAGGGAGATCATGCGGGATACTAAAGGGTAGAGATTGATGCACGTGATTGGTGAAGTTTCCATATGGCATACAATGGAGATATTGTATACATATGGGATGCGGAGTTATAAATTTGGAAGGAGTTCAATTTTGTTACAATTGGAATATGTAAAGTTCGTTTCTTGTACGGAAATGTTTCCTAGTAGATTAGGACTTCTTCTATGAGTAGGATTCGTGGCTTTGGGCTGCGTACCTTGTGTATAAATAGAGAGCGAAGGTGAGGCCTCTCGGTATCAAGTTTTAGAGAGATTTGATTTGAGAAAAGTTTAGGGTTTTGAGTTTTAGTCGAAATTTTGTGACGAGTGCTATTGTTGCACTTTGTAAACATAGCAAAAATCAATAAAGTTTCAATCTACTTTAAGAGTTCTTCAGTTTGTGTTTCTCTTGGGTGCTGGCGGTCTAATCGACGGTTAGATCGACGGCCTCCCACCGGTCAGACCGCGCGGATCATTGTGGTCAGACCGGCGTTCATCGGCTACCTTTTGCATCGGCGACATCAGGCGAATCGGCTAAGTTTTGGTGATCGGTTACACGGGCGGTCAGACCAGAACTACACGGGTGGTCAGAATGGAGGTGTTCAGGCGGTCAGACCAGCACGTCACCTACGGTCAGACCGTGCGGCATCGAATTGCGAGGGTAAGTCTTATTTCTGCTAAGATTTGTTTTTTGGGTGTACCAACAATTCACTCCCCCTCTTGTTGGCTTAGTCTTGGGTGTTCGATCCTACAAAGATCGACATGTTAATTAATTTCTAGTGAACTTTGACATCATTGCTAGAAGATTAGTAACATGGGTAAGCAACACCTTGCTAATCACATCCCTACGTGACTCTTGTTCGTTGGGTGGCATCATCATGCCCCGGTCCCAAGCTACGCCCCATGGCCCAAAACTGTTTTGATAGCCTTGCTAAGTAAACCAAATGCTCTTGCATGTATATGTCTGACATATACCCCATTGTGTTATGATAGACAATGACACTCTGCTTTGGCAGGCCTACCAATTGACAATCACAACCGTGATAGGTGTAACATTTGGAGAGCATCATTACTACTTAATTTTCTGAGGGATACTATCCTATCATACAAACATATGACATATATGAAAGCAAGAAGAATAGCAATTAATACTGAAATAGTATGGTCCTTTCACATGGTGATCTCCATCTCCATGTCGGTGTAGAGGATCTCCATCTTCATCACCAATCTCCCGAGTGTCCGATGCTGAATTTCTTCAAACTAAACTACTACTATAGAAGCTAGAAATTGAAGATTACATCGACACGCAAGTTGTGAAAGAATATTACATGGATTGCATGTATGAAAGAATATTACATGCATCACACGCATCTCATACATATAATAGGCCATAGCATCTCAAAGCATTCTCTTCAAAAACAAGTAAGACGTACAACGTTTTCTACCTATTGCAGAGACACGATACCGAGATGACTTAAAAGGGGATGCGCACATGGTGGTCCCGCTATCATAGATCCAATCTATGAAATCGCTTATGAAAACTACATCGGCATAATCACATTATGCTGACCCGAGACACTCTCAAGGGACATGATTTGCATAGGCGCAAGGCGGCAGTCATGGTCAGACTACTAAATAGATTCAGCATAATCACATTATACCGTTCCGAGACACTCTCAAGGAACGCCATCCCGAATCCGACTCTTACTGCTTGTTCCTATCCTCTACCGACCCCTATACCGATTGATTTAATCAACCCGTGTGCAAAACTTGTAATGGATCTAATCTACTACAACTCCATATCAACATATGGAACAATCTAAAACCCAGACTACACAAGTCTTGTTATGATACCACTGAAGAGAATGCGTAGGCTACGGAAGCATAAAACAAAGATTTTCTAAGTGCATTCCAGGAAAGCTTGCAAGTAAGGGTCTATAGATTGTTACCATGTGACGTGCAGTGCAGCGGAAAAACTATGTTGGAGTAGACGACCCAACGTACATGACGGGAAGTCTTGCCGGCCTCGGACAACGCTTTACCGACCTTGGACAGCGCCTCGCCCGACCTCGCTGACCTCGGACAGCGCCTCACCCATCCTCGTCGACCTTGGACCGTCTCGCCCGACTTCGCCAACCTCATCGACATCGCGCCAATTCGCCCGACCAATCCAACTTCCAACTACCGAATAATGGATTTGGCTATTTGGAACTCGGGGATCTTCTGATGTCAATGATTACACCGCATAGCGATGTATCTACTGGTATCCACACATCCAGAAAAGGAACGCCGAACACCCGTGTGTTAGCACGCAATGCACGGCTAGGGTTTTGGCTCAAACGTGGACTATGGTTTCCATGGAGAAGTTGATCTGGCTTAGGAGTTGCGCACTTTGATCTCCACCCCTTGCCCTTCTTATATAGAGTTGGCCGACTAGGCCTAAAGGCCCATCAGGATTCTATATTCTATCGAATCTCTATCCGAACTAAGCCATACCCAAGTCAAACTCGAATACTTGTTCCATCCCTTAAGTGTGCGACCCGATAGGTTCATGCAGAACGTATTGACACCAAAGTCTAGCAGCCCCTAGCAGAACGTATTGACACCAAAGTCTACAAGAAGATCAAATCGGCTGAACTTGTAATGTGTGCACAAATCCCTTTTCCTCACGATACCAATTAAGCTATAGGCAAGACACGTGTCATCCTATCAACAACTTAATCATTTACTTGATCCTGTATTGGATTTATGTATCTGATGATTGACTCCTCAATCACCTCATCATGGCCATGCACTACCATAATTCATTACATCGAGGAGCCCAGAGATATCTCTCCCATAGGAGGGGCAAATTCCATCTTGATCATTCACATCCCTCTATATGTTTCATAGCAAACCCAAAGATTACTTTTATAACTACCTAGTTACGGAATAGCATTTTGTAGTCCCCAACTAAGCCACTACACATGTTGGAATGCATGATGATCTTAGGTCTAAGAACTTTACACCAACACTAGTTGAGATCAACTAATGGCACATTAATTCCTTGAAGTGTCTCAGGGTAGGTCTATCCAACAACAAGTTCTCTAACATGTGTTCACTTTTATTGAGTTGGTATCTCCATACCATGATCCATGAGACATGATCATCAATCAATACACGTGCTGATCTTAGAATCATATTTGTTCCATAGATATGATATATGATCAGGGATCATTTAGAAATAGATTTATATTACATAAAAAGTCTCATGAATAAGTCACATACTTATTGATCAATACTAATTATCTATTTCATGGAAAAGAATAATAGTTTATTCATTAATATATAAACATTGATCATGATATCCAACATCTCCATGTTGCCTCCAGGCATATCACTAACACCCGGTCGTGGCCGGAACAACCGTAAGCCTCCGGGCAAAAGTTCTGACCAACTCACCGACCACCACAGGCCTCCGGGCTGTGGCTTCGTCGGCTCCGACGATGGCTTCTGGGCCACCCCCCAGTTGAGGGTCAGAACTACCATAAGCCTCCGCGCAGTAGTCCTGACCATCTTGCCGACTACCACTGGCCTCTAGGTCGTGGCTTTACCGACTCGAGCGATGGCTTTTGGGTCATCCCCCGGTCGGGGTCGGGGTTACCATAAGCCTCCAGGTGGTAGTCTCGATCACCTCGCCGACCATCACTGGCCTTCGGGCCGTGGCTTTGCCGACTCAGGCGGTGGCTTTCGGGTCACTCCACGGTTGAGGGTCCGAACTACCATAAGCCTTCGGGCAGTAGTTCTGACCAACTCGTCAACCACCACTGGCCTCCGGGCCATGGCTTTTCCAATTCGGGCGATGACTTTCGGGCCATCCCCAGGTCAAAGTTGGAATTACCATGAGCTTCCGGGCAGCAGACCCGTTGAACACAGTAATCATTGCAGGACCCAGAGATACGATCGAATCGGAAAAGAAAAATAAAAACCAATCTCACAGACTGGACCCTAGGCATGGATGTACCATCCGACTCTAGGCTCAGGGGCTACACCTGGCAGGTGCACCTAGGCGGTGCACCTGCTGAAATTCGAGCTGCAAAATTCTAGAAACCTGCTAAAGCCCTACTGCGATGCCTTGGGAACCCACTGAAGACGATGAAGAGGACCTTACATCCTAAGGATGGATGTCTCCTCCCCCCAGTCCGACCTCGGCACTCCTTTCTCGGCCTCGTCTCCTCTACCCGACTTCCGGCCTCCTCGGGACAAGACTTGACTTGCAAGGAGGCGAGGAGGGGACAACCCGGCAAGGAATGACGTCACCTGATAGCACAGTACAGGTGGTATCTGCAGAGGAGGGGTCCCAAGGCAGGATAAGGCACAAGACACCCATGATGCACAGGGCCAAGAGAGCATCTCCATGTACCTTTTTTATATGTTGTTTGTACTCACCTTTTTAGATCTTTTAGTCTTAGCTTTCTTGGCCCTCAAGTCCCTTGTAACTTGCCCCTTTGAGCTATAAAAGGGAGGCCAGGATGGGCTAGGAGGGCGATCCGAGTTCAGATCATTCTTAGTTCTTTGCTAGTTCTTGGCCAGCTTGCTCTAATCCCCAAGAACCCTCTCTTGTAAACCTTGTTCATCATCGACCCCAACAAAAAACACTGGACGTATGCCTATTATCCTTTGGGAGGGTTGAACCAGTATAAATCTTGTCTCTCTTGATCTTTGGCTCGTCTTAAAGACTCGAGTCGACCACTAGGTCCTGAGAGGAGGCGCATTCCTGACCACTCACTCACCTCCTTGGGCACCCCCCTCAGAGGAGTGCCGACCTACCCGTCGACACTGCCCCGATGGGACTAGGGGCAAAACCTTGGCGTGGTATGATTGGTTAGAGGGGGTTATGCGAAGGGTCCTGTCATAGTCCCTTTTGGGGTATCATGGTGGTACATCGGCACGCAGAAACGTGTCATGGGGCTGCATCTTGTTGGTACATATGTGAACCTCTGGCCAGAGTTAAAAACTATTCGAATAGCCGTGCCCGTGGTTATGGGCGATCAACTAGATTCACCATGATTAGTCTCATTCTAGTAAATAACTTGATTAATGATACTTCACTAGAATAGATGGTTGGTTGGGCCTGTTGCAACATGGTGTAACGTTGGATAGTGATTATTTTAATACTGCTTAATTACCACTGTTTTACTGCTTTCAACTATTATTGTGAAATGTTGCTTTATGCAATCAAACCCTAGCCGTCCTTCTGAATTATCCTGCATCATACTTTCTCTTTTGGTATGACTTGTTGAGTACCGTGGGTAGTAATCAGTCTTGCTCTATCTCCCCCATCAGAATCAGAGACCGAGGCAGAGGAAGGTTTTAATGAGAAGTAGGCTTTCGTCCAACATCAAGGATTCATGTGGTGTTGGTGCTTCTTCGCAAGAGTGAAGTTTTAGTTTAGCTAGTCGTTTCGTTTTCCACTGCATTTATGTAATCTTTTATATTATTTCTAAGATGTGGATTTCGTAATATCAACAATTGTCGTATGTGTACCCTGGCTAGTCCTAGACAGGGATTTTAATACATGTATAGCTTCAGAAATTCTAGTTTGAATTTTTGGCCATGACAAGTTGGTATCAGAGCCAATCTTTGATCGTAGGACAAGCCAACACAGAAACGTAAATTTTGAAAACCCTTTCATATGCGTAAATTTTGAAAATAGATCTTGATCGTTTCTTTTTTCGAAGGGGATGTCTTTAAAAGTAAAGTCAGTCTAGGGTATTAGGATTCAAGGAAAATGGGTCTAAAGTCAGTTTGAATCTTATTTGTCAGTCAGTCGGTATTACGGGATATGTGTGCTAAGTTAAATTTAGGTGGGAATGGTCGCAATTTTTATCTATGCATTAATTTTAAGCATTGTTTTATTACTTAGATAGTGTCAATAGTGTTTTTATTTGGCATCATGAAAATGTTTCGTGCATAAAAATTCATTTTACTCTTTTATTTTGCTTGAGTCATTTACTGCTTTAGTTTAATTTGGTTTTGAGCATGCATTGATCCCCACCCTTTGTCTTGTATCGATGTCTGGTTATCCCGCTACGCACCGTGGTCAAGGTATGTTGGGCTTTGTAGCAGAGCTGGCCCGCATGAGTGCACTGCCCTCGCGCCTCTCAGTGGCGAGCTGCCTCATCGTGTCCATTTGGAGGTTCATGGCTATGCGGGCACCAGTCTCCCAAACATGGTGGTCACCGCTTCAGGAGGCATGGATGAGAACGCATGCCAGAAAGCTGCTTATCTGATGATGGCTAGGATGAGCGAGATTGTTACGTGCAACAATTCAAACAAGAATTTCCAAAGCTATATGTGTATTAAAAATCCTTGTCCAGGACAAGCCAGGGTACACATACGATAATTGTTGATATTACAGTTTCACATCATAAAAACGTTACAAAAAGATTACAAAAGAGCAGCGAAAAAAAGGGAGTAAACCTAGTCTTGACGCTTGCAGCGTGCCACCTTCCACTCCACAAGCATCTTCCAGAGTGTAGGCTAAGCCTACTCATCATCGACGTCTTTGGCTTCTTTGGGCACTGGCTTTGGTGAAGAGGCAAGGACGAGTACTTCCACGTACACAGCAAGTCATACCGGAAGAGAGGGGGTATGAATGCAAGGGCAGACAAGGATTTGGCTAGGGTTTGCTTTTTAGCGCAAACAGCTAACATTTTCACAAACTATGGAGTTGAAGACAGAAAAACATTTGTAAAAAAGGTATTTAAGTAGTATTATTTTGCAACACTGTCCAACGTTATCCCCACATTGGGATAGGACCAAACTATCCATCTATACTTGTCAAGTTCCATTAATCTGGTTTTAGCAGTGTGAGACTAATCACGGTGAATCCGTTCGATCGCCCATAACCGCGGGCACGGCTACTCGAATAGCTTTACTCTGATCAGTGGTGTACAACTGTACCCATAAGACACAGCTCTACAACACATTTCCATGTGCTAGAATACCGCCACGGTACCCCAGAAAAGGACTATGATAGGACCTTTCTGTTAGTGATATGCCCTAGAGGCAACATGGAGATGTTGGATATCACGTCAATGTTTATGTATAAATGAATAAAGTGTTATTCAGTTCCATGAAATAGACATCTTGTATTGATCAATAAGTACGTGACTTATTTATGAGACTCGATATGTATGAATCTATTTCTAAACGATCCCTGATCATATGTCATATTGTTGGAACAAATATGATTCTAAGATCGGCATGTTTATTGATCGATGATCATGTCTCATAGATCATGGGTATGGAGATACCAAATCAATAAACATGGACATATGTGTTAGAGAACACATTGTTGGATAGACCCACCATGAGACACTACAGAATTAATGTGCCATTAGTTGGTCTCGTGTAGTGTTGGTACAAAGTCCTTAGACCCGAGATCACCATGGATTCCAACATGTGTAGTAGCCTACTTTGGGACTACCAAACGCTATTCCGTAACTGGATAGTTATAAAGGTAGTTTTCGGGTTTGCTATCAAACATGGAGTGGGATGTGAGTGATCAAGATGGAATTTGCCCCTCCTTTGGAGAGATATCTCTGGCCCCTCGAGGTAATGGATTATGGAAATGCATGGCCATGCTAAGTTGATTGAGGAGTCAATCAACGGACGGATAATCCAATACGGTTCGAGTGAATGGTTAAGCTATTGAAGGGATGGCACACATCTTGCCTATAGCTTAACTGGTATCGTGAGGCAAAGGGATTTGTGTACACATTACAGGTTCAGAGCCGATATTATATTCTTGTATACTATGGTGTCAATATGTGCTGCTAGGCGCCGCTATTCACAGGTCGGCTGAGTTGGACTTGAGCCGACGATCGGCTAAGTTAGACTATAGCCGAAACCGAGTATACCTGAACCTACAGGGTCACACGCTTAAGGGGATAGAATAGATATTCGAGTTGGACTCGGATACGGCTCGATCGGATAGGGATCCGATCGGATAGAGTCCTATTGGCTTACGACGTATGGGCGGCCAACTCTATGAGATACGGATGAGATCCGATTCAAAATAGAGTCCTAGTCGGCCACTAGTCCCAGTCGGCCAACTCTATATAAAGGAGGGAGGGGTGGAGAGCTGTATAGACATCAATTGCATCGCGTGCAACAGAAGTCGCCGAGATCAATCTCCACGGAAACCCTCCCCACTTTCGAGCCAAACCCTAGCCTTGCATCGCGTGCTAGCACACGGGTGTACGGCGTTCGTCCCCGGACGTGTGGATACCGCAGAGGCGCTGCTACGTTGCGCGCTGTTGATCGGCTTCGGATCGGCTGCAATCGGAGCGATCGGCTGTGGTGGAATCGGCTGCGGTCGGGCGCATCAGAGCGAGGCGTGAGAACGCGGCCGGATGACTCGAATCGGCTGATTGGCGAATCGGCTGTCTCCGAGAATCGGCTACACTGTTCCGGATCGGATTGCCCTGATTGGTTATTCCGCTGCACTCTACTCCAATCGGTAACGATCTATCGGCCCTTACTTGCAAGTGTTCCTGGTTTGCGCGGTAAAAGTTTTTGTTTTTGGCTAGCGTAGCCTCCGCGTAACCCTTCACTTTCGTATAACCCCCCTCTAACCAAGTGAACCACACCAAGGTTTCGCCCCCACTCCCAACCGGGCAGAGGGCTGCCCCCCGAGTGCCGTGGTGAATCCGGCAGCCTAGCAACCGGTAAGCCCCTGGCCGACTGCAACTCCATCACGCTCACCCTTGCCAGGGAACGTTGGCTAGGGGAGGCTACACTACGGGACCCACAGTTGCCCATTCTGGCTTGTGGTTAGTATGATATTTCTTCCAGGGTTTCTCGTGAACCGGTCCTTAATTACCATGGGCGCGACTATTCAAAACCAATGTGCCCACAGCCCACCATTTGCCATATTTTAGTTGTTTATCGTGAACACAATGTCACATGACTAAGTCCTTCGTTTCATGCGTACAAAATAATGTAATTTAGGTGAAATAATCCATTTAGTGTGCTAGTTGATCAAAGTAGGGCAAAGCATATCTTAGGACAATATCTAGTCACATTATTGCCCAGGTTGTATCAAAGGTTTAGGCTAATCAAGACTTAAGGCTGAGTACTAATAATAGAGGTGTAATATTTCCAATGAAATGACATTATAAAATAAATGCAGTTTAACAGAATAAACGAGGTATTTTAGGAAAATAGGTACAATATGATCAATAATGAAGCGTAACTTGCCTTGCTCTTCGATCTTGGGAAACTCCACAACGACTTCGAAGTAAACGGGTCGGCGCGAAGTAAATGGGTCGGCGGAACTACCAGGATATACACGACAAACAAGGCACTCAACAAAACATGCTAAAAGTCTACTAAAACAGGGAACAAAACTACTTTTAATGGATTCTTGGCATTTTTATGAATTTAATAAAATTTGAATGGATTTAAACAGAGCTTGAATTGAAAATATATGAATTTTAGAAGATTAACTGTGTTTATTACTAAAGCAAAAAAATCCTTAACAAATTATTGCGCAATAAATCCCGAGGCTTGCATCAGCGGCTAGGGCTGACGTTAGTGGCCGAATGCTGACGTCATCGGCCATGAGAGCATTGATCCACGGTGGACCGGGTCCACGGGCCGAGAGGCGGCCGACGAAACCACGCAGCGCATGCGCTGCCGATGCGGTGCAACCATGGCGGCCACATGGCTTGCCATGTGGGCAGGTAGGATCGGGCGGTCCTAATCTGCCGAGGCAGATCGGACGGCCGGGAATAGGCAAGGGGTGGCGTGACGGCCGGCAACGACGCGCAGCGGCCGGAGATCGGCCGGCGCCATCGGAGCGGCGGCGCAGGACGGTGGAGTGGCCTGGTTTGCGCGTGGGTGAAGCCACCCGCACGCGTGTATTAATGGTCGTTAAGTCATGGTTCTGACCGTCACAGACCTTGGAAATAAAAGGGAAATAGCGTCCGCTACTGGCATTTAGGTTTAGAATTAATAAAGTTCCACATGTCCTTGGACTTTAGATGCTTGCAGGAACATTTATCACTTAATCGAGGCAAAGTTGAGCTCACGTGGCGAAGAAACACAACTCCAACAAATTAGCGATCGCCACATCAGATTCCCATGGATCGGAGGGCCCACAAGTTAGGTGAAACCGACTTAGGATGGGACCAAACCACCGGGAACCACCATAGGGGCCCACATGGCAGCCTCAGGAGAAACTAGAAAGGCGGTGGCGAAAGGCGGTTGTGGGGGTTCGGCCGAACCACCCTTGAGCCGAACGCCACCGACATTTGATGTGTCACCTCCTCATTGGCTTCCAAGGTCAGTAAGGTGGGTATGGCGGTTGGAAACTGCCAGACAACCATCATTGGGAGGCTATAAAAGGCGGAGCTCACTTCGGTTCAACGCACACCACAAGAAGAAGATCCTACAAGTTCTATCTTTGTCATATAGGCTAGTGGAGTTAGGAAGTAGTTTAGAGTTCTTTTCGGTTCCCGGGTCGCCTTCGACATTCAGGTATGTCTTCAGTACTCTTCTTCCTTTGTACGACTTTGAGCTTAATAAAGATATTATCTTCTAGTTAATATGAGTGTGGTACTTCTTATGCTTTAGTAGATAAGAGAGTTCCATTATTAGTTTAATTCATAGTCTTGTTATGTTTACGCGAGTAATTCTATTGCCACGGACACGGTCCAATGAGCAATTAGGATGTAGGTTTGCCTTTATCTTGCTCATGAAAGGTAGAGGTATTTATGGTAATGTAAACATGGTGCTTAGATTATTCCATAGATATTGGTTATGACCACTTCCCACGGGTGAGAGGTAGGTGGCAGGTGGTGACAGCCCTGTCCGTCCTTTGTATTCCTCCACATTCAGATTTGTTGTAGGGTGGACGGTAAGAGATCGCTTCATGATGGCAGGCCGGGCCACTGGGCGGCCATATCCCCGTAGTCCTGGGAGGATAGAACTGGGTTTAGGCATAGCTAGAATAATTAATTAAACTATGTACTCTAACTAGAAGAACTATAGGAACCTGACTCTAATTACTACTCTCCACTTAGCGCTAGTGTATTATTTATCTAGGACTCTTCTGTGTGTGTCACACTACCTTTATCATATAATTATCTTACCCGTGTCTGGACTAAGGTATATCATCTATAGCTTATGAATATCCATGGCATCATAGTATTCACTTCAAGACCACAGTCTTTCTTTGGGATAAGATAAATAATGTTACCCTTGGAATACTCCCTGGGTGAAATGCCACAACGGTATATCCACGCGCTTGCGGATTTATCTGTGAACATAAGAAATACCAACAAGCATTTCTGGTGCTGTTGCCGAGGAATACAATGGTCTAGGAAGAAATAATAAGTGCTTGGATATCATATACTTATATTTGTCTTACCTTTGCTCTAGCAGCTTATCTTTGTCTGTTTTCTCTTTTATGTAAAAATAGGGTAGTGGATGACCGGTTTCTACTTGCCGGATAAATCCAAATCCAGAGGCCCTTGTGAGAAGAGTTCGACCTCGTGTCGTCCCTCCTCAAATTTTCCTCTCGGTAGTTAAACCAAAGGTCATGGCATCATCGGGATCAAAGACTATCCACTATTTCTCAGCACCCTCAGCTGAGAATGTCCGTACTGGACCAACAATCAACACTGGGGAGGCCAACTTTGAGATCAAGACAGGTCATATAACCATGGTGCAGGCCAATCCCTTCTGTGGGAAGGCCAACGAAGACGCCAACACTCATCTCCAAACCTTTCTGGAGATCTGCAACACTTTCACCATCAAGGGAGTCACACAAGATGCCATCCGACTCCGGTTGTTTCCGTTCTCCCTCATCGGGAGAGCAAAGCAGTGCTTCTACGTGAACCGAAGTGCTGTAGACACCTGGGACAAGTGTTCTAATGCGTTCCTTGCGAAGTTTTTCCCGATGGACAAAACCAATGCTCTTTGTGGAAAGATTTCGAGTTTTTAGCAAGCATCTGATGAGTCGATCCCAGAGGCATGGGAGAGGTTCCAGGAGTACATCCTGGCATGCCCTCACCATGGCATGGATGATTGGCTTCTCATTCAAAACTTCTACAACGGGCTGACTTCGACGGCCCGTGATCATATTGATGCTGTTGCTAGAGGAGCTTTCTTCTCGTTAACGGTCGGGAGTGCGACCATCTTAATTGAGAAGATGGTCTCCAATCTAGGATGGAGCGACGATCGTCTCTAGTCCAAGAAGCGTGGTATGCATACCGTCAAGGAGACGGATATGCTAGCCGCCAAATTAGACCTCTTACTAAAGAAATTCGAGGACAAGACTGAAGGAGTCTAGGCGGTGGACGCTCGCATGATGTGCGAGACGAGTGGCAACACTGGCCATTCGGGGAATAATTGCCCCGAGACCAGCGCAGATGTTTGTTACCTGAACAACAATGGCTACTGTCCTCAAGGAGGTCAAGGGTGTAATCAGCAACGCCCGTACCATCAAGGAGGTAACAATTCTACTCATGCTTTCAATCCTAATCAACCCTCCTTGGAAGATCTTGTCTTAGGCCAAGCTAAAATTAATGAGAACATTTCTAGGAAACTAGCGGCCAATGACAAATCCTTGGAAAGTATCAACACTAAAATGGAAGCCTTTTCTTTTGCTATTAAGAACCAGCTAAGCTTTAACAAAATGCTAGAAACTAAGTTAGCTCAGTTGGCTGCTGCTATCCCTTCATTTGAGGCAAGGAAGGTACAAGGGCAACCCGAGGCTTCTCTTGAAAATGTTAGTGCGGTGACCGCACGAGGGGGTAAAACGTTGGCACCTTTTTTGGCGAGGAAGTGAACACGATCAATACACCTAAAAGCCCTGCGATGATATTGGAGTCGCCAACCACCCTTAACTAGCAAAGAACTAAAGCAAGATGGGTTTTATAGATTAAACCGGCTAGCAAAGATGATTTGTATAGGACGATAGATAAACACCCATCTCGTGGGCAAACGGAAGGTTTCAGGAGAAACCTACAAAGAGGTGTCGCACTCTCGCAGCGGCGACAGACGATTTATAGCGCAAATAGACAAAGATGGACGAACTAACGTATAAAAAGTAAAAGAATGATTCAATTGGCTAAAAACTAGAAACTAGATTGATCTTGTGTGCTGTGTATTGCTATTTTGCCAATTGAACCGGCCTTAGCCCTTAAACAGGGGTTGGCCTTGCCTTCTACAGGCCCTCCTCCACATCCAATTCAGGATAGACACCTTTGGAAACCCGAAACATGCCGTATGGATCAAGGAAACCCGAGTACCGATAAAATCGACTCATTTTCGGACTCTGCCGGTCAGACCGGCCACATGTCACTGGTCTAACCGGCCCTTAAGCCGAGTCTGACCGGCCCACACATGGCAGTCAGACCGGTCCTCTCGAGGAAACCGGCAGAATTTCCAAACATTGGCAATTTCCCTATTTCAATCCTAGGTGCCAATTTTGGGTCTAAACACATGCCCCCTGCCTTTTATGATGAACATCGTGAACCTAAAAGCATAGAACATGTTATCTTAGGGCGATAATCCATATTACCGGCCATAAAACTTCCTAAGCATCTTGCCAAACGCTCGGGAAGTACTTCTTCAAGTATTTACCATTGATAGCTCGCTGAAAACGTTCTCCTTGAAGTGTCTCCAGAAAATAGGCATTCCCTTGAACGATTCCGCATATCCGATATGTTCCTTCCCAACTCGGTGACCACTTACCACATTCTTTAGATCGAGAACCCAAAGGCAAAATTGTCTTCCATACCAAGTCTCCTACTTGGAACGTCTTTGCTTTCACCCTTTTGTTATATGCTTTAGCCACTCTCTTCTTCTCTTTCTCTATTTCTTCCAAAGCTTTCAAATATTTGTCGACCACTTCATCAAGATTATCTCCCATCAAAGACAAATCGTCTTGCTTTATATATCGAATAGAGCCAGGATTCACCTCAACCGGTAAAATGGCTTCTTGTCCATAGACTAGCTCAAAAGGGGTTACCTTGGTAGCACCATGTTTAGATATTCTATGTGCCCATAATGCCTCAGAAAGTACCTCATGCCACCTCCTTGGATGTTCTTTGATCCTCTTCTTGATTAACTTTAGCAAATTTTTATTACGGCTTATCCATTAGCCTGAGCGTAGTAAGGAGAAGAACTCAACAATTTAATACCATAGGATTCGGCAAGTTTTTTTACCTCTTTGGACACAAAATACGCTCCTTGATCCGTAGTCAACGTTTGAGGAATGCCGAATCTATGTAGAATATGCTTCAAAATAAAGTCAATTTCCTCTGTATGAGTCATATTCTTGAGCGGTACGGCTTCGGCCCACTTGGTAAAATAATCCATCGCAAGTAGCACGAACCGATGCCCTCTCGATGACGAAGGATAAATCTGACCAATGAAATCTAAAACCCAACCTCAGAACGGCCATGGTTTAATAATAGCATTCCACACCGCAGCTGGTGCCAATTGAAATTGCCAAACCGTTGACAGGCTTCGCATCCTCTATAATATTTGAAACAATCATCAATCATCTTCGGCTAATAGAACCCCGCTCTCCTAAGCAACCAATTCATTTTATGGGCTGATTGATGAGTTCCGCAAATTCCTTCATGTACCTCTCCCATAGCGACTTTAGATTGATCATTGTCTAAACACTTCACTAACACTCCATCTATATTTTGGCGGTATAATTCTCATCAAGCAAAGTGTACTTAAACGCTTGCCGCTGAATTTTTCGATCAACCTTAAGGCTAGGATCTTTCAAATATTGAATCAATGGAATTCTCCAATCTTCTGTTGTTTCCAAGGTACAAATATCCGAACTCAAAATTAATTCAACTTCTGCATCAAATGAATTGTGCCCCCCAGCACCTTCTGTGAACCCGGTATGACCGGCCAAGCAACGCCGGTCAGACCGTTGACAACCCGCGGTCAGACCAGCGGTAATGCGCCGGTCAGACCGACTGCCATCCGCGGTCAGACCGACAGCAGTGCTCCGGTCAGACCGCCTACGGTCTGTATCCCTACCAATTCGATGACGAAGAACCATAATCAAGCACCGGTTTCTCTAATATGAAAAATATCCCTCTTTTGATACTATAACCAGATGCTTGTTGAGCCAAGTCGTTCGCTCTAGAATTTTCACTCCTAGCTATATGTTTAATGGCAAAATAATCAAAATTAGCAATAGTATTCAAGCATTGATCTAGATACCTGTTTAGCGACCCATCGAAGCACTTGTAAACCCCGACAACTTGTTGCACCACCAATTCTGAGTCACCAAACGCTTCTACGTGTGTAGCTCCAACGATCTTCACCACTCGTTTCGGCATCTAAAAGACGACGACTCAAATATGTGACTATATATTCTTTGCCATCTTCCTCTTGTGTCAAAACGGCCCCAGTGACTTTATCTTCAGTGGCAATGTATAACCGAACGAACTTCCGGCTTTAGGCGCTCGAACCACGGGTGGAGTAGATAACTATTTCTTCAATCCCTCAAATGCCTTTTGGTGTTTTGCCCCCCAAGTAAAATCGGCTTCTTTTTTCAAACGTAAGATAGGAACAAAAGCATCGATTTTACCTGCTAGGTTAGATATAAATCTCCTCAAGTAATTTACTTTACCTAACAATTTTTGAACTTCTCTTTTGCATGTCAGCACCTTGAAATCTTGAATTTTCTCAACCTTCTTAGGATCAATCTCAATTCCCCTCTCATGTACCATGAATCCTAAGAACTTCCCCGCCGACACACCAAAAGCCCACTTGAGTGGATTCATCTTCAAACCATACTGGCGCATCCTCTCAAAAGCTAACCTCAAGTCGGATATATGACCATCCATGCCATCCGATTTGACAACAATATCATCAATTTAGATTTCTAAGATAAACCTAGCAAATCATGGAAAATCAAGTTCATTGCTCTTTGATACGTTGCACCAGCATTCTTTAATCCAAACATCATGACAACCCACTCAAATAATCCAACGAAACCCAGACACCTGAAAGCCGTCTTGTACATATCCTCTTCTGCCATAAAGATTTGATTGTAGCCAGCATTACCATCCAAAAAACTAATCACCTTATGACCCGAAGCATCATTTATCAACATGTCGGCTATAGGCATAGGATATTCATCTTTAGGAGTTGCTTTATTCAAATATCTAAAGTCTATGCACACTCTAATCTTGCCGCTCCCCTTCTTTTCCACCGGAACTATGTTGGACACCCATTCCACGTACCAGCAAGGCCTAATAAATAAACCCCGCCATCAACAATCGGTCTATCTCTTCTTTGACACGATCATATACAAGGGGGTTAAAGTGACGAGGAGGTTGTTTATAGGGCCTATATCCCGATTTTATAGGAAGCCGATGCTCAACAAGATCACGGCTAAGTCCCGGCATCTCATGGTACTCCCACGCAAAACAGTCAACATACTCTTTAAGGAGCTCGATTATTTTAACCTTATAATTGGCTTTCATGTTTTTGTTTACAAAAGTCGGCCTTGGAATACTTTCATCTCCTATATCCACTTCTTCTAATGGATCGGCCGATGTCAACCCTTGACCAAGTTTCTCTACTTCGTCAAAATCTTCAATGTGGTTTCTCCAATATCGTTCTTTGTAGACCAATATTAATGCACCCTCCTTTGCAACCACTCTAAATTGGCTTCTTTACTCATCATATAAAGTAATACCACCTAGACGTGCTAAACTAGCCGACTTTACAGAGATAGGCACAAAGCCATCTTTACAAACACTAATAAAATCAAAGCTAGAAAGATCTAACCCTTATAAGCACTGCATATTCCCATGTTGCCACCACATCGAAACATCGGCCATTGCAAGATCAGCCGATGCATCCGCTTGAACAACTTCAACATCATCATCGTCCCATTGAATCAAACATTGGTGCAAAGTAGAAGGAACACAACAGTTGGCATGAATCCAACAATGCCCCAAAATAACACTATAATTATCTTGCACCTCGACGATGAAGAAAGCGGTAGGCAACGTCTTGTTTCCCATTATGAGCTCTACGGACAGGACTCCCCTGGCCTCCGTCGATTCACCACTAAAGCCGTTGAGTATCATATTGGTTTTCTTCAACTCAGCTTCTTCACGACCCAACTTCTTAAATAGCGAATATGGCATCAGGTTCACAGCGGCACCTCCATCCACTAACATCCTTGAGACCGGCTTCCCATCAATATGACCTTCAAGATAAAGAGGCTTCATATGACGGTTAGACTCATCGGGCTTCTCGAAAGCCGGATCTCTTCGACCTAATCAAAGTTGAGCAACCTCAGCCTTCTCCATTGCACAAACCTCCATGGGCAACATGCACACCATACTGATGTCCATGCTTTCACTCGGCGATGACACCTCTGCTGATTGTTCACTTTCTTCCTTCTCTTCCTCTTCTTCCCGAACAACCATCGGATCTTCACCCTTCGTCGATTTGGATTTCCATTCCTTCATTGGCGGTGGTCGCAACTCATCAAATCTTCTGTCTCTCCATTCATCGGTATCATTTTCTTTCAACTCACAAGCCCGAAGACGTTGCAACCTTCTCCTTTGCGTAGCCGTCAAATCCAAATCCTTAGGCATCCACTATGGTTTCGGTTGCGTACCAGGAGGTATATAATGCCCCCATTGTTCATTTGCAAAGAAGAGGCAAAACCTGAACCGCTTCCAGAAGACCGGCGGTCAGACCGGCGCTGGTAACCGGTCGGACCGGTCTTGATCCTGTGGTCAGACCGGTCAGAGGACCCGATCAGACCGGCTTTATAGCTTCGGTCAGACCAGCCATCAGGCCTGGTCAGACCGGCCAGCAGGCCTGGTCTGACTGCTCTCCCGCACAGAACCCGTGCTGACTTCGGTTCGATCACCAAAAACCATCTTAGCTTTCTCCTCAGATGGTATCAGCACATCATGGGACCCTATCTTGACAGTGACCACCTCCAAAGTCCACTCTTCAGCCTTAATACGCTTTTGCGCCCTCTTTTCTTCTTCGAACCGATTCGTCGATGGAAGTCGTCTTCGATTTGATGAAGACATGCGCTCATGTACTGTTCTCCTCTCCCTTCCACATCCTTGATGAGATTGCATTTGAGGCATATGATTATATATTGGTGGAATCGCCCCCCATAGCATAAAATAAGGGAAAGGATATCCCGGCGGCGGCATTGGGCAAGGCCCCCATGGCATGTCTTGAGGACAATGCGGGAACGGTGGTTCCAACGCCCTTGGCGAATGACCAAATCGCTCCCTAGGAGGTGATCTTGGCCTCTTGCCCTCGTTACGCTCCTTCTTTATGCTTCTCTTCTCATATTTGTTCAAGAGCATATCAAAAGTCACCTTTGACTTATGGGGTTTTCTTGCAGTCGAAGATTTATCTTCATTTTTCTTCCAAACACCAACCTCCGGACTCTCCAATGACAACCTCCTTCCCCTTAGTAGATTTGGCTTGCTCCGGCCGAATCAATACCCTTTTGCCATCGAGGTCAATCACATTAACATGAAAAGGATCACTGTCAAGCTTCATCTTGGAGGCCTCAGTAAATTTCAACCGTCCTTCCTCTATGGCTGATTGAACCTGTCGACGAAAAACATTACATTCATTAGTAGAATGAGAATAAGAATCATGCCACTTACAGTAGGATCGACGCTTCAATTCTTCTACTCAGGGTATGACATGGCCTTTAGGCAGTTTAATATGCTTTTCTTGCAAGATATAATCAAAGATTCTATCACACTTGGCCACATCAAAACTATACTTAATCTCACTTTGTCGATCCTTGCGAGGAGTCGGCGTCAAGCTAGAGCAAACAAAAGGCTTGCTCTTATTAGTCCAAGACCACTCAACAACATACATGTCATGATCGCCCTCATCATCATCAGAATCACTATCAGGGCAATCAGTCATGCTAGCATGAGGTTTCTTATCACTGGGCCTAACAAATTTTTTACTATCTCTGACCTGGCTTTCCTGAGCCAGAGCCTTTTGCATAACCTCACTAACATCAAGAAATTGCTGGCCATCTAGCCTTTCCTTAATAGGAGCAAGTAAAGCACTAAAAGCAAGATCAGCCAAATCCCTCTCAGTTATATTTAAACGAAAACATCGGTTTCTAGCATCTCTAAATCTCTTGATATAATCAGTAACAGATTCATTATAATTTTGCCTAACCGATGTTAGATCACATAACCTAAGCTCGGTTTCACCAGTACAGAAATAATCATGAAATTTCTGTTCTAATTAAGCCCAGGTATGAATAGAATTTGCCAGTAAAGAAGTAAACCATGTAAAAGCAGTACCGGACAAAGATAAAGAGAACAAACACAATTTAAAAGCATCTAAGTTACTAGCTTCTCCATATTGTGGTAAAAATTGGCCTATGTGCTCCCATCTAGTCCTATTATCCTCACCACTAAATTTAGTGAATTCAAGAACTCTATAACCGCGAGGATATGGGATGTTATCAAAATAGTCAGGATATGGCTTTTGGTAAACCTTAGCGCGATTCCTGGGCTCAATTCCAAATGACTCTCTAATAATGTTTCTAATTTGCTCCTCCATATATTCAGGCCATGGCAGATTGGGGAAGTTCGGCGGCCTAAAAAGTGGTTGTTGCAGCGCAATATTGCCATATTGGCCATACCTAGTATCTTGCGGATACCCTCTATTGGGATCATTGTATTGATTAGGAATCTGTGAAGGAATTTGTGCATGGACAGTAGCTACAGGGGAGTTGTGCACAGGAACGAGGTATAAAACCGAGTTACCCATGATTGGATCTGTTTCCTGTATCGGCACCAGAGCACCGTCTGATCGGCCATGGGCCCAGTCTAACCGGTAGTGTATTGTGCGGTTTGACCGGCTACATAGCCGCCGGTCGGACCAGTGAAGGGGGCGGTCAGACCGGCCTGTGGGCCGGTCTGACTGACATGGGGGAAGGTCGAGCCGGCCTATTGACCGGTCTGACCGATGTAGGGTGTGCCGGTCCGACCGGCCGTAGGGCCGGTTAGACCGACAGAGGCGGCAGAGCTCACCCCCTCATGTTGCTGCGTGATCGCCCCATCGGTTTTGCTAAATATGTGATGCACGGTGGCCTGACTAGCACTTGCAACAGAGGTAGATGGTAAATCGGCCATAGGAAAGCTGGATTTAGAACCCATATAAGCATTAATCATCCTATTAAAGCAAGTCTCCGTAGCAGATTCAAGTTTGTTATTGACGACGGTGGTGACGGACTCATCCACCGAACTTGCTATGAGATTTTGAATAGGAAGAGCTAGATCATCAGTACTTACCTTATCACGGATGACCTTGAGCGGACTCCCGGGCATAGGACCACACCTTGACGGGTCTTGGTGCATGATTTGTCCAAAACCTCCTGCGTGATCGCCTTGATCCGCTCCTCCATGATCTTGCGCGCCTCTCCATCGAGATCATCCCAAGATATATGGACAACATTAGATGGATTCACCTCTTGCTCAACTTGTTTCGACATGGCAGCGTCGAAATTGGAGATGGTGTTCGCAGACTTCCCCAGTGGAGTCGACCGGTCCTCTGGAGGAAACCGGTAGATTTTTCAAACATTGGCAATTTTCCCTATTTCAATCCTACGTGCCAATTTTGGGTGTAAACAAAAACCACTCATGATCCGCCATATCCTAACAATGCAGGGAAGGCAAAAGAGATATAGGGTGAGCCGTCCAATATTCAGAACCAAGTTCATGAGGGAACACCCGCACCGGAGGAATTCCATGATACCACATAATGGTCATTCCCTCATCGCAACAGGAAGCCAACCGTGGACGAGCAGTTTGCTCGTTTGTTGGGGTCATCTGGAAAATCCATATCAATGTTCCATTGATGGAAGCAATGCAAGTACCTATGTACGCTCGCTACCTTAAAGACATCCTCAACAACAAGAGGCCGATGCCTACCGCGGAAGTTATCAAACTGATGGATGAGTGTAGTGCCGCTATGCTCAACCAACTTCCTAAGAAGAAGAAGGATCCGGGGTGTCCCACAATCGCCTATTCGATTGGGACACAGCAATTCGACCACACCTTGTGCGACCTTGGAGCTAGCGTCAGCCTCATGCCCAAGGAGGTATTTGATCGGCTGAACTACACCATGCTGGCATCAACGCCAATGTGACTGTAGCTGGCTGATTCGTCAGTCTGCTATCCGGCGGGAATCACAGAAGACATACCGGTGAAAATCCGGGGATGTTTCAATCCCGTGGATTTCGTGGTGCTCGACATGGATGTTGAAAAGAGGGCCCAATACCAAGAATATTAAGGAGGTCAAAATTAAGCCCCCGAAGATGGACATCATGATCAAATTCCAGCATTCCTTCATGATCAAAATTAAGCCCCCAAAGAATATTAAGACTTCATGGAAAAGGAGTCACCGTCTCCAAAGGAGAATCAAGAAAGAAAGGCGGGCAGTGCCATTTGAGCCATCGCCAAAGTCCAGCATTCCTTCTACCACACCGGACGAACAAAAAAAGATCAAGAAGGTGTGGCAAGTGAAGTTGTCTGCGTCCGCTTCTCCGAGATTGGGCGATGCACAAGCTTAAACAAGCGAAGAAAGTCCGGCTCGTTGGACTTGAAACGAGGAGCCCTAGCCGACAGGTAAAATCGGTATGTATCCCATATTTAATTTCCAAAACCATATTTACTTCCCTTAATTTTGATTCTTGCATAATCAAGCATGGCATGTTTACTCTTTCCTCTCATGCTTAGAATTTTTTTTGAAATTAGGATTTTTATATTGAAGAAATTATTGTTCTTATCATGGCTAAACTTTAGCCTTGGATTCCACTCATCAAACATGCACTAGTCTGATTAGAATCATGTGAGCAAGCATTGGAACCTTGGGTGAGGGCCAAACCCCACCACTTTGGTTCGGCCGAACCAGCATGGGGTCCAATAATGGTCAAATATTTAGGTGTAGTGGGTGATGATGTGGAGATAAGAAATCCAAAGTTTGGAGGAGAGTGGAGCACTCCTTGGTTCGGTCGAACCAAGGGTGTCATCCCTCTATAAAAGGGAAGGTGGGGAGGTTCATCTCCTTGCACCAACTTGAGCTGCTATAGTGTGCCCTTAAGTTCCCTTCTCCTTTCTAGAGTTATTTTCAATATGTTCTTCCTAAGTTCATAAAATATATTTCCCTAAGTTTTTTTTTGCATTTCAGAGTTACCTTTGTGGGTGTTGTCATGCAAGAACGATTTGTGGTGGTGACCAAGCTCCACAAGAACGATTGACTTCGGACAGCTAACATAACGTTGTGCTAATACTTAACCCGTCCCGAGTGTTCTTGTGTGCCTTGTTCTTTTCAGCTGCAAGATGAAGAAAAGTGTCAAGCGGTTGTTCGGTGCAATTCGTAAGGGATCGGGATCGAGCTCGGGCCATTCCAGCTATGCTCCGTCCCCCGGTCATGTGCATAGCCTGGCAATGCAGGATGTTCAACAAGCCACTCCCTCAAGAGGAGAAGGAAGTCATCATGCTTCCTCTCTCATCCATGACACTGAGCTCGATTTAAAAGACGAGCGAGAGAGACAGGCATGCGTCCTACTCAAGGACTAGATATTCACTCCTACGTGAGCATATGATCCGGAAATGCTCAGTATGATAGGTATGGACTCTGATTTCATCTTATTTGGCAATCAATAGGATGCAAAATTTTGCTCATGTGGAGGAAGAAGGTTCACGCCTTCTGACCATCCAATTTCTATGCACTTTGAAAGAAATTGTAGGTTGTATTTCTTTCCGATTATTCGGGAGGGAATATTACTACACATGGAAAGAATTTAGCCTATTGCTTGGTTTCGCTCATCAGTGTTCTGTTGAGTGGGAATCAAAATTGTCAAACTTTGATAAACATAGTTTTTGACAAAGTATATGAGGAGAATCCTTTTGTACTAAGCCAAGAGTTAATGACATTCATAATCCTACTCTAAGACTGATGCATAAATGGTTAGCATTTACCGTTTTTCCTAGAGAAGATGTCCGACCTGTTAGGATAGATGAGTTGATGATTCTTTATGCCATCGTGAAAAAGGATTAAAATCTCTCTGGTTAAAGCAATGATTAAACAATGGTTAGAACAATTTAGGATGAAGGGGCTTATACAATACACTTCATTAATTACTCGCACTGCTCGTCATGTCGGAGCTTTGGGGAATGTGAAACTCTTGTACATCACCAAGCCCCATGAACTTATAGATGCAGAGTATTTACTGAAGGGCCATACTTTGAAGCATGGCCCCGATGGATCTCTTATTTTCTTCTTCCCCGGATATACAAATGAAGTTCTGCTTCCTAACTCGGAATTCATTTGTATAAGTGCCGGGCGCTAGCCATTGCTCTCCATCCAAGAGAGATTGCCCGTAGGAGTAGTATTTTAGGCACGATCACAAGGAGCAGGTCTAGAAGAGCTGCTATGGAGGAATAACCACAACCGTCTCCACAACAAGTGTAGGAGCCGGGGTGGGCTCCTACTGGGTATGCATCCGGTTGGGACCAGCCTCAGAAATATTATGAGGCGGGAGGCTCTTCATGGCAGTAAGCTAACAGTGCTCAATGGGCACACGGACCTGGCTGGCACCATGAACAAGCCACGGAGTCGTCAAGCTCCAGTGGTTTGCCTCCATTGTACGGAGTTCCACGTTCGTTCTCGGCACGAGGTTTTCGTAGCCAAGAATACGCGAAAATCACTGAATGACTAGGAACGTTGGACATGAGGACTACAGAGATGCAAGATGAACTTCATCAGCTTCATCAGCATGTTCAAGGGACTTAGTAGTGGTAGGACCATGCCAATCAGTGGCAGTAGCAGACCGCTGATCAGCTTTTGGAACTCAACTCCAATTTGCAGCAGAGCTAGTCTGACGTGTTGGTGTACTTTCGGTCACAAGGGTTTAATCCCAATTGCGGTCCGTAAGTACAAGGATAAGCTTGGGGGAGGATCCCCACATGAGGTATCCCATATCCCTTTGTTTTATTTCTTTCTTTCCATTACGTCTAAAAAAATCTAAAAATTAAAAATGCCAAAAATATAATAATGTAGACATGCTTGATAGGAGTGCTAATTCCTCACCTTTGGATATGATGAATAGTTGCTCTGTTTTAATTCTCTCCTGTTCCTAGTTTACAACTTAGCATTCTCTAAGTTTTGAGTTTGTTAGCTTTGGTATGACACCATGAACTTAGAAACTTGTTGGCAGCAATTGCATGATCTAAATCTAGGTTGTTGTGAAATATGAGATGGAAAGAGTAGAGTAACTATGATCATATTCCAAGTGAAATCAAAGTCTAGAAAATTTTATTTTCAAAAATTCAAAAATGTTTGAGTTCCTGAAATGATGATGCATTCCTACCACAGCCATATGTTGATCATAAATGAATTATCCATGCTTGATATCAATTTGAGTTTGGTCAAGTAGTTAGACCCTTGTTTGAATCTTTTCATGCTTTCGTGGTCTAAAGTCTTGTGCATATCCACCATAGAAAATGCTCTCCCTCTACACTAGAGGTTTAGCCGCAAAAATATTCCATCCCATTCCATATGCCGACTTCTATCTCGGAAGTTCGCTTCCATCAAATAAAGACGCCAAAAAATATTATGGCCTTCTATCCTCATATCTTTGCCAAGAGAGACATGAGCTAAGAAAAAGAGTGCACGCAAAAATTTTTGAAAATTTTCATGATGCTTAATAAAGGAGAAACAATTTTTCTTGAGCATGATGATAAAAAAAGAAAAAAAAGAGGAAAAGAAAAGTGTGCTCATGGCCATGATCTCCAAATAAAATAAGATAGGGAGGAGGACCATACAATACAAAAGAGAGTCATTCATTTCCCTTTCTACCATCAATTTTCCCACCAAATAAATATGCACAAGCTTGGTCCTGATTATATGATTAGAATTCTACTAGGATCTATTTTTTGACTTTACAAAATAATTGACGCAAGTATGTCTCATGATTTTCCCTACCTTGAGCTCCACATAAGCTTAGTAGAAGTAGGTGGAAAGAAGACACAATGCCTTGGTAAGGAACTATACACATTTGAGTGATACAAGAGTATCATTCGAGGAACTCTCCCTTTTGCTTTTCAAAAACTTTGAAAAATCTCTAGACGGAAGTGGAATGAGGAGTAAGAGAAATAACACTCTCATCTACCATTTTGTTTCTCAACCGCCCAAAACAAAGTGAAGCCAAAGCTCCCATTAGGACTAAGGTAATATGGGTGAGATTACCATTGTCATCTTATTCAATTCTATGTAGAACACTTGGTTGTAGGCATGATACTTTAGAGAAATAGAACATGGCAGCAACTCCTGATCCACCGAGCCTAAGTCTTGACTTTGCTTAGGGACGCGCAAAGGATAAGCTTGGGGGAGTTTGTTGACGGTCGTTATGTCACGATTCTGACCATCACAGACCTCAGAAATAAAAGGGAAATAGCATCCGCTACTGGCATTAGGTTTAGAATTAATAAAGTTCCACATGTTCTTGGACTTTAGATGCTTACAGGAACATTTATCACTTAATCGATGCAAAGTTGAGCTCGCGTGGCGAAGAAACACAACTCCAACAAATCAGTGATCGCCACGTCGGATTCCCACGGATCGAAGGACCCACAAGTCAGGTTAAACCGACTTAGGATGGCACCAAACCACCAGGAACCGCCTTAGGGGCCCACAAGGCAGCCTCAGGAGAAAGGCGGTGGCAAAAGGCGGTTGTTGGGGTTCAGCGAAACCAGGGTTTGGCCGAACCACCCTTGATCCCAACGCCATCAACATTTGATGTGTCACCTCCTAATTGGCTTCCAAGTTCGGTAAGGTTGGTATGGCGGTTGGAAACTACCATACAACCGTCATTGGGAGGCTATAAAAGGAAGAGCTCACTTCGGTTCAACACACACCTCAAAAAGAAGATCCTACAAGTTCTATCTTTGTCATATAGGCTAGTGGAGTTAGGAAGTAGTTTAGAGTTCTTTTCGGTTCCCTGGTCGCCTTTGGAATTTGGGTATGTCTTTAGTGCTCTTTTTCCTTTATACGACTTTGAGCTTAATAAAGATATTATCTTCTAGTTCATATGAATGTGGTACTTCTTATGCTTTAGTAGATAAGAGTCCCATTATTAGTATAATTCATAGTCTTGTTATGTTTAGGTGAGTAACTCTATTGCCACAGACACGGTCTAATGAGAAATTAGGATGTAGGTTTGCCTTTATATTGCTCACGAAAGGTAGAGGTATTTATGGTAATGTAAGCATGGTGCTTAGATTATTCCATAGACATTGGTTATGACCACTTCCCACGATTGAGAGGTAGGCGGCAGGTGGTGACAACCCTGTCTGTCCTTCGTATTCCTCCACATTCGGATTTGGTGTAGGGTGAACGGTAAGAGATTGCTTCGTTGTGGCAAGCCGGGCCACTGGCGGTACCCCCGTAGTCCTGGGAGCATAGAACTCGGTTTAGGCATAGCTAGAATAATTAATTAAACTATGTACTCTAACTAAAAGAATTATAGAAACGTGACTCTAATTACTACTCTCCACTTAGTGCTGTGTATTTTTTATCTAGGACTCTTCTGTGTATCACACTACCTTTATGATATAATTATGTTACCCCTGTTTGGACTAAGGTATCTCATCTATAGCTTATGAATATCCATGGAATCATAGTATTCCCTTCAAGACCACAGTCTTCCTTTGGGATAAAATAAATAACGATACCCTTGGAATACTCCCTGAGTGAAATGCTACAATAATATATATGTGCGCTTGTTGATTTATCTGTGAACGTAAGAAATACCAACAGCGGGACGGCTACCCGCGCTCGGGCCGAGAGGCAGAGATGGAGGGGTGGCTCACCGCGGGTCGTCGGAGAGGAGGAAGACGATGGCATGGGTCGGCGAGAGGACGACGAGAGGGGACGGCGAGGGACGACTAAGGTGACTCGGATGTCGGCAAAGAGGATGGAGGTGGCGGGGAGTTTTGGCGCGGCTCGGGCTGGCGAGAAATGGCTACCAAAAGGCGCTTGCTCACTGCCATGCGGGCCATACTGACTGGTGCGGCCATAACGACAGTGACACACCGTGCTCCACCTTGTCCCACGCGCGCCCCATGCACGGGAGCACGCATCGAGCACGAGGAACGCGCCAGCGCATGCGTCGTTCGCTACTGCATCGAGCTCTCTTTCCCGCGCACCGCCAACGACCGCATATAAACCTGACTAGCCAACCAACGCAGACCAATTTTCACTCCTGTCGCGTTCCACAAAGAAACCAATGCCAAACACCCCGAGAACGCGGTGAAACCTCCAAGGAATCCTCTCCGCCGGCGAGCAAGATCCAACCGCATTGAAACTCCGGTGAGCTATTCCCTTAGGAAATGCATGTGCCCAACTCCCTGATCCTTGCTCTCTCTGATGGCCAAGTTTCACTCCAAACAAGGCCGTGAACCGTGCGCTCTGCACCGACTGCGGCCGAACCACCCGCTCGTCGCCAGCCGTCCACGGTGAGCCCCTGTCCGAACATTTTCACCACCATGTTCTGTGATGTCTAACAATGGTTGAAACCAAAGGAATCAACCGGAGAAGTACCAAGGAAGGAAACCCCCTTTTCATCCCCAACTCCGGCAGCCACCATCGATCTTTCCCTATTCCCTCTCCGGTGAGTTTCGTACTGATTCCTCTCGGTTTGAGCAATCCCATTGGTCCCTTGACAACGTCCTGCACTTGCTTCGCGCAGCCGACCACCGGGACTCGCCGACGCTATTCATCCGAAGCAAGGAAACACCACCGTCGAGGGACCCACACGGCGCCATCGCTATCCGGACCTCGCCAGCACCACTCCGTTGCTCGGTAAGCACCCCCAGCACACCTGGATGCTATTTCCGTTGCATGCAAAGCCTGGCGAGCACTATAATCACACATGCACATCGAACCTGAGCCATGGCGCCGCCGTCGCTGTCGCCGGCCACTATTCCAACCATGGTAGAGCGTGAGATGACCACCATTAGGTTCGCCGTAAACTCTACTACCTTTTCTCTGATGACCACGACCGCCCACCGGCCACCGTTCACCGCCGGCGCCGGCGAGAACCTCGCCACACACTGCTGCCCTATTTCTTCTCCCCATGAGCCACTGACAACCGGGGCCCACCTAACAGGCGCGCCATTAGATTGTTTAAACCTGGCTGCCGCTGACAGGTAGGCCTCACACTAAATAAAAGATTAAATCCGAATAGAGGTATTTCAAACAGAAAAGTAGCTGTAGTTTGAAAATCTATAGAAAATTGAAAACAACACCTTTTGACTTGGAACAAATTTTGTTAGATCCGTAAGATTATGTACTTTAATGCTGTGGAATAAAAATGACTACTCCCAGTAGCATATTTAGCCAGAAAAATCCATTTGTAAACACTGCTAGATAGGGCAGGTTAAATATGTAAATTTTATAGGGAAATCATCTTAGCTCTGAAAAATGTGAAACAAGACTCTGTAGAAACTGTGAAATATGTACATTAGGAAAAAATAGGAAACTATATACATTCTGTGGCAGAAAAAGCACTTATAGATTTATCTAGCAAAAGAGTTATTGTAGAACACCCAGAATTCCAAAAATCATAGTGGACCCAATAAAATTCCTAAAAATACAAACTAAATTTTGTTAAGACCATTCTACTGTGTTCTACCAAATAAAAATAACACACCTACCAAAGAGCCCATAGTTTGGTCCTGAACAAATTAGAAAGATACGACGCTATATCCTTACACTGCAAAATGGACTATAAATAAGCCTCTCACTTTAAAAGGGAAAATCTTAATAAAAACCTCACTTAAATATGCCAATCCATAACTAAAACACTTGCATCTCATATGCATTCATCTTAGTACGTTAAGGTTCTCACGAATGCTTAAGGTCTAAGTTATTGTACATTTACATTAGACGAGCCGTCGGCACCGTTCGGAGATCCCGCGTACTTGTACGATCCGGAAGAAGAAGAACCAGGCAAGTCCTCACCTCCCCATTTGAACACATTGATCCTAGTTTTATGGAGGTTATTTGAAATGGTTGGGAACTTGCATGATGTTTGATGTATAAAACTAAAATCTTGATACAAATGTGTTACATACTACACCAATGTTGCATGCCCCTGAAAACCCCACTTAACCTTAGCCAATTCCAAACCTTGGAAATAATCATGAGCTACAAATATAGTGAACCAGTCTGAAGTCTTATGACGTGGGTGGGTTACTGTCGTGTCCGCCCCACGGCGTTAAGTTTAAGGTATAGGATGGAGGAAATACATATCGTGCTGGTGTAAGGCTAAATCACGGATAGTTGAAGGGCTTTGTTATGAATAATAAATCAGATACTTATGTATCACGTGCCATGCTTTGTATGATTATTATGTCACATCATGTGGGTAAAGTGTACACACTCTGCAGAGTTTAAACTAATTGGTTAGCCGTGCTCACGGTTATGAGCGACGTGTGAATATGTCGTGGGTATAGTTTTCATGTGTTTATGAATATTTGTACAACTCTTTACCAAAAGTATTCAAATTTTCTTGCTCTCTAATTTATTTCTTTGCTGCCCCGACACGGCAAAGGATGAATGGTTTATGAACATTATACTCCTTTGCTGCCCCGTAATGCAAAGTGAGAAATATTTTTGAGCAATTGCTATGCATTAGTGCCGAATATAGAGAACTACTTGTTGGCTGGAATTTATTTTTCAAACTTGGGTATTTACAATTAGGCTTTGCTAAAATAAAGGTAGCTTTGTGCTAAAATGAAATCCCTCATTAGCTTTACCTTGATTATGCCGTTCATGTAGTTCTAGGCTTGATTGGGTGCTTGCCACTACAATTTCTTGTACTGATTCTTGCTATGTGTGTCTATACTTGTTTGTGCATAGATTTGATTGCAGGGGAAACTCCTCCCGAGGAGGAAGAATTTGTCAAGGAAGTACCATTCTACCTAGACGGTTCATACAAGGGCACTCCCTAGTCGGTTGGAGAAAGATCCTCGGGAATGTTGTATGCTTCCATTTGCTATGACTATCTATATAACTATTTGTCCTGACGGCCATATGTATCACTAAGACCTATTATGTTGTAATAGCTTATGACCCATAATGGGTCGTTAAACCAGTTATCGATACCATATGCTTGGTTGAAAGTGGTTAGCCGTTCCTTTTGTTAGGATCATATTAAGCACGAGTATGAGTTAAAGATAATTAAGACAATGTAGATCTTTAGCCATTTGATGTCGAGTCTCCTGATTGTGTAACACATCTGGTCGCCACCATCGAGTGGTTTGACGGGCACAATCCAGGCTAAAGTTGACTGGCAGGCTAAAGGCCCAACGATGTCTTGGTTATCTCTCTCTCGGAGCGTCGGATGTCTTGCTATACTTTAGAGAATAATGGATGAGTTCCTTTCAGCTCTTAATTATATCAAGAGGTCCGAAGGCATCCCGACATCAACCTAGGTCGTTTACCCTAATTCATTGAGTGATTGGAAACTAATATGACTAGTTGTAGGGTTAGGACATGCTTAGCCCGCATAGTTCAACTAGATCATTAATGGGAGAACTACATTACTTGTTTATAGTCACATGAAATGATGGTCTTAGACCTGAGATACTCTGGTAAAAGATAATGTTTAAATAAATTATAACCACAAGGTGGGCAATGGGTGCACGATTTTGATAGACACACCCAAGGAAGTTAAGGACCGGTTCGCAGGAAACCCTGGAAGAATTATTAGTGTGTAGCACAAGCAAGCGTGGGTAACGGCTAGGCTTGTAGTGTAGCTTTTGCTGGCCAACGCATCCAGGCAAGGGTGGGAGTGATGGAGTTTGGATGGACTGGGAAAGGTCTATGCAGCTTTCGGATTCACCTAGGCGCGAGAGGGGGCTGCCTACCCTGGATTTAAGAGTAGGGGCGAAACCTGAGGTGCGGTGTCACTTGGTCAGGGAGGGTTATGCGAATGGTCCTGTCACAGACCCCTTTTCGATGTGTCATGGTGGCATGTTGATGCACGAGAACGTGTTGTGGGGCGATGTCTTGTGGGTACAGACGTACACCTCTGATCAGAGTTGGAAACTATTTGAATAGTCGTGCCTGTGGTTATGGGCAGTCAAACAGATTCACCGTGATTAGTCCCACTCATGATAGTAATTTGACTAAATGGAACTGGTTAGAATAGTTGGATGTATTGGGCCTGACTCAACGTGGTGTAGCACTGAGCAGAGATGATTAATCTTGCTTAATTAAACTTAATTACTGTTTACTGCTTCAACTTAATCTTTGTGAAATGCTGCATTATGCTAAATTTAACCCTTAGCCTCCCCTTGAATTATCCTGCATCATACCTCCCTTTTGTATGACTTGCTGAGTACCATAGAATGTACTCAGTCTTGCTTCCTTTCCCCCACCTCAGAGCTCGAGGATGAAGCTGGAGATGAGTTCATCGACGAGTAGGCTTGTCGCTGCCATCATGTGATGCCTATGGAGTTGAGTCACCATGCTGCAAGTGTCAAGTTTAGTTTAGCCATTTTATTTTCTTTTTCCGCTGTATTCTGTAAGACTTTTATATGTTTCTAAGACGTGGATCTGTATATACAATTTGTCGTTTGTGTACCCTGGCTGGTCCTAGACAGGGATTTAAATACACTTTTACTTCGGAAATTCCGGGCAGGAATTTTTGGGCGTGAGAGCCAAGGTGATGTTTTCTGATGGCGGTGGTGGAGCATTGCCATTGGCCCTGGTGTTGTTCTCGTCGGACTCGGTGTTGGCATTGGAGCCATCGTTCCTGCTGTTCACCATCTGAAGGAGCGAACCGAACAAGGAGAGGGAAGGAGTAAAATCGATTGGACTTAGAAGCTGAACTTTATTAATTTAGAACTGATTTGATCTGATCTTCATTAAATCACTTAAAACTCACTCAACATCGTTAGTTGGACAACCCATAACCACACTTGATAATGGTTGACATATATTCCACACACAAACACTTCTAGCACACAACATCTAACAAGCAGGGAAACTAGGAAGACGGTAAACTAAGGGTGGTGACACTCTAGTGGCCGGAGCGGCTCCTGCGATTGGTGGAGTCGAAGCCACTCTCCTTATAGTCTCCATCTTCCTTCTCCTTTGTACGCCTCTGGGAATCCACAAACTCCACATCTCCTCTTGGAGTCTCGGAGCTGGAGCTGCTGCTGCCTCCGCTGTTGCTAGACGCGGAGATCCATCCTCCTCTTCCTTCTCTGCCCTGCTATGCCAAAGCCGGAGCGAATGCAAGGACAGGTCAAAAGGCCTGAGTCGGAGCTGGGGCAGGAGCTACGGGAGCTGGGAACGGTGGATGAGCTGGAGGGGGAATCCTGGGCGATAGCTGCATGAGCACAGGGGCCTTGGTGGTCTTCCGGGGCATGATCCTGATCAGGAGGACGTTGGGAACCGGGAGTCCCTTCAGGGTGGCAATCTCCTTCCTTAGGCGGTCCACCTCATCCTTCAAGCTCTTGATCTTGAGGATCTTCTGGTCATTCAAGGCTTTGGCCGCCTTGTGAGGATTCACGTGCATCTGGTCCAATCCTTTAATCACAGTGCTCATGTGACTAAAGGTGGTGTCATTCTCCTCCACTGCAGACTGGAAGGAGCTGACAATTGATGAACTTCCATGACAGGGATGGAAGCGGTAGGTAGAGTGGCGGAGATGGTAGTCGTGCATCTCCCTTATCCGGGACAGCATCAAGTAAGCAGCCTCTTGGCAGGCGTGCTCGTCCGTACCGCCTGAAGCAGTGACCACCATGTTCGGGAGGTTGGTGCTGATGAAACCGTGCACCTCCAATCGGACCTGATGAGGCAGCTCACTACTAAACGGCGAGATGGTGGTGTACTCCGATGCGTCACGATAACCCACCGCCAAGCCCATCCTAGCTAACTCGGCAACGAAACCCTCCAAACCCTGATCATGGTCGGTGACGGGACAACCTGCCATCTAGAGGAGACATAGGAGGGGGAATGAATGCATGCTCAAGTCCAAGTTTAAATAAAGCAATAAAGGACTCAAGTAAAATAAACGAGTAAAGAAGGGTTTTATGCATAAAACATTTTCATCAAGCCAAGTGAAAATACTATTAACACCATTTAGGCAATAAAATAATGCTTAAAATTAATGCTTAGATCTATTAAATATAAAATCTGCGACCATTCCCGTCTAAACTTGACTTAGGGCTTTTATCCCTTTGAAATCCCGACGAACGGTCGAATAAGTTGCAATGGTTTTTCAAATTTATTTCCAAAAGTCCTATTACTTAGACTGACTTGGTTTTTAGAACTTCTCATTTTAGAAAGCGATAAATATTTTTCTCAAACAAGAGGAAACGGAACCCCATTTTCCCGAAACAACTCCAACTACAAGAGCTTATGCATATGGAAAAGTTCAGAGGGCCCTTAGAGTTTTTCGGTTGGCTTGTCCTACAGTCTGGAATTGGCTCTGATACCAACTTGTCACGCCCAGAAATTCAAATCAGAATTTTCGAAGCTATACGTGTATTAAAAATCCCTGTCCAGGACTAGTTAGGGTACACATATGATGATATTACAGTTCCACGTCTTAAAAACATTACAACAAATTACAAAAGAGCCGTGAAAAAAGAAAGGGACCAAGCCTAGTCTTGACAGGCATCTTCTAGAGTGCAGGCTAAGCCTACTTGTCTTCAACGTCTTCGGCTTCTTCGGGCACTGGCTCTGGTGAAGATGATGTTAGTGATATGCCCTAGAGGCAACATGGAGATGTTGGATATCATTGTCAAATTTTATGTATAAATGAATAAAGTGTTATTCAGTTCCATGAAATAGACATCTTGTATTGATCAATAAGTACGTGACTTATTTATGAGACTCTATATGTATGAATCTATTTCTAAATGATCCTCGATCATATATCATATGATTGGAACTAATATGATTCTAAGATCGGCATGTTTATTGATTGATGATCATGTCTCATAGATCATGGGTATGGAGATACCAAATCAATAAACATGGACATATGTGTTAGACAACACATTGTTGGATAGACTCACCATGAGACACTACGGAATTAATGTGCCATTAGTTTGTCTCGGGTAGTGTTGGTACAAAGTCCTTAGACCCGAGATCACCATGGATTCCAACATGTGTAGTTGCCTACTTTGGGACTACCAAACGCTATTCCGTAATCGCTGGTAGTTATAAAAGTAGTCTTTGGGTTTGCTATGAAACATGGAGTGGGATGTGAGTGACCAAGATGGAATTTGCCCCTCCTTTGGAGAGATATCTCTGGGCCCTCGAGGTAATGGATTATGGAAATGCATGGCCATGCTAGGTTGATTGAGGAGTCAATCAACGGACACATAATCCAATACGGTTCGAGTGAATGGTTAAGCTATTGAAGGGATGGCACACATCTTGCCTATAGCTTAATTGGTATCGTGAGGCAAAGGGATTTGTGTACACATTACGGTTTAGAGCCGATATTGTATACTTGTATACTATGATGTGAATATGTGCTTGCTAGGCACCGCTATTGACAGTCGGCTGAGTTGGACTCGAGCCGACGATCGGCTAAGTTAGACTATAGCCAAAACCAAGTATACCTGAACCTGTGGTCGCACGCTTAAGGGGATAAGAATAGGCATTCGAGTTGGACTTGGATACGGCTCGATCGGATAGAGATCCGATCGGATAGAGTCCTATGGTCTTACGACGTATGGGCGGCCGACTCTATGAGATTCGGATAGGATCCGATTAGAAATAGAGTCCTGATCGGCCACTAATCCCATCGGCCAACTCTATATAAAGGGGTGAGGGTGGAGAGCTGATGCACGTCAATTGAATCGCATTGCACCGAAATTAATCTGATCACACGCGGCTTTAGAAGTCGGTGAGATCAATCTCCACGAAAACCCTCCCCACTTTCGAGCCAAACCCTAGCCTTGCATCGCGTGCTAGCACACGGGTGTTCGGCGTTCTGTCCCCGGACGTGTGGATACCGGTAGAGGCGCTGCTACGTTGCGCGCTGTTGATTGGCTAGGAATCGGCTATGGTGGAATCGGCTGCAGTCGAGCGCATCGGAGCGAGGCGCGAGAATACGGTCAGACGACTCGACGAATCAGCTACATCGGCAAAATGGCTGATTGGTGAATCGACTATCCCAGGGAATCGGGGCGTCGGCTTGCGAAAATCGACTACACTGTTCCCGGATCGGATAGCTACCGATTGGTACATTTCGCTGCATACTCCAATCGGTAACGATCTATCGGCCCTTACTTGCAAGTGTTCTGGTTTGCACGGTTAAAAGTTTTGTTTTTCGGCTAGCGTAGCCTCCGCGTAACCCTTCGGTGGTGTCATAGCTAATCTTGCTTAGTTCGGGTATTAGATTGGATCGGGAACAAGTTTAGCACACGGGTTGATTAGATCAATTGGTTTTACGGGATTTGTTGAGGAGAGTTCATGGTAATTGCGTTCCTTGATAGTGTATCGAGACGGCATAATGTGATTACGTCGAAGCAATATCCATAGAGCTCGGTCTGAGTCGGCTTCGAGATAGCATTCCTTGATAGTGTATCAGAACGGTATAACGTGATTATGCCGAAGCTATCTCCTAGTCCGATCTTGTTTGCTGCCTCGCGCCTACGCAAACCATCTCCCTTGATAGTGTATCGGGACGGCATAATGTGATTATGCCGATATGGTTTCCGTAAGCGATTTCATAGATTGGATCTATGAATTTCGTGTGGTGTTCCAGGCGCTGCCCGGAAGCCCACGAGGGGGCGGCTTTCCCCTCGACCCCCCACCCTCGAGACCGCCGTGTGCGTACCCCTTATAGGTCGTCTCAATGTCGTTTCTCTACGATAGGTAGAAAACGTTTCTATGCCTAACTTGTTTTTGCAGAGAATGCTTTGAGATGGTATGGCCCTATGGTATGTATGAGATGCATGTGATGCGTGTAATATTCTTTCATATGTGCAATCCCCTGTAATATTCTTTCATACGTGCAATGCTTGTAATATTCTTTCACGACCTACGAGTCGATGTAATCTTCAATTAGAGCTTCTATAGTAGTAGCTTAGTTTGAAGAAATCAAGCATTCGGCACTCGGAAGAACGGTGATGAAGATGAAGATCCTCTACACCGGCATGGAGATGGAGATCGCCATGTGAAGGGGGCCATACTATTTCATTATATGCTATTCTACCTGCTTTCTTTCATATGTGATATGTTTGTTTGATAGGATAGCATCCCTCGCAAAATTAAGTAGTAATGATGCCCTTCCAAATGATGCACCCGTCACCGTTATGCTCGTCAATGGTGGGTCGCCAAAGCGAGTGCAATTCTCTATGATAACACGAGGGGATATATGTCGGACATATACAAGAGCATTTGGTTTACTTAACAAGGCTATCAAAACAGTTTTGGGCCTTGGGGCATAGGTTGGCGCCGAGGCATGGAGATGCCACACCAACAACAAGAGTCACATAGAGATGTGACTAGCAAGGTGTTGCTTACCGATGTTATTAATTTTCTAGCGTGATGCCAAAGCTCACTAGAAATTAATTAACATGTGGATCTTGACCCAAGACGTAACCTAGAGGGAAGGTGTAAAATACATAATGGGAGTCTAATGTTAAATTGTTTAACAATAGACATAGCATAAACATTGTGCTAAACTTTGCTTTTCTGTTGTAGAATAAATGGCGGCTAATACTACACCCGTGCTTTTAATTTGCGATCTATTCTCGAAAAGGAAAAATTAAATGGAACAAACTTTATGGATTGGTATCGCAACTTGAGAATTGTTCTCTAGCAAGAGCGTAAGGGTACGTTCTTGAAGTACCCTATCCCGAGGATTTGCCTAATAATGCCACCGCAACGCACGGAGAGCTTACGAAAAGCACACTAATGATGCCCTAGATATAAGCTGTCTCATGCTTGCTACAATGTCCCCGAGCTTGAAGCAATATGAGAGCGCGATGCTCACACTATTATTCGGGGACTGCGTGGTATGTTTGAGAACCAAGCTCGGGCCGAGAGGTTCAACACCTCAAAGTCCTTGTTTGCGTGCGAGCTTATTGAGGGAATCCCGTCGGTTCGCATATGATAAAGATGATTGGCTATATCGAGAGTCTTGAGAAACTAGGTTTCCCTCTTAGCCAAGAGTTGGCTACGACGTGATTCTCCGGTCGCTCCCTCCGAGCTTCGAGCCATTCATATTAAATTATCACATGAACAATATGGATAGGACCTTGGCTGAATTGCATGGGATGCTAAAGACAGCTGAGGAGAGTATCCAGAAAAATGGTCATCATGTGATGATGATGCAGAAGGCTAAGCGCAAACCACCTGTCAAGAAACTTTGCACCAAGAGGAAGTTAACTCCCGATGAGATCGCGAGTGCCTCCAATGCAAAGAAGGGAAAGAAGGGTCGGCGGCATCGATGCCGTTTGCTTCTACCGCAAGGAGACAGGCCACGGAAAAGGAACCGCAAGAAGTAAATGGAGGATCTCAAAAGAAGCAAAGTACGACTTCTGCTTCAGGTATTAATGTTATAGACATTAATCTTGCTACTTCACCTACTGACTCTTGGGTATTTGATACCGGATCAGTAGCTCATATTTGCAAATCGTTGCAGGGAATGAGAAGAAGTAGAGGCTTAAGAAGGGGCAAGGTGCACTGCGCGTCGGCAATGGAGCAAGCGTTGCTCGACTTTGTCGACACGATACCACTTCATCTACCTTCAGGATTAGTTTTGAAATTAAATAATTGTTATTGTGTTCCAACACTATGTCAAAACGTTATTTCGCTTCATGTTTGCAAGCGGAAGGATATGATTTTAGATCAATGGACAATGGTTGTTCAATATATCCGAGAGATATGTTCTATTTTCATGCTCCATTGGTGAATGGATTATTCGTTTTGAATCTTGAAGCGTCTCCCATCTATAACATTAATACGAAAGGTAACTCTCTAATGATACAAACCCCACGTTTATCCGGCATTGTCGCTTAGGCCATATAAATAAGAAACGCATGGAGAAGCTCCATAAGGATGGATTGCTTCACTCTTTTGATTTGGAATCATTTGAGATATTGTGAGTCTTGTTTACTTGGTAAGATGACAAAGGCACCTTTCACGGGACACAGTGAGAGAGCAAGTGACTTGTTGGCACTCGTACATACCGATGTATGTGGACCAATGAGCACAACGACCGAGGTGGTTATCGTACTTCATTACCTTTACCGATGACTTTAGTAGATATGGTTATATCTACTTAATGAGGGATAAGTCCGAATCCTTTGAAAAGTTCAAAGAATTCCGAAAGAAGTACATAATCATTTAGGAAAACAATCAAGTTTCTACGATCGATCGTGGAGGAGAATACTTGAGCCAAGAGTTTGATAATCATCGAAATATTGTGGAATTGTTCCACGTTGACTCCGCCGGGAACTCCACAATGGAACGGAGAAATCGCACCTTGTTGGACATGGTGCGGTCGATGATGAGCCAAAGTGATCTTCCGTTATCCTTCGGGGATATGCTCTTGAAACATTTGCGCTCACACTAAATAGAGTTCCATCTAAGTCGAGTTGAAAAGACACCATAGGAGATATGGACAGGGGAACACTCTAGTCTATCTTTTCTCAAAATTTGGGGATGCGAAGCTTATGTAAAACGTTTACGTCGACAAGCTCACACCCAAATCGACAAGTGCTTCTTTGTGGGATATCCTAAGGAAACTAAGGGATATTACTTTTATAATCGGGAACAAGGCAAAGTGTTTGTCGCCCGACACGGTGTCTTCTTGGACAAAGAGTTTCTTTCAAGAAGGGTTAGTGGGAGCAGGGTGCATCTTGAAGAAGCTCAAGAAACACCGGAAAATGTTTCGCGACCACGGAACCACAACGGGAGGAGCAAAATGTTGCGCCACCAGTTTTAGATACACTAGCCCCATGGAGGTCCGAAAGATCACGTCGTGCGCCTGAGTGTACAGTGCGGAACAACGTGATATATTGTTGTTGGACAACGATGAACCTAAGACCTATGAAGAAGCGATGGTGGGACCCGATTCCAACAAGTGGCTTGGAGCCATGAAATCCGAAATAGAATCCATGTACGACAATCAAGTTTGGAACTTGGTTAATCCACTGATGGTGTCAAAACCATTGAGTGTAAATGGGTTTTTAAGAAAAGGCCGATATGGATGGAAATGTTCACATCTATAAAGCGCGATTGGTGGCGAAAGGTTTTAAACAGATTCAAGGAGTTGATTATGATGAAACCTTCTCGCCCGTTGCAATGCTTAAATCTATTCGGATTATCCTAGCGATTGCTGCACATTTCGATTATGAGATATGTCAAATGGATGTCAAAACGGCTTTCCTAAATGGAAACCTAAGCGAGGATGTATACATGATACAACCTCGGGTTTTGTCAATCCACAATCGCTGGAAAGATATGCAAGCTACGAAATCCATTTATGGATTGAAGCAAGCATCTCGGAGTTGGAATATTCGTTTTGATGAAGTAATCAAAGGGTTTTGTTTCATCAAAAATGAAGAGGAGGCCTGTGTTTACAAAAAGGTCGGTGGGAGCGCAATTGTATTTCTAATCTTATATGTGGATGACATATTACGATTGGAAATGATATCCCTATGCTAGAATCCGTCAAGTCTTCATTAAAAAATAGTTTTTCCATGAAAGACTTAGGGAGGCAGCATACATATTGGCATTCGGATCTATAGAGATAGATCCAAGAGGCTAATTGGATTAAGCCAAAGTACATACATTGACAAGGTGTTGAAAAGGTTCAACATGCATGATTCCAAGAAAGGTTTTTGCCCATGTCACATGGCATTAATCTTAGCAAGAATCGGTGTTCTCGGACACATGATGAGCGGAATAAGATGGGTATGGTTCCATATGCTTCGAGCAATTGGATCCATCATGTATGCCATGCTTTGTACACGTCCGGATGTCTCGTACGCTTTGAGTGCTACGACCAGATACCGATCGAGATCCAGTGAAGGTCACTGGATGCAGTAAAGAATATCCTTAAGTACTTGAGAAGAACTAAGGATATGTTCCTAGTCTATGGAGGTGAAGAAGAGCTCGTTGTAAGTTGTTACACCGATGCTAGCTTCCAAACAGACAAGGATGATTATAGATCACAATCGGGTTCGTGTTCGCCTAAACGGAGGCGCGATCAGTGGAAGAGTTCCTAGGGTACCGTTGCTGATTCTACAACGGAGGCGAGTATATTGCTTGCTTCGGAAGCCGCAACTAAGCTGTTTGGATCAAGAAGTTCGTTTCCGAGCTTGGTGTGATGACTAGTACAACTGGTCCAATGTCTCTCTATTGTGATAATAGTGGAGCCATTGTGCAAGCCAAGGAGCCGAGGTCACATCGAAGTCCAAACACATACTTCGATGATATCATCTCATCTGCGAGATAGTGGACAGAGGTGATGTCAAGATATGCAAAGTGCACACGGATCTCAACATAGCCGATCCGCGACAAAACCTCTTCCTCACCGAAACATGAGGCACACACAAGAGCAATGGGTATTAGATACTTACATGATTGACTCTAATTCAAGTGGGAGATTATTAGTGATCTCGCCCTAGAGGCAACATGGAGATGTTGGATATCATTGTCAATGTTTATGTATAAATGAATAAAGTGTTATTCAGTTCCATGAAATAGATATCTTGTATTGATCAATAAGTATGTGACTTATTTATGAAACTCTATATGTATGAATCTATTTCTAAATGATCCTCGATCATATATCATATTATTGGAACTAATATGATTCTAAGATCGGTATGTTTATTGATTGATGATCATGTCTCATAGATCATGGGTATGGAGATCTATTAATGCTTAGATCCATTAAATATAAAATCTGCGACCATTCCCGTCTAAACTTAACTTAGGGCTTTTATCCCTTTGAAATCCCGACAAACGGTCGAATAAGTTGCAATGGTTTTTCAAATTTATTTCCAAAAGTCCTATTACTTAGACTGACTTGGTTTTAGAACTTATCGTTATAGAAAGCGATAAATATTTTTCTCAAACAAGAGGAAACGGAACCCCATTTTCCCGAAACAACTCCAACTACAAGAGCTTATGCATATGGAAAAGTTCAGAGGGCTCTTAGAGTTTTTCGGTTGGCTTGTCCTACAGTCTGGAATTGGCTCTGATACCAACTTGTCACGCCCAGAAATTCAAATCAGAATTTTCGAAGCTATACGTGTATTAAAAATCCCTGTCCAGGACTAGTTAGGGTACACATATGATGATATTACAGTTCCACGTCTTAAAAACATTACAACAAATTACAAAAGAGCCGTGAAAAAAGAAAGGGACCAAGCCTAGTCTTGACAGGCATCTTCTAGAGTGCAGGCTAAGCCTACTTGTCTTCAACGTCTTCGGCTTCTTCGGGCACTGGCTCTGGTGAAGATGCTGTTAGTGATATGCCCTAGAGGCAACATGGAGATGTTGGATATAATTGTCAATGTTTATGTATAAATGAATAAAGTGTTATTCAGTTCCATAAAATAGACATCTTGTATTGATCAATAAGTACGTGACTTATTTATGAGACTCTATATGTATGAATCTATTTCTAAACGATCCCTGATCATATATCATATTATTGGAACTAATATGATTCTAAAATCGGCATGTTTATTGATTGATGATCATGTCTCATAGATCATGGGTATGGAGATACCAAATCAATAAACATGGACATATGTGTTAGACAACACATTGTTGGATAGACCCACCATGAGACAATACAGGAATTAATGTGTCATTAGTTGGTCTCAGGTAGTGTTGGTACAAAGTCCTTAGACCTGAGATCACCATGGATTCCAACATGTGTAGTAGCCTACTTTGGGACTACCAAACGCTATTCCGTAACTGGGTAGTTATAAAAGTAGTCTTTGGGTTTGGTATGAAACATGGAGTGGGATGTGAGTGATCAAGATGGAATTTGCCCCTCCTTTGGAGAGATATCTCTAGGCCCCTCGAGGTAATGGATTATGGAAATGCATGGTCATGCTAAGTTGATTGAGGAGTCAATCAACAGACAGATAATCCAATACGGTTCGAGTGAATGGTTAAGCTATTGAAGGGATGACACACATCTTGCCTATAGCTTAATTGGTATCGTGAGGCAAAGGGATTTGTGTACACATTACAGGTTCAGAGCCGATATTATATTCTTGTATACTATGGTGTCAATATGTGCTGCTAGGCGCCGCTATTGACAGGTCAGCTGAGTTGGACTTGAGCCGACGATCGGCTAAGTTAGACTATAGCCGAAAAGTATACCTGAACCTACAGGGTCGCACGCTTAAGGGGATAAGAACAGGCATTCGAGTTGGACTCGGATACGGCTCGATCAGATAGGGATCCGATCGGATAGAGTCCTATGGTCTTACGACGTATGGGCGGCCGACTCTATGAGATTCGGATAGGATCCGATTAGAAATAGAGTCCTGATCGGCCACTAATCCCAATCGGCCAACTCTATAAAAAGGGGTGAGGGGTGGAGAGCTAATGTACGTCAATTGAATCGCATTGCGCCGAAATTAATCTGATCACATGCGGCTTTAGAAGTCGGCGAGATCAATCTCCACGAAAACCCTCCCCACTTTCGAGCCAAACCCTAGCCTTGCATCGCGTGCTAGCACACGGGTGTTCGGCGTTCTGTCCCCGGACGTGTGGATACCGGTAGAGGCGCTGCTACGTTGCACGCTGTTGATCGGCTACGGATCGGCTGCGGTGGAATTGGCTGCGGTCGAGCGCATCGGAGCGAGGCGCGAACGTGGTCGACGACTCGACGAATCGGCTACATCGGCGAAACGGGCGATTGGTGAATCGACCGTCCCCGGGAATCGGCTGTTGGCTTGCGGGAATCGGCTACACTGTTCCAGATCGGATAGCCCTGATTGGCTGTTTCCGCTGCATACTCCAATCGATAACGATCTATCGGCCCTTACTTGCAAGTGTTCCTGGTTTGCGCGGTTAAAAGTTTTGTTTTTCGGATAGCGTAGCCTCTGCGTAACCCTTCAGATGCAAGGGTGGGTACTTCCACGTACTTAGCAAGTCATATTGGAGGAATGCAAGGGGAGACAAGGATTTGGCTAGGGTTTGCTTTTTAGCACAAATAGCTAAAATTTTCACAAACAAGGGAGTTGAATACAGAAAAACTGCGGTAAAACAAGTATTTAAGTAGTGTTATTTTCCCAACACTGTCCAACGTTATCCCCACGTTGCGACATGCCCAAACCATCCATCTATACTGGTCAAGTTCCATTAATCATGTTTTAGCAGTGTGAGACTAATCACGGTGAATCCAGTTGATCCCCCATAACCGTGGGCATGGCTACTCGAATAACTTTACTATGATCAGAGGTGTACATCTGTGCCCACAAGACACAGCCCTACAACACATTTCTGTGCGCCAGAATACTGCCACGATACCCTAGAAAAGGAATACCATAGGACCTTTTGTATAACCCCCCTCTAACCAAGCGAACCACAAAAAGGTTTCGCCCCCACTCCAAACCGGGCAGTGGGTAGCCCCCCGAGTGCCACGGTGAATTTAGCAGCCCAGCAACCGGTAAGCCCCCGGCTGACTGCAACTCCATCAAGCTCACCCTTGCCAGGGAATGTTGGCTAGGGAAGGCTACACTATGGGACCCACCGTTGCCTATTCTGGCTTGTGGTTAGTACGGTATTTCTTTCAGGGTTTCCTGTGAACCGGTCCTTAGTTTTCATGGGCACGACTATCCAAAACCAATACGCCCACACTCCACCATTTGCCATATTTCAGTTGTTTATCGTGAGCACAATGTCATAGGACTAAGTCCTTCATTTCATGTGTACAGAATAGTGTAATTTAGGTGAAATAACCCATTTAGTGTGCTAGTTGATCTAAGCAAGGCTAAGCATATCCTAGGCCAATATCTAGTCACATTATTGCCCAAGTTGTCAAAGGTTTAGTGTGATCAAGACCTAAGGCAAGTACTGATAATAGAGGTGTAATATTTCCCACGAAATGACATTATAAAATAAATACAGCTTAACAGAATAAATGAGGTATTTTAGAAAAATAGGTACAATATGATCAATAATGAAGCATGACTAGCCTTGCTCTTCGACTTGGGGAAACTCCGCAATGACTTCGGAGTAAACGGGGTCCACGGAAATACCGGGATATACACGACAAATAAGGCACTCAACAAAACATGCTACAAGTATATTGAAACAGGGACAAAACTATTTTCAATGGATTCTTATCACTTTTATAAATTTAATAAAATTTGAATGGACTTAAATGGTCCTCGAATTGAAAAGATATGAATTTTAGAAGATTAACTGTGTTTATTACTAAAGCAAAAAAATCCTTAATAAATTATTGGGCAATAAATCCCGAGGCTTCCTTCATCGGCTAGGGCTGACGTCAGCGGCCGAATGCTGACGTCATCAGCCGCGGGAGCAATTCCTCGTCGGGGATTAAATCTAGCCATTTTATGGGCATGGGAGCGGTAGATGGGGGCGGCAAAGGCCAGCGGAAGGGGTGGGAGAGTGATGACGGCGGTAAGGGCACGCGGGAGAGGTGGCTGGATTTGCGCGGCGAAGGCGAGCGAGCGGCGCGCGCGGCGGAGGTGGAAGACGGGCATGACAGTGGGCCCCACCTATCGGTGTCACCTCCTCTTTCTAACTGGGCTATTGACAGGTGGGGCCCACCTATCAGGCATGTCGTCCACCTCTGGCCGTGCCGTCGCCACTCGCACCTCCTCGCCCCCGCGTGAATCCCGGCCACCCCTGCCTCTCCTGCTCGCCCTTAACGCCGCGATCACTCTCCCATCCCTCTCGCTCGCTGTTGCCGCCCCATCCGTCGCTCTCGCGCCTCATAATGGCCGTAATTAATCGTCGACCATTATTCCCCATTTCCTCCCCCGTGCAAACTCTGGCGAGCAATTACACCGCTCCCCGCCCGAAACCAACCTCCCCGAGCCCTATAAAAGCCGCCGGCCATCCTTCCTGTCCTCCCCACATACTCGCCGAGCTCTCCCGTGCCCTCACTCTCTCTCCCACCATGCGCCCAACCTTCGCGGCCGTTCATCCCCCGATTCCCACCATCCCGAGGCGTGCCGGACCTCCCTGCCGCCTCCATCCTCTTCGTCGACACCCGAGCCACCTCGGCCACCCCTCGCCGTCGCCTCCCGTCGTCCCCTCACTGCCCGCATCATCGTCTTCATCCTCTTCGACGTCCTGCTGTGAGCTTCCCTTTCTCTCCTCCTCTCGGCCCGAGTGGTGAGCTGCCGCCGCCAGCCCGCGCCACCGCTCCAATGGCGCCGGTCGGTCTCCGGCCGGCACACGCTATTGCCGACTACCGCACCGCCCCTCACCCACTTCCCGGCCGTCCGATCTACCTTTCGTAGATCATCGTTGTCCGATCCTGCCTGCCCACGTGGCAAGCCATGTAGCCGCCACATTGGCGCCGCGCCGGCGCCACGTGGTGCGCCAGCTACCGCTCGACCCATGGACCTGGTCCACCATGGACCGGTGCTCCAGTGGCCGATGACATCAGCATTCGGTCGCTGACGTCAGCCCTAGCTACTGCCGCAAGCTTCAGGATTTATTGCATAATAATTCATTAAGGATTTTTTTTGTTTTAGTAAAAACCATTGTTAATCTTCTAAAATTCATATCTTTTCAATCTGAGCTCCATTTAACCCCATTAAAATTTCATGAAATTCATAAAAATGCCAAGAATCCATTAATAATGGTTATGTTCCCTGTTTTAGTCAGCTTTTAGCCGGTTTTGTTGAGTGCTTTGTTTATTGTGTAGATCCCGGTAGTACCGTCGACCTTGTGTACTTCGAAGTCGTTGCGGAGTTTCCCCAAGTAGAAGAGCAAGGCAAGTCATGCTTTATTATTGATCATAATGTACCCATTTTTTCTAAGATACCTTGTTTATTCTATTAAAGTACATTTTTTTGAATGTCATTTTATGGGGATTATTACACCCTTACTATTAGTACTCAGCCTTAGGATTTCAACACCCTCAACCCTTGATAAAACATGGGTATTAATATGACTAGATATTGGTCTAGGATATGCTTAGCCCTGCTTTGGTCAACTAACATACTAAATGGGTCATTACACTAAATCATACTATTCTGGAAACATGAAATGAAGGACTTAATCTTGTGACACTATGATCACGTCTAACAACTAAAATATGGCAAATGGTGGGCTGTGCGGGCATTGGTTTTGGATAGTCACGCCCATGGCAATTAAGGACCGATTCATGGGAAAACTTAGAAGAAATATTGTACTAACCACAAGCTAGAATGGGCAACGGTGGGTCCCATAGTGTAGCCTTCCATAGCAAACATTTCCTGGAAAGGGTGAGCGTGATGGAGTTGCAGTCGACTGGGGGCTTACCGATTGCTGGGCTACCGATTTGCCGCGGCACTCGAGGGGCTGCCCACTACCCGGTTGTGTGTTGGGGCAAAACCTTGGTGTGGTTCGCTTGGTTAGAGGGGAGTTATACGAAAGGTCCTATCACAGTCCTTTTCCGGGATACCGTGGCCGTATTCTGGTGCACAGAAACGTGTGGGGCTGTGTCTTGTGGGTACAGATGTACACCTCTGATCAGAGTAAAACTATTCAAATAGTCATTCTCCTAGTTACGGGCGATCGACCGGATTCACCGTGATTAGTCTCACAATGCTAAATACCTAAAAAATGGAACATGACTAGTATAGATGGATGGTTTGGGCCTGTCGCAACGTGGGGATAAATTGGGCCTGTCGCAACGTGGGGATAAATTGGACAGTGTTGAAAAATAATACTGCTTAAATACTTAAGTTACAACTATTTTACTATTTTCAAATCTCTCTTTGTGAAAATAGTTGTTTTGTGTTAAAAGCAAACCCTAGCCAAATCCTTGTCTCCCCTTGCATTCATACCCTCTCTTTTGGTATGACTTGCTGAATACGTGGAAGTACTCATCCTTGCCTCTTCACCAGAGCCAGTCCCCGAAGTTCAGTTCCTAAGTTAGTGTGTTTTTCTCCTCTTCTCTCCTTGTTTGGTATGCCTTTTTAGATGGTGAACACCAGGACCAGCGCAACCAACGAAAACAGTGAGCAGTCGAGAAATAACAACAAAAATAACAACACCGGTGCTAATGGAAACGCTCCACCACCACCGCCACGTGAGAACCCCACTATAGCAATGATGTAGCACATGCAACAACAACATCAACAAATGCAACAAGGATGTTCCAACAGATCCGGATGCAATGAAGAAATGAAGCAACAAAACAATCGCTTGCTCCTCTACCTCCACCCCAATCCAAGCTGCCGAAGCTCCTTCGTGTACGGCCGCCAACCTTCTCCAGCACCACCAATCCTATGGAACCCAATGCCTGGCTTCATGCTATTGAGAAGAAGTTAGAACTCCGCAACGCACCGACCACAGAAGTTTCTTTCACCACGCATCGCCTTGTCACGCCCGATTTTCGTTTGGGATTAAAAATCATTTAATAATTAATTTTCTAGAAATTAAATAAAATTAAAAGCAAATTAATCAAAGTAAAGATTAAGGAAATTAAATTTTCCTTTAAAAAATCATGGCTCAAAATATTTTTGAAATATTCTCCATGCCCTAAAGTATTCTCTAAAATTTTTTGTTAAATTTTGGAGCTCCGAAATAATTTTAATAAAACAAAAAACATTTTAGTAATTATTTAAATAAAAAAATTAATCACTAAATGATATAGTTATATTTTTATTAAAATCTTTGAGTGTCCATGTATTTTCAATATTTTGTTGGAATTATTTGAGCAATGGAACTATTTATAAAAATGCAAAGATTATTTATGTGATTAATTTAAACTGAAAAACAAATTAAAAAGCGCCTCTCTGTTACTCGGCCAAAAGCGGCCCAAATCCCTCAAGTCTGTTTTTCCTCCCTGCGCATGCGCCCCTTTTCTCTCTCCTCGTGGGCAGCCTCGAAGGCCGCAGCCGGTCGCTTCCTTGTGCCTGCACCAAAGTCCTATTATCCTCCCCCTCTACCCGAGCCGATGACATGTGGGGCCCACCTGTCATCCCTCTCCTCGGTCGTCCCCTTCCTCTCGCAGCCACTCACGCCCCGCCGTCTCCCGCGCTCCCCGCTCACTCCCAGACGCACCTTAATGCCGCCTTAACACCGGTTTTAAGCCGTCGTGCATTTTCCCTCTTTAATTCTCCCACAAATCCCGCCGGCCGCCGCCGCGCCAATTACGTCGCCGCACCGCATCCACTGTTGAGAAATCCGTCCATCTCCATGCCATTGCTATCCCTTCCGCGCCACTATAAAACCCTCCCTGAGCTCCTCCGCTCCTTTTCCTGGTTCCGTTGCTCTCCCCTGCACTCAAGCTCCCTCCTCGCATTTCCTCTCCGCCGCTCACCGCTGTCACAAACCCAAATCCTAGGGTCATGTAAAATACTGATAAGACAAAATTAGGAGTAGAGATCTCCAATTTCCTGGTCATTAAATTTTCATTTCTAACCTAGGTGGAGTATTTTTAAACCTAGTGCATGATTAAAACTTTAAGATTAAAACAAAACTTTTCGATTTTGAAACATTGTTCCTTTAAAGCATGAGAGCGTGCATATGCATAACACATATTTGGTAAAAGAATTTTCTATACATTTTGAAATTTGGAAATCTCATCTCATTACATGTTCATGCCTACAGCTCAAGGAAAATATTACGAAGACACTATAACAAAAATTTGACACACTTGCATAAAGGGAAGTGCCTGAACAAAGAAGGGCTATCCCGATTTCTCTGAACTAAACCACACAAGATAAAATTATGGAAAAATTTTTGTGGAATACCATACATCATATTCACCCATTGTAAATTTTACACAAATTAATAAATGACCTTGGTGCTTCAAATAAATAAAACAACACAGCAACCTAATGGGGGAGAAAATGCCTCAAATCGACTGAAAGAAAGTTCCACCCAAAAGAGAATTTAAAAGCACATAAAGCAGTATAGGAAATAATTTATTCAAATACATGGATGGATGCCAAAATTTAATATAATTTTTCTAGAATTTTTCTGGACTACTTGAACCTCCTAAAAATCCAAACAAGGTTTAAAATACCCAAAGTTTGTCGAATTTCTGTGAGCAAACCATGAGAGATCTTTGAGTGAAACTAAATAAAATGGATTCTTCATCTATCCTCTGTATACAGAAAAATTTTCATAAATTTTCCTAAAACACACAATGTTTTATAGAGCCGCAAAGTCAAGGTGGGAAAATAAATCGAAAATCGACTTCAAAATTCGGTCACACCCAGAAACTTACCCATACCCATCTCCCTGCCTTGCTTACCACGAGGATGGACCCACTGTCAGCGCCCACAAGCCAGTTCCACTCGGTATTTTCTCCCCTCCACCGCCGAAAGACGCAGTGCCCGGGGCTGACTGCGGCAGAGCGTCGTCGCCGCGTGGCTCTGAGGTTTCGACGCCGCATTCTTCCTCTCCGACGCACAAAAGCTTCATGCCTCGGTCGCCTAACACCAAGACTCACCACGCAGCCGAGCAAACCCAGAGAGAGAACCCTAGACTCCCCAATCTCCCCTCTTCTCTGACACCGGCCACGAAGGAGACAACCATTGCCGTCGCCAAGAAGCCACGGTCATCCCCTTCTCCTTCACGTTCCTTAATCCTCAATGAATGCGGAGCATTTTCGCTATTAACGTCATCACCATTCGTCTCTTGTAGACACAGGAACACCGACGTGTACCACCGAAGTATGGAGTGCACACCGAACGTCACCGCCGCACCCACGACGCCGTTTCGGGCAATGTAGGCCGGGACAGACCGAATCCTTGCGCCATCAGCATCGCCTCGACTTCCTCGACGTGTCTCCTCAAAGATCCCAAAAAATGGTGCGCTGAGGAGGTAGATCCTTGTCGTCTTTCCTAGCTCCGACCGAAGTACCGCCGCAGGACTTCATCTCAAAATTCGTCCACACCGGTGAGTCTTTGCCAAATTCCTTGCTTTTGAACTTCTCCTAGCGAAGCATGGGCTGAGTCGAGCTGTCGCCATCGTCCTGCCGTTTCCGCCACCGCCGCCGATCGGGTCTCACGTCGCCAGGGCCACCCAGGCTTCGCCAAGCCTATTTCATGAAGGGTAAGTACCTAGAACCTTTGTAGATGGTTATACATGCATTATCTCGGCACGAATCGGTCTCTAGCTTAGTTGTACACGACACCCAAATAGGCATTGCCGCTCGCGCTTGTCGCCGGCACCGTTCCAGCCACCACTGCACACAAGACCACCACCACCCGGTTCGCAATAGTGCACTCTTCTTTTTCTCTTTTGATCATACCCGCCGAAACGCCGCCATTCGCAGCCGGCGAGGTCGGGAAGGAGCTTCGGTCGCCGGAGCCCTGCTCCTTCTCCCTCCCACGCTCGCTGACAGCTGGACCCCACCAATCGGGCACCAAATCCCCTCTCAAACCCGCAGCCACTGACCCATGGGTCCCACGCGTCAGAGAGACAGGAAGCAGCAGCCTTCGTAATCTTTTGCAGAGAGCAGAACCTCTCTTCAAAAATCCATATAAAATCCATTTGTAAACATATTTGAATGGAACAAATTTCTATGGACTCCTTAGACAATGAACTTTAATGTGGAACCATAGAACTTTCCACTCACTGCACTGGAAATATCCCAAAAATTTATGTAAGTCAGGACACACATAAACCAAAGGATAATTTGTAAAATCTCTAGAAAATTCAAATTAACATCGTTTTCAGCAAACCCAAATTCTATGGATCCCTTATCATACCCTCTCTAACCTGGGAAGATAAAAAGTTATACTTCCCTTGAGCCAAATGTTGGTAAAGCTAGTTTTAGGAAGAAAGTACATTTTAGGACAGTAAACCTTTAGAGATTTATTAAAAATCCAATTCACCACCATTTTGAGTGAACCTAGATTCTGTAGACTCATTCAAACATGCACCTTTAGAATGTAGAATAAAATCATATGTCTCCTGTATAGTGTAGTCCCCTAAGGCAATTATAAATGAAACTAGTGGGTCACTGCACCCTCCAACATGAAAAGATTGTAGAGAAATCAATTTTAAAATCTTTTTGGGTGAAACAAGTTTCTATAAAACTAGGGGTTAATGAACTCTCATTTAGTAAAATAAAACATAGCCACTCATCTACTGGAACATAAGGTAAAGACCCTAAATAGATAGCCTAAATAGTAAACAAGGTAGATGTCATGTGTATACCCATCTAAATGTGTAATATAGGTAATCATACAAGCATGAAGAATAACATTAGCTCTATGTATATTAGAATAGAACATGTGGGCCAGTGAACCTCCATTTCCATCCCAAATATACCAAAAACTCAGCACATTTAGCTCCATAGGCAAGACTTGAATCAATAAGTTAGACACCTACCTAGTAGTATTTCCTAGCATGGAAAATATATACTTAGAGAAAGACCATCTAGGCTCCAAAAGTTGTTGCACCCAAAATTAGACCTATTAGTTACATTATCCACTTTTGATCACCATAAGCCAAATAAACAAGTTCAGGACCTAAAGCCATATGACACTTCGCTAGCACATTATAGGAGTAAGAACCCGTTATAGGTTCGTAAACTACATTGTAAATTGTTAAAATTCTAAAAGTTGTAAAACAAATTGCATTAGACCTAGAAAGACATCTTACATCACCTCTGGAAGATCTAGGTTAACATAAAACTATTGATAGCAATATTTTAGGCCAATACCCGAACAGATCCTACCCTACCCCGAGCCAACTTTAAAAATTAATAACTCCCAAAATAAAAGAGGTAAAATAGAAATTTCTTCACCACAAATTATATCCACACAGCACCTAGTCACACTAAATAATCCATGCATTTTAGAGCATATTTAATTTTTACATGTTTTCGGTATTTACCCGTTATCAATATTTTTCCTTTTTAGCAAGTAACTTCGCGACGGTGAGAAGACCTGCATACTAACTCATCCTAGGGAGGTTCACTGCAGCCATGGCAAGTTTTTTTCCCTCCTCTCTTTGAACACCTTGAATCCCATGTTTTGAGGGATGACAATATTTGTTTGCAAAGTTGCATATGAATATAGGTTGTATCAGTATTTTAAACTTGGGTATGGTAGGTATAACCTACTTGCTGCATTACCTCCTTGGATAATTCATTTCCTTGTTGTTTGTACCCATAGGAATGGTTAGAGTACATCTTTTGTGCTCCAATGGTTTTAAAATGCTTTGTACAACCACTTGCTTAGCCTCGCCTAGTATTTTGCAAATACTTTATTCCATCTACATTTAAAATGTGAATTTTGCTAAAGTGTGCCCTTGCTGAAAGGGGGCCTAATATGATGGGTATTTACAAAACAAAATGTGTAAAAGTATGATTTTGACTTGGGCGGCAAGTGGCGTGCGATTGAGGTAATTGCATTTGCCGATAGGGGGAGTGTTTGCCCGAGTCGATTAAGGACCAAACTTGTGTCACCAACTCAAAGATACCGTACATCCACATGTGCTAGTATGGGATAGCCTAAGCCGAGTACTCTCCTTAGCACCTAGCCTTGCATTATGGTAGGCTGAAGTGTATGGGTTCGGATAACCCAGAGGAACTTCCTATTTACCCCGACGTGGTAGTTTAGGCGACTAAGTCTGTCCAATACAACGATATCGTGCCATGTGGGTGGATTCCCGTCATGTCTGCCACCACGGCCGTTATGTTAAGGCGAGGGCCCGCCATCTAATGGTTCTAGGTCTTATTCCAGTATGACCTAGGATGGAGGAAACACGTATTCGTGCTGGTGCAAGGCTAGGGACTAAGTAGTGTAAAGGTTTCGTGGTGACCTCTAGACTGTACCCAATGTGTAGAGTATGGTGGTACCGGAGGGTACCGAATAAGCTAGAGTGTTTCACTTCATGTGGGTAAAGCTGTACAAGCTCTGCAGAGCTAATAAAACTAATCGATTAGCCGTGCTCATGGTCAAGAGCGCTTTGATGAAGTGTCATGAGTATAGACTCAATTGTTTTAAAAATGTGATTATATGATTTCAATAAAATGTGTTGAGTTGTGTGAGTGTGGTGATAAAATGTGACTTGTTGTCATGGAGGAGACAAGATAATAGTTATGGTGGAACTAAAATGGAACTAATGATGAAACTAAAGTGACTGCCTTTGTTAATTGAGTTGTTAACTCTTTCTCAAATGGTTTGTGAAATAAAACTCACTTTAGGAGGAAAATGAGCTACTCATATAGCCTTCCTTCGATTATGAGCTTATCATGTAGTATGTTAGGTTTGTCTAGTTCTTGTCAGTACATTACTCGTTAATGTACTGATTCTTGTCGATTGGAATATCCATTTTGGTTGCAGGTTTAGTTATAGTCCTTATGCGATGAGAATTTCCGATTTGTTTCTTCTAGGATGAGAACTTAAAGGGGTAAACCCCCTAGTCTTTGTGCTTGTGGGCGGGTACTAAAGCCACCGTTGTTCGCTGCACTCTGATGTTTGTATATATATTTGGCTGGTCGGCCTATGTAGTAGTAAAAAGATTGATGTAATATGTAGCTTCTTCTCATACTAGTTCTATTTACTTTGTATGCTCATGCTTGAGAAGAAAGTGTGAATCTAATGCACTTGCTAGGAGTTAGATTCACATCAGTATGAGTTAGGAATATTTGAGACGTTGTAGATCTTTAGCCATTTTGTCAAGTCTCCTGATTGTGTAACACATCGGTCGCCACCTTCGAGTGGTTTGACGGGCACAATTCAGGCTGGAGTTGACTGGCAGGCTAAAGGCCCAGCAATGTCTCACGTATCCCTCTCTCGGACTTCGGGTATCTCGTTTTACTTGTCTTATGAGCTGGACTGTTTTAGCTCGTATTGCAAATAGAATGAGAGGTCCGGGAGTACCCCGACAAGGCATGCCGAGCGCCGGCTGCGTGCCACCGCTGCTCCGGTCGCCATCGCCGCGCGCCGAGCCCACCGCCGCCCTTGCCGCATCCCGCTGTGTCCCGGAGACCCCTCTACTTCCACCGTTCACCGCCGCTTGTGCCAAAGCAGGTCGTCTTCCCTCGCCGTTGTGTGCTCATCGCGTCCCAGTGTGCAACGATGAGCACCTATCTCCCTCTCCCGCTCTCCCGAGCGCGCGATGCCATTCCACACGTTGCCACCCTCCACGCCGCTCACCGCCGCCCTTTGGTGCCGGCGGTCGCCGGTCGCCACACCGCGCCCGTGCCATGTCGTGCCGCGCCGCGAAAATGACGCCCTCCGCGTCACGCCCCTCACTGCCGTCCAATCTGCCTCGGGGCATATCGGGGTCGTCCCCTCCTGGCCGGCCACGTGGCGCTATGTGGCCGCTACGTCAGCGCCACGCGAGCGCCAGGTGGCACGCCAGCCCCTCGCCACCCATGGACTGCAGTGGACTCGGTCAATGGTGGACCGGCCGTGCGCCGCATCGGCCGCGCGGCGGTGGCTGATCGCGCCCTGGGCCGGCCGATGACGGCCCGCCGCGACGCAATCATCCCGACCCCTTCTCTTTGTGAAAATAATTAAGATAGCGCAATAAATCAATTTAATTTCCATAATTTATTTATATGGTCCAAAACTTCTAAAATTCATAACTAATTCAAACGAACTCCAAATTGGGCAATTCAAATTACAAAATTCATCTAAAATTGAGCTCTACATGTTTGTTTACTTTCCATATATTGTTTATGTGGTTTTTATTAGGGTTTTTCCTCATTTTGCATGCCAGCGTGTAGACTTCGTCTTTTCTGGAGTTCGCCCTTGCGGGAGTCCAGAAGATTTGTTTGAAGAAGCAAGGCGAGTCATGTCATTTTGATCATATCATTGTCCCAACTTATAGAATTGTGTTTATTTAAATTATTGCATTTTTCTTTATTAAATTCCTGCATTTATCATTGTTTTATTTAGCCTTACTAATTCGCCTTGTTATATCCCTATTACTTTTTTTATTATGATCCTTCATAACTCTACAAAAAATAAAACTTGTGAGCACTTTATATATGCGGTACTCACTAGAATACTTAGGAATATGCTTAGCCCTGCTTGAATAGAAACAATTAGATGTTTTCAATAATTAGACTAAGGAGTAACTTGTAAATAATGAAAATTTTGGCTGTTTAGCTATGGAAATAAATGTCCCCTTCAAAATTCACCAAACATGTTTTTGGCTAGGCTCGGGGTGCTTGGTTTTGTTAGTCGCACCACGGCCATCATAAGGACCAGGCTTCGGGCCTCTGTTGCAAATCATATTCGGTACTACCACTTGTCTAATGGGTAACGCTCCACACGTCGTCTAGTGCGGTCATGAACAAAAAAGACACGGATAGGGGCGAATGAGATCCTAGCTAGGGCTAACGTCTCTGGCAAGTGAAGGCTTAGAACGAGTTCGATATGCCCAGGAGCATAAACTGTCTGCTCGACCCAGGGCACCTCGCGGGGGAAGTCTATGTCTGTCTTCTTTGTTTAGGGCAGTACTAAGCGATGAGTTATGTCTTGGCTTCCGTCCGTATGCCCTGGTGGCACGTGGCACGTCGCAACACGTGAGGAAGACATGTCTTGTGGGTAAAGATGTACACTTTTGATCAGAGTAAATCTATTCAAATAGTCACGCCCTAGGTTATGGGCAAGCCAAGTAATGTACCCAAGTTAGAGTTCAATTCTGTTTGAAACTGAAATAATTGGAGTTAACACTTGTTGGCCTGGGATAAGGCAAGATCGCGTTAGAGCGCGACTTGATAATAATTTGACTAGAGATAGGCTCGTGTTTTATTTAAATGCCTTTGAATATTTAAATGCCTGGAAATGCTTGTTTTCTGCAAAACAGCCTTATATATGAATTCCTTGTACTCCCTTGCATTATTTCTGCATTTTCCCCACATGGCTTGTTAAGTACGTTGGTTGTACTTAGCCTTGCAATTCCTCCCCCTTTCAGAAGTGTAGTGCTTCGAAGTGGAAGACAGAGTTAGAAGACAAAGGCTCAGACCCCAATTGAGTTTGCCTGTGGAGTGGAGCTGAAGCCCCGCTAGAATCATCCTTTCTTTCCGCTACTGCTTTCCTTCGACTGTGAGGACTAAGTGTCTCTTCTGTAAATATTTTACTCTTCATATTACGTTTGGATCTGTGCATTGATTTATCATTTTGTGTAACCTGATTGATTCCTAGACAAGGATTTAATACACAAAATAGTCTGGAAATTTGGATAAATTTCCGGGCGTGACAAGTTGTGTCACGCCCGAAAATTTTCCCAAATTTCCAGACTATTTTGTGTATTAAATCCCTATCCAGGCATCAACCAAGGTACACAAGATGACAAATTAATGCATAGATCATGGTGTATAAATAAAGCATATAATTACATACAAGAAAAGAGGCACTTAGTCATCACACTCGAAAGAAAGCAGCGACAGCGGGAAAAGATGATCCTGGCGGGGCTTCAACTCCACACCATAGGCAAACTCAAATGGGGTCTAAGCCTTGGTCCTCTAAGACCATCTTCAACTCAGAGGCACTACACTTCTGAAGGGGGAAGAATTTGCAAAGCTGAATACAACCAATGTACTCAACAAGCCACACCAAGGGATGCAGAAATGTGAGTGAAGGGAAGGAGAGGCTTTGGGCTAATTTGCAGAAAAGCGGGTGCAATCCTTTTTTTGTCTTACAAAAGGGAAAAACTGTTGATTAATTAAGGCAATATTAATCTTCCATTTAACAACGTTATACCCATGTTGAATAGGCTCAAGCATTCCCTCCTGAGCTAAACAGATTATTATGTCCAATTATTAAAGGTGAGACTAATCATGGTGAATCTAGTCGATCGCCCATAACCACAGGCCCGACTATTCAAATAGTTTTACTCTGATCAGAGGTGTGCTGCTTTACCTACAAGACACAATCCCACATATGTTGTCATTCCCCCGAAGTATCGCCACGATACTGTAAAGGGGGGAAATTGTGACAAGACCTTTCGCATAACTTTCCCCTAACCAATCGAACCACACCAAGGTTTTGCTCCCACTCCTGTTCCTGGGCAGTGGGCAGCCCCTTGAGTGCCGCAGTGAATCCGGAAGCCCAACAACCCATATATCGGGGCCGACTGAAACTCCATCACGCCCACCCTTTCCATGGATCGTTGGCTAGAGAAAAGCTATACTACGAGTCCAACAGTTGCCCATTCCTGCTTGTGGTAACCAATGTAAGTCTTCCACGGTTTCCCATGAACCGTTTCTTAATTGCCATGGGTGCGATAATCCAAAACCATGCACCCACAGCCCACCATTTAGTCATATTTTTGTTGGGATAATTATGACCAATAAACTCGGCCAGATGTTCCGAGCTTGCAACTCATCTAAACTAAGTTCATCATAATCAATACCTTGAATATGTTTAAAACCTTTTGCCACCAATCACGCCTTATAGATGTGAACATTTCCATTCATGTCTGCCTTTTTTTTAAAAACCCATTTGCACTCAATGGTTTTGACACCATCAGGTGGATCAAGCAAGTTCCAAACTTGATTATCATACATGGATTCTATTTTGGATTTCATGGCTCCAAGCCATTTGTTGGAATCTTGTCCCACCATTGCTTGTCACGCCCAGAAATTCAAGCTAGAATTTCCGTAACTAATTTGTGTATTCAATCCTCCTCCAGGAATCAGCCAAGGTACACAAACCGACAATCATTGACATTACATAATCCAAGTCTTAGAAACAGTACAAAACATTACATAAATGCAGCGGAAAGGGAAAGACTAACTAAACTAAAACACTAACTCTTTCAACGGAACTCCAACACACCACAGGCAACCTTGACGCCGACGCAAGCAACCCTCGTCGAAACATTCCTCTTCTGCAACCTCTGGCTCTGGTGGGAAAAGTTAAACAAGACTTAGTACTACCCACTGTACTCAACAAGTCATACCAGAAGAGAAGGTATGGTGCAAGATAATTCACAAGAGAGGAATAGGGTCTCATTTGCATAAACAACATTTCAAAAATAATAACAGCTGAAAGGAGTAAAACAATAGTAATAATTAAGCAATATTAAATAAACACCATCACACGTTAAACCCACGTTGCAACAGGCCCAACCAACCATCTATTCTAGTCAAGTTCCATTAGTCAAAGTATTCACTTAAATGAGACTAATCACAGTGAATCTGGTTGATCGCCCATAACCGCGGGCATGGCTATTCGAATAGTTTTACTCTGCTCAGAGGTGTACAACTGTACCCATAAGACACAGTCCCAAGGCATGTTACCACGTGCCGGTGTACCACCATGATACCCCGGAAAGGAACTATGACAAGACCCTTCACATAACCCCCTCTAACCAATCGTACCACACCAAGGTTTTGCCCCACTCCCATTAGGGTAATGGGTAGCCCCCTCGCGTGCCGCGGTGAATCCATAAGCCGATCAATCCTTATAACCGAGGCTAACCCAACTCCATCACGCCCACCCTCACTAGGGTATGTCGGCTAGAGACAGCTACACTATAGATCCATCCATTACCCATCCTGGCTTGTGGTATGCACGGTAATTCTTTCAGAGTTTCCCGAGAAACGGTCCTTAATTGCCATGAGCACCCTAACAACGTCATCAAACCATGTGCTCACAACCCACTATTATCATATTTTAACATTATTAGTACAATACCACATACTTGACATCATCTGAATATTAAACTCCACTGAGATATTTGATTAGTGCGACTCCCTTATGTGAGATAAATGATCTAAGCCAGGCTAAGCATGTCCTAAACCAATATCTAGTCATATTGAACCCAAGTTATTAATGGTATAAGATATTCAATTCCTATGGTTGAGTACAACAGGTATAATAGTCTCATGAAATGACATGCGAAAACATATGAAGTATTTGAGAGGAATGAGATATTTAAATAAAATGGGTAGAATATGATCAATGTAAAGTATGACTTGCCTTGCTCTGAAGATTGGGGAACTTCGGCGACTACTTCGAAGTAAATGGGATCACCGAAAATATCGAAATCTACACGACATACAAAGCACTCAACAAAACTTGCTAAAAGTCTACCAAAACAACACAAGAAACTATTTTTAATGGATTCTTCACATTATTTTGGATTTAATGAAATTTGAATGGACTAAAACGGTTCTCAGATTAAAAAGATATGAATTTTAGAAGTTTAATAGCAATTTTCAAACTAAACAGAAAACCTAAATTAATTTATTGCGCAATTAAGTCCCATGCTGACGCAAGTAGTGCGCGTGGGTCAGTAGGGCTGACGTCAACATGATGTCATGCTGGCGCAAGCGGGTAGACGTGAGGGCTCACGTGAGCACTGACGTCGGCGGCTGACGTCGGCTAGGGCGGACGTCAGCGCCTAGGGCTGACTGTTAATGATATGCCCTAGAGGCAACATGGAGATGTTGGATATCATGGTCAATGTTTATGTATAAATGAATAAAGTGTTATTTAGTTCCATGAAATAGACATCTTGTATTGATCAAGAAGTACATGACTTATTTATGAGACTCTTTATGCATGAATCTATTTCTAAATGATCCCTGATCACATGTCATATTATTGGAACAAATATGACTCTAAGATCGGCATGTTTATTGATTGATGATCATGTCTCATAGATCATGGGTATGGAGATACCAAATTGGACACATGTGTTAGAGAACACATTGTTGGATAGACCCACCATGAGACACTATAGGAATTAATGTGCTATTAGTTGGTCTCAAGTAGTGTTGGTGCAAAATCCTTAGACCTAAGATCATCATGGATTTCAACATGTGTAGTAGCCTACTTTGGGACTACCAAACGCTATTCCGTAACTGGGTAGTTATAAAAGTAGTTTTTGGGTTTGCTATGAAACATGGAGTGAGATATGAGTGATCAAGATGGAATTTGCCCCTCCTTTGGAGAGATATCTCTGGGCCCTCGAGGTAATGGATTATGGAAATGGATGGCCATGCTAAGTTGATTGAGGAGTCAATCAACAGACAGATAATCCAATACGGTTCGAGTGAATGGTTAAGCTATTGAAGGGATTGCACACATCTTGCCTATAGCTTAATTGGTATCGTGAGGCAAAGGGATTTGTGTACACATTACAGGTTCAGAGCCTGATATTATATTCTTGTATGCTATGGTGTCAATATGTGCTGCTAGGCGCCACTGTTGACAGGTCGGCTGAGTTGGACTCGAGCCGACGGTCGGCTGAGTTGGACTATAGGCGAAACCGAGTATACCTGACCCTACAGGGTCACACGCTTAAGGGGATAAGAACAGGCATTTGAGTTGGACTCGGATACGGCTCGATCGGATAGGGATCCGATCGGATAGAGTCCTATGGGCTTACGAAGTCCGGCCGGCCAACTCTTTGAGATTCGGATAGGACCCGATTCAAAATAGAGTCCCGATGGGCCTCTAGGCCCAACCGACAACTCTATATAAAGGGGTGAGGGGTGGAGAGCTATGGTATTGCAATTGAGTCTTTAGAAGTTGGCGAGATCAATCTCCACGGAAACCCTCCCACCTTCGAGCCAAAACCCTAGCATCGCGTGCTAGCATACGGGTGTTCGGCGTTCTGTTCCCGGACATGTGGATACCGGTAGAGGCGCTGCTATGCTGCGGTGCTGTTGATCGGCTACGAATCAGCTGCATTCAGAGCGAGGCGCGAGAACGTGGTCGGACGACTCGGATCGGCTGCGGCATCGACGAATCGACTGATTGGTGAATCGGCTGTCGACGAATCGGCTGTCATCGGCCAGCACTATTCCAGATCGGATAGTGTCACACCCTGAGTTTTTCCCTAAATTGTTTAAATAATTTACCCTGAAATAATCGGAATTTCTGGAATTAACCTGGAGCCAACCAGTAATTTTAAAAATGCAATTAATAAATGGAAACGACATGGTATGATTTTTCTTGAATTTTGCATGTCAAAATGCACTAACAGGATTTTTACTGGAATTTTTAGAGCACTCTAAGTATTTTTAATCAATTAAATAAAAAATCAGGAATTAATTAAGCCCCCAAAATCCTTTTTCCTTCTTTTTCTTTTTCTTTTCCGTACGGCGGCACAGTGTTCCCACCCCTTTCCCTTTTGGGCCGTCGGCCCGGTTCCCTCCTCAGCCCGAGCCGCTCCCGCGCGCGCGCCTCCCCTTCGGTCGTGGGCCGAAGCCCGCGACGCAGCCGCGCCGCGCAAGTCCGCGAACCGTCCTCGCTCCGCGAGTCACCGATGTGGGCCCCGCCTGTCGCCTCCGTCCCCGCGCCCGGCCGGCTCGCCCGCGCCCGCCATGCGCGCCGCCGCTCCGCTCCGTTCCGCTTGAACCAAGGCCACGTCTGACCCATGTCGGGCCCGATCCCGCAACGCCGCATCCATCTTCGCGTCCCTCGCGTTCGATGGAAACCTTATCCGCGAGGAATTCGCTGTCGCCGTTTCCCTCTCTCTCACCGAATCCGTAACCAACGGCGACAAATCCGCGCCTATCCCGTGCCCTTTCCGATCTCGTTGCGCCTCTATAAAGTTCCCTCTTCGCCGCCGCGCGTTTCCCCTTTGTTTCCCTCTCGTGTTAGCCCTAAAAACCGCCGCCGCCATCGTCGTCTTCTCCAACGCCGGTGAGTGCGCCGCCGCTTCCTTTCTCTCCGGTTTTCCCGTGTTGTCCCTCGAGTCGCTTCCCCGCGCATCGCTTTCGCTCTCCGCCGTCGTCTCCCGCGCTCGCAGCGCCCTCCGTCGCCATTGCCGGTGCCGCCGGAGATCGGTCGGTCGCCGCGTAGCCATGGCCGGCGGGCGAGCTCGAGCCGCCGCTGCCCAAAACACTAACCCTAGCGCCGCTCTTCCAGGGTCGTCCGATCGGTCGAATCGGGAGGATCCGAACCGTCCGATCCCGCCCAATCCGTCGCCGTTCGATCCGATCGCCGCGCGCTGGATGGCCGCCGCGTGTCCGCCCTCGGCCGCCGCCCGAACCCTAACCCTACCCGCGATCCGCACCGTCCGATCCTTCGGATCGGGCGGATCTGGACCGTTCGCTCCCGCGCAAGCCGTCGCCGTCCGATCGCCGCCGCTCCTCGCGGATGCGTGCCGCGTGTCCCCGCACTCGCCGCCGCCGCCGTGGACTCGGTCCACCGTGGACCGCGCCGCGCGCTTGCGTCGCCGCTTGCGCCACTGACGTCAGCCCTACCGCTGCGCCATGCTTGCGTCACCCGGGGGCTTAATTGCGCAATAAATGTTTTAATCTTTTCTGTTTAGTTTAAAAATCGCAATTAAACTTCTAAAATCCATATCTTTTGAATCCGAGCTCCGTTTTAGCCCATTCAAATTTCATTAAATCCAGAAAAATGTCAAGAATCCATTAAAAACACTTTTCAGTTCTGTTTCAGTAGACCTTTTAGGGTGTTTGTTGAGTGCTTTGTTTGTCGTGTAGATCCCGAGTTTTCCGGCGAGCCCGTTCTCTTCGAAGTAGTCGCCGAGGTTCCTCAGTCTCCAGAGCAAGGCAAGTCATACCTTACATTGACCATATTGTACCTATTTTATGTAAATACCTCTTTTCTTTCAAATATTGCATATGTTTTAGAATGTCAATTCATGGGATGATTATACCTATTGTACTCAACCATAGGATTGTTTACCTTATACCATTGATAACCTGGGGTTCAATGTGACTAGATGATAGTTTAAGGTTTGCTTAGTTATGCTTAGCGCAACTAGCTCACTTAAGGAAATCACACTAATCAAGTATATTACTAGAAGTTAACTCTCAGATGATGTTAAGTTGTGACTCTATTTCTAATAATATTGAATTATGAAAAGGGTGGGTCGTGAGCACATGGTTGGACTTTGGTTAGCGTGCTCATGACAATTAAGGACCGGTTCTCGGGAAACCCTGGAAGAAATGTCGTGCATACCACAAGCCAGCATGGGTAATGGCTGGGTCTGTAGCGTAGCTGTCTCTAGTCAACGTATCCCAGAGAGGGTGGGCGTGATGGAGTTGGGTCGGCCCCGGTTTTAAGGGTTGATCAGCTTCCGGATTCACCGCGGCACTAGAGGGGGCTGCCCATTGCCCTATGGGAATGGGGGCGAAACCTTGGTGTGGTACGATTGGTTAGAGGGTTATGTGAAGGGTCCTGTCACGTTCCTTTCCGGGTACCATGGTGGTGCACCGGCGCACGGTAACGTGTTGTGGGATTGTGTCTTGTGGGTACAGTTGTACACCTCTGATCAGAGTAGAAACTATTCGAATAGCCGTGCCCATGGTTACGGGCGATCGACCAGATTCACCTTGATTAGTCTCACCTTGTTATTTGACTAAAGTGTTGAAGTATGACTAGTGCAGGTGGATGGATGGGCCTGTTGCAACGTGGTTTGAGCGTTGAACAGTGTTTATTTAATACTGCTTAATTATTACTACTGTTTTACTGTCTTCAAATATTGCTATTATATTCTGCAAATGATGTTTATGCAAAGTGAGCCTCTTATCCTTTTCCTTGTTATTTATCTTGCATCATGTCCCCTTTTTCCGGTGTGACTTGTTGAGTACGGTGGTTGTACTCAGCCTTGCTTCTTTTTCCCCCTTCAGTGCCAGAGGTTGAGATCGAGGTCTCCGAGGAGGTGTAGGCTTGTTCTCATCAAGGGTTAGCTGTGGTGTTGGCGTTCCGCTTCGCTCGTGTCAAGTTTAGCTTAAGTCAGTTTCTTTTTCCTTTCCGCTACATTTGTGTAACTCTTTTATATTGTTTCTAAGACGAGGATTCTGTATTATCAATAACGTCGATTTGTGTTCCTCGGCTGATGCCTGGACGAGGGTGAAATGCACAAATTAGCTGCAGAAATTCTGGTGTGAATTTCTGGGCGTGACAGATAGCCCTAATTGGCTAGTCCGCTGCACTCTACTCCAATCGATAACGATCTATCGATCCTTACTTGCAAGTGTTCCTGGTTTGCGCGGTAGAAAATTTTTTTGTTTTCGGCTAGCGTAGCCTCTGCGTAACCCTCCAGTGGTATCAGAGCTAATCTTGCTTAGTTCAGGTTTTAGATTGGATCTGGAACCAGTTTTGCGCACGGGTTGATTAGATCAATCGGTTTTACGGGATCTGTTGAGGAGAGTTGATGGTAATTACGTCGAAGCAGTTTCCATAGAACCCGGTTTTAGTCAGATTCGAGATGACGTTCCTTGATAGTGTATCGGAACGGTATAATGTGATTATGCCGAAGCTATCTCGTAGTCTGACCTTCAAAGTCACCTCGCGCCTACGCAAACCATCTCCCTTGATAGTGTATCGGGACTGCCGTGTGCGTACCCCCTTATAGGTCGTCTCCATACCGTGTCTCTGCGATAGGTAGAAAATGTTCTACGCCTAACTTGTTTTTGGAGAGAATGCTTTGAGATGGTATGGCCCTATTGTATGTCTGAGATGCATGTGATGCATGTAATATTCTTTCATATGTGCAATCCCTATAATATTCTTTCTTACGTGCAATGCTTGTAATATTCTTTCACGACCTACGAGTCGATGTAATATTCAATTAGAGCTTCTATAGTAGTAGCTTAGTTTGAAGAAATCAAGCATTCGGCACTTGGAAAAACGGTGATGAAAATGGAGATCCTCTACACCGGCATGGAGATGGAGATCACCATGTGAAGGGGGCCATACTATTTCATTATATGCTATTCTACCTGCTTTCATATATGTGATATGTTTGTTTGATAGGATAGTATCCCTCACAAAATTAAGTAGCAATGATGCCCTTCCAAATGTTGCACCCGTTACCGTTATGCTCGTCAATGGTGGGTCTGCCAATACAGAGGGCCATTTTCTATCATAACACGAGGGGGTATATGTCGGACATATACAGCAGGAGCATTTGGTTTACTTAACAAGGCTATCAAAACAGTTTTGGGCCTTGGGGCATAGGTTGGCGCCGGGGCATGGAGATGCCACACAAACAACAAGAGTCACATAGAGATGTTACTAATTTTCTAGCAGTGATGCCAAAGCTCATTAGAAATTAATTAACATGTCGATCTTGACCCAATACGTAACCTAGAGGGAAGGTATAAAAAACGTAATGGGAGTCTAATGTTAAATTGTTTAACAATAGACATAGCATAAACATTGTGCTAAAACTTTGCTTTTTCTGTTGTAGAATAATGGCAGCTAATACTATACCTAGTACCTTTAATTTGTGATATATTCTCGAAAAGGAAAAATTAAATGGAACAAACTTTGTGGATTGGTATCGCAACTTGAGAATTGTTCTCAAGCAAGAGCGTAAGGAGTACGTTTTTGAAGTACCTTATCTGAATGATTTGCCTAACAACCTACTGCAACTGCACGGAGGGCTCACAAGAAGCACACTAATGATGCCCTAGATATAAGCTGTCTCATGCTTGCTACAATGTCCCCTGAGCTTCAGAAGCAATATGAGAGCAGCGATGCTCACACTATTATTCAGGGACTGCGTGGCATGTTTGAGAACCAAGCTCGGGCCGAGAGGTTCAACACCTCGAAGTCCTTGTTTGCGTGCAGGCTTGTTGAGGGGAATCCCGTCAGTCCGCATGTGATAAAGATGATTGGTTACATCGAGAGTCTTGAGAAACTAGGTTTCCCTCTTAGCCAAGAGTTGGCTACAGACGTGATTCTCCAGTCGCTCCCTCCGAGCTTCGAGCCATTCATATTGAATAATCACATGAATAGTATGGATAAGACCTTGGCTGAATTGCATGGGATGCTAAAGACGGCTGAGAGTATCCAGAAAAACGATCATCATGTGATGATGAGGCAGAAGGCTAAGCACAAACCACCTGTCAAGAAACTTTGCACCAAGAGGAAATTAACTCCCGATGAGATCACGAGTGCCTCTAATGCAAAGAAGGGAAAAAAGGGGTCGGCGGCATCAGATGTCATTTGCTTCTATTGCAAGGAGACAGGCCACTGGAAAAGGAACTGCAAGAAGTACATGAAGGATCTCAAAAAGAAGCAAAGTATGACTTCTCCTTCAGGTATTAATGTTATAGAAATTAATCTTGCTACTTCACCTACTGACTCTTGGGTATTTGATACCGGATCAGTACCTCATATTTGCAAATTGTTACAGAAAATGAGAAGAAGTAGAGGCTTAAGAAGGGGCGAGGCGAACTTGCGCGTCGGCAATGGAGCAAGTGTTGCTATAGTTGCTGTCGGCACAGTACCACTTCATGTACCTTCAGGATTAGTTTTGGAATTAAATAATTGTTATTATGTTTCGACACTATGTCAAAACGTTATCTCCGCTTCATGTTTGCAAGCGAAAGGATATGATTTTACATCAATGAACAATGGTTGTTCAATATATCTCAGAGATATGTTCTATTTTCATGCTCCATTGGTGAATGGATTATATGTTTTGAATCTTGAAGTGTCTCCCATCTATAACATTAATACAGAAAGGCGACTCTCTAATGATATAAACCCCACGTTTATCTGGCATTGTCGCTTAGGCCATATAAATAAGAAACGCATGGAGAAGTTTCATAAGGATGGATTGCTTCACTGTTTTGATTTTGAATCATTTGAGACATGTGAGTCTTGTTTACTTGGTAAGATGACAAAGGCACATTTCACGGGACACAGTGAGAGAGCAAGTGACTTGTTGGCACTCGTACATACTGATGTATGTGGACCAATGAGCTCAACGGCCAGAGGTGGTTATCAGTACTTCATTACCTTTACCGATGACTTTAGTAGATATGGTTATATCTACTTAACCAGGAACTCCACCATGAACATGTAGAATCCAAGAAAAACCCTACTGTGCCATTTCCACTTATTAATTGCATTTTAAAATTAATTTTTGCTCTAGATTAATTCCAAAAATTTCAATTCTTTTTGGGAAATTAGCTAAATGATTTTAAAAGGGGCAAAACTCTGGGTGTGACAACGTTGTTCCACACCTGTGTACCTCTGAGGCGCACGCCATGGTCTTTCGGACCTACGTGGGGCTGGTATATCTACAACAGATAGCGCAACATATTGTTCATCCTGTTGTGGTCCTTTGGTAGCTGAAATGTTTTCTCGTGTTTCTTGAACTTCTTCAAGATGCACCCTGCTCCCACTAACCTTTCTTGGAAGAAACTATTTCTCCAAGAAAACACCATGCCGGGCGACAAACACTGTGCCTTCTTTCCTATTATAAAAATAATATCTTTTTGTTTCCTTAGGATACCGCTCAAAGAAGCATTTGTCAGATTTATGTGTAAGCTTGTCGGATTGTAAATGCTTTACATAAGCTTCACATCCCCAAAATTTAAGAAAAGACAATTTAGGGGGCTGCCTTGTCCATATCTCATATGGCGTCCTTTCGATCGACTTAGATGGAACTCTATTTAGTGTGAATGCAGCTGTTTCAAGAGCATATCCAAGAAGGATAGTGGAAGATCACATTGGCTCATCATGAACCGCACCATGTCCAACAAGGTGTGATTTCTCTGTTCTGACACCCCGTTCCATTGAGGAGTTCCTAGCGGAGTCTACTATGGAACAATTCCACAATGTTTTATATGATTACCAAATTCTTGGCTTAAGTATTCACCACCAGGATCTGATCGTAGAAACTTAATTGTTTTCCCTAAATGATTATGTACTTCTTTCTGGAATTCTTTGAACTTTCCAAAGGATTCGGACTTATGCCTCGTTAGGTAGATATAGCCATATCTACTAAAGTCATCGGTAAAAGTTATGAAGTACTGAAACCCACCTTTGGCTGTTGAACTCATTGGTCCACATACGTCCGTATGTATGAGTGCCAATAAGTCGGATGCCCTCTCACTGTGACCTGTGAAAGGTGCTCTTGTCATCTTACCAAGTAAACAAGATTCACATGTCTCAAATGATTCAAAATCAAAAGAGTGTAGCAGACGATCTTTATGGAGCTTCTCCATGTGTTTCTCATTTATATGACCTTGGCGACAATGCCAAATAAATGTGGGGTTAATGCCATTTGGGAATTGCCTCTCTGCATTAATGTTCTAAATGGGAGATGCCTCCAGATCTAAAACGTATAATCCATTCACCAAATGGAGTATGAAAATAGAACATATCTCTAAGATAAAATGAACAACCATTGTTCACTAATCTAAACTCATATCCTTTCGCTTACAAACTTGAAGCGGAAATTTTGTTTTGACATAGAGTTGGAACTCAATAACAATTATTTAATTCCAAAACTAATGATGAAGGTAAATGAAGTGGAGTAGTCTCGACAGCAACTGTAGCAACCTTGGCTCCATTGCCGACGTGCAAGTTCACCTCACCCCTTCTCAAGCTTCTACTTCTTCTCATTTCCTGCAATGATTTGCATAAATGAGCTATTGATCCGGTATCAAATACCCAAGAGTCAGTAGATGAAGTAGCAAGATTGATTTCTATAACATCAATACCTGAAGAAAAAGTTGCACTTTGCTTCATTTTGAGATCCTATCGATGCGAAAAACATACGCTGGCCTGAGAGATATGCTTAACTCTAGTGCAGGTCCGTAATCTTGCTTTTGGGGTTCAAGGGTGTGCAAGTTGGTTTGATCCTACAACCAACAAGAAACAAAGAAAAAACGAGGTTAAATCCATAAACGATAGTCGATCGGCTAGTGGCCGATGACATATCGTTGAATATTGAGCCGATGCTATATGCAGAGAATCGGCAATGTAGAACAAAATAAAGGGAAAGTTATATCTACTCGATCGGCTATAGATATCGATAGTATATAATCAAGGTCTCAAAATACGTTTAAGCAAGTGACTGGGGTAGATCGGCAGCGTGCTATGACAGTATAAATCACTTATGTCTAAAAGTACTTTAGGACAGAGATTGTTTGTATTTATAGCATAGCCGATGTCATAAATCTGACATGTATCGGCTAATACTCCGATACCACCATATACTAAGATACCAATATAGATTAAATACATTAAGCAGGAACCGATCAGGTGTTAACAGATTGATAACAAGCTTAGTATATTTCATCATAGTGAAATCTTAATATAAAGGGCAGATTTAGCATATCAAGTAAACATGTAGGAAACAAGATAACTAAACCAGATAAGATCGGCTGAAACCTTGATACCGTCTCTAATAGCAATCATGGGACAAGATAGATATTATGATTCTAGATAATACTTAGTAGGTCATACTCAACCGATGCAACACTAAGCATAAAGAGAAGCATAAGATCTAAACAAGTCGATGAAAGCATTTCAAGATGGTGGATACACTATATAATCTAGGTCGACGTTGATAATCTATATAGTCTAGTAACAGATGCTAGCTGATTAGGGTTAGACATCAATATTGATCTAGATTATATAGTATATATGATAACTCGATGATTTACGTAAATAGGATTAGAGTGTCATAAAGATGTAAGAACTAATCCTGAGAGCGCAAGCCGCCATAACAAGCTTTACCTCTCATTGGAGATCGAACCCGATGCAGCCCAACTCGAAAGCAAGAACTTGTCAAAACAAACGAAAGTAAGAAGGTGGCGATGCATCGAAGGTGTTATTGAACTGATTGTTGTTTATTACATGGTCTTGGGCTATATTTATACCAAAATATAAAATATGTCCTTGTCGAACACGACTCTTGTCTCTATTACAATTCAAAATACGGACAAGTCCCTTAGGTGGACTCTTACCGACACAATCTATAAGGAAAATACTTAAAATAACCTAATTAACAGATACAATTGCCTTTTTTGGACTCTATCCACATATGGCAATCCTCATGAAGCGCTTCAACCTGAATCATCAACGATTCCAATGTCCTCCTACCAAAATCGGCTACATCGGCTTACCTTGTCCGATTCGGTATCAGCCGATTGAACACCTTAGCCAATTCGATATCAGCCAATGAACTCCTTAGCCGATTCGGCTTGCGACTAGTGAGTACTCTGTTTTTGAAGATCATGGTCCCTCCAAATCTACCTCGGCCTTGATTCCAAATTTGATTCATGACTTGCCAAATTTGGTCATTTACAAATCCTCCATGTACTTCTTGCAGTTCCTTTTCTAGTGACCTATCTCCTTGCAATAAAAGCAAACGACATCGGATGCCGCCGACCCCTTCTTGCCTTTCACCGACCCCTTCTTGCCTTTCTTTGCTTTGGAGACACTCGCGATCTCTTTAGGAGTTAACTTTCTTTTTGTGCAAAGTTTCTTGACAGGAGGTTTGCGCTTAACATCATCACATGATGACCATTTTTTTGGATACACTCCTTAGCAGTCTTTAGCATCCAATGTAATTCGGCCAATGTTTTATCCATGTTGCTCATGTGATAATTTAGTATGAATGGCTCAAGGCTTGGAGGGAGCGACTGGAAAATCACATTTGTAGCCAACTCTTGGCTAAAACGAAAACCAAGTTTTTCCAGTCTCTCGATATGGCCAATCATCTTTATCACATGTGGACTGACGGGATTCCCCTCTACAAGCCTGCACGTAAACAAGGACTTTGAAGTATTGAACCTCTCGGCCCTAGCTTGGTTCTCCAACATGCCATGTAGCCCCTCAATAATACTGTGAGCATCACTGCTCTCGTATTGCTTCTAAAACTCAGAGGACATTGTGGCAAGCATGAGACAACTTATATCTAGGGAATCATTAGTGTGCTTCTCATAAGCCCTCCGTGCAGCAGCCTTAGCATTATACGGCAAATCATTAAGATAAGGAACTTCAATAACGTACTCCTTTCGCTCTTGCTTGAGAACAATTCTAAAGATTCAATACCAATCCATAAAGTTTGTTTCATTCAACTTTTCTTTCTCAAGTATAGATCGTAGATTAAAAGAACTGGGTGCAGTATTAGCTGCCATGATATACAACAGAAAATACATGCAAAATTTAGCACAATGTTCATGCGTTGTCATTTATTAAACAATTTAACAAAAGACTCCCACTATATGTTTTAAACCTTCTCTCAAGGCTACGTATTGGGTCAAGATCCACATGTTTATTAATTTCTAATGAGCTTTGGTATCATTGCTAGAAGACTAATGACATGGGTAAGCAACTCCATGCTATCACATCCCTATGTGACTCTTGTTCGTTTGGTGGCATCACCATGCCCCGACGCCAACCTATGCCCCAAGGCCAAAAACTGTTTTGATAGCCTTGTTAAGTAAACACAATGCTCTTGCATGCATATGTCTGACATATACCCCATCGTGTAATGATAGACAATGACACTCTGCTTTGGTAGATCCACCAATTGACGATCACAACAGTGATAGGTGCAACATTTGGAAGGACATCATTACTACTTAATTTTGTGAAGGATACTATCCTATAAAACAAACATATCTCATGTATGAAAGCAAGAAGAATAGCAATTAATAGTGAAATAGTCACTAGTACAGAATGCCTCATAGGTGCCGGTTGGGAAACCCCCTTAGGTGCCGGTTTTCCCAACCGACACCTATTTGAAGAGAAAGAGGTGTCGGTTCCTAAACCGGCACCTATTAGGTTCCATGAGCCAAAAAAATGGCTCGATGCATCGGCTCGAGCCGATGCATCGAGCAGCTCCCCTACAGATCCAGCTCCCCTACAGCACCTCCTCTCGGGCGCCAGAAACACATGAACAATCCCCAATCCCCATGAACACATACAAACACATGAACAATCCCCATGAACACATACAAACAAATGAACAACATACAAACACATACAAACAATCCCCTACCTCTCGCCGCCCGCCGTCAGATCTGAGGCATCGGCGCTTGCCGCCGTCGCCTCCCCTTGGCCTCCCCTCCCCGGCCGCCGTCGGATCTGAGGCGTCGACCGCCGCCCCTTGGCCTCCCCACCCTCCCGCAGGCCGCCGCCACCGCCTTCCCTTGGCCTCCCTTCTCTCCCGCCGCCCACCGCCTCCCCTCCCTCCCGCCGCCCGATGCCGGATTCGAGGCGCCGCCGTCGCCCTCGGCCTTCCCTCCCCTCCCGCCGCCCGCCGCCACCGCTCTCCTCGCCTCCCCTCTCCCGCCGGCCACCGCAGATCCGAGGCGCGCCGCCGCCCTTCGGCCTCCCTCCCTCCCGCGGTCGCCACCACCACCTCCCCTCGGCCTTCCTCTCTCCCGCCACCCGCCGCCTCCCCTCCCTCCCGCCGGACGCCGCCGATCCGAGGCGCCGGCCGCTGCCCTCGGCCTTCCCTTCCTCCAACCGCCCACCGCCACCGCCTCCCTCGGCCTCCTCCTCCTATCGATCGCCGACCGTCGCCGCCCTCGGCCTCCCCTCACCCCGCCGTCGCCCGCCACTCTAAGGAGAGAAAGAGGAGAGAAAGAGATAAGGTGGAGAGAAAGAGATAAGGGTTATCTCTGTGGTCCGCCCGCCGCATATATAAAATCAATCCGCGGCTCTGTGGTCCTGCTCGGCTCGGGTTGTAGGTGTCGTTTTTTTAAAAAAATCGGCACCTATAATATATTATAGGTGTCGGTTTTTTAAAAAACCGGTACGAATAGTATAGGTCCCGGTTTTTCTTCAGAACCGATACCTATAATATATTATAGGTGCCGGTTTTTCGTTAGAGCCGGTACCTTTTTTTTAATAGGTGTCGGTTTTGGTTGAACCGACACTTATTAGGTCGGTACCTATGCATGTTTTTGTAGTAGTGAGTATGACCCTTTTGCATGGTGATCTCCATCTTCATGTCGGTGTAGAGGATCTCCATCTTCATCACCGTTCTCCCGAGTGTCGGATGCTTGATTTCTTCAAACTAAGCTACTACTGTAGAAGCTATAAATCGATTAGATCGACATGCAGGTCGTGAAAGAATATTACAGGCATTTCACTTACATGCATCACATACATATAAAAGGGCCATACCATCTCAATGCATTATTTGCAGAAACAAGTTAGACATAGAACATTTTCTACCTATCGCAGAGATACGATACTAAGACAACATAAAAAGAGGTCCCGAGACACTCTCCAGAAACGCCATCCCGAATCTGACCCATACTCATCCCGAGTACTATGGATATCGCTTCGACATAATCATATTATGTCGATCCGAGACAATCTCAAGGAACGCAATTTCCATCTACTCTCCTCTACCGACCCCGTATACCGATTGATCTAATCAACCCATGTGCTAAAACTTGTTCCAAGTACAAAAACCCAAACTATGCAAGTCTAGCTCTGATACCACTAAAGGATTACACGGAGGCTACGATAGCATATAACAAAATTTTCTACAATCCAGGAAAGCTTGCAAGTAAGGGTCTATAGATCGTTACCAATTGACGCACAGTGCAGCAGAAATAGCCAATCAGTTGCTAAACGACCTCGGACTTGTCTTGCCGACCTCGAACAGCACCAGCCGACCTCGCCTACCCTGGGTCCGAATCGACTGACCCCGCCGACCCCAGTTCGTTCCGCTCGATCCTACTGACCTCCACACGTGCCGCTCGACTGACCGATGGCGCTAGGATTCATCGATGCCAATGATTCTATGTCGGTTTGTCGATGCCGACGACGCAGTGCCGGTTCGCCCGGCCCTCCGATCTCCTGACCGCCCGACCCAACCTTCGAAATAGATTTGGCTAGTTGAATCTCGGGGAGATTCAATGCCGCCGACTTACACTGCAACATAGCGATGTCTCTACCAGTATCCACACATCCAGGGAGAGAACTCCGAACACCCGTGTGCTAGCACGCGATGCACGGCTAGGGTTTTGGCTCAAACGCGATGTCTCTTGATCATTCACATCCCTCTACATGTTTCATAGCAAACCCAAAGACTAATTTAATGACTACCCAGTGACGGAATAGCGTTTGGTAGTCCCTAAGTAAGCTACTACACATGTTGGAATCCATGATGATCTCAGGTCTAAGGACTTTGCACCAACACTACTTGAGACCAACTAAAGACACTTTAATTTCCTGTAGTGTCTCAATGTGGGCCTATCCAACAATGTGTTCTCTAACACATGTTCACGTTTATTGATTTGGTATCTCCATACCATGATCTATGAGAAATGATCATCAATCAATAAACATGCTGATCTTAGAATCATATTTGTTCCATAGATTGATATATGATCAGGGATCATTTAGAAATAGATTCATACATAAAGAGTCTGATAAATAAGTCACGTACTTATTGATCAATACAAGATTTCTATTTCATGGAACATAATAACACTTTATTCATTGATACATAAACATTGACCATGATATCCAACATACCCAAGCTAGCTTGTGGTACTCACAGTATTGCTTATAGGGTTTCCCATGAATCGGTCCATAACTGCCATGGGCGCGACTATCCAAAACCATTGCACCCATAGCCCACCATTGTCATGTTTTAATTCTAATATTACAGTATCTCATTCTTGACATTATCTGTATATAATCTCCGGTATGGTAATTAAGTAACATGATTCTCTTTAATGAGCTAATTGATCTAAGCCAGGCTAAGCATGTCCTAAACCAATATCTAGTCATATTAAACCCATGTTATCAATGGTATAAGGTAAACAAGTCATATGGCTGAGTATAATGGGTAAAATAATTCCATAAATGACATTCCAAAATATATGCGATATTTGAGAAAAACAAGACATTTAAAAAATAGGCACAATATGATCAATGTAAAGTATGACTTGCCTTGATCGGAAGATTGGCGAACTTCTGCAACTACTTCGAAATAAATGAGATCGCTGGAACTACCAAAATCTACACGACAAACAAAGCACTCAAAATACATGCTAATAGTTTACTGAAACAACACACAAAACTATTTTTAGTGGATTATTCTTGGTATTTTTCTGGATTTAATGAAATTTGAATGGGCTAAAACGGAGCTTGGATTAAAAAGATATGAATTTTAGAAGATTATTTGGGTTTATTACTAAAAGAGAAAAAACCTTACTAATTTATTGTGCAATTAAACCCCTGGCTGACGCAATGGATAGAGATGACGTCAGAGATGATGCAAGCAACTAGGGCTGATGTCAGAATGGCGCAAGGGCTGACGCAAGCTGGCGCAGGACGCCGGTCCACGATGGACTAGGTCCACGAGAGCGGACGCGCCGGTGTACCACGTGGGTACACATGGCACCGACGTGGCACCACGCTGCGCCAGCATGACGGTCGCGCAAGCGTGCGGGATGGACGGCCCGGATCTACCACTCGGTAGATCGGACAGCTCGGGATGGGCTAGTGTTTTTGTGAGCGGCGAACGAGCTTAGCGCGATCGGCCATGGCTGCATGGCAGCCGACCGACCAGCCGGCGGTGCAAGCGGCGATGACGGATGACGGCGCGAGATTGCGGCAGGTGGCGCCGAGTGATGCTAGGGTTTGGGGTGGCGACGCGGGGTTCCGAGGAGTGGCACCTAGGGTTTGCGGACCGAGAGGGAGAGAGAGAGCTTACCGGCGCTGGAGACGAAGACGGTGGCACGTGGCGGCAGAACGTGGAATCGGCGAATTAGGGCACGAAAACAAGCATCGACAGAGAGAAAATGATGCGAGGATTGTGGCTAGCTGTTAGGATCATGCATGGGTGATCGCGGATATCTAAGCAAAACCCCACCTATCAGCGGCCCAGGAGCGGGAGTGGCGTGATGCGGACTTCGGCGCGGTGCGACAGCTCGTCAGCTGTGGCCCACGGGAGGAGGGAGGGGCGCGCGCGGGGGCGGCAAGGTGTCACGCCCCGATTTTCGTTCGGAATTAAGAATCATTAAGTAATCCATTTCCTAGAAAATAAATAAAATTAAAAGCAAATTAATCAAGTGAAAGTAATAAGGAAATAAAAAATTCCTTTTAAAATAATGGCTGAAAAATATTTTTGAAATATTCTCCTTGCCTTAAAATATTCTTTGAAATTTGTCGTGAAATTTTGGAGCTCCAGAAATAAATTAAATAATACAATGATCATTTAAGCAATTAATTTAAATAGAAAACAAATTAAAAATCCTCTCCTCCTCCCTGGCCGTCGGCCCATCTCTCCCTCTTGGTCCAGCCGCCACCTCCCCTCAGTTGGCCTAGCCGCCCCCCTCCCCTCACCCCAGCCAACTGGCCCAACTACCTCCCCACCCCTAGCGCACAGCCCAGTCAGCCCAGGAAGGAGCAAGCCATCGTCTTCCACCTCCAGCCAAGCCAGCGAGTGTCTCTCTCTCCTATGATTTCTAGCGCCTTTGCCTCCTCCGATCCACCTACCTGATCGATTCCCCTCTCGTTTGAATGCAAAAACCGGTTCCTCTCCTCCTCCTCATCATTTCCCCCAAGTTTTCCCCCCGTAATTTGGCCTTTAATTGTCGGATTTAGTTCCCCTCGAATAGCCGCCATGGATGGCCGGCCGACGGTCTCCCCGACCGTTCCTCTCCTCTCCCTGGCCGACCCCCTCCTCTTCCTCTTCCCGGCGATGACCTACCTCCCCTCCGGCCTATAAAAGGATGCCCCCAGCCCCTCCTCACTCCCCACACCGCCCTCCCTCTCCTCCCTCTCCACAGCCGTCACGCCGCTCCACTCGTGTGCCGCCGCCATTTTTCCAACTCCGGCCGCCCCTCCTAGTTGACCGCAACCATGCAAAACCTCGGTAATACCATCCTCGGCATCGCAGCCATGTGCCCTTCCTCGGCCAAGCCTCGTTTTCAACCAAAACCCGCCGAAACCTCACTGCCCGTGGTGCCTCTCCCTCGGCCTGGCCTGCGCTACTCCGACAGCCCCTGCCGCCTTGCCGGAGTGCTACCCGACATCGTCATATTCTTTATCTGCATCATGGCTTCGTCTACTTCCTTGCCCACCCCTCCGTTTTTCCTGAACTCCACCGGTACCGTGCCCTAGCCGACATCCGGTGAAGAACATCATCGTTCTCCACCTTCGGGAACCCATCCCCGTCGAGCCAAGCGCTGCCAGCCCATTGTCGTCAGCGTCCCGTGATCGTCCTTGCTAGTGCAATCTTTGGCCAGCCATTCCTCCTTGCCGACACGTTGCCCCGTGGCCTCAACGTCTTTGTTGTCGGCAACGCAACAGCCTATTTCTCTTGCCCAAAAATTCAACCAGAATTTCCGAAGCTATATGTGTATTAAGAATCCCTGTTCGGGACCAGCCAGGGTACACATACGACAATTGTTGATACTACAGTTCCACGTCTTAAAAACAATAGAAAAATGATTTCAAAAGAGGAGCGGAAAAGAAAAGGATCTAAGCCTAGTCTTGACGCTTGCAGTGTGGCACCATCCACTCCACAGGCATCTTCCAAAGTTTCCCATTATGGGACCCATCGTTTGCCATTATGGCTTGTGGTTACTACGGTAATTCTTTCAGGGTTCCCCGTGAATTGGTCCTTAATTGCCATGGGCGCGACTATCCAAAACCAATGCACCCACTGCCCACCATTTGCCATATTTTAGTTAATCCAGTTCACAATATTGCCAGATTATATCCTTCATTTCATTTGTCCAGAATAATGTAATATAGATGAAATAACCCATTTAGTGTGCTAGTTAGTCTAAGGAGGGCCAAGCATAACCTAGGTCAAAAACTAGTCATATTATTGCCCAAGTTTATCAAGGGTTCAGGGTATCAAAACCTAGGGCTGGATACTAATAATATGGTGTAATAGTTCCCATAAGGTGACATTATAAAATAAATGCAGTTTGAGAGAAATAACGAGGTAATTTAGCAAACTAGGTGCAATATGATCAATAATGAAGCATGACATGCCTTGCTCTTCGACTTGGGGAAACTCCGCAACAACTTCGAAGAAAATAGGGTCAGCGGAACTACCGGGATCTACACGACAAACAAAGCACTCAACAAAACATGCTTAAAAAACTACTGAAATAGGGAATAAAACTATTTTTAATGGATTCTTAGAATTTTTATGAATTTAATGAAATTTCAATGGGCTTAAACGGAGCTCGGATTGAAAAGATATGAATTTTAGAAGATTAATTATGTTTTCACTAAAGCACAAAGATTAACTGTGTTTTAGAAGATTGCGTCGCCGGCTAGGGTTGATGGGGTCGGCCGGAAAGGCGGGCAGCGGGTCGGGCGAGAAAGCGGGTGGCAGTGGTCGGGAGAGAAAGCGGGCACGAGATCGGGCAATCCCGATCGGCCGAGGCAGATCGATCGGCGAGAGCGGGCGTGGGGTCGGCGATCCCGATCTGCCGAGGCAGATCAGTCGGCCGAGAGCGGGCGAGGGCAATGCGGTGGCCGGCGACGGTGTGCCACGGCTGGAGAGCGGTCGGCGCCATCAGAGCGACGGCGCGGGGCGGTGGAGTGGTGCGGTTTACGCACGGCGAAACCGCGCACTCTTGGGACGGCGGACGGGCTCAGGCCAAGAGGGAGAGAGGACGGATCGCTCACCACGGTGCATCGAAGATGGAGAAGATGACGGCGCGGGAGACGAGGGGATTGCGACAGTGACGAAGAGGACGGCCGAGGAGCTCGAACGCCGGCGAAGAGGACGGAGGCAGCAGGGAGGTTCGACGCAGCTAGGCACGGCGGGAAACAATGGTCGAACAACGCCAGAGGGCGACGGAGCTAGGTGCACGGTGAGAGAGAGAGAGAGGGAGGGCGCGGGAAGCTCGAGTGTGAGTGTGGGTAGGACGGGGGAGGCGAGGGCCGGCTTTTATAGGGCTCCGGAAGGTCGGTCACGGCCGGGGCACGGAGTTCGCGTGGGAGGAATTTCGGGAAATAATGGTCGGCGATTAAATCCGGCCATTACGAGGTGCGGGAGCGGCTGCCTGGCGGCAACGACCGGCGAGAAGGGCGGAGGAGTGATGGCGGTGTTAAGGCCATACGAGAGAGGCGGGGGTGGCCAGGTTTCACGTTGGGCGAGGCGGCGTGAGCGGCAATGGCGCGGCTAGAGGGGGAAGACAAGCCTGACATGGGCCCTACCTATTAGTGACCCGGGAGTAAAGGGAGGTAAAATGGACTTATTCGCGCGCGACTCAGGCTAATGGGTCACGGCCTTCGGCCGGCACGCGAGGGAGAGAGAGAAAAGGGCGGGCATGGGAAGAGATGGGATCTCGGCTCGGGCCGGCGGCCCAAGGCCGACTTAAAGAGCGGGAAAAAGGACGGGAGAGAGAGAAAATAATTTTTTAGGATTTATTTAATTCCGATTTTGATTTTAATTGGTTAAAAATTATTTGTAGTGCTCTAAAAATTCCTTTAAAAATCCAGTTATTTTATCTTGACATGTAGAATTTAATAAAAATTCTACCATGTCATTTCCAATTCGAGTTTGCATTTTAAAATTATTTCTTTGCTCTAGGTTAACTCTCCAATTATTTCTTTTGCAATTTTTTTTAATAATTTTTTAAAGGGGAAACAACTCGGGGTGTGACACTGTTCCACGCCATCCTCACCCTCGTGCAGCCGCCGTTAGCTCCCGTTGTCGTCCTCATCACCTGCGTCGGCATCCGTTCGCCGGCCTTTCCTCCGCTCGCCGTCGTGTGCCCGCGCCGCCTCTTCTAGCTGTTGAGCTCACGGTGAGCCACCCCTCCGCCATCCTTGCCTGCTGCCATCATCCTACCCTCTTTCCTTCTAAAAATAATTAAAAATTGTGCAATAAATTAATTTAATTTCCATAATTCGTTTAAATGGTCCAAAACTTCTAAAATTCATATCTAATTCATATGAACTCTAAATTGGGCCATTCAAATTGCAAAATTCATCTAAAATTGACCTCTACATGTTTGTGTGTCTTACATGTACTATTTATTTGGTTTTTATTAGGGTTTTTCCTCATTTTGTGTGCTAGCGTATAGACTTCGTCGTTGAAGCATGGCAAGTCATGTCATTTTGATCATAATGTTGTCCCAGTTTACAAAATTATGTTCATTTAAATTGTTAGTGATATGCCCTAGAGGCAACATGGAGATGTTGGATATCACGTCAATGTTTATGTATAAATGAATAAAGTGTTATTCGGTTCCATGAAATAGACATCTTGTATTGATCAATAAGTACGTGACTTATTTATGAGACTCGATATGTATGAATCTATTTCTAAACGATCCCTGATCATATGTCATATTGTTGGAACAAATATGATTCTAAGATCGGCATGTTTATTGATTGATGATCATGTCTCATAGATCATGGGTATGGAGATACCAAATCAATAAACATGGACATATGTGTTAGAGAACACATTGTTGGATAGACCCACCATGAGACACTACAGAATTAATGTGCCATTAGTTGGTCTCGGGTAGTGTTGGTACAAAGTCCTTAGACTGAGATCACCATGGATTCCAATATGTGTAGTAGCCTACTTTGGGACTACCAAACGCTATTCCGTAATCGGATAGTTATAAAGGTAGTTTTCGGGTTTGCTATGAAACATGGAGTGGGATGTGAGTGATCAAGATGGAATTTGCCCCTCCTTTGGAGAGATATCTCTGGGCCCTCGAGGTAATGGATTATGGAAATGCATGGCCATGCTAAGTTGATGAGGAGTCAATCAACGACGATAATCCAAGACGGTTCGAGTGAATGGTTAAGCTATTGAAGGGATGGCACACATCTTGCCTATAGCTTAACCGGTATCGTGAGGCAAAGGGATTTGTGTACACATTACAGGTTCAGAGCCGATATTATATTCTTGTATACTATGGTGTCAATATGTGCTGCTAGGCGCCGCTATTGACAGGTCGGCTGAGTTGGACTCGAGCCGACGATCGGCTAAGTTAGACTATAGCCGAAACCGAGTATACCTGAACCTACAGGGTCGCACGCTTAAGGGGATAGAATAGATATTCGAGTTGGACTCGGATACGGCTCGATCGGATAGGGATCCGATCGGATAGAGTCCTATGGGCTTACGACGTATGGGCGGCCAACTCTATGAGATACGGATGAGATCCGATTCAAAATAGAGTCCTAATCGGCCACTAGTCCCAGTCGGCCAACTCTATATAAAGGAGGGAGGGGTGGAGAGCTGTATAGACATCAATTGCATCGCGTGCAACAGAAGTCGCCGAGATCAATCTCCACGGAAACCCTCCCCACTTTCGAGCCAAACCCTAGCCTTGCATCGCGTGCTAGCACACGGGTGTACGGCGTTCGTCCCCGGACGTGTGGATACCGGTAGAGGCGCTGCTACGTTGCGCGCCGTTGATCGGCTTCGGATCGGCTGCAATCGGAGCGATCGGCGTGGTGGAATCGGCTGCGGTCGGGCGCATCGGAGTGAGGCGTGAGAACGCGGCGGACGACTCGAATCGGGTGATTGGCGAATCGGTGTCTCGGAATCGGCTACACTGTTCGGATCGGATTGCCCTGATTGGTTATTCCGCTGCACTCTACTCCAATCGGTAACGATCTATCTGCCCTTACTTGCAAGTGTTCCTGGTTTGCGCGGTACAAGTTTTTGTTTTTGGCTAGCGTAGCCTCCGCGTAACCCTTCAGTGGTATCAGAGCTAATCTTGCTTAGTTCGGGTTTTAGATTGGATCTGGAACAAGTTTTGCGCACGGGTTGATTAGATCAATCGGTTTTACGGGATCTGTTGAGGAGAGTAGATGGTAATTGCGTTCCTTGATAGTGTATCGGAACGGTATAATGTGATTATACCGAAGCTATCTCGTAGTCCGACTTTGTTGTTGCCTCGCGCCTACGCAAACCATCTCCCTTGATAGTGTATCGGGACGGCATAATATGATTATGCCGATATGGTTTCCATAAGCGATTTCATAGATTGGATCTATGAATTTCGTGCCGTGTGCGTACCCCCTTATAGGTCGTCTCGATGCCGTATCTCTGCGATAGGTAGAAAACGTTTCTACGCCTAACTTGTTTTTGCAGAGAATGCTTTGAGATGGTATGGCCCTATTGTATGTATGAGATGCATGTGATGCATGTAATATTCTTTCATATGTGCAATCCCTGTAATATTCTTTCATACGTGCAATGCTTGTAATATTCTTTCACGACCTGCGAGTCGATGTAATCTTCAATTAGAGCTTCTATAGTAGTAGCTTAGTGTGGAGATTGTGGCAATCGGGTATCCACATGGTAAGCTTATCCGACTGGAGGTAGGGATAGGTTGCGCCTGCTATATCTGTAAGCCGAACTTGACTTAGGTGTTACGGTTGCCGATAGAGATAAGGCAATCGGCCTATAGTCACGGTTTGGTAAGATTGAGGAAACTAACTTAGAATAAGATAGGGTTTCCGACTTGTAAACCCTTCCTCCCAAGACTATATAAGGGGGTAAGGGCGTCCCTTGAGGGATATCTTAGACTTGATCGATTCTAGATCGATATTCCGATAGGAGATCGATATTCTAACACTAGATCGAGATTCAACTTCATAGGCGAAGAGCTTTAGATCACGAGATCAATAAAAACACTCGGCGGATCGAATCCACCGAAACGGGAGTAGGGTATTACCTCACGAGAGGGCCCGAACTGTCTAAATCTTCTTCTTCTCCTAACCCATTGTGCTTGGCGATCTTGACTGCGACCCCATAAAATATATTGCCGAAACCAAGTTTCGACAGTTGGCGCGCCAGGTAGGGGGCCGCGCGTCGAGACTTCTTCAACAATCTCGCCGACAAGCGTGATGGGATCTCCTTCAAGACTCGGCGACTTCGCCGCCAACTTCGCCGGCGACTCCTCCCTCGACTCGGATTCGAACCAGTCGGAGGGAACAACCTACTCGGCGCCGTTCGGGCTCTCCAACAGCGCCGAGATCTTCGACAACATCTTGAAGACCAAGATGCGATCCACCTTCTCCGACGACGGACTTCACTCGGCGCCATTCGGATTACCGAACGCCGCCGAGATCTCGCGCCAATCTTCTTGCCTCCCGACGGAAGCAATCTACTCGGTGAAGACCTTTCGGTGCCGTTTGGGTTACCAAACGTCGCCAAGATCTACGATCAAGCGCTCTCCCGAGTTGGCGAGGATCCACTCGGAAGAGCCCGATCCCCAAGCTCCGACTCGGACTGGGCGATCCGGATCCGGGTTACCCGAGTTCAAGGGAGGTCGCTGTCATCCTCCCGTCCTTTGGCTCTGTCCATCTTCGAGCTCAACGGATACCTCGGCTCCGCGCTTCGACAATCTCTACGGCATCCCTTCGACGAAGCCGACAACTCCGACGCCATATGGACTGCGAGCCGAAGTGCTTCGACGTCCTCATGGCCGAGCCGGATGAGTCCGACTCAGCCATGGCCAGAAGGCTTGCCGAAGAGGAGCGAGCCAGAGTGGAGCTCGAACGCAAGACAGCCGAAGAAGACAAACAACGCAAAGACGAGGCCGATAAAAGGAAGCGAGATCCGCGTGCGGGACGATCCGCCCGGAAGCCATCCTCCAAACACGGGTTCGCAACACCAATGTCTTCCGACGCCACGGAACGCTGTCGCCGCACTCACGCTCTTGGATACCGTCATGGAGACGGCTCCGGCCAACGTGACTCCTATACTGGATAAGATCAAGACCATCGTTGCTGCCACGGCTAACGGCCCTCCCACCACTTCGGCAAGAAGGCCGGCGAATCCGTGGCCGAAACGCCCGACAAAAGCCGGCTCCCACCCCTAAGGTCGAGACTACGGGAGGCCCGAGCCGGCTCGATCGTCAACTAGGCCAAGAGGCCCGCCTCCCGAGTCCATGCCGAGGCACCAAGAGCGACGGTCGACTCCCGCCGCAAACGACATGGACGTCCACCCGTCCACCACCGAGTCCACCGCAACAGTTCCGGCTACCCAACCAGCCAACGAAGACCCCGCCGAGTGATCTCGCGGAAGTCCTCGACCGCCGCTACCAAGAGCGCGACCGTCGCACTCGGGAAGATCGGAGGGGATCACCCGATAGCGGCGACGATGGAGTACCGGCCTTCACTCGGGAACTCCGCCGAGTGCATTGGCCGAGTGGCTTTAAGCCCACCGGGATAGAAAGGTACGATGGCAAAACCGACCCCGAATCTTGGTTAACTGTATATACCCTTGCCATCCGAGCTGCAGGTGGCGACAACAAAGCCATGGCGAACTACCTGCCCGTGGCCCTCGCAAACTCGGCCAGAAATTGGCTCACCACCGCCAAGAGGCTCAATCGGCTCGTGGAGCGAGCCGAGGGACCACTTCGTCGCCAACTTCCAAGGCACCTTCGAGAGGCCCGCACGCACTTCGACCTTTACAATGTCATCCAGAAGCCGGACGAGCCTCTGAAGGATTACATTCGTCGCTTCTCCGAGAAGCGCAACAAGATCCCGAACATCACCGATGACATCATCATCGCCGCCTTCCAGAAGGGAGTCCGTGATGAGCTGCTTATCGGCAAGTTCGGACGCAAGCCACCGAAGACGGTGAAGCAGATGTTTGAGACGGCGAATTCATACGCCAAATCAAACGACGCCATCAAGGCCGCCCGTCAAGATCGGCCCGACAGAAGAGAGGACAAGCAAGCAGGAGGAAGCCGAAATCCTAAGAAGGATGGCGGCAACAACAACAACCAGGGCCCGAAAGATCGCAAGCGCCGATCCGAAGACACAGTGGCCGCAACCTCCAATACTCAACGCCGTCCCGAGTCGCCGCCTACGACGCCATCATGAACGCCCGGTGCACCCACCATCCGAATCACAAGCACGCGGCAAAGGACTGCTTTATCTACAAGCAGTTCGCTGAACAGTACGCGGCGCAGCTCAACAAGAAGCCGACTGACGAGGCTGGCCCGTCCGGCGCCAAGAAGAACAACGCGGCTGAGAATGCCGAACCTTTTCAAGATCCGGTGGGGGAGCTCAACCACATCTTCGGGGGCCCGTTAGCCTATGAATCCAAGAGGAAACAAAAAGCTAACCGACCGGGAGGTCAACGCGGCTCAACTCGAAGTCCCTCGGTATCTGCGATGGTCGAAGTGGCCATCACTTTTGACCGCTCGGATCATCCCGACCGAGTGGTCCACGGGACACTATCCACTCGTCCCGGACCCCGTAGTCCGCAACATCGAGCTTAAGCGCGTCCTCATCGACGGGCGGCGCCCTCAACATCCTGTTTGCCTAGACTATGGATGAAATGCGATCCCAAGGGCCGGACTCAAAGCAAGCTCGGCCCCCTTCCACGGAGTTATCCCGGGCTATCTTCAACACCACTCGGGCATATCTCTCTCCGGTCACCTTCGGAGCCCGAGAGAATTTCCGAACGGAGAACGTCACCTTCGAGGTGGCCGACTTGAAACGGCATATCATGCCATCATCGGAAGGCTGCGCTTGCCAAGTTCATGGCGATCCCTCACTACACCTATCTTTGCATGAAGATGCCGGGTCCCAACGGCGTCATCACTCTTCGCAGCGATGTGAAGCAAGCTTTCACTGCGACAAGGAGAGCTGCGACATGGCCCAATCTCGAGAGAGATTACGTGGCCAACAAGAAGTCCGATTGGCTGCATCAACTTCGGCAGAGGACGAAGTCCCCGCGAAGAAGATAGCCAAATCGGGATCCGCGACGCCAAGACCAAAAAGATCTCGCTTGATTCGTCGATCCCTCCAAGCTGCCGTAATCGGCGCCGACCTAGATCCTAAATAGGAAAGCGCGCTCGTCACCTTCCTCCAAAATAATAAAGATGTTTTTGCTTGGAAACCATCGATATGCCCGGAATTCCTAGGGAGGTGATCGAGCACTCTTTGAACGTCAAAGATGACGCCAAACCAATTAAACAACGATTACGCGAGTTCGCACGGGATCGAAAAGACGCGATCAAAGAAGAACTCGCAAAGCTCTTGGCTGCGGCTTCATTAAAGAAGTCCTTCATCCCGACTGGCTAGCCAATCCAGTCTTGGTCCGCAAGAAGACGGGGCAGTGGCGCATGTGCGTCGATTACACCGACCTCAACAAGGCCTGCCCCAAAGATCCATTCGGGCTGCCTCGCATCGACCAAGTCGTCGACTCAACAGCCGGCTGCGAACTTCTGAGTTTCTTGGATTGTTACTCGGGCTATCACGGATCGTTTGAAAGAATCCACCGCTGAAGACATCTTTCATCACGCCGTTCGGGGCTCTTGCTACATCACCATGCCTTTCGGCTGAAGAACGCCGGAGCTACATACCAACGCATGATCCAAAGATGCTTCCGGACGCAAATCGGCAAAAACGTTGAAGCTTATGTCGACGATGTTGTCATCAAGACCAAGCAGAAAGAAGACCTGATCGCCGACTTAGAAGAAACCTTTGCAAACATCCGGGCCTTCAGAATGAAGTTGAACCCGGAGAAGTGCACCTTCGGCGTCCCATCAGGCAAACTGCTCGGCTTCATGGTATCACATCGCGGCATTGAAGCAAACCCAGAGAAGATCAACGCCATCTTAAACATGAAGCCCCCGAGTAATCAGAAAGACGTCCAAAAGCTCACTGCTGCATGGCGGCGCTACGCCGTTTCATATCCCGACTCGGCGAGCGAGGCATGCCCTTCTTCAGACTGCTGAAGAAGACAGACGACTTCCAGTGGACCACAGAAGCTGACAAGGCCTTTGAAGACTTCAAAGAGTTCCTTACCACGCCACCCGTCCTAGCTTCACCTCAGCCCCAGGAACCCCTCTTGCTGTACGTTTCAGCCACTCACCAAGTGGTCAGCACGGTCCTTGTGGTTGAACGAGAAGAAGAAGGACGGGCCCAGAAGATCCAAAGACCAATTTACTTTGTCGGCGAAGTATTGGCAGAGCCAAAATCCGATACCCCTGTGTACAAAAATTGCTTTATGGTGTTCTAATAACCGCGAGGAAATTGGCACACTACTTTCGTGGTCACTCGGTCACCGTCATCACCTCTTTTCCACTCGGCGACGTCATCCACAACCGCGAGGCAACCGGGCGCATCGCCAAGTGGGCCCGGAACCGATGCCGCTGGACTTAACTTTTAAGCCGGACGTCCATTAAGTCACAAGCCTTAGCGGACTTCTGGCCGAGTGGATCGGCAAGAGCACGTACCTCGGGAAGACCTCCAACACTTGGACCATGCACTTCGACGGATCCAAGAGGATCACCGGCTTGGGAGCGGAGTTGTGCTGATCTCCCGACCGGGAAAGGCTAAGATATGCCCTTCACCTCCACTTCTCCGCCTCACACAACGTCGCCGAATACGAAGCTCTTTTACATGGATGCGCCTTGCGTCTCACTCGGATTCGTCGACTTATTGTGAAAGGCGACTCCCAGCTGGTTGTCAATCAAGTGATGAAAGACTGGTCTTGCTTAAACGACACTATGGAGGCCTACCGACAAGAGGTCCGCAAGCTTGAGGACAAGTTTGATGGGCTAGAACTCTCACATGTCCGAGACATAACAACGAAGCTGCCGATGAGCTAGCGCGGTTCGGATCTAAGCGCGAAGCTGCTCCAACAGATGTCTTTGTCGAACATCTTTACGAGCCAACCGTCACCGCAAAGACAGCTCCCAACGAGCAAACCACGAACGAAGTCACCATGGTCGATACCTGGGCGGAGGACGCCGCTCATCAAATTCTTAACTCAAGCAAGAGCCGCTGGATGACCGGGATGAAGCGAACGCGTCCGGCGTCGTTGCCAAGCGTACGTCATGGTCGACTCCGATCTATACAAGAGAAGCCCCTCCGGAATTCTAATGAGGTGCATCACACCCGAAGAAGGGAAACAATTACTCCAGGATATCCACTCGGGCATATGCGGAAGCCACGCGGCGCACGCACTCTAGTCGGCAAAGCTTACGAGGCAAGGATTCTTTTGGCTTACCGCGGTCTCCGACGCGGAAAAGTCGTAAGAACCTGCGAAGGCTGCCGTTTTCGCCCGACAAACCCATGTCCCGCCCAGAGCTTCAAACAATCCCACTTTCCGGCCGTTTGCGGTATGTGGACATGGTTGGCCCCTTCAAAAAGCCCCAGGAGGTTTCACACACCTCTTCGTCGCAATCGACAAGTTCTCCAAGTGGATCGAAGCCAAGCCGGTTGCCACAATCACCGCCGACAAAGCACGGGATTTTTCCTCAACATCGTGCACCGCTTCGGCGTCCCACACGAATCATAACCGATAATGGGACTCAATTCACGGGAGGCATCTTCAAGGAATTCTGCGAAGACTTCGGAATCAAGATCGCTACGCATCGTAGCTCACCCCAAAAGCAATGGGCAAGTCGAGCGAGCAAACGGCATGGTTCTTCAAGGCATCAAGGCTCGCGTCTTCGACCGGCTAAGCCCTTACGTGGCAAGTGGGTCCAAGAACTTCCCTCGGTTCTATGGTCGCTGCGAACTACACCCGGTCGGGCCACCGGCCAAACTCCTTTCTTTTCGGTCTATGGCGCGAAGCCATGTTGCCAAATGAGATGGAGTTTGAATCCCTCCGGTCCGCAGCTTCAACGATGAACGCTACGACATCGACCGAGTGGATGACCTCACCCGATTGGAAGAGGCCCGCGAGGCGCCCTCATCCGTCGGCTAAATACCTTCAAGGGCTCGGAAGATACCACGGTCGCAACGTGCGAGCACGAGCTTTCATTGTTGGCGACCTGGTCCTACGCAAGATCCAGACCACCAAAAACCGACACAAGTTATCTCCCTTATGGGAAGGACCCTATATAATCGCTGAAGTGACTCGGCCCGGTGCCTACCGGCTAAAGCGTGAGGACGGGTCTATGGTGGAGAACTCTGGAACATTGAACATCTTCGGCGGTTTTACGCCTAATCGCTAAGGCCTCATGTTTTCCTTGATTGCCAACCTCAAGCAAGATGACTTCTTGAGCTAGCAATGATACACATATCAATAAAGCTCGAATTTTCCTCGTCAAATTTTTGTGCATAATTTGGTTTATCATTGTTTAATGTCCTTCGACTCGAGCTCGGTGTCTAAGGACCGAGAGTTTTCCGATGACCTAATCAAGCCTAGGCTTGGTGACCAGACGAAAACTACTTAAGAAATTTCACGCAAAGGCTCGAATCAAGGCATTGACATAAATAAACTAAAAATAAGCACAGAGATTTCATGACAAGAGTGTTGCGATTACACGACATCAAAATACAGTTCGAGTTTAAAATTGTTTACTACATCTAAAGAGATCTTCTTCGCCGCCTCCGCGCCTCGCCGAGCATATCTAAGGCCTGCTCGTCTGTTGTCCCCTCGCGAAGCCTCCCGATTGAATGAATATCCACTCGGGGTAGAGGGACTTGGTCTCGTGCAAGAGCCGGACCAGCCCCCATGTTGGCGCTTCGGTGATGTTCTTCGAATCTTGCTCGGGAGCGCCGAGCTTGTCGAAGATCTCGATCGGCTCCAGCGAGCTGGCCCCAACCCCTTGATCAAACAAGGTGTCAAGATTGGTGCGGCGGCATTGGCGACCTCTTCCCGTATCTCGTCGCTGGATTTGATCCGCCCGAGTAAGACGTCATACTGGGCTCGGGTCTTTATCTTATAAGCCGCAAGGAGTCCTAGATCGCCAAGGCACTCGGGAATGAAGCAGCACATGAAATTCAACTTCAAAGAAGGTTACCTTCAAATTCGGCCTCCATCTCGGCCTTGTCGAGGCTGACCGCTTCCAGTTGGACTTGAAGCGAGTGGACCTCCGAAGAATTTTCTACAACGAAAGAGGATTATCAATGGACAAGATCAACAAAAGAATCACGATGAAGCTGAGAGAGGCAGGCTTACTTCCGATTGATCCGCGGAGGTCGAGGTTCGCTTCTCGAAGCTCCGAGATCTCCTTCCTTAAAGCGGCCTCCCTTGAAGCGGCCTCCTCCCGAGTGACCTTCAGCTGTCGCTGAACGTCCTCCAAGGAGTTTAAGTGAGGCACCAGCTTTTCCAGCACCTCGGATTTTGCCATTGAGCGGCAATATTCTTTCTGCATGCAAGGGCAGAAGGATGATCGACTGAAGGATAACGAAGATATAATCAAAAAGAAAGATGAAGGCTTACGTTGAGCAGTCGGGTCGCCTCGTTCAGGCTCTCGACGAGGGCATCCCTTTCATCCTTTTCAGCCTGCCGGTCGAGGATGATGCCCTGTCTCTCGCCTTCCGAGTCCCGCCACTCGATTCTGATCGGAGGAACCCAGGTCTCAGAAGACTGTAACCTGGGGATCTCTTCTACCGTGGCTGGCAAATAAGAAAGACCAATGAAGACATGAAAGATTCAAAATTGAAAGAACAAAGGAAAGTTCGAAGCAAATCTCACCGGTTTCGGTGGCGCCGCCTAGGTGGGGCGCTGGGCCCTTCTTCTTCTTCGGGCTCGTGCCGAGTGACCCTCGTCGGGGCGCTCGGGCCGCGTCGTGGGCTTCCCGGCACTGCGGTTTCCGGTCGGGATATCCGGCGGCGGGGCTCTTCCCCGGGGCGCTCTCCTTCGAGGAGAAGGGTGCTTCTCCGGAACGCTCGCACTTGGTTGCGGGCTCGGGGTTTTGGCTCGACGGCCTTGGCGCTTCGGAGAGCAGCGGCGGGGTCGGCCCTTCACCCCTCCGACGGATCTATATCCCGGGGCTTCCGCACAAGTAAATACGCGAAGATAAAGAAAAGTTTTCTATGAAAGAGCTCGGGACTTTGGTTTCGAGCTTACAGGTTGATCGGCGGATCTTCGGTGCGTCCGCGGCGATCGCCTTAGAGGCGGAGTCTCGCGGAGGAGCCGGGACGTCGTCATCCGAGTCCTCGATGATCGCCGCCTTTGCTTGCGCGCTTGTTCGAGTCCTCACTCGGCGCCGCCCGCTTCCCGACCGGATCGGCTTGGATTTTTATCCCGCCGTCGGCTTCTTAGCGGGCGATGCGCGTCATCATGAGCCATCTTATATGGCTTGGAAATGATAGAGGCGTTTCCCGCTGAAGAAGGAAGGCGCAACGTTAAGCGACAAGACATCAAGATCGAAAGATACTATAAAGCAATCAATCGGCTTACGGAGGAGGAGGTCGATGGATGCTGAATGGAAAGGACTGGTAGTATGAGGGCTCGCTCGACCGAGATCCCGGATGAGAAGAGCTTGTACATCCGGATCTTCGGATCTCGTATGTGAGCGGATCCGGGTCCTCCCGATTGGGGTCCTTCCGCCTTCGTACTCGAAGGCCGGTTTCACCGCTCCCGATTGCGCCGTCGGCACCCGATGAAGTGCCGAGTGATTTGTTCCCCGCGAAGGTTCCTCTTCTTCATCGCCGGGATCTTCGCGAGCAGATCGTTGGCCTCATCCCATTCTTGGGCTACGGGACGGTGCTCCAGGATGGTTTGGGGACAGGAGGAAGACCGACAAAGGAAGGGAGGCTGGGTTCAAGATTGCTGATGTAGAACCGTTCGAGTGCCGCCTTTGTTCGAGGATTTCAAGGGGAGAGAGAAGTAGTCTTTGCGGAGAGATCCGCGAAGCCGGAAGCTGCCCGCCAACGACACAAGGATGGTCCTTGTTCGGATGGGGTTTCGGTAGAACATACGACAAGCAGATTGAAGTGAGGAAGAATGCCAAGGAAGGCTTCACATACATGAATGAAGAGTGCTATGTGAAGCATCGAGTTGGGGTTCGATGGTATATTTGAAGACCATAATAGTCCAAAAGCCCCGAAAGAATTCGGAGGTGGGAAGACTGAATCCGCAATAGAAAAAGGAGGTAAAGACAACGAGCTCACCGGTGTTTGGGGTCGGGAAGTCCTCCCCCGCCGCCGGCGCCATCCCACAAGTTCCTTGGGCGGAAGCACGCCGTGCTTCACCATCTCCTTGAGGGTGTACTCCCTCACGTCCGAGGTGGCCCATTGGTCGAACGGAATCCTCTTTTCTTCCGCCATGAGAGCGAGGTTGTTGAGGAGCGGATCTGGCGAGAAAGGTTGGATCTTGGGCGATAGATGTGGGAGTTTTGGCTGCGGGAGCTAGTTGTCGCGGCGAGCAAGCTTCTTGGCGGATGGATGAGGAGCGCGCAAGCCTAGGGTTCTCCGCGATGAACCGATGAGCAGTATTGTGAGAAGGGGAATTTTGGAAGATGAAGAGGCGGGGACGACCTCGTGTCTTTATAAAGAAAGATTTGAGGGTTGCGCTAGGTTTTCGGTGAGTGGGCCGAGCCCATAAGGAAATCTATGGCCCAACTAAGGTGTGGTCTGATACGTGTCCTTAGGGACTTAAGCGGATGAGCTTAAGCGATTTGCCACGGCAATATGCGCGTGTCCGAGTGCCCAATACCTTTAAAGATCCTTCCATACCGCGGTTTGTCGACTTCATGAGAAGCGACACGATGCAATTTGGAAGGTGACCAACAAAGAGTTTTTATAGCCACCTTGGTGAACAAGGGCTGTTTGGTTTTTCAGCATTTGGTCGGGTAATCTAGCCGATGCTGTTTGTTTTCCACCTTGGTGAAGATCTTTATAAAATTGAGACCAGTATTATGGCAAAAGCTGTTTAATAACTTGGTCATATTTTTCATATGATTGAAAGAATTTATTTTCCCATGAGGGATGATTAAAGTTTTTGTTGGGATGACTCGGGCAGATCTACTCGGATAAGCATGAGCTTACCGAGTGCTTTTTACCCGCTAGGGTTGATTGAGTTATTATTCGGGATTACTCGGGTGAATCCACTCGGTTGAGCAAGAGTTTATTGAGTGCTTTTTACCCATGAGGGATGATTGAATTACTTGTTTCGAGATGACTCGGGCAAATTCACTCGGTTGAGTATGAACTTGCCGAGTAATGAGATTTCTATGATTGCTTTAGCATGAGCTAGGCATCTACATGAGAATAATTTTTATAGTTCTTGACTATATGCTTAGTCTATTTTTAACTAACCACATAGTCGGGGCTACACCTATAATTAGGTGCATCAGAGATGCACCTGGATATTTATTTTTGAGAATTTTTGAGATATTTTCCAGCCCTTCACAGTCTTTGGAGCCACTCGGGAAGATTCAGGCAGAGATGATGGAATCACTCGGCGCCAAAAGCACTCGGTCAAAGAGATTTTTGGTTGAGTGCTGCTTTGGTCTCGAAGCCGAGTTGTCTCGTCGACCGAAAAGGACTCGGGGCTACTGTGGAGATTGTGGCAATCGGGTATCCACATGGTAAGCTTATCCGACTGGAGGTAGGGATAGGTTGCGCCTGCTATATCTGTAAGCCGAACTTGACTTAGGTGTTACGGTTGCCGATAGAGATAAGGCAATCGGCCTATAGTCACGGTTTGGTAAGATTGAGGAAACTAACTTAGAATAAGATAGGGTTTCCGACTTGTAAACCCTTCCTCCCAAGACTATATAAGGGGGGTAAGGGGCGTCCCTTGAGGGATATCTTAGACTTGATCAGATTCTAGATCAGATATTCCGATAGGAGATCAGATATTCTAACACTAGATCTGAGATTCAACTTCATAGGCGAAGAGCTTTAGATCACGAGATCAATAAAAACACTCGGCGGATCGAATCCACCGAAACAGGAGTAGGGTATTACCTCACGAGAGGGCCTGAACCTGTCTAAATCTTCTTCTTCTCCTAACCCATTGTGCTTGGCGATCTTGACTGCGACCCCATAAAATATATTGCCAAAACCAAGTTTCGACACTTAGTTTGAAGATATCAAGCATTCGACACTTGGAAGATGGTGCCGAAGATGGAGATCCTCAGCGCCGACATGGAGATGGAGATCACCATGTGAAGGGGGCCATACTATTTCATTATATGCTATTCTTCTTGCTTTCATGTGTGATATGTTTGTTTGATAGGATAGCATCCCTCTCAAAATTAAGTAGTAATGATGCCCTTCCAAATGTTGCACCCGTCACCGTTATGCTCGTCAATGGTTGGTCTGCCAAAGCAGAGTGCCATTCTCTATCATAACACGAGGGGGTATATGTCAGACATATACATGCAGGAGCATTTGGTTTACTTAACAAGGCTATCCAAACAGTTTTGGGCCTTGGGGCATAGGTTGGCGCCGGGGCATGGAGATGCCACACCAACAACAAGAGTCACATAGAGATGTGATTAGCAAGGTGTTGCTTACCGATGTTACTAATTTTCTTAGCAGTGATGCCAAAGCTCACTAGAAAATTAATTAACATGTGGATCTTGACCCAATACGTAACCTAGAGGGAAGGTGGAAAATACGTAATGGGAGTCTAATGTTAAATTGTTTAACAATAGACATAGCATAAACATTGTGCTAAACTTTGCTTTTTCGTTGTAGAATAAATGGCGGCTAATACTACACCCAGTACCTTTAATTTGCGATCTATTCTCGAAAAGGAAAAATTAAATGGAACAAACTTTATGGATTGGTATCGCAACTTGAGAATTGTTCTCAAGCAAGAGCGTAAGGAGTACGTTCTTGAAGTACCCTATCCCGAGGATTTGCCAAATAATGCCACTGCAACTGCACGGAGGGCTTATGAGAAGCACACTAATGATGCCCTAGATATAAGCTATCTCATGCTTGCTACAATATCCCCTGAGCTTCAGAAGCAATATGAGAGCAGCGATGCTCACACTATTATTCGGGACTGCGTGGCATGTTTGAGAACCAAGCTCGGGCCGAGAGGTTCAACGCCTCAAAGTCCTTGTTTGCATGCAGCTTGTTGAGGGAATCCCGTCGTCCGCATGTGATAAAAATGATTGGTTACATTGAGAGTCCGGAAAACTAGGTTTTCCCCTTAGCCAAGAGTTGGCTACTGATGTGATTCTCCAGTCGCTCCCTCCGAGCTTCAAGCCATTCATATAAATTATCACATGAACAATATGGATAGGACCTTGGCTGAATTGCATGGGATGCTAAAGACAGTGAGGAGAGTATCCAGAAAAACGGTCATCATGTGATGATGATGCGAAGGCTAAGCGCAAACCACTGTCAAGAAACTTTGCACCAAGAGGAAGTTAACTCCCGATGAGATCGCGAGTGCCTCTAATGCAAAGAAGGGCAAGAAGGGGTCGGCGGCATCGATGCCGTTTGCTTCTCTTACCGCAAGGAGACAGCCACCTGGAAAAGGAACTGCAAGAAGTACATGGAGGATCTCAAGAAGAAGCAAAGTACGACTTCGCTCGGTATTAATGTTATAGACATTAATCTTGCTACTTCACCTACTCGACTCTTGGGTATTTGATACCGGATCAGTAGCTCATATTTGCAAATCGTTGCAGGGAATGAGAAGAAGTAGAGGATTGAGAAGGGGCGAGGTGAACCTGGCGTCGGCAATGGAGCAAGCGTTGCTACGCTTGCTGTCGGCACATACCACTTCATCTACCTTCGGATTAGTTTTGGAATTAAATAATTGTTATTGTGTTCCAACACTATGTCAAAACGTTATTTCCGCTTCATGTTTGCAAGCGGAAGGATATGATTTTAGATCAATGAACAATGGTTGTTCAATATATCTCGAGATATGTTCTATTTTCATGCTCCATTGGTGAATGGATTATACGTTTTGAGTCTTGAAGCGTCTCCCATCTATAACATTAATACGTAAAGGCAACACTCTAATGATATAAACCCCACGTTTATCCGGCATTGTCACTTAGGCCATATAAATAAGAAACGCATGGAGAAGCTCCATAAGGATGGATTGCTTCACTCTTTTGATTTTGAATCATTTGAGACATGTGAGTCTTGTTTACTTGGTAAGATGACAAAGGCACCTTTCACGGGACACAGTGAAAGAGCAAGTGACTTGTTGGCACTCGTACATACCGATGTATGTGGACCAATGAGCTCAACGGCCGAGGTGGTTATCAGTACTTCATTACCTTTACCGATGACTTTAGTAGATATGGTTATATCTACTTAATGAGGCATAAGTCCGAATCCTCCGAAAAGTTCAAAGAATTCCGAATGAAGTACAGAATCATTTAGGGAAAACAATCAAGTTTCTACGATCAGATCCTCCAAACTCAAGCGCACATGCTCTCAACATATCCTCCAAAATTTGATTTACTCTCTCAGTTTGACAATCAGTCTGCGGGTGATAAGCTGTACTAAAGTTCAAATGATTACCAAGCTCTTCTTGCAACTTCTGCCAGAACTTAGAGGTAAACTGACTTCGTCGATCGGACACAATCTTCTTAGGGCCCTCATGTAAGCACATGATCCTAGCGAGGTAAAGTTCTGCTAACTTCTTTCTCGGATAAGTGGTATGCACTCGGATAAATTGAGCCACCTTCATGAGTCGATCCACGATGACCCAAATTGACTCATGTCCTGACGACGTTCGAGGTAAACCTGTGATGAAATCCATTCCAATTTCTTCCCATTTCCATTCCGGGATTTGGATTGGTTGTAACAGTCCTACGGGTCGTTGATGTTCTGCCATACATCACAGAGTGCGACGAATTTAGCTATTTCTCTCCTCATACAAACCCACCAAAACTTCTCCTTGAGATTTTGATACATCTTTGTACTCCCCGGATGGATTGAATATTGGGTCTGATGAGCTTCTGTGAGGATCAGATTCTTCAATTCTTTTTCTTCAGGTACACACAATCTTTTTCACATCCAGATTGTCTCATGCTCGTCTTCAGTGAAATCACGAGCTTTTTGAGTTCTTCTTGAGTTCAGCTATCTCAAAATCTAATGCCTGAGCTGCCCAAATCTGGTCAATGAGAGTGGGTTGAGCTTCAAGGGCGTCCACAAACCCAAATTCCACGATTCATAGGTTTAGGCGCTCCAAATCTTGCTTCAACTTGCTACACATTTCTTCCATGTTAATGGTGTTGCAATAACTTTTCTGGCTCAAAGCATCTGCTACCACATTAGCTTTGTCGGGGTGATTGTGTATTCTCAAGTCATAATTGTTGATCAAATCCAACCATATTCGCTGGCGAAGGTTTAAATCCGGTTGGGTGAAGATATACTTTAAATTTTTATGATCCGTATACACTTCACAATGGTTGCCGATCAGGTAGTGCTGCTAGATTTTCAAAGCATGGACCACTTCAGCTAACTCCAGGTCATGGGTTGAATAGTTGCTCTCATGAGGACGCAACTGACAAGAGGCGTATGCGACCACTTTGCCTTCTTGCATCAACACACATCCTAGCCCTTGGTGGCACGCATCACAGTACACTTGGAAATCTTTCGTTGGATCCGGCAATTTTAAGACTGGCGCAGACATCAGCTTTTCTTAAGCTCTTCAACACTCTTATTACATTCTACGGACCACATAAATTTTTCATCTTTCTTCAACAATTGCGTCATTGGCTTGAAAATTTGAGAGAAATTCTCGATGAATCGACGGTAATAACCCGCGAGTCCAAGAAAACTTCCAATCTAAGTAATGGTCTTTTGTGGGGTCCACTTGGTAACTGACTCAACATTCGAGGGTCCACCGCTACTCCTTGGGCATTCATGATGTAACCAAGGAAATGTACTTCCTTTAACCAGAAGGCACATTGGCTGAACTTGGCATAGAGTTGATGATCCCTCAACTTCTCGAGCACTAGCCAAAGATGATGCTTGAGTTCCTCCTCGGTCTTGGAATAGATCAGAATGTCATCAATGAACACCACAACAAACTTGTCTAGAAATTCCATAAACACCTTGTTCATCAAGTTCATGAAGAAGGCGGGTGCATTGGTATGTCGAAAAGACATGATTGTACACTCGTACAAACCATACCGACTGATGAAGGCGGTCTTGGGGATGTCCTCCTCTCGAATCCTTAATTGGCGGTAGCCTGACCGCAAGTCTATCTTGGAGAACACCTTAGCTCCCTTGAGTTGATCAAACAAGTCCTCAATTCATTGTAGAGGGTACTTGTTCTTTATAGTGACCTCATTAAGTGTGCGATAGTCGATGCACGTTCTCTTGGTCTTATCCTTCTTCTCCACAAAGATCACCGGAGCACCGCAAGGCGACATGCTCAGGCAGATGTAACCTTTCTGCAACTGTTCATCAACTTGCTTCTTGACTTCTGCCAACTCGTTGGCTCCCATTATATACGGTCTCTTGTGGATTGGGGTAGCTCCCGGTACTAGGTCGATACGAAATTCATTTTCTTTTTCTGGTGACATCTTGGTTAGATCTTCCGGAAAGAATTTAGGATATTCTCTGACTATGGGAATATCATCCAATTTCACAAGGGTCTTTGCTTCTACTCCTGACGATCCCTTGGTAGAGGCATGATTCATACTTGCTATGGTCTTCGGTGGCCCTAGAGAATGAAAAGTGATCTTCTCCCCTTTTCCATTGGTTAAAGTGATTGTGCGACTCGCACAATCAATCACTCCCGTATGTCTTGTCAACCAATCCATCCCAAGAATGACATCTAGGCCTTTTGATTTAAGAAGGATAAGATTGGCTAGAAATTGGGATCCTTGGATTTCGATTGCCACCGAGGGGCAGTAGTGAGCAGTATCGAAATGATTTCCAGGGGTTTGAACCCGCATAGGTATTTTATGTTCCACTAGTAATAACCAATGTGCCCGAACAAACTGCTTGGAAATAAATGAATGTTTAGCACCAGAATCAAATAGTACTATAGCAGGAGTGAGATTCACAGGAAACTTACCCAATATAACTTTGGGTGCAACCTGCGCCTCTTCTGCAAACGCATGGTTGACACGTGCTTGGATGAACCTGGTCTGGTGCACTTTGGCTTCAGACATTTATCTGCAAAATGACTGGGCTCGCCACAGTTGAAGCAGACACCCGGCTTTCCGTCGAATTCCTTCTTTGGTGGTGGTGGCTTGGATTGCTGTTGGGGTGGTGCTGTTGGAGGATGCGGGGCTGGATTGCGATGCTGCTGCCCACTGCCACTGCTACCAGCTTGGAAGTTCCTGAGGTGATAGGGCCGATGTTGGCAGACAATCTTTGTGATAGGTCCACACTGACCTCCGGGCACGAAGCACGGCCTCTGCTGATTTCCCTGCTGCGGTGGAGGTTTGAACTGCACTGCCTTTCTCTTTCTGTTCATTTTGTTGCGCTGGTCTTCCTGCCGGATGGCCTTGTCAACTAGCTTCTTAAAGTTAGCCAATCTTATCAGTGAGTTCATCATGAAGCCTGGACAGGAACTTCTCCTACCTCTCTGCATCTGTTCGCATGTCCTCCGGGGCATAACATGCAAGATGATTAAACTCATGCAGTATTGAGTAACCGACCTATTGCCATGCTCGAGAGATCGGAACTCCCGCTTCTTCTGTGTGACTATTCCAGCCAGAATATGCGCGGTTCTAAAACTGCGACAGAATTCTTCCCAAGTAACTACCGCCTCTGCTTGACGAGTGACCAAATAATTATCCCACCAAGCAAAGGTGGGACCTTGCAGTTGATGCATGGCGAAAGAAACTTTCTCTTGGTCAGTACATTGCAGGAGATCCGACTTCTTCTCAATGGCATTAAGCCAGTCGTTGGCCTCCATAGGATTGGTGGTGCTGGAGAAGGTTGGCGGCCAGACACGAAGGAACTCTGGCAGCTTGGATTGGGGTGGCGGTGGAGGAACAAACTGATTGTTCTATTGTTGTTGCTGTTGCTGCGTCTGCATCTACTGCAACATCTGCTATTGCATCTGCTAGTGTTGTTGTTGCATCTGCTGCATCATTGCAGCCATCATCTAGGTTTGAGAAGCTAGCACCTGAGCTATAGTGGGGTTCTTAGGTGGTGGTGGTGGTGGAGCGTTGCCATTAGCATCATTGTTGTGGTTATTGTTGTTGCTATTGCTGCCTGACTGCTCACTGTTTCCATGAGCTGCGCTGGTCCTGATGTTCACCATCTGGAGAGGCAGACCGAACAAGGAGAGAAAAGGAGAAAAACAGACTGACTTAGGAACTAAACTTTATTATTTGAATTAACTGCATTGTTCTGATCTTAATTAAAACAAGAAAAACTCAAGCAACATCCTTACTTGTACAGTCATACCACACTCGATATAGACTGTCAGCTACCTCACACATAGCAAACCTAACACACAACATCTACCAAGAAGACAAACTAAGCAAAACGATAAAACTAAGGGTAACGACTCTAGCGGTCTGAACTGCTCCTGCGATCGGTGAGTCATTCTCATCTGTCGTAGACTTGAAAGTGCTGACATTGGAACAACTGCCACGGAGAGGATGGTAGCGATAAGCGGAGCTACAAAGGTCGAAGTCGTGCATCTCCCTCATCCTAGCCATCATCAGATAAGCAGCTTCTTGACATGCATGCTCATATGTGCCTCCTGAAGCGCTAACCACCATGTTGGGGAGACTAGTGCCCACAAAGCCGTGACCGTCCAAATGGACTCGGTGAGGCGGCTCGCCACTGAGAGGTGCGAGGATAGGTGTACTCCGGAGCCTCGGTGTACCCAACTGCGAGGGTCATGCAAACCAGCTCTACTACAAAGCCCACCATACCTTGACCACGGTGTGTAGCGGGATAACCAGACATCTATAGAAGACAAAGGGTGGGGATCAATGCATGCTAACCGACTTAAACTAAAATAGTAAATGACTCAAGAAAATAAATGAGTAAAAGGAATTTTTATGCACAAAATATTTTCACGAAGCCAAATAAAAACACTATTGACACTATCTAAGCAATAAAGTCATGCTTAAAGTTAATGCATAGAGAAAAATTACAACCCTTCCCACCTAAACTTAACTTAGTACACATATCCCATAATTTTGACTAACCGACGAATAAGATTCAAATTGACTTCAAAACCAATTTCCAAAAAATCTAATACCCTAGATTGAGTTTATTTTTAAAAACATCCCCTTCGAGAAAACGACCAAGGTTTTTTTTTAAAACTATGCAAATGAAAAAGGTTTTTAGAGGGCCCTTAGGGTTTTCCAGGTTGGCTTGTCCTACGGTCAAGGATTGGTTTTGATATGTCACACCCGGGTTTTTCCTAATTAATTTATATAATTTACCCCGAAATATCGAATTTCAAATTAACTCGGAGCCAACCAATAATTTTAAAATGCAATTAATAAATGGAAACGACATGGTAGGATTTTTCTTGAATTCTCGCATGTCAAAATGCGCTAACAGGATTTTTTGGAATTTTTAGAGCACTCTAAGTATTTTTAATCAATTAAATAAGAAATCAGAATTAATTAAGCCCCAAAAATCCTTTTTCTTTTTTTCTTTTCTTTTCCGTCACAGGCCGCACGGTGTTCCCGCTCTCCTCTTGGGCCGCCGGCCGGTTCTCCCTCCCCGGCCCAGCGCCGCGCGCGCCCTTGGTCGTGGGCGAGGCCCGCGACGCCGCCGCGTCGCGCAAGTCCGCGGAGCCTCCTCGCCCACGAGGCACCGCAGTGGGTCCCGCTGTCGGTTCCCCGTCCCGCGCCCGGCCGGCCGGGCGCCGCCCCGCCATGCGCGCCGCCACTCCGCTCCTTTCCGCTTGAACCCGAGCCACGTCGGACCAATGCCGGGCCCAATCTCGCAACGTCGCATTCATCTCCGCAACCCTCGCGCCCGATGGAAACCCTATCCGCGAGGAATCCGTTGCCGTTGTTTCCCCCTCTCTCTCCGAATCCGTGAACAATGGCGACAAATCCGTGCCATTTCCGTCCTCGTTCCGGTCTCATTGTGCCCCTATAAAATTCCCCCTTCGCCGCCGCGCGTTTCCCCTTTGTTTCCCCCTAGCGCTAGTCCTAAATCCGCCGTCGCCATCGCCGTCTTCTCCAACGCTGGTGAGTGCGCCGCTGTTCGTTTTTCTCTTCGGTTTTTCGGGTTGCCTCCCGAGCCGCTCCCGCGCGCATCGTTTCCGCTCTCCGCCGTGGTCTCCCGCGTCCGCAGCACTCCTCCGCCGCCGTCGCCGGTGCCGCCGGAGATCGGCCGGCCGCCAGCGCGCCATGGCCGCGCGAGCTCGAGCCGCCGCCGCCCAAAACCCTAACCCTAGCGCCGCTTCCCGGGCCGTCCGATCCCGCCCACCTCGTCGCCGTTCGATCCGGCCGCCGCACGCCGGATGGCGCCGCGTGTCCGTCCTCGCCGCCGCCCGAACCCTAACCCTACCCGCGATCCGCACCGCCGATCCTTCGGATCGGGCGGATCCGACCATTCTCTCGCGCGCGAGCGCCGCCGCCTCTCACCGATGCGCGCCACGTGCCCGCTCTCTCCACCGCCGCCGTGGACTCGGTCCACCGTGGACCGCGCCGCCCGCTTGCGTCGCCGCTTGTGCCAGCTGATGTCAGCCCTACCGCTTGCACCATGCTTGCGTCACCCGGGGCTTAATTGCGCAATAAATATTTTAATCTTTTCAGTTTAGTTTAAAAATCACAATTAAACTTCTAAAATTCATATCTTTTGAATCCGAGCTCCGTTTTAGCCCATTCAAATTTCATTAAATCCAGAAAAATGTCAAGAACTCATTAAAAATACTTTTCAGTGCTATTTCAGTAGACTTTTTAGGGTGTTTGTTGAGTGCTTTGTTTGTCGTGTAGATCCCGAGTTTTCCGGCGAGCCCGTTCTCTTCGAAGTAGTCGCCGACGTTCCTCAGTCTCCAGAGCAAGGCAAGTCATACCTTACATTGACCATATTGTACCTATTTTATGTAAATACCTCTTTTCCTTCAAATACTGCATATGTTTTAGAATGTCATTTCATGGGATGATTATACCTATTGTACTCAACCATAGGATTGTTTACCATATACCATTGATAACCTGGGGTTCAATGTGACTAGATGATAGCTTAAGGTTTGCTTAGTTTTGCTTAGCGCAACTAGCTCACTGAAGGGAATCACACTAATCAAGTATATTACTGGAAGTTAACTCTCAGATGATGTTAAGTTGTGACCCGTTTCTAATAATATTGAATTATGAAAAATGTGGGTCGTGAGCACATGGTTGGACTTTGGTTAGCGTGCTCATGACGATTAAGGACCGTTCTCGGGAAACCCCGGAAGAAATGCCGTGCATACCACAAGCCAGCATGGGTAATGGCTGGGTCTGTACCGTAGCTGTCTCTAGTTGACGTATCCCAGAGAGGGTGGGCGTGATGGAGTTGGGTCGGCTCCGGTTTTAAGGGTTGATCAACTTCCGGATTCACCGCGGCACTAGAGGGGGCTGCCCATTGCCCGATGGGAATGGGGGGCGAAACCTTGGTGTGATACGATTGATTAGAGGGGTTATGTGAAGGGTCTGTCACAGTTCCTTTGGGTACCATGGTGGTGCACCGGCGCACGGTAACGTGTTGTGGGATTGTGTCTTGTGGGTACAGTTGTACACCTCTGATCAGAGTAAAAACTATTCGAATAGTCGTGCCCACGGTTATGGGCGATCGACCAGATTCACCTTGATTAGTCTCACTTATTTATTTGAATGAAATGTTGAGGCATGACTAGTACAGGTGGATGGATGGGCCTGTTGCAACGTGGTTTGAGCGTTGGACAGTGTTTATTTAATACTGCTCAAATATTACTACTGTTTTACTGTCTTCAAATATTGTTATTATATTTCGCAAATGCTGTTTATGCAAATTGAACCTCTTAACCTTTCCTTGTTATTTATCTTGCATCATGTCCCCTTTTCCGGTGTGACTTGTTGAGTACGGTGGTTGTACTCAGCCTTGCTTCTTTTTCCCCTTTCAGTGCCAGAGGTTGAGATCGAGGTCTCCGAGGAGGTGTAGGCTTGTTCTCGTCAAGGTTTAGCCGTGGTGTTGGCGTTCGCTTCGTTCGTGTCAAGTTTAGCTTAAGTCGGTTTTATTTTCCTTTCCGCTGCATTTGTGTAACTCTTTTATATTGTTTCTAAGACGAGGATTCTGTATTATCAATAACGTCGATTTGTGTACCTCGGCTGATGCCTGGACGAGGGTGAAATGCACAAATTAGCTGCAGAAATTCTGGTGTGAATTTCTGGGCGTGACAAGTTGGTATCAGAGCCTTCCTGTGACTATAGGACAAGCCAACTGGAAACCTTAAGAGCCCTCTAATTCTTTTCATTTGCATATGTTTAAAAAAAAGGGGTGTCCAGGACTAGCCAGGGTACACATATGATAATTGTTGGTATTATAGAATCCATGTTTTAGAAATAGTATAAAAGATTACAGGAATGCAGCGGAAAAAGAAATGACTAGCTAAACGGAAACTTGACTCTTGAGATGAAGCACCAACACACCACAGGCAACCTTGACGTTGGACGAAACCTTAATCCTCGTCGAAACCTTCCTCTGCCTCGATCTCTGACTCTGATGGGGGAGATAGAGCAAGATTGAGTACTATCCACTGTACTCAACAAGTCATACCAGAAGAGCAAGTATGATGCAGGATAAATCACAAGCAAGGCTAAGGTTTCATTTACATAAAATAGCATTTCACAATAATAGTTGAAAAAATTAAAATAGTAGTATATAATTAAGCAATATTAAATAATCATTGTCCAATGTTACCCCATGTTGCAACAGGCCCAACCATCCATCTATTTTAATCAAGTACCATTAATCAAGTTATTTACTAGAATGAGACTAGTCACGGTGAATCTGGTTGATCGACCATAACCGCGGGCATAGCTATTCGAATAGTTTTTAACTCTGGCCAGAGGTGTACATCTGTACCCACAAGACACAGCTCCACAACACATTTTCGCGTGTCGGTGTACCATCATGATACCCCAGAAAGGAACTATCACAAGACCCTTCGCATGACTCCCTCTAACCAATCGTATCACTTTAAGGATTTGCCCCCACTCCCATCAGGGCAATGGGCAGCCCTGCCCCCCTCCCCACCAAGTGTCGCGTTGAATCCAGTAGCCGATCAACCCTTTTAATCGGGGCCGACCCAACTCCATCACGTCCACCCTCACCACAGTAAGTCAGCTAGAGAAAGCTACACTATAGATCCATCCATTACCCATGCTGGCTTGTGGTACGCATGGTATTTCTTCCAAGGTTTTTAGCAAACCAGTCCTTAACTGCCATGGGAACAACTATCCAAAATCATTGCTCCCACAGCCCACCATTGTCATGTTTTAATATTAATACAACAGTATCTCATTCTTGACATTATCTGTATATAGATTGGGGAACTTCTGCAACTACTTCGAAATTGGGAGATGGCGTCGATGACGGATGGCAGCGTGAGATTGCGGGAGGCGGCGCCGAGCGACGGTAGGGTTTGGGGTGGCGGCGCGGGGTTGCGAAGGGCGGCGGCTAGGGTTTGCAGGACCGAGGGAGAGAGAGAGAGCCCACCGGCGCTGAAGTCTAATACGGCGACGCGTGGCAGCGGAACGCGGAATCAGCTAATTAGGGCACAAAAACAAGTGGCCACAGAGGGAAAACAATGCGGGGATTGCGGCTAGCCCTATAGAGGTGTTGTCACATACCATAATTTTTGAATGTATGGAAGATATTGGAAATGGCGGTGACTCATGGGTTGCGGTCCATGGCAGGAGGGAGGGCGCACGCGGGGGCGGCATGGCCGACGGGAAGATTGGGGCGACGGCCTGACAATAAAAAAAGAGCAAGAAAAATGATTGGACAGTGAAAGAAATTTCCAGGGGATTAATTAATTCTGAGAATTAATTTAGTTGGTTAAAAATTATTTCTAGTGCTATGAAAATTCCATGAAAATAAGAAAAATCCTACCATGCCATTTCCACTTGTAATTTGCATTTTAAAATTACTTCTTTGCTATAGGTTAATTCCAAAATTAAATTTCTTTTTGGGGAATTATTTAAATGATTTTTAAAAGGCAGAACTTCAGGGTGTGACAAACGTCGTTTCCCGGGGGGCCAAAAAATTGGTCGAGGAGCTCGCGGCTCGGCGACGGCATGCCAAACGTCTTCTCCAAGACTTGGCCGTTGCACTCGAGGAGGTCGAGGCTAGGCTGGCGGCGTCTGAGGCAGCAAAGGCCGAGGTGGAGGGAAGGATGGCGACAATGGAGGCGGTGTGGGATGAGGCCGCGGCTAGGCTGGCGACGTCCAAGAGAGCATGGGAGGAGGCTGACCATAAGTATAAGCCCTTTCGTGCTTTGCTATGTGCTTTGACCAATCTTTTCTACGCAAATTGCTTGTCGGCTGTTCGCCAGCAAGTGAACGACCTGAGGGCTCGTGAGGAGGTGGTCGAGTCCCGCTGGGAATATTATCAGGATGGCGCTCGGGTGCTCCTCGCCGAGATCAACCCCGAGTCGACATCGGCCGAGACGACCGAGGGCACGCTCTTGGCTATCTTCTTGATGGGCAGAAGCTTCTCAAGGCCTACGTCCGGGATGCAGCAAAGATTGCATGACACACATCCTCAGAGTGGTGCATAAGTTGTACCCACGCGCCGAGATCGAGAAGGTCGCCGAAGGGTGGCCGATCGACGTCGCCGAGGCTGACGTTGAAGGCATTTATGCCACGATGGAGCCCACGGCAGAGAAGATCATCACCCACATGGCCTTGTAATTTAGAGTACCCCGAGTTCAGTGAAAAAATTTAACCTTTTGTAATAAAGTTTTTGCTTTCGTTGTAGAATAGATTTTTAGCTTTCGTGAAGGAAAAGCTTTTGATTCTCGTCTTCGACTGGCTGAATGTTTGGCTATCGTGCTCAGGCGACTTACGATCTCGATGGAACCGATCCGAAGATTGCCTACTCAGGCTCAGGCGACCTAGCCATTTAGAGATAGCCGACCACCCGCTATGTTTCTTACTTTGTTGCCCATGCGACTTAGGTCCTCGATTGAATGAATCTGGAGGGTTCCCAGTCATGCTTGGGCAATTTAGTCATTTCCATAGTGGGTAGGCATGCGACGAGACAGTCGTGCTCTCGCTTCATGTCTGACCTTCAAAGTCGAGCAACTCAGGGCCTCACCAGATAGATCTGGGGGATTCCCAGTCAAGCTCGAACAACTTAGCCGTATACATAGTGAACAGGTGGGCAGGAAGGTAGACGGTCACTCAATGTGTGTATGACCATCGTGGCTGAGCGACTGAACCCGTGACGGAACGGATCTGGGGGATTCCCAGTCTAGCTAGGTGACTTAAGCATTTACGTAGCAAGTGATCGTATGGGCGACGACCGACTATTCACGGCGTGTCTGACCCTCGAGGTCGAGCAACTTGGGCCATGAGTTTCACACTTCCTGTCCTTCTTCTCAAACCAGCCTGTAAGAGCCCGGGCGAGTGACAGAGGAGACAATGAAGGGGCCTTCCCATGGGGCTAACAACTTGTTCATGCCGGCCGAGGATTGAACTCAGCGGAGTACGAGGTCGCCGACCTTGAACGACTGCCCCTACACGTTCCTATCATGGTAGCGGCGAAGGGCTTGCTAGTAGCGGTCCGACTGGATCACCGCCGCCAACCGAGCTTCTTCAAGGTTGCCGATGTCCTCGGCACGGGTCTGCTCCACCATCCCCTCGTCATAGTGGCGAATCCTCGAGGAGTCGTAGAGCATGTCGACCAACAAGATAGCTTCTGATCAGTAGACCAGACAGAATGGAGTCTGTCCCGTGGCCTGACTCGGCTGATTACCCCCGAAGGAGAGTCGGGAGCTCACGCAACGTCCTCCATACTTCTGGAGGGGATCCAAGATCCGAGCCTTCAAGCCTTATAGAATCATGCCGTTGGAACGCTCGCATTTGCCCGGGGGTGTGCTACTGAGGAATATTTAACCTCGATGCACCGATCTTCACAGAATTCCCAAAATCATTTCCAGTGAATTGCATACCGAGGTCGACAATTATTTCCCTCAGGATGCCAAAGCGGTAGGAAATGCCTTAGATGAAGTCGGTCGCCTTCCTGGCAGTGCTGGTCTTTGGGGGCATTACCTCAATCCACTTCATGAATTTGTCAATGGCGACAAACAGTCGGTCGAAGCCATCTTGTGCTTTTGGGAATGGACCAACCATGTCGAACCCCCAGCACGCGAATGGCCATGACGGAGGGATCGTTTGTAGCGCCTGAGCCGGGAGATGGTGCTGTTTAGCGAAGAACTGACAGCCAACATAGCACCGGACTAGCTCCCTGGCGTCCTTGCTAGCAGTTGGCCAGTAGAAGCCTGAGCAGAAAGCTTTGCCGACCAATGTCCGAGCACCTGTGTGGTTGCCACAGATGCCAGAATGGATCTCGTCGAGGATTTGAACACCACTGTCCTGGAGGACACACAACAGGAGCACTCGGGTGGAGGCAATGTGCTTGTATAGCTCAGAGCCAACAATCACGTATTGCTTGCATCGTCGGATGATGTGTTCAGCCCTGACCTTGTCGATCGGTAGCTTCTTGGTTGTGATGTAATCAATCAGGACTCGATGCCAGTCCTCTGAGGCAGTGGTGATGGCGAGCACCGAATCACCAGGCGGTGGAGTGGTCAGAGGTGGCATTTTGGCCTCCTTGATTGATGGCTTGTGTAACTCCTGGACAAAGGTCCCCTGAGGGACGGTCACCCAAGAAGATCCAAGCTTTGACAACTGATCAACAGTCGCGTTGGCGTCACGAAGGACGTGATGGAACTCAATGCTGCTGAAATTGCCTTCTAGCTTTTGGACCTCAGCGTAGTAGGCGTCCATCTTCTCTCTCATGCAAGACCAGTCCTTATTGACCTAGTTGATCACTAGCTTTGAATCTCCATACACTATGAGTCTTTCGACGCCGATGGATCAGGCGACCCGAAGCCCATGGAGTAGGGCTTCATACTCGGCAATGTTGTTCGACGCTTTGAAGAGCAACTATAGAGCGTACTTGAGATGCTCACCCGCGGGGAGATCAGCAACATGTTGGCCCCAACTCTGTCGATGCTGAGCGAGCCGTCAAAGTATATGGTCCAAGTCGGACGGGTTTCAAGGGTTGGCTGATCTGGAGTTCTGTCCACTTGGCCACGAAGTCAGTGAGGACCTGGGATTTGATGGCATTGTGCAGCTTATAGTCGATGGAGAATTTGCCCATCTCAACCGCCCACTTGACCACGCGCTCAGTGGTGTCACGGTTCCGAATGATGTCCCCGAGGGGGTACCCGGTCACCACCACCACCTTGTGAAGGGTTATGCGGAGGCTACGCTAGCCGAAAACAAAAACTTTTAACCGCGCAAACCAGGAACACTTGCAAGTAAGGGCCGATAGATCGTTACCGATTGGAGTAGAGTGCAGCGGAATAGCCAATCAGGGCAATCCGATCCGGAACAGTGTAGTCGATTCCCGGAGACAGCCAATTCGCCAATCAGCCGATTTGAGTCGTCCGGCCGCGTTCTCACGCCTCGCTCCGATGCGCCCGACCGCAGCCGATTCCACCACAGCCGATCGCTTCGATTGCAGCCGATCCGAAGCCGATCAACAGCGCGCAACGTAGCAGCGCCTCTACCGGTATCCACACGTTCGGGGACAAAACGCCGAACACCCGTGTGCTAGCACGCGATGCAAGGCTAGGGTTTGGCTCGAAAGTGGGGAGGGTTTCCGTGAAGATTGATCTCGGCGACTTCTGTTGCACGCGATGCAATTGACATGTCACAGCTCTCCACCCTCCCTCCTTTATATAGAGTTGGCCGACTGGGACTAGTGGCCGATTAGGACTCTATTTTGAATCGGATCTCATCTGTATCTCATAGAGTTGGCCGCCCATACGTCGTAAGCCCATAGGACTCTATCCGATCGGATCCCTATCCGATCGAGCCGTATCCGAGTCCAACTCGAATATCTATTCTATCCCCTTAAGCGTGCGACCCGTAGGCTCGGGTATACTCGGTTTCGGCTATAGTCTAGCTTAGCCGATCGTCGGCTCGAGTCCAACTCAGCCGACTGTCAATAGCGGCGCCTAGCAGCACATATTGACACCATAGTATACAAGAATATAATAATGGCTCTGAACCTGTAATGTGTACATAAATCCCTTTGCCTCACGATACCAGTTAAGCTATAGGCAAGATGTGTGCCATCCCTTCAATAGCTTAACCATTCACTCGAACCGTATTGGATTATCTGTCTGTTGATTGACTCCTCAATCAACTTAGCATGGCCATGCATTTTCATAATCCATTATCTCGAGGGGCCCAGAGATATCTCTCCAAAGGAGGGGCAACTTCCATCTTGATCACTCACATCCCACTCCATGTTTTATAGCAAACCCGAAAACTACCTTTATAACTACCCGATTACGGAATAGCGTTTGGTAGTCCCAAAGTAGGCTACTAGACATGTTGGAATCCATGGTGATCTCAGGTCTAAGGACTTTGTACCAACACTACCCGAGACCAACTAATGGCACATTAATTCTGTAGTGTCTCATGGTGGGTCTATCCAACAATGTGTTCTCCAACACATGTGTCCATGTTTATTGATTTGGTAGCTCCATACCCATGATCTATGAGACATGATCATCAATCAATAAACATGCCGATCTTAGAATCATATTTGTTCCAACAATATGACATATGATCAGGGATTGTTTAGAAATAGATTCATACATAAAGAGTCTCATAAATAAGTCACGTACTTATTGATCAATACAAGATGTCTATTTCATGGAACTGAATAACACTTTATTCATTTATACATAAACATTGACGTGATATCCAACATCTCCATGTTGCCTCTAGGGCATATCACTAACACCTTGTAGGCTTGAGAGTAGTGCCTCAGTTTTTGGGTGGTGATTAGGACGACATACAACAACTTCTGCACCTGGGGATACCGAATCTTGGATGGCCCAAGGATTTCGGAGATGTAGTAGGCTGGTCTTTGCACCGGGTAGGCATGGCACTCTTCCGGGCGCTCGATGACCAGCACAATGCTCACGACCGAGGTGGTCGCGGCGATGTATAGAAGGAGTTGCTCGTCGGGGTTTGATGCAGCGAGCACCGGAGGCATTGCCAGGTGGCGCTTGAGGTCGGCGAAGGCTTGATCAGTAGCTTTCTTGCTGGTCGACATGCTACATGACTCCTCGAGGATTCGCCACTATGACGAGGGGATGGCTGAGTAGACGCATGCCGAGGACATCGACAACCTTGAAAAAACTCAGCTGGCAGCGGTGATCCAATCGGACCGCTACCAGCAAGCCCTTCACCACTACCATGACAGGAACGTGCAGGGGAGGTCGTTCAAGGTTCACGACCTCGTACTCCATTGAGTTCAATCCTCAGTCGGCATGAACAAGTTGTCAGCCCCATGAGAGGGCCCCTTCATCATCTCCTCCGTCACTCGCCCATGCTCTTATAGGCTGGTTCGAGAAGACGGACAAGAAGTGTGAAACTAATGGAACATCGAGCACCTGCGTTGATTCTATGCTTGAATAGCTAAGTACCCCACACTTTCCCTTTACAATAAAGCAATTCCAAGTTTATTGAACCATCTGCAGGACATCTTTTTTCTTCAATTTTGTTGACCCCCAGGAAGCCTTCGCGTGTTCAATAACTCTATGCATTACCGACCAGCAGCGGTCAGGGTTCCCTGGAAAGAAGTCTATCGAGCATGCTCGACCAACTTGGGGGCTCGACAGCTCTCCCGAGCAGCATCGCAAGCCCGCTAGACCCCTCCTCGCAAACACTCATGGCCAGCCCTGAGTAGCACGGCCCCTGCTTGGTAACCAGGGGTTATTTGGAAGAGGAGGTCACTAGCCACGCCTGAGTTGCTCGGGGGCCCATTCTTGGCCCACCCGACCAAACCTGGTGGCTCAATTAGATGTCCTTAGCACTACATGGCATGACCCCTACCGAAGCTGCCTAGGGTCCTGACTAACCATGAGTTGGTCGGGTGTTAGGCGAATGGGGTCGGGGGCTCCTAACGCTTATTTGTTGTATAAATGCTTATCTTTGAAATAAACGTCAGGCATAGGAGGTGACCACGTCATCTAGGATGGGAAACACGCCAACGGGACCTGGAATCTTGAGAACCAAGTACGTGTAATGTGGCACTTCCATGAACTTGGCGAGGGCAGGTCGCCCAAGCACCACGTGGTAGGCAGCTTTGAAGTCCGCCACATAAACCTGAGAATCTCGATGCAGTAGTTTTCCCATGTCCCGAATGTCACTGGGAGGGAGACCACACTGAGAGGCATGATGGCCTTGCCCGGGACGATCCCATAAAAGGGCGAGTCAGTGGGCTCGAGGGAAGTGATGAAAAGGCCGAGTTTGCGCATCATCCCTTGGAAAGAGAACGCTAATGACGCTCCCCCCATCGACAAGTACATGCTTAAGACGCACCTTGAGCACCACTGGGTCGACGACCACCGAAGCCGAGGAGTAGACTGCCGCTGTCGTGGCAACGAAGGAAAGGTCCGAGGTGGTCTCGGGGTTGGCAGCGGTTGCTGGGGAGAGGGAGGAGGCGGGCTTCGAGGAGAGGCTAGGAAAGGTGGAAATGGGAGAGATCTTGGGGATTGACTGGGACATGATCACCCCAGCTTCCTTCCCCATTATCTCTTCTGGCGGGACGCTTGAGGCCTTCGCAGCCATGATGGCCGAAGGGCAAGCCCCGCCTATCGGGAGCAGCAGGGCGGCAGGCGCCGTTGAGGGCGGTGGCAATCACGCTGCCTCGGGTAGCGGGCCAAGGATTGAGCAAGTCCTCGATGGCAGGGCAAAGAGGGCAGAGGAATTCATCCAAGTTCTTCGCCGCCTGCCCGACCTCTTCCTTGTAGGTCCCGAGCTCCTTGTTCAAACTCCTATGTCCCTTCTTCTCTCTCTCTCTCTCTCTTTTAAAAGCTCTCATGTTTGTAGGAGGTCGTTCGCCCTTCACCGTCCTCGAAAATGAAGTTCCGAGAATTGGAGGCAAAGCTGGACATGGTCTCCGACCGTCTTCTGGGAACTCTGCCCAGCTCGTGAAATAACCTCTCGTGCTACATAGGGGCTTAGAAATTCGAGGCGGTTGCCAAGGATGACAAGCTGCAGGCCAAAAAGGCGGTGGCGCAATGGTAGGGCACGGAGAAGCTACTTCGAACCTCGGACGCTGCGCTTAGGGAGGCCAGGGTGTCACGCCTGGAAATTTATCCCAAATTTCCTGACTATTTTATGTATTAAATCCCTGTCCAGGAATCAACCAGGGTACATAAAATGACAAATTAATACACAGATCCAAACGTAAAAACAAATCGTAAAAAAATAAAAATACTTACCGAAGAGGCACTTAGTCCTCACACCCGAAAGCGAGCAGAAAAGAAAGACGACACTAGCGGGGCTTCAGCTCCACTCCACGAGCAAACTCAACGGGGTCCGAGCCTTGGTCTTCTAACTTCATCTTCACATCAGAAGCACTACATTTCTGAAAGGGGAAAAAATCGCAAGACTGAGTACAACCACTGTACTCAACAAGCCACACCGAGAAATGCAGACGTGCAAGGGGAGACAAGAGTGGCTTGGGCTATTTTGCATAAATGCGGTTTACAAACATTTAATGTTTAAAAACAGTAAACATATTAATCTTCCACTGAACAATGTTATCCCCACGTTGAACAGGCCCAACCATTCCACCTTAACTAAACCAGTTCCATTGAATCAAATTATTCAGTAGTGGAACTAATCATAGTGAATCTGGTCAATCGCCCATAACCGCTGGCACGACTATTCGAATAGGTTTACTCTGATCAGAGGTGCGCAACTTTACCCACAAGACACGATTCCACACATGTTACCATGCCCCGAAGTACCACCAAGATACTGCAAAGGGGGAAATCGTGACAAGACCTTTCGCATAACTCCCTCTAACCAAGCGATACTACACCAAGGTTTTGCCCCCACTCCCCGCAGGGCAGCGGGCAGCCCCCTCTCGTGCCACGGTGAATCCGGCAGCCGATCAACCCGTAAAACCGGGGCCGACCCAACTTCATCACGCCCACCCTCACTAGGGTACGTCGGCCAGAGGAAAGCTATACTACAGATCCAGCCGTTGCCCATTCTGGCTTGTGGTTTGCACGGTATGTCTTCCAGGGTTTCCCATAAACCAGTCCTTAATTGCCATGGGTGCGACCATCAAAACCATGCACCCATAGCCCACCATTAAGTCATATTTTAGTTGAGATAATTATGACCAATAAGACATGGTCAGGTGTATCGAGCTTGCAGCTCATCAGAGATTAGAATAAAGTGTAATTATCCCATTTAGTGAGCTAGTGGTAGTTAAGCATGGCTAAGCATATAATTCTAGTTAGAATCAACATGAGTGACTAAATCTAGTCAAATTAACACCCAAGGTTAACAAAGGACGGATAACAAGTAAATAAGGCACAATTAAGCAGATAGGTATTCAATCATTCCATGTAACTAGCAAAGCAATGCAATTTTATTTGCAAACAAAAACATTTATAAAAATAGGATCAATATGCTTCAAGGGAAATGTGACTTTCCTTGCATCTTCAAACAAACTTCTGGACTCTTTCCCTCGCGAGCGCAGACTCCAGAAACGGCAGAATCTACACGCTGGAACACAAAACGAGGAAAAAAACCTAATAAAAAACAAATAACAGTACATAAAAAGTAAACAAACATGTAGAGCTTAATTTTAGATGAATTTTGCAATTTGAATGGCCCAATTTGGAGTTCGTATGAATTAGATATGAATTTTAGAAGTTTTGGACCATTTAAATGAATTTTGGAAATTAAGATGATTTATTACGCAATTATTAATTAATTTTGAACTGGCAAAGGATGTTTAAGACATCAGCCCCGATCGGTTCACAGGTTCACAAGGATTTGGGTGGCTAGGATTGAACTGGGAACAAAGGGTGAGTGGCTCAAATTAAACCGAATGAATATATAAAGATGAACGGCTTGGATTAAGCTGACCAAGATTTGACTGGTTTAGAGCTGGGATGTGATACACATGAAAAGAGACATGGCACAAAGGATCTCACACGGCGCTGAGGTGGCGGCCAAGAAAGCAGCCACACAGGCACGACGGCCGACGGCTCTGAATGGGTAGCGGCGACGACGAAGTGCGACGCGGCAACGACGAACAATGACACTCTGGTGGAAATGGAGTTGACTAATGGAGAGAGGACGGTGAGGCGACTCTTACCACTACTTACCCAACGACGAGCAGCGGCGGGAGACGGCCGGCGACGAGATGAAAGCAGCGACAGAGCTCGGGTTGACGGCGACAACGGCTTTCCGGTGGCTTTCGGTGGAGGAGAGATGGAGGACGGGCTTCGGCTTGCTGCTATGATGCCGACGGTGAAGGCGGCAACGATTAATAGCGACGGGAACGGCGACGAGGCACGGCCGAAGTGCGAACGGAGGCGGCGACGCACGGGTCCACGGCGACGGGGGCCTTCCGGCGGTGTTGGGCGCAAGGGAGATGGATGCCGGGCTTCCTTGAGTCCTTGCGGTGCCGAGGGAGGCGACGGCGCTGTCCGGGGATGGCCGAGACGGCGGCTAGGGGCGGCTGAAATTGAAGCCGGCGACGGATGGAGATCGATCTCGTGGGAAAGGTGGTTAGAGCACGGGAAAACTCGGGAAGAATGGGGAAACCGAGGAGGAGGCCTAGGGGTCCTTTTTATAGGCTTGGGAGGGAGAGTCCTGCACCGGGAAGAGAGGATTTGGCGCCGGATTTTTAGGGTTTATCCCGAGTTCGTCGGGATAAGAACGGGGCCGAAATTCGTGCGATTTAGCACGGGATTGAGGGGGATTTCCTTAGGAAAATGTAGAGGAGATCGAGAGGAATCCGTTCCTGCAACTAATTTTTGATTTGGGCAAAGGATTAGGCCGAATTTGATGGAGGAAGCAGCAGCGGCGGCTCGGGTACTGTTCAGGATGAACAGTACGCGGCTGCTGGAGGTAGGAGAAGGTACTGTAGCGAAGGGAGCGAAAACAGACTTTTCAGTCCAAACATCCTTTAATTCTTATAAATACTTTCAATGCCAAAATAATTTCAAGAAAAATCTTGAAAATATATGAACACCCAAAGTATTTAATAAAAATATCTCCAGCTCACTCAAAGTTTAATTTATTTACTTAAATAATTATTGAAGTGTTTTTTGTTTTATTAAAATTATTTCGGAGCTCCAAAATTTCACGAAAATTTCAGAGAGTACTTTAGGGCATGAAGAATATTTCAAAAATATTTCTAGCCATGATTTTTAAAGGAAAATTTAATTTCCTTAATAGTTTCACTTGATTTACTTTGTTTTTCTTTTTATTCAATTTCTAGAAAATAATTTATTAAATGATTTTTATTCCCGAACGAAAATCGGGCCGACACAGGCCAGGTTGGCGGCATCCGAGGCGGCAAAAGCCGAGGTTGAGGAGACGCTGGCCGCCGAGGCAGCGGCCAAATATTCACGACCAAATTTGGCAAGCAAATCCCCGAGTTTGAACCAACAATCAAAGCGGAATTGGAGGAGCGTGCGGTTCTCGGAAACAGAGCGCACATCGGGCGAGTCCGAATCGGCTAAGGAGCCGGCCGAGGCCGAGTCCGAGTCGGACCGGGCAACCGGTATAGCGGATTTCGATTGGGATAAACAGACGAGACCAATCCAATAGGAAAGCAAGGAGATCATCAGTTGATTCGGTTTTGAAGTGCTTTAGAGATATTGCCATCTACGGATAGAGTCCTTAAAAGGCAATTGTATCTATAATTTAGGATGTTTTTGCATAGTTTCCTGTGTATCACAGCAGGGGACCTTGTTCCAGATGTCGTATTTTAAATAGTAGTTAGAGATAAGGGTCGTGTCCTACAAGGACTCTATTTCTCATTGGGTATAAATATGACCCGAGACCATGTAATTTAGACATCGAATCCATACACAATCAATACAATCTCGGCGCATCGTCACATTTTCCTTTAATAGTTTCGACGAGTTCTTGCTTCTAGTTGGGCTGCATCGTTTGATCTCCAGCGAAAAGGTAATTCTTGTCACAGCGGCTTGCGTTATCGGGGTTAGTGCTTCCATCATCATGATACTCTAATCCTATCCTCGTAATCTGCATAGTTATCATATATGTTATATAATTTAGATCGACATTGTGATCTAAACCCTAATCGGCTAGCATTAATTGCTAGATGATAGCCGGAAGGTTTAGATTTCAATGTTAATCTTGATTATATAGTATATCTACCATCTTGAAAGGTTTTCATTGGTTTATTTAGATCTCATGTTTATTTTTGTACTTGATGCTAAATCGTTTAAGTTCGATCTATTAAGTCGCTCTCAGAACCATACAGATCTACTCAGCTCAATGACTACTATTAGAGATAGTATCGAGGTTTCAGCCGATCTTACCTGTTTTAGCCATCTTACATGATTTATTTCCATTAGATATATTAAAACTACCCTTTTGTATTAAGATCTTAATCCAGTTAAATATATTAAGCTTGATATCAATCTGTTAAGTTATCTTAACAGTCGATTGATCCTTGTTCAGTGTATTTAGCTCAGATTAATATCTTAGTATAAAGTCATATCGGAGTACTAGTTGATTCACATTAGATCTACGACATCGGCTATGCTATAAATGTATATAATCTTTATTCTAATGCGCTTTTAGACATAAGTGATTTATACTGTCTCGATATGCTACCGATCTATCCCAGTCACTTAGTCTAAATACAATTTGGGATAGCGATTATATATTATGAATATCTATAGCCGATCGAGTAGGATCTAATTATAATTTAATTGCCTATTCTTGTTTATTGTTGGTTGCAGGATCAAACCAACTCGCACGCCCTGAACCCCAAAGGCAGTCCAATTTGGACCTGCACTAGAGTAAAGCAAATCTCTTAGGCTAGTGCGTGGGAAATTTTCTCATCAACATGCTTCTTGGCACGCCCGGTGGCACAGCAATACTAAAGTCGGATACAATGGTGGAAATCAAGTCTACGGAGGTTGATCAGGACAATGTCATCCCCATCACATTGGACAAGCTAACTCCTGAGCAACAGGTCGAATACCAAGAGATGATTGAACAATTGTAAGCTCATTATCTACAATCTTTCACCCAGACCAGATCTGGGACAATTGTTCAAAAATACAAGGTCAAGCTCCCCCGGATGGGATGAATCTGGAGCTAGCCCCAGCAAGGACAAGGGCAAGGGGAAGGAGATCAAGCAAGAGGGGGACCCAGAGTTGCACACCTTGCAAGATAGGATCGACTATGATGTCCACCATGCACTGATTAACCAGTCTGGGATATTGGTCAACACTTTAAACAATATGATCGGCACGGTGGTCGACTCCAAGATTGCCGAGCAACAAGCTAGAGGCCCAACCTTCCTCCCAGAAGGCAAATTTCCCAGGTATAGAACCTTGTCGACAGATGGACTGCCTACTGCTCCTTTAGGACAGCCGATTGCCCCTGGATCGGCTCCCTTCCAGCCAAATATGCAGCCGTAGACTGCAAAGCCGCTGGAATTTCAGCCCAAAGTCCTAATGAGACAACCCCCCAGCATCTGGGCCATGAAATCCCAAGGGTGTCCCCAGAGCACGTAGAGGCCTTGTTCAGCGCCAATCGGCCACCTACTTTCCCTAAGGTGCCGATTGGCAATTACCCGCTAGTTTTCCCCCAAAACCCTGGTGGTGCTCAGCTTGCTCCTGATCAACAGCCTCCTTTGACGCGTCAACACCCTCAGCAGCATGCAGGAGGCAATTTTAACCAATACTATCAGCCTCATTCACCTCAAATGCAGTATTGGCAAGGCCCTCTCCAATTTGACCAATACGAGCCGATACAGCATCAACAGGCCTAAGAGGCACAACAACAAAACAATTCGCCCTCAAACCCAAAGATTCTGGCAATATGTACCGGTACCCCTATCCTGATGTCCCATCCTGACAAATTGTGTAACCAGTGAACCAAGGAAGGGGGAGGAAGTGTACTGTAAATATTGAACTAAAAGTTTTCATTTGAACGAAGTGCAGATATTCTGTTGTGGTGTAAAATAAAGAGCATGTGCATAATAGGGCCATAGTTTTCCCTTGGAATTTGAACAAAGGAGGCCCAAGGAAATTTTAGAAAAAATACCCAAAAACATGAAAGGGACCTCAGCAAACTAACCCCAAGATTTAGGGACACATCACTAAGGTAAAAGATGGAAATTTACTTGAAACTAGATTTGACCCTAAGAAAAAATTTCCACGTGTTGAGCTGGCCGACACAGAACTCTGGAGCCGACTTTGAACTGTTTCCAGAACTAATCCAGCTAGCCCTAGGCGGTGAAACTTGGCAGTATTGTAGATTGAGTCACGCTTTACAAGTTTTCCATAGGGCACACCCCTGAATCAGCCTGGAAATTGGTTTAAATGAAGCCCAAATTGGTAAAGTCCTCACTGCGACCAGACTTGGAAAATTTTTGCCTTTTTCATCTCTTCTTCCCTTGCCCACTGCCAAGCGGGCCATGCTGACTTGTGGGGCCGCGTTGCTAGTGACATATCGTGTTCCCCTTTGTCTCACTCGCTCAAATGCCCACGCCACGCACAAGAGCATGCGTCGCGCGCGTAGAACGCGTCGTGCACACGTCAAGTCGAGCTCTCTCTTCCCCTACATCGTCAGCGACCGCATATAACCCCGACCTACATGGTTTCAAGTTTGGGCCGCAGGTGGTATACATATGCTGATTAGTTGTATACCGATTAGGGGAGTGTGTGCCCAGACTACCCTAAGGACTTCACTCCACGTATGCTCATCTCAAGTACAGTACAACCACATATGCTAGTATGGGATAGCCCTAGCTTAGTATACTATTTGTGGTTTAGCCTTACATTTAGGTAGGCCGAAGTGTATGAGTTCGTATAACTCAGAGGAGCTTCCTTTATGCCCTGATGTGGTAGTTTGGGTGACTCAGCCTGTCCAACACAAAGGTATTGTGCCACGTGGGTGGGTTCCTGTCGTGTCCGCCCCCACGACGTTAAGTTTGAGGTGTGGGCCCACCACTTAAATGTCGTACTTTCAAAACGGTATAGGATGGAGGAAATATATATCGTGCTGGTGTAAGGCTAAATCACGAATATTAGAAGGGCTTTGTTGTGTGTAATAAATCGGGTACTTTCATACCGCATGCCAGGCTTTGCATGATTATTATGTCACATCATGTGGGTAAAGTGTACACACTCGGCAGAGTTAAAACTAATTGGTTAGCCATGCTCACGGTTATGAGTGTCGTGTGAATGTGTCGTGGGTATAGCGTTATGTGTTCAAAATGGTTGTTCAGAAAAATTTGATTGAAAATGTTCAAATATGATTGCTATCTTATTTATCTCCTTTGCTGCCCGATATTGCAAAGGACGATTGTTGATCGCTTATGTTACTCCTTTTGCTGCCCTAAAGTGCAAAGAGATGATGTTATATGTGTACTACTATCTACTAAATGCCCAATTTAGCAAAGTGACAGCTTGCTGAAAATTATTTGTGCAAAACTTGGAATTTACAGTGGGGCTTTACCAAAATAAAATTTCTTTTGTGCTAAAAGAACCCAATATGAGCTACCCTTGTTAATGCCAAACATGTAGCATGTAGGCTTGATGGTTGCTTGCCAGTACAAATTAATGTACTCACACTTGTTGTGTATCTATACTTGTTTGTGCATAGAAATGGTTGCAGGGTAACTTCCTCCCCAGGAGGAAGAGCTTACCGAGGAAGTGCCATTCTACCCGGACGGTTCATACTAGGGCACTCCCTAGTCAGTTGAAGAAAAGATCCTTGGGAATGTTGTCGTTTTCGCTTGTTAATGCTATCTATATAACTATCTGGCCTGATGGCCATATGTACTTATGAGAATTACCATGTTGTAATACTTATGTCGGTAGGTTTAACTTTTAAATCAGTTAGAGATACCAAATGCTTGGATGAAAGTGTTTAGCATGTTCCTTTCGGTAGGAACGTATTAACCATGAGTATGAGTTAAAAATAATTGAGACAGTGTAGATCTTTAGCCATTTTGAGTCAAGTCTCCTGATTGTGTAACACATCTGGTCACCACCATCGAGTAGTTTGACGGGCACAATCCAGGCTAAAGTTGACTGGCAAGCTAAAGGCCCAGCAATGTCTCAATTATCTCTCTCTTGGAGCATCAGGTTTTCTTGCTATACTTAGGAGAGGAATGGATGAGTTCCATTCAGCTCTTAATTATATCAAGAGGTCCAGAGGCGTCCCGACACCTGAATACTTTGAAAGGGTTCCACTGCCAAACCGGTACAAAGTGCCAGATATTTCCAAATTATCTGGGCAAGACAATGTTTCTACTTATGAACACGTGAGCCGATTCTTGGCCCAATGGGAAGAGGCATCGGCTACAAACGCCCTCAGAGTCCGAATATTCCCACTTTCACTTTTGGGATCGGCCTTCACTTGGTTTTCTCCACTTCCATATAATTCTGTTCAGAGTAGGGCCGATCTTGAAAAGCAGTTTCACTGGTACTTCTACTCCGGCATTCAAGAGACGAAGCTGTCAGATTTGATGAGCATCTGGCAAAAGCATGACGAGTTGGTTCAAGACTACATACAGAGGTTTAGAGATATGAGGAATCGATGCTACAGCCTGGTGCTGTCTGATTCCTAGTTAGCCGATTTAGCCTTCCAAGGTTTATTAACCCCCATCTGGGAAAGGTTTTCGGCTCAAGACTTTGAGAGCTTGGCATGCTTGGCCGAAAAGATCACATCCCATGAACAGCACTTCCAGGAGGCCAAGAAGGCTTTCAAAAAAGTGAGCCATGTTGCCTATGCCTCAGAGTCCGACTCCACCGACAGCGAATCCAAAGTAGCAGCAGCCGAATGGGCAAGGAACAAAAAGACCATAACTTGCCAATGGGTGAAAAACTCGGCTAAGGAAGAAAAATATGACTTTGACATCACTGAAGCCGACAAGATCTCTGACCTGCTACTTCGGGAGAAGCAAATCCAACATCTGGCTAATCATGTCATTCCATTGGCCGACAAGTTGAAGAAGAGAAAATATTGCAAATGGCACAACACCGGCTCCCACAGCACCAATGATTGCAAGGTGTTTCGCCAGCAGATTCAAATTGCTATAGAGGTTGGGAAGATCAAATTCGAAGATCCAAAAAAGCCGATGAAAGTTGATGGGAATCCTTTTCCCGTTGACATGGTTTATGCCAGTCGCCGATCAGCCGATCATCGTCCCCAAAAAATAGATAGCCTAGTAAAATTCATGAAGAAACATGAAGAGAGGGAAACAGCAGAGTTCACAAAGTGCATCCAAGAAGATACGACCGGCAGGAAGAGGCTTACCATCGGCAACGTGATGGCTTTGCTCCCCATTGGAGCTGCGATTTCTTCAGATTTTGCTAGGATCAAGGGATGAGACTGCCATCACTCCAAGATGGCCCAGCATGCAGTGGCTATGAGGATGAACCAGCTAAGAGCTCCAGCCGATTTACACCCAGGGTGGTTCGGTTCAATCAAAGGAAACTGCCCGTTTATCAAAGGCTGGGCCCTATCCATAAAGATTTCTTTCAGGAGGACTTCGACGATGACGAAGAACAGGCTGCGAACCCGCAATGGTGTCCCTCCGACACTTTTACGAAGACCCAAAAGCGGAAAGTGTAGCGGCTAAAGAGCGAAGGTCGACTGAAAGAGGTCCAAGCCGAAATTGACTATCGGCTAAAAAAGAAGAGGGAACGAGAGCGCCCAAGGAAACAATGGCACGCGAAGAACAAGGATATGCCGGCCGATGAAGACAAGGCCGACAAGGAAAAAAGAAAGCCCAAGGGAATGGTCGTAGCCGCCGCATCGGTTAATATGGTTTTCATGCTGCTAGCCGAGTTTGAGGCTGCCCAAGCCGATGCGGACGAGGTAGAGGAATCCCTGGCCAAACTGGTGTTGTCCTCAGAACAGGCTATCTTTGAAAAACCAGAGGGGACTGAACATCGGCACCTCAAGCCTCTCTATGTTAAAGGATTTGTTAATGGCAAGCCGATCAACTTGATGTCCTACGCTACTTTCAGGAAGCTAGGCAAGGGAGTCGACGATCTCATCAAAACAAATATGGTTCTCAAGGATTTTGGCGGGAACCCATCGGAGGCCAAAGGGGTCCTTAATGTGGAATTAACCGTCGGTAGTAAAACAGTGCCCACTACATTCTTTGTCATCGACGGGAAGGGGTCGTACAGCCTGCTGCTCGGAAGGGATTGCATCCACGCCAATTGTTGCATTCCTTCGACCATGCACCAAAGCTTAATCCAGTGGCAAGGTGACAAGATCGAAATCGCTGATAGGTCAGTGAACGTTGCCAATGCCGATTTAATCCCCTAGGAGATCGACGGCATTGATTGCTTGTCTGGCAAAGTTTGGGAGGTTGATTTTCTAAAGGTGTCTGATTCTACTATACAGCCGATCGGAGACGAGGAGCCTCAATTATTACTTTGAAGGCGTCGTGGAGGGCTCGAGCGTCTACACCAAGGACACCGTGGACGATCTGGATGGCAAACTTGGGCAAGGTTTTATGTCGGCTGACGAGCTTGAAGAGGTTGATATAGGTCCAGGAGATAGACCTAGGCCGACATATATTAGTAAAAATTTGTCTTCTTATTTTTAGAACCAAGCTTATTGATTTATTGAAGGAATATAAAGATTGTTTTGCTTGAGAGTATTTTGAGATGCCAGGCCTTAGCCGATTGTTGAACATTGGCTCCCTATTAAACCAGGATATCGGCAGTACAAGCAGCCCCCAAGGAGATTCAAAGTTGATATGTATGACACAATTAAGGCCGAAATTACCCAGCTATATGATGCTGGTTTTATTCGGCCATGCCGATACGCTGAGTAGGTTTCTAACATAGTTCCAGTGATCAAGAAAAATGGCAAACTTAAGGTGTGCATCGACTTTCGAGACTTAAATAAAGCTACTTCTAAGGATGAGTACCCTATGCCAATAGCCGATATGCTTGTGATGCACCCTCAGGACACAAAATCATAAGTTTTATGGATGGCAATGCTGGATACATCCAGATTTTCATGGCTGAGGAAGACATCCATAAGACTGCTTTCAGGTGTCCAGGTGCAATCAACTTATATGAATGGGTTGTCATGACTTTTGGACTGAAGAATGCTGGAGCTACTTATCGGAGGGCCATGAACTACATTTTTCATGACTTAATCAGCTTCTTGGTTGAAATTTACATTGATGATGTGGTAGTCAAATCCAAGGAAGTTGAAGATCATATAGCCGATTTAAGAAAAGTTTTGGAGAGAACTATAAAATATGGCCTGAAGATGAACCCCACTAAGTGCGCCTTTGGAGTATCGGCTGGATAATTTCTAGGTTTTCTTGTTCGTGAAAGGGGGATTGAGGTGACACAAAGAAGTATCAATGTAATCAAGAGTATTCAACCTCCACAGGACAATAAACAGCTGCAATCTTTGATCGGCAAGGTGAATCTCATCCGGTGTTTCATTGCCAATTTATCCGAGAAGATGGAGCCCTTTACACCTTTATCAAGGTTAAAAGCCGATCAAGAATTTACTTAGGGGCAGAGCAGCAGAAAACTTTGGATAACATCAAGGATTATTTAAGCTCTCCTCCAGTTTTGATCCCTCCACAAAAGGGAGTGTCTTTCAAGATATATTTATTAGCCGACAAGAAGTCTATCGGCTCAGTTTTGATCCAGGAGTTTGAAGGCAAAGAGAAAGCAATATTTTATCTCAGCAGAAGGCTTTTGAATGCAGAAACAAGGTACTCTCCAATGGAAAAGTTATGCTGGTGCCTATATTTTTCTTGTACAAAGTTGAGGCATTACCTATTATCCAACAAGTGCACCATAGTTTGCAAAGCCGACGTAGTTAAGCATATGCTATCGGCTCCAGTCTTAAAAGGAAGAGTTGGAAAGTGGATTTTTGCCTTAACGGAGTTTGACTTGAGATATCAAGCACCTAAAACAGTTAAAGGATAGGCTATAGCCGATTTTCATTGTTGAGCACAGAGATCACTCAATCGGCTCAGTCAACATTATGCCCTGGACACTGACTTTCGATGGATCGGTTTGCACAAATGGATGCGGCATCGGGTTAGCGATCATATCACCCAGGGGGCAAGTTTCGAATTTGCTTTTTCAATTGTGCCTTATGCTACAAATAATCAAGCTGAGTATGAGGCAGTCCTCAAGGGTTTGCAGCTTTTAAAAGAAGTTGAAGCCGATGCTATAGAAATTATGGGCGATTCACTGTTGGTTATCAGCCAGTTGTCAGGAGAATATGAATGCAAAAATGATGTGTTGATGATCTATTATCAAAAATGCCGGGAGTTGATGGATAGTTTTCGGTTAGTTACTTTAAAACATATCCCTTGAGAGCAAAATGTAGAAGCAAATGATTTGGCTTAAGGCGAATCAGGCTACAAGCTGATGTCAAGGGATGTCGAAGTGGAAATTGCAACAATCACAGCCGACGACTGGAGGTATGATGTTCACAACTATTTGCAAAATCCTTCCCAGTCGGCTTCAAGGAAATTGCGCTACAAGGCTTTGAGATATGTTTTGCTTGATGTTGATCTATACTATCGGACGATTGATGGCGTGCTGCTCAAATGTTCAAGTCCTGATCAAGCACAAGTTGTCATGGGTGAAGTACATGAGGGTATTTGTGGCACTCATCAATCGGCTCGTAAAATGAAATGGTTACTTCGGAGAGCTGGATATTTTTGGCCGACAATGCTGGAGGATTGCTTCAAGTAATACAAAGGTTGTCAGGATTGTCAGAAGTTTGGAGCCATCCAGAGAGCACAAGCATCGGCTATGAACCCAATTATCAAGCCTTGGTCGTTTAGAGGATGGGGAATCGACATGATCGGCCATATCAATCCACCCTCAAGTAAAGGACATAAGTTCATGTTAGTGATATGCCCTAGAGGCAACATGGAGATGTTGGATATCACGTCAATGTTTATGTATTTATGAATAAAGTGTTATTTAGTTCCATGAAATAGACATCTTGTATTGATCAATAAGTACGTGACTTATTTATGAGACTCTTTATGTATGACTCTATTTCTAAACGATCCCTGATCATATGTCATATTGTTGGAACAAATATGATTCTAAGATCGGCATGTTTATTGATTGATGATCATGTCTCATAGATCATGGGTATGGAGATACCAAATCAATAAACATGGGCATATGTGTTAAAGAACACATTGTTGGATAGACCCACCATGAGACACTACAGGAATTAATGTGCCATTAGTTGGTCTCAGGTAGTGTTGGTACAAAGTCCTTAGACCTGAGATCACTATGGATTCCAACATGTGTAGTAGCCTACTTTGGGACTACCAAACGCTATTCCGTAATGGGTAGTTATAAAGGTAGTTTTTGGGTTTGCTATGAAACATGGAGTGGGATGTGAGTGATCAAGATGGAATTTGCCCCTCCTTTGGAGAGATATCTCTGGGCCCCTCGAGGTAATGGATTATGGAAATGCATGGCCATGCTAAGTTGATTGAGGAGTCAATCAACGGACGGATAATCCAATACGGTTCGAGTGAATGGTTAAGCTATTGAAGGGATGGCACACATCTTGCCTATAGCTTAATTGGTATCGTGAGGCAAAGGGATTTGTGTACACATTACAGGTTGAGCCGATATTATTCTTGTATACTATGGTGTCAATATGTGCTGCTAGGCGCCGCTGTTGATGGGTCCGCTGAGTTGGACTCGAGCCGACGATCGGCTAAGTTAGACTATAGCCGAAACCGAGTATACCTGAACCTACAGGGTCGCACGCTTAAGGGGATAAGAACAGGCATTCGAGTTGGACTCGAATACGGCTCGGAACGGTATAATGTAATTATACCGAAGCTATCTCGTAGTCCGACCTTGTTTGCTGCCTCGCGCCTACGCAAACCATTTCCCTTGATAGTGTATCGGGACGGCATAATGTGATTATGCCGATATGGTTTCCGTAAGCAATTTCATAGATTGGATCTATGGATTTCATAGATTGAAGCCGTGTGCGTACCCCTTATAGGTTGTCTCGATGTCGTAGCTCTGCGATAAGTAGAAAACGTTTCTACGCCTAACTTGTTTTTGCAGAGAATGCTTTGAGATGGTATGGCCCTATTGTATGTATGAGATGCATGTGGTGCATGTAATATTCTTTCATATCTGCAATCCCTGTAATATTCTGTCATACGTGCAATGCTTGTAATATTCTTTCACGACCTACGAGTCGATGTAATCTTCAATTAGAGCTTCTATAGTAGTAGCTTAGTTTGAAGAAATCAAGCATCATGCACATTGGAAGATGGTGCCGAAGATGGAGATCCTCAAGACCGACATGGAGATGGAGATCACCATGTGAAGGGGGCCATACTATTTCACTATATGCTATTCTACTTGCTTTCATATGTGATATGTTTGTTTGATAGGATAGCATCCCTCACAAAATTAAGTGGTAATGATGCCCTTCCAAATGTTGCACCCGTCACCGTTATGCTCGTCAATGGTGAGTCCGCCAAAGCGAGTGCCATTCTCTATCATAACACGAGGGGGTATATGTCGGACATATACAGCAGACCATTTGGTTTACTTAACAAGGCTATCAAAACAGTTTTGGTCCTTGGGGCATAGGTTGGGGCCGGGGCATGGAGATGCCACACCAACAACAAGAGTCACATAGAGATATGATTAGCAAGGAGTTGCTTACCGATGTTATTAATTTTCTAGCGGTGATGCCAAAGCTCACTAGAAAATTAATTAACATGTGGATCTTGATCCAATACGTAACCTAGAGGGAAGGTGTAAAATACGTAATGGGTGTCTAATGTTAAATTGTTTAACAATAGACATAGCATAAACATTGTGCTAAACTTTGCTTTTTCGTTGTAGAATAAATGGCGGCTAATACTACACCCAGTTCTTTTACTTTGCGATCTATTCTCGAGAAAGAAAAATTAAATGGAATAAACTTTATGGATTGGTATCGCAACTTGAGAATTGTTCTCAAGCAAGAGCGTAAGGAGTACGTTCTTGAAGTACCCTATCCCGAGGATTTGCCTAATAATGCCACCGCAACCGCACGGAGGGCTTACGAGAAGCACACTAATGATTTCCTAGATATAAGTTGTCTCATGCTAGCTACAATGTCCCCCGAGCTTGAAGCAATATGAGAGCAGCGATGCTCACACTATTATTCGGGGACTGCGTGGCATGTTTGAGAACCAAGCTCGGGCCGAGAGGTTCAACACCTCAAAGTCCTTGTTTGCGTGCGAGGCTTGTTGAGGGAAATCCCGTCGTCCGCATGTGATAAAGCTGATTGGCTATATCGAGAGTCCGGAAAAACTAGGTTTTCCCTTAGCCAAGAGTTGGCTGCGATGTGATTCTCCGGTCGCTCCCTCCGAGCTTCGAGCCATTCATATTGAATTATCACATGAACAATATGGATAGAACCTTGGCTGAATTGCATGGGATGCTTAAGACAGTGAGGAGAGTATCCGAGAAAAATGGTCATCATGTGATGATGATGCGAAGGCTAAGCGCAAACCACTGTCAAGAAACTTTGCACCAAGAGGAAGTTAACTCCCGATGAGATCGCGAGTGCCTCTAATGCAAAGAAGGGCAAGAAGGGGTCGGCGACATCGGATGTCGTTTGCTTCTATTGCAAGGAGACAGGCCATTGGAAAAGGAACTGCAAGAAGTACATGGAGGATCTTAAAAAGAAGCAAAGTACGACTTCGCTTCAGTATTAATGTTATAGACATTAATCTTGCTACTTCACTCGCTGACTCTTGGGTATTTGATACCGGATCGTAGCTCATATTTGCAAATCGTTGCGGGGAATGAGAAGAAGTAGAGGCTTAAGAAGGGGCGAGGTGAACCGCACGTCGGCAATGGAGCAAGCGTTGCTACGATTCTGTCGGCACGATACCACTTCATCTACCTTCAGGATTAGTTTTGGAATTAAATAATTGTTATTGTGTTCCAACACTATGTCAAAACGTTATTTCCGCTTCATGTTTGCAAGCGGAAGGATATGATTTTAGATCAATGAACAATGGTTGTTCAATATATCTCGAGAGATATGTTCTATTTTCATGCTCCATTGGTGAATGGATTATACGTTTTGAATCTTGAATCGTCTCCCATCTATAACATTAATACGAAAGGCAACTCTCTAATGATATAAACCCCACGTTTATCCGGCATTGTCGCTTAGGCCATGTAAATAAGAAACGCATGGAGAACCTCCATAAGGATGGATTGCTTCACTCTTTTGATTTTAAATCATTTGAGACATGTGAGTCTTGTTTACTTGGTAAGATGACAAAGGCACCTTTCACGGGACATAGTGAGAGAGCAAGTGACTTATTGGCACTCGTACATACCGATGTATGTGGACCAATGAGCTCAACGGCCGAGGTGGTTATCGTACTTCATTACCTTTACCGATGACTTTAGTAGATATGGTTATATCTACTTAATGAGGCATAAGTCCGAATCCTTTGAAAAGTTCAAAGAATTCCAGAATGAAGTACGAATCATTTAGGGAAAACAATCAAGTTTCTACGATCAGATTGTGGAGGGGAATACTTGAGCCAAGAGTCGGTAATCATCCGAAAGATTGTGGAATTGTTCCACGTTGACTCCGCCGGGAACTCCACAATGGAACGGAGTGTCCGAACGAAGAAATCGCACCTTGTTGGACATGGTGTGGTCAATGATGAGCCAAAGTGATCTTCCGTTATCCTTCGGGGATATGCTCTTGAAGCACTGCGCTCACACTAAATAGAGTTCCATCTAAGTCGGTTGAAAAGACACCATATGAGATATGGACAGGGCAACCCCCTAGTTTGTCTTTTCTCAAAATTTGGGGATGCGAAGCTTATGTAAAATGTTTACATCCGATAAGCTCACACCCAAATCGACAAGTGCTTCTTTGTGGGATATCCTAAGGAAACCAAGGGATATTACTTTTATAATCGGGAACAAGGCAAAGTGTTTGTCGCCCGACACGGTGTCTTCTTGGAGAAAGAGTTTCTTTCAAGAAGGGTTAGTGGGAGCAGGGTGCATCTTGAAGAAGTTCAAGAAACACCGAAAACGTTTCATCGACCACGGAACCACAACGGAGGAGCAAAGTGTTGCGCCACCGGTTGTAGATACACCGCCCGCGGAGGTCGAAAGATCACGTCGTGCGCGACAGTACACACGAGTGCGGAACAACGTGATATATTGTTGTTGGACAACGATGAACCTAAGACCTATGAGGAAGCGATGGTGGGACCCGATTCCAACAAGTGGCTTGGAGCCATGAAATCCGAAATAGAATCCATGTACGACAATCAAGTTTGGAACTTGGTTGATCCATCTCGATGGTGTCAAAACCATTAAGTGTAAATGGGTTTTTAAGAAAAGGCCGATATGGATGGAAATGTTCACATCTATAAGGCGCGATTGGTGGCGAAAGGTTTTAAACAGATTCAAGGAGTTGATTATGATGAAACCTTCTCGCCCGTCGCAATGCTTAAATCTATTCGGATTATCCTAGCGATTGCTGCATATTTCGATTATGAGATATGGCAGATGGATGTCAAAACGGCTTTCCTAAATAGAAACCTAAGCGAGGATGTATACATGATACAACCTCGGGGTTTTGTCGATCCAAAATCGCTGGAAAGATATGCAAGCTACGAAATCCATTTATGGATTGAAGCAAGCATCTCGGAGTTGGAATATTCGTTTTGATGAAGTAATCAAAGGGTTTGGTTTCATCAAAAATGAAGAGGAGGCATGTGTTTACAAAAAGGTCAGTGGGAGCGCAATCGTATTTCTAATCTTATATGTGGATGACATATTGTTAATTGGAAATGATATCCCTATGCTTGAATCCGTCAAGTCTTCATTGAAAAATAGTTTTTCCATGAAAGACTTAGGGAGGCAAAGCATACATATTAGCATTCGGATCTATAGAGATAGATCCAAGAGGCTAATTGGATTAAGCCAAAGTACATACATTGACAAGGTGTTGAAAAGGTTCAACATGCATGATTCCAAGAAAGGTTTCTTGCCCATGTCACATGGCATTAATCTTAGCAAGAATCGGTGTCCTCGGACACATGATGAGCGGAATAAGATGGGTATGGTTCCATATGCTTCAGCAATTGGATCCATCATGTATGCCATGCTTTGTACACGCCCGAGATGTCTCGTACGCTTTGAGTGCTACGAGCAGATACCGTCGAGATCCGGTGAAGGTCAGCTGGATCGCAGTAAAGAATATCCTTAAGTACTTGAGAAGAACTAAGGATATGTTCCTAGTATATGGAGGTGAAGAAGAGCTCGTTGTAAGTGGTTACACCGATGCTAGCTTCCAAACAGACAAGGATGATTATAGATCATAATGGGTTCGTGTTTCGCCCGAACGGAGGCGCGATCAGTGGAAGAGTTCCAAGCGGGATACCGTTGCGATTCTACAACGGAGGCCGAGTATATTGCTGCTTCGGAAGCTGCAAAGGAGGTTGTTTGGATCAAGAAATTCGTTTCGAGCTTGGTGTGATGACTAGTACGACGGTCCAATGTCTCTCTATTGTGACAATAGTGGAGCCATTGCGCAAGCCAAGGAGCCGAGGTCACATCGAAGTCCAAACACATACTTCGGCGATATCATCTCATCCGCGAGATAGTGGACGAGAGGTGATGTCAAGATATGCAAAGTGCACACGGATCTCAACATACGATCCGCCGACAAAACCTCTCCCTCAGCCGAAGCATGAGGCGCACACAAGAGCAATGGGTATTAGATACTACATGATTGACTCTAGTGCAAGTGGGAGATTGTTAGTGATATGCCCTAGAGGCAACATGGAGATGTTGGATATCACGTCAATGTTTATGCATTTATGAATAAAGTGTTATTCAGTTCCATAAAATAGACATCTTTTATTGATCAATAAGTACGTGACTTATTTATGAGACTCTTTATGTATGACTCTATTTCTAAACGATCCCGATCATATGTCATATTGTTGGAACAAATATGATTCTAAGATCGGCATGTTTATTGATTGATGATCATGTCTCATAGATCATGGGTATGGAGATACCAAATCAATAAACATGGGCATATGTGTTAAAGAACACATTGTTGGATAGACCCACCATGAGACACTACGGAATTAATGTGCCATTAGTTGGTCTCGGGTAGTGTTGGTACAAAGTCCTTAGACCTGAGATCACCATGGATTCCAACATGTGTAGTAGCCTACTTTGGGACTACCAAACGCTATTAAAGTGCGGGTAGTTATAAAGGTAGTTTTTGGGTTTGCTACGAAACATGGAGTGGGATGTGAGTGATCAAGATGGAATTTGCCCCTCCTTTGGAGAGATATCTCTGGGCCCCTCGAGGTAATGGATTATGGAAATGCATGGCCATGCTAAGTTGATTGAGGAGTCAATCAAGAGATAATCCAATACGGTTCGAGTGAATGGTTAAGCTATGGAAGGGATGGCACACATCTTGCCTATAGCTTAATTGGTATCGTGACGCAAAGGGATTTGTGTACACATTACAGGTTCGAGCCAATATTATTCTTGTATACTATGGTGTCAATATGTGCTGCTAGGCGCCGCTATTGATGGGTCCGCTGAGTTGGACTCGAGCCGACGATCGGCTAAGTTAGACTATAGCCGAAACCGAGTATACCTGAACCTACAGGGTCGCACACTTATGGGGATAAGAACAGGCATTCGAGTTGGACTCGAATACGGCTCGATCGGATAGGGATCCGATCGGATAGAGTCCTATGGGCTTACGACGTATGGGCGGCCAACTCTATGAGATTCGGATAGGATCCGATTCAAAATAGAGTCCTGATCGGCCACTAGTCCCAGTCGGCCAACTCTATATAAAGGGGTGAGGGGTGGAGAGCTGCGGAGTACATCAAGTAAATTGATTGCGTCAAAATCAATCTGATCACACGCGGCTTTAGAAGTCGTCGAGATCAATCTCCACGGAAACCCTCCCCACCTTCGAGCCTTCCCTTGCATAGCGTGCTAGCACACGGGTGTTCGGCGTTCTGTCCCCAGACGTGTGGATACCGGTAGAGGCGCTGCTACGTTGCGCGCTGTTGATCGGCTTCGGATCGGCTGCAATCGGAGCGATCGGCTGATTGGCGAATCGGCTGTCCCCGGGTATCGGCTGTCGGCTTGCGGGAATCGGCAGCACAGTTCCAGATCGGATAGCCCTAATTGGCTAATTCCGATCGGCCCTTACTTGCAAGTGTTCCTGGTTTCCGCAGTAAAAAGTTTTTGTTTTTGGCTAGCGTAGCCTCCGCGTAACCCTTCAGTTCATATTGGTGGCAACCGATTATTTCACAAAGTGGGTGGAGGTGATTCCTTTGAAGAAAGTTGATTCTGGGGATGCAATCGAGTTTGTCAAAAACACATCATTTACAGATTTGGTGTCCCTCAAACCATCACAACCAATCAGGGAGCTATCTTTGTCTCAGATGAATTTGTACAGTTTGCAGAAGGCATGAGAATCAAGCTTTTAAATTCTTCACCATATTATGGGCAGGCTAATGGACAGGCAGAAGCATCCAACAAAAGTTTAATCAAGTTGATAAAGAGAAAGATCTCTGAATATCCAAAGCAATGGCACAGCCGATTGGCTGAATCATTGTGGTCCTATCGGATGGCATGTCATGGATCAATTCAAGTGCCTCCTGATAAATTAGTATATGGATATGAAGCTATTCTACCATGGGAAAGCATCATTGGCTCACGGAGGATTCAATTGTAAGATGTGTTGATAGCCGATGATTATCATAATTTAATGATGGATGAATCAAAGGATTTGGTTTTATCAAGGATGCGTGCTTTGGATAAGGTGACTAGGGACAAAGAAAGAGTGGGTCGTCATTACAACAAGAAAGTTGTGCCTAAGTCTTTTGAAGAAGGCGAGTTAGTCTAGAAATTGATACTGCCGATTGGTACAAGGGATAATAAATTCGGCAAATGGTCACCTAACTGGGAGAGGCCTTTCAAGATCCACAAATGCGTCTCTAAAGGAGCCTACATGCTAGAGGGACTAAATGGAGAAGTATTTGGAAAGGCTTTAAACGGAAAATATTTGAAGAAGTATTATCCCAGCATTTGGATCAATTCATGATTCGGCTAAATCCATGTCGATACATCCTAGCCAATGTGTTTTGTGATTATACACATCGGCTTTAGACAAAATAATAACAAGTTTTTCTCACCTTGGATTTTTCAAGATTGGTTGTGCCTAGCCGATTTGGGATGATTGGTTTTATTCCATAATTTTGTCAATGATGAAGACAGAATTGAAAAATTAGGGGGGCATATACATATCCAAAGTCAAATCAGAAGAGTCAGAGGACTTCAAAATTTTTGTGGGCTTTGAAAATTTTTCAAGACAATGGGGATTTCAGAAATCGGCAGAAATTATATTATACAACATGGAATTGAAGTCATTGATATAAGAATTGTTAGTGATATGCCCTAGAGGCAACCTGGAGAAGTTGGATAGCATCGTCAATGTTCATGTATAAATGAATAAAGTGTTATTCAGTTCCATGAAATAGACAACTTGTATTGATCAATAAGTATGTGGCTTATTTATGAGACTCTTTATGTATGAATCTATTTCTAAACGATCCTTGATCACATGTCATACTGTTGGAACAAATACGACTCTAAGATCGGCATGTTTATTGATTGATGATCATGTCTCACAGATCATGGTATGGAGATACAAAATCAATATACGTGGACATGTGTTAGAGAACACATTGTTGGATAGACCCACCATGAGACACTACAGGAATTAATGTGCCATTAGTTGGTCTCAAGTAGTGTTGGTGCAAAGTCCTTGGACCTGAGATCATCATGGATTCCAACATGTATAGTAGCCTACTTTGGGACTGTCAAACGCTATTCCGTAACTGGGTAGTTATAAAAGTAGTCTTCGGGTTTGCTATGAAACACGGAGTGAGATGTGAGTGATCAAGATGGAATTTGCCCCTCCTTTGGAGAGATATCTCTGGGCCCCTCGAGGTAATGGATTACGAAAGTGCATGGCCATGCCGAGTTGATTGAGGAGTCAATCAACAGACAGATAATCCAATACGGTTCGAGTGGATGATTAAGCTGTTGAAAGGATGGCACACATCTTGCCTATAGCTTAATTGGTATCGTGAGGCAAAGTGATTTGTGTACACATTACAGGTTCAGAGCCGATATTATATTCTTGTATACTATGGTGTCAATATGTGCTGCTAGGCGCCGCTATTGATATTGATATCGTATAGAGTCCCGATGGGCCTATAGGCCCAGTTGGCAACTCTATATAAAGGGGTGAGGGGTGGTGAGCTATGGTTGATATTGGATCAAACCGAATCAATCTAATCGCGAGCAACAGATTAGAACATGCTTGGCTTCAGAAGTCGGCGAGTTTGAGTTCTCCACGGAAACCCTCCCCACTTCCGAGCCAAAACCTTACCCTTGCATCGCGTGCTAGCACACAGGTGTTAGGCGTTCTATCCTTGGACGTGTGGATACTGGTAGAGGCACTGCTATATTGCGGTGCTGTCCGGCGGCTGCGAATCAGCTGCGATCGGACAAATCGGTTGCGGTCGGGCGCATCGAAGCGAGGCAGTTGTGGTCAGGCGAGGCGCGCGTCGGCTACGGCGGATCGGCTGTGGAATCGGCAAATCGGCTGCAGCAGATTGACTGTGCAATCCCCTGTAGTCGGATCGGCTGTGGTTAGGCGACTCGGCGAATCGGCTGTACTCGGGAATCGGCTGTGATCGGCCAGTACTATTCCGAATCAGATAGCTCCTGATTGGCTATATCCACTGCACTCCACTCCAATCAGTAACGATCTATCGACCCTTACTTGCAAGGTTCCTGGTTTGCACGGTAGAAATTTTTGTTATTAGCTATCGTAGCCTCTGCGTAACCCTTCAGAATCTGTCGATTACAAAAGAAATATGTTACAAGTGTTTGAGGTTGCCAAGGCTAGCCCTGTTGCAAAGTTGGTTCAGTTGCTGATTAGGCTATTGATGGCCGATATCGCCCGTTGCCTGATTTGTTCGATCTTCTCAATCGTCCCGGCGTCGGCTGCATCAGTTCCTGGAATCGACTTTGCTGATTTACTTAAATCTCCCAGGTACTTGATTGAAGATGTCGATTTGGCCCTTTGTTCTTCAGTGGCCTTTGGGAGATTGGCCAACTTTTGTTCTTCGGCCGCCAGCTCATCATCACACTTCTCCATCTCGGCGGCCAGCTTAGCTTTTTGTTGCTTTAATTGGTAAATCTTGGATTGAGTGGCCGATGGCCAGGCAACCAGTTCGTCCAATTTGGCCTTCTCGGCAATGACATCTAGCTGATTGCTCTCGATCATCGCATCGAGGCTAGCCTTTGCCTTCTTGTCGGACATCCTTTGCCTAGCCCTCTCGAGTTTGTGTGGATGAAGATCGAGGTAGGCGGCTTGAGAGATAGCATCGGCAATGTCATATGGGAGCTGTTTCTCTATCTCCTTAAACCTGGCTTTGATGGAGCCGCAGTCGATGACCTAGTGGTCTACAGAACTATCTAGCCGACGAACAATATCTGCAAGTTTTTCCTTGAGGTCGTCGACTACTGGAGCTTGGGCTTGGCTGGTGACGTCTTCATCTTCACCAACATATTCCCTTATGTCGAAAGAGAACATGTCAGCTAAAGCCTACAAGATGTAACTTAAGAGTGTTAAAGTATGAAAGGGTTTGAGTAGCCGATTTTTGGGAAGAATTTCTTGTCTTAGGAGCTGGTGCTTGTTCCTCTTCTTCGATGTGGTGGCTACCCCTAGCTGATGGAGTACGCTCACTTGATGCATGGGGGGCAGCCGACGGAGACTGAGGAGGCTACACAAACAGATAAGTGCTAGCTTAAATCGGCCAGGTAACAATAAAGAAAGAAAAGTGAACTTAGAAGTTACTGGTGAAGCTGGACGTGGAGGCCGATTTGCCAATATTTTGAACTATAAGTAAAGGACTTTGGTTAAGGATGAAAACAAAATTTAAATTGCCAAAACTTCAAGAAAGGAAAGCTGCATACTGGTTGAGGGCAAGCAGGATGCTGAGGAGGAGATGGTGTTTGCTGTGCTTGATCATCAGTCGATGGTGTTTTTGCATACTTGCTTGAGTGGTTGGATTCAGCTGTAGCTTCCTCAATCGCTTGATCGATTTCTTCCTCCATAACTTCTTGCTCAAGGGCTTCTTCCACACTTGGGTCAAGTGAGGGTAAATCATCGGCTGGTGGAGCAGTCTTTTGTTTCTTCACCTTCTTTTGTGGTGCAGCCGACAGACCAGCAGCCGATGGTTTCGGTCTCTTCTTCCTTGACAACGCTTCATGGGTTTGACCGTGCAGAAGTGTTGTCACCTTCGGCGCGTTGAAGCCGATGATAGATGGAGAAAGTCCTCCACTTGGAATTCGCACTGTGGCATAGTGGATCTCACCCCTGAGTTGCTCTCATGAGGAGGAGAAGAATCGGTTGTCTGCAGAAAAAGAATACATTGTTTAAACATTAAGCAGATGATAGTCGATAGCTTTAAAAATCGACAAAAGGGAAAAGTACTTACATCAGGGATTGCTTCTGGAAGGAGAGTGGTGAGGTACATAGAAGATGGTTGGTGAAAGATATGTCTTTTTAACTCAACCCACCATTTATCAAAGGCTGAGCTCCTCTTTAGTGCCAATTCCAAAGTACCTATGCTGCCGAGAGGCGGGCCCTCTATGTTCATCAGCCGATCCATCATCAACCTTGAAGAGATCTCACCCCTTGTTTCAATTTTGTCTTAGAAGTATAATCCAATCGACAGTTGTCCTAACCCGATCTGTCTGGCAGCCGATGATGGATAGTAGAATTCATAAGACTTAGAAATATTTCTGCCTTGATGAATGTCGATTGGCAAGATGCAGGGGGTGATGGTTGTGGTGAAAATTTCCCTTGGCCTTGGAAGTTCTTCTGAGTTGAGCTCATCGAAGTTGAAATCTGTGGGGAGTTCAAACTCTGGGCAGCATGAATAGAAGAACCAAGTCCAATTGTTCTTTGCAAATCCATCATAAAAATAAAGTGAACCAATCGGCTAAGGGTTCGTTGGACAACTTGGAGCCAGGGTGGACAGCAGCAGCTTCTCCAAAGGACATACACCTGCGTGTAGTCACTTCTCCTTCATCATCCTCAATCAGCTCTACTCTTGGGAATTCAGCATCAGCCAGATTGGGTCTACTAGTGATCTTTTGGGTAAGCAGAACCAGCCATAACTGCAAAAACCACCAGGGACCCCCAGTTCCTATGACCAGATCGGCCGCAATCTTAGCCGATGCTTGGTTGAGGGTTTGGTACAAGTAGCCCAACAGAAATTTATTAATGATATGCCCTAGAGGCAACATTAAGATGTTGGATATCATTGTCAATGTTTATGTATAAATGAATAAAGTGTTATTCAGTTCCATGAAATAGACATCTTGTATTGATCAATAAGTACGTAACTTATTTATGAGACTCTATATGTATGAATCTATTTCTAAATAGTCCCTGATCATATATCATATTAGGAACTAATATGATTCTAAGATCGGCATGTTTATTGATTGATGATCATGTCTCATAGATCATGGGTATGGAGATACCAAATCAATAAACATGGACATATGTGTTAGAGAACACATTATTGGATAGACCCACCATGAGACACTACGGGAATTAATGTGCCATTAGTTGGTCTCGGGTAGTGTTGGTACAAAGTCCTTAGACCTGAGATCACCATGGATTCCAACATGTGTAGTAGCCTACTTTGGGACTACCAAACGCTATTAATGCGGGTAGTTATAAAGGTAGTTTTCGGGTTTGCTAAGAAACATGGAGTGGGATGTGACTGATCAAGAAGGAATTTGCCCCTCCTTTGGAGAGATATCTCTGGGCCCCTCGAGGTAATGGATTATGGAAATGCATGGCCATGCTAAGTTGATTGAGGGGTCAATCAACTGACAGATAATCCAATACGGTTCGAGTGAATGGTTAAGCTATTGAAGGGATGGCACACATCTTGCCTATAGCTTAATTGGTATCGTGAGACAAAGGGATTTGTGTACACATTACAGGTTCAGAGCTGATATTATATTCTTGTATACTATGGTGTCAATATGTGCTTGCTAGGTGCATTGTTGGTCGGCTGAGTTGGACTCGAGCCGACGGCCGGCTAAGTTGGACTATAGCCAAAACCGAGTATACCTGAACCTACAGGGTCGCACGCTTAAGGGGATAAGAACAGGCATTCGAGTTAGACTCGGATACGGCTCGATCGGATAGGGATCCGATCGGATAGAGTCCTATGGTCTTACGACATATGGGCGGCCAACTCTATGAGATTCGGATGAGATCCGATTCAAAATAGAGTCCTGATCGGCCACTAGTCCCAGTCGGCCAACTCTATATAAAGGGGTGAGGGGTGGAGAGCTGATGTACGTCAATTGAAGTCAATTGCGCCGAAATCAATCTGATCACACGCGGCTTTAGAAGTCGGCGAGATCAATCTCCACGGAAACCCTCCCACCTTCGAGCCAAAACCCTTGCCTTGCATCGCGTGCTAGCACACGGGTGTTCGGCGTTCTGTTCCCGGACATGTGGATACCGGTAGAGGCACTGCTACGTTGCGGCGTTGTTGATTGGGTACGAATCGGCTGCGGTCGAGCGCATCGGAGCGAGGCGCGAGAACGCGGTCAGACGACTCGGCGAATCGGCTACATCGGCGAATCGGCTGATTGGTGAATCGGTTGTCCCTAGGAATCGGCTGTCGGCTTGCGAGAATCGGATGTCATCGACCAGCACAGTTCCAGATTGGATAGCCCAGATTGAACCTACAGGGTCGCACTCTTAAGGGGATAAGAACAGGCATTCGAGTTGGACTCGAATACGGCTCGATCGGATAGGGATCCAATCGGATAGAGTTCTATGGGCCTACGATGTATGGGCGGCCAACTCTGTGAGATTCGAATAGGATCCGATTTAAAATAGAGTCTGATCGGCCACTAGTCCCGTCGGCCAACTCTATATAAAGGGGCGAGGGTGGAGAGTTGTGGTATCGCATTGAACCGAATCCGCACGAAGTCGCCGAGATCAATCTCCACGGAAACCCTCCCTACTTTCGAGCCAAACCCTAGCCTTGCATCGCGTGCTAGCACACCGGTGTTCGGCGTTTTTTCCCCGGACGTGTGGATACCGGTAGAGGCGCTGCTACGTTGTGCGCTGTTGATCGGCTTCGGTCGAGCGCATCGGAGCGAGGCGACTGCGGGAGGTCGGACGACTCGGATCGGCTGCGACATCGGCAAGTCGGCTGATTGGTGAATCGGCTGTCCCCAGGAATCGGCTGTCGGCTTGCGGGAATCGGCTGTCATCCGCTAGCACAGTTCCAGATCGGATAGCCCTGATTGGATATTTCCGCTGCATACTCCAATCGGTAACGATCTATCGGCCCTTACTTGCAAGTGTTCCTGGTTTGCGCGGTAGAAAAGTTTTTGTTTTCGGCTAGCGTAGCCTCCGCGTAACCCTTCAGTGGTATCAGAGCTAATCTTGCTTAGTTCGGGTTTTTGATTGGATCTGGAACAAGTTTTGCACACGGGTTGATTAGATCAATCGGTTTGACGGGATCTGTTGAGAGTAGATGGTTATTGCATTCCTTGATAGTGTATCGGAACGGCGTAATGTGATTACGTCGAAGCAATATCCATAGAACTTGGTTTGAGTTGGGTTCGAGATAGCGTTCCTTGATAGTGTATCGGAACGGTATAATGTGATTATACCGAAGCTATCTCGTAGTCTGACCTTGTTTGCTGCCTCGCGCCTACGCAAACCATCTCCCTTGATAGTGTAGCGGGACCGCCGTGTGCGCCCCCCTTATAGGTCGTCTCGATGCCGTTTCTCTGCAATAGGTAGAAAACGTTCTACGCCTAACTTGTTTTTGCAGAGAATGCTTTGAGATGGTATGGCCCTATTGTATGTATGAGATGCATGTGATGCGTGTAATATTCTTTCATATGTGCAATCCCTGTAATATTCTTTCATACGTGCAATGCTTGTAATATTCTTTCACGACCTACGAGTCGATGTAATCTTCAATTAGAGCTTCTATATTAGTAGCTTAGTTTGAAGAAATCAAGCATTCGGCACTCGGAAGAACGGTGATGAAGATGGATATCCTCTACACCGACATGGATATGGAGATCACCATGTGAAGGGGGCCATACTATTTCATTACATGCTATTCTACCTGCTTTCATATATGTGATATGTTTGTTTGATAGGATAGCATCCCTCGCAAAATTAAGTAGTAATGATGCCCTTCCAAATGTTGCATCCGTCACCATTATGCTCATCAATGGTGGGTGCGCCAAAGCGAGTGCCATTCTCGATCATAACACGAGGGGTATATGTTGGACATATACAACAGAGCATTTGGTTTACTTAACAAGGCTATAAAAACAGTTTTGGGCCTTGGGGCATAGGTTGGCGCCGGGGCATGGAGATGCCACACCAACAACAAGAGTCACATAGAGATGTGATTAGGAAGGAGTTGCTTACCGATGTTATTAATTTTCTAGCAGTGATGCCAAAGCTCACTAGAAATTAATTAACATGTGGATCTTGACTCAATACGTAACCTAGAGGGAAGGTGTAAAATATGTAATGGGAGTCTAATGTTAAATTGTTTAACAATAGACATAGCATAAACATTGTGCTAAACTTTGCTTTTTTTTGTTGTAGAATAAATGGCAGCTAATACTACACCCAGTGCTTTTAATTTGCGATCTATTCTCAAGAAAAAAATTAAACGGAACAAACTTTATGGATTGGTATCTCAACTTGAGAATTGTTCTCAAGCAAGAGCGTAAGGAGTACGTTCTTGAAGTACCCTATCCTGAGGATTTGCCTAATAATGTCACTGCAACTGCACGGAGAGCTTACGAGAAGCATATTAATGATGCCCTAGATATAAGCTGTCTCATGCTTGCTACAATGTCCCTTGAGCTTAAGAAGCAATATGAGAGCAGTGATGCTCACACTATTATTCAGGGACTGCGTGGTATGTTTGAGAACCAAGCTCGGGTCGAAAGGTTCAACACCTCGAAGTTCTTGTTTGCGTGCAGGCTTGTTGAGGGGAATCCCGTCAGTCCGCATGTGATAAAAATGATTGGCTACATCGAGGGTCTTGAGAAACTAGGTTTCCCTCTTAGCCAAGAGTTGGCAACTGATGTGATTCTCCAGTCGCTCCCTCCGAGCTTCGAGCCGTTCATATTGAATTATCACATGAACAGTATGGATAAGACCTTGGCTGAATTGCATGGGATGCTAAAGACAGCTGAGGAGAATATCCAGAAAAACGGTCATCATGTTATGATGATGCAGAAGGCTAAGCGCAAACCACCGGTCAAGAAACTTTGCACCAAGAGGAAGTTAACTCCCGATGAGATCGCGAGTGCCTCCAATGCAAAGAAGGGCAAGAAGGGGTCAGCGGCATCAAATGCCGTTTGCTTCTATTGCAAGGAGACAGGTCACTGGAAAAGGAACTGCAAGAAGTACATGGAGCATCTCAAAAAGAAGCAAAGTACGACTTCTGCTTCAGGTATTAATGTTATAGACATTAATCTTGCTACTACACCTACTGACTCTTGGGTATTTGATACCGGTTCAGTAACTCATATTTGCAAATCGTTGCAGGAAATGAGAAGAAGTAGAGGCTTAAGAAGGGGCGAGGTGAACCTACGCGTCGGCAATGGAGCAAGCGTTGCTACAGTTGCTGTCGGCACAGTACCACTTCATCTACCTTCAGGATTAGTTTTGGAATTAAATAATTGTTATTGTGTTCCAACACTATGTCAAAACGTTATTTCCGCTTCATGTTTGCAAGCGGAAGGATACGATTTTAGATCAATGGACAATGGTTGTTCAATATATCTCAGAGATATGTTCTATTTTCATGCTCCATTGGTGAATGGATTATACGTTTTGAATCTTAAAGCGTCTTCCATCTATAACATTAATACAGAAAGGCAACTCTCTAATGATACAAACCTCACGTTTATCTGGCATTGTCGCTTAGGTCATATAAATAAGAAATGCAAGGAGAAGCTCCATAAGGATGGATTGCTTCACTCTTTTGATTTTGAATCATTTGAGACATGTGAGTCTTGTTTACTTGGTAAGATGACAAACGCACCTTTCACGGGACACAGTGAGAGAGCAAGTGACTTGTTGGCACTCGTACATACTGATATATGTGGACCAATGAGCTCAACGGCCGAGGTGGTTATCGTACTTCATTACCTTTACCGATGACTTTAGTAGATATGGTTATATCTACTTAATGAGGCATAAGTCCGAATCCTTTGAAAAGTTCAAAGAATTCCAGAATGAAGTACAGAATCATTTAGGGAAAACAATCAAGTTTCTACGATCAGATCATGGAGGGGAATACTTGAGCCAAGAGTTTGGTAATCATCTGAAAGATTGTGGAATTGTTCCACAGTTGACTCTGCCGGGAACTCCACAATGGAACGGAGTGTCCGAACGGAGAAATCGCACCTTGTTGGACATGGTGTGGTCGATGATGATCCAAAGTGATCTATTGTTATCCTTCTGGGATATGCTCTTGAAACAGCTGCCCTCACACTAAATAGAGTTCCATCTAAGTCAGTTGGAAAGACACCATATGAGATATGGACAGGGCAACCCCCTAGTTTGTCTTTTCTCAAAATTTGGGGATGTGAGGCTTATGTAAAACGTTTACAGTCTGACAAGCTCACACCCAAATCTGACAAGTGCTTCTTTGTGGGATATCCTAAGGAAACTAAGGGATATTACTTTTATAATCGGGAACAAGGCAAAGTGTTTATCGCCCCACACGGTGTTTTCTTGGAGAAAGAGTTTCTTTAAAGAAGGGTTAGTGAGAGCAGGGTGCATCTTGAAGAAGTTCAAGAAACACCGAAAATGTTTCGCGACCATAGAACCACAACGGGAGGAGAAAAGTGTTGCGCCACCGGTTGTAGATACACCAACCCCACGGAGGTCCGAAAGATCACGCCGTGCGCCCTGACAGTACAGTGCGGAACAACGTGATATATTGTTGTTAGAAAACGATGAACCTAAGACCTATGAGGAAGCGATGGTGGGACCCGATTCCAACAAGTGGCTTGGAGCCATGAAATCCGAAATAGAATCCATGTACGACAATCAAGTTTGGAACTTGGTTGATCCATCTCGATGGTGTCAAAACCATTGAGTATAAATGGGTTTTTAAGAAAAGGCCGATATGGATGGAAATGTTCACATCTACAAGGCGCGATTGGTGGCGAAAGGTTTTAAACAGATTCAAGGAGTTGATTATGATGAAACCTTCTCGTCCGTCGCAATGCTTAAATCTATTGGGATTATCCTAGCGATTGCTACATATTTCGATTATGAGATATGGCAGATGGATGTCAAAACGGCTTTCCTAAATTGAAGCCTAAGCGACGATGTATACATGATACAACCGAGGGTTTTGTCGATCCACAATCGCCGGAAAGATATGCAAGCTACGAAATCCATTTATGGATTGAAGCAAGCATCTCAGAGTTGGAATATTTATTTTGATGAAGTAATCAAAGGGTTTGGTTTCATAAAAAATGAAGAGGAGGCCTATGTTTACAAAAAGGTCAGTGGGAGCGCAATTGTATTTCTAATCTTATATGTGGATGACATATTACTGATTGGAAATGATATCCCTATGCTAGAATCCATCAAGTCTTCATTGAAAAATAGTTTTTCCATGAAAGACTTAGGTGAGGCAAACATACATATTGGGCATTCGGATCTATAGAGATAGATCCATGAGGCTAATTGGATTAAGCCAAAGTAAATACATTGACAAGGTGTTGAAAAGGTTCAACATGCATGAGTCCAAGAAAGGTTTCTTGCCCATGTCACATGGCATTAATCTTAGCAAGAATCGGTGTTCTCGGACACATGATGAGCGGAATAAGATTGGTATGGTTCCATACGCTTCGGCAATTGGATCCATCATGTATGCCATGCTTTGTACACGTCCGATGTCTCGTACGCTTTGAGTGCTACGAGCGGATACCGTCGATTCGGTGAAGGTCGGCTGGACTGCCGTAAAGAATATCTTTAAGTACTTGAGAAGAACTAAGGATATGTTCCTAGTCTATGGAGGTGAAGAAGAGCTCGTTGTAAGTGGTTACACCGATGCTAGCTTCCAAACGGACAAGAATTATTATAGATCACAATCTGGGTTCGTGTTCTGCCTGAACGGAGGCGCAGTCAGCTGGAAGAGTTCCAAGCAGGATACTGTTGCTGACTCTACAACGGAGGCCGAGTACATTGCTGCTTCGGAAGCTGCAAAGGAGGCTGTTTGGATCAAGAAATTCGTTTCTGAGCTTGGTGTGATGACTAGTACGACTGGTCCAATGTCTCTCTATTGTGATAATAGTGGAGCCATTGCGCAAGCCAAGGAGCCGAGGTCACATCAGAAGTCCAAACACATACTTCGGCGATATCATCTCATCCGCGAGATAGTGGACAAAGGTGATGTCAAGATATGCAAAGTGCACACGGATCTCAACATAGCCGATCCGCTAACAAAACCTCTCCCTTAGCCGAAACATGAGGCACACACAAGAGCAATGGGTATTAGATACTTACATGATTGACTCTAATGCAAGTGAGAGACTTAATGATATGCCCTAGAGGCAACATGGAGATGTTGGATATTATTGTCAATGTTTATGTATAAATGAATAAAGTGTTATTCGGTTCCATGAAAGACATCTTGTATTGATCAATAAGTATGTGACTTATTTATGAGACTCTATATGTATGAATCTATTTCTAAATGATCCTCGATCATATATCATATTAATGGAACTAATATGATTCTAAGATCGGCATGTTTATTGATTGATGATCATGTCTCATTGATCATGGGTATGGAGATACCAAATCAATAAACATGGACACATGTGTTAGAGAACACATTGTTGGATAGACCCACCATGAGACACTACAGAATTAATATGCCATTAGTTGGTCTCGGGTAGTGTTGGTACAAAGTCCTTAGACCCGAGATCATCATGGATTCCAACATGTGTAGTAGCCTACTTTGGAACTACCAAACGCTATTCCATGCTGGGTAGTTATAAAGGTACTTTTCGGGTTTGCTATGAAACATGGAGTGGGATGTGAGTGATCAAGATGGAATTTGCCCCTCCTTTGGAGAGATATCTTTGGGCCCCTCGAGGTAATGGATTATTGAAATGCATGGCCATGCTAAGTTGATTGAGGAGTAAATCAACACACGGATAATCCAATACGGTTCGAGTGAATGGTTAAGCTATTGAAGGGATGGCACACATCTTGCCTATAGCTTAATTGGTATCGTGAGGCAAAGGGATTTGTGTACACATTACAGGTTCGAGCCGATATTATATTCTTGTATACTATGGTGTCAATATGTGCTGCTAGGCGCTGCTGTTGACAGGTCGGCTGAGTTGGACTCGAGCCGACGATCGGCTAAGTTGGACTATAGCCAAAACCGAGTATACCTGAACCTACAGAGTTGCACACTTAAGGTGATAAGAACAGGCATTCGAGTTGGACTCGGATACGGCTCGATCGGATAGGGATCCGATCGGATAGAGTCCTATGGTCTTACGACGTATGGGCGGCCAACTCTATGAGATTCGGATGAGATCCGATTCAAAATAGAGTCCTGATCGGCCACTAGTCCCAGTCGGCCAACTCTATATAAAGGGGTGAGGGGTGGAGAGCTGATGTACGTCAATTGAAGTCAATTGCGCCGAAATCAATCTGATCACACGCGGCTTTAGAAGTCGACGAGATCAATCTCCACGAAAACCCTCCCACCTTCGAGCCACAACCCTAGCCTTGCATTGCGTGCTAGCACACGGGTGTTCGGCGTTCTGTTCCCGGACGTGTGGATACAGGTAGAGGCGCTGCTACGTTGCGGCGTTGTTGATCGGCTACGAATCGGCTGTGGTGGAATCGGCTGCGGTCGAGCGCATCGGAGCGAGGCGTGAGAACGCGGTCAGACGACTCGGCGAATCGGCTACATCGGCGAATCGGCTGATTGGTGAATCGGTTGTCCCTAGGAATCGGCTGTCGGCTTGCGGGGAATCGAGGCATGTCGGCCGGCCACGGTTCCGGATCGGATAGCCACGATTGGCATTTCATTGCATACTCCAATCGGTAACGATCTATCGGCCCTTACTTGCATTTGTTCCTGGTTTGCGTGGTAGAAAAGTTTTTGTTTTCGGCTAGCGTAGCCTCCGCATAACCCTTCAAAATTTGCCCAAAGGAATTTGGGTCTTTGACACTAAGGCTTTGGCTATAAGCTGCCAGTTGGCTGTAGGGTCATAGCTAGATCCACAAAGGACGAACTTCTCTAGCCACATCATTAAGAAAGCAGTATGTTCCTTGGGGCTGACAGATCCAGTGCCCATGTTCAAATTGATGTACCCGTTCCAACCCCCAATAGACCTTGTCCTGAAAGAAAATTGGCATTTGCTATCAAAACGGTTAGGGTTCGCCAATGACATTATGTCCAAACCAGTTATCATGAATACATCGTCTAGAGTGGGGGTCATGGGTTCTTGATTGAAAAGGAAGGCGTAGAAGGTGTTATTCCATAAATAGGCTACAGCTGACATGAGGAATTCATCTTTAGGCTGGTCGGCTATTGTGAGAGCTAAATATTGAGCAATGCCTATTTCTTCCCAATGGCTATGCTTGCTGGCTACCATTCTCTTGTACAAGGATGGCCAGTATTTATCTGTTGAGGGCCATGATTTAAAGGTTCCATTCCAGGGAACCAAGCTAGGGTTTGAAATCCTATATGGCATCCTATTTGTTTCGACATTGATGATATCTATGGGATCCGTGTTGCCGATAGGCCTTAGGAAGTATCTATCATTGTTGAGTAGGCTAGGAACAGCAATTTGATGAGCGAGGTGCTACAATAAGAAAAGGGAATGGAAATGCATTTCAGAGGCCAAGAACCAAAATCTACAGCTATAGGCGGAAAGGAAAGGGATCTAGCCGATGGGATTTACCTCAGCGAAGTTGGCTGTCGGAGCACCAGTAGAGGCAGCGGAGGACGCCATTGATGCAGATCTTGCTGTCGAAAGAAGGGAATCACGCGGATTGCTTCGGGAACGCCGAGGAGGTCGCCGGAGGTGTTTGGAGGTTTCTTGGCTAAAGGATGATTGAAACGCAATTGATGGCGTGAGTTGTTTCGGTGCCTGTGGGGCGTTATTTGAAGAGGTGCTATAACGGCCGAAACAGAAATACCCCAGGTTTTCTCCGAGGATAGGATTGCACAAAATCTGCAACATTATCAATATCGCAGACTTGGGGCATGTGTTAACGACCAAATTTAGCAAGCAAATCCTCGAGTTTGAAGCAACAATCGAAGCGGAATTGAAGGAGCGTGCGGTTCTCGGAAACAGAGTGCGCATCGGCTGAGTCTGAATCGGCTAAGGAGCTAGTCGGCTGTCCGAGTCGGACAGGGCAACCAGTATAACCGATTCTGATTGGGATAAACAGACGAGACCAATCCCGATAGGAAAGCAAGGAGATCATCAGTGGATTCGGTTTTGAAGTGCTTTAGAGATATAGCCATCTACGGATAAAGTCCTAAAAAGGCAATTGTATCTGTAATTTAGGATATTTTCAATAGTTTCCTTGTGTATCACGGCAGGGGACCTTGTTCCAGATATTGTCATATTTTAAATAGTAGTTAGGGATAAGGGTCGTGTCCTACAAGGACTCTATTTCCCATTGGGTTTAAATATGACCCGAGACCACGTAATTTAGACATCGAATCAATACACAATCAATACAATCTCGGCGCATCGCCACCTTTTTCCTTTAATAGTTTCGACGAGTTCTTGCTTCTAGTTAGGTTGCATCATTTGATCTCCAGCAAAAAGGTAATTCTTGTCACAGCGGCTTACGTTATCAGGGTTAGTGCTTCCATCATCATGATACTCTAATCATATCCTCGTAATCTGCATAGTTATCATATATGCTATATAATTTAGATCAACATTGTGCTCTAAACCCTAATCGGCTAGCATTAATTGCTAGATGATAGCCGGAAGGTTTAGATTTCAATGTTAATCTTGATTATATAGTATATCTACCATCTTGAAAGGTTTTCATTGGTTTATTTAGATCTCATGATTATTATTGTACTTGATGCTGAATCGTTTAAGTTTGATCTATTAAGTCGCTCTCAGAACCATACAGATCTACTCAGCTCAATGACTACTATTAGAGATAGTATCGAGGTTTCAGCCGATCTTACCTGTTTTAGCCATCTTACATGATTTATTTCCATTAGATATATTAAAACTACCCTTTTGTATTAAGATCTTAATCCAGTTAAATATATTAAGCTTGATATCAATCTGTTAAGTTATCTTAACAGTCGATTGATCCTTGTTCAGTGTATTTAGCTCAGATTAATATCTTAGTATAAAGTCATATCGGAGTACTAGTTGATTCACATTAGATCTACGACATCGGCTATGCTATAAATGTATATAATCTTTATCCTAATGCGCTTTTAGACATAAGTGATTTATACTGTCTCGGTATGCTACCGATCTATCCCAGTCACTTAGTCTAAATACACTTTGGGATAGCGATTATATATTATGAATATCTATAGCCGATCGAATAGGATCTAATTATAATTTAATTGCCTATTCTTATTTCTTGTTGGTTGCAGGATCAAACCAATTGGCACGCCCTGAACCCCAAAGGCAATCCAATTTGGACCTGCACTAGAGTAAAGCAAATCTCTCAGGCCAGTGCGTGGGAAATTTTCTCATCAACACCAAGGCAAAGGTTGAGGCAGCGTTGGAGTCGACGGAGAAGGCGAAGGAAAAAGCCGAGAGTAAGTGTCAGTATTGACCAATTTCTCTCGTTCTTCAATTCTCCGTACTCGCCTGTGTTGACCAATTACTTCCCGTGCAGGCCGCTTGTCGAGGATCCAAAAGCGGATGCGCGACCTCGAGGCACGCTCCGAGGTGGCCAACGCCCGGTGGGAAAATACTGGGAGGTGTCCGGGAACTCCTCGTCGAGGCCAACACCGAGGTGGCGCCTGCCGACGAGACCGAGGACATGCTCATGGAGCGGCTTCTCAAGAGACCGAAGCGCCTCCAAGACTTTATCCGACTCGCGACGAAGTCGACGACTGCGGACGTTCTCGGGCGTAGTACACAAGTTGTACCCACACGCCAAGATTGAGATGGTCGCCGACGGCTGGCCAGTCGGAGTTTCAGAGGCCGACGTCCCCATCATTTATGCTGAGGTCGAGCCGATGGCCTAAAAGATTGTATCCAAGATGCACTTTTGATTAGGCAGCCATGTACCTAGGATAGAGTAGATAAGTGGGGTTAGTTCTAACTTTAACATTGTTATGAAAAAGCCCTTGACTTTTGCTCATGGAAAGAGATCAAATTTTAGCTTTATGAAGAAAGCTTTTTTTATTTTAACTTCTATTCGCTGCGTGTCTGGCCATCGTGCCCAAGCATGTTGGGTCCTCGAAAAATCGGATCCGGGGGAGTTCCCAAGTCAAGCTCGAAAAAGTTAGTCGTTTACGCAGTGAATAGGCTAACAGAGAGATTAACTAATAGATGGCGGAGACCCCGAGCTCTTATGCACAGTATCTTGCTAAGCCACGATCGGTCTCGGCCCTAGGTGGCCTCGGCAGGGAGTGTGCCCTTACACCGAAGAGCGTCAAGGGGTACCATCGTATTTTACTCGGATAGACTAAGCATGAGTTCTCAGGGAGGCTGCCGAGCCACCGAGTAGCCAGAGCATACTCAATAGACTTCCTTGTGGGGAACCCCAACCATAGCTGGTCAGGGAAGCGTAGCTCAGGGCAGACTATGAGCGTAGCTAAGAAGTTATTGAGTGTGTGTAGGCTACCTAGGGGTTTAGGAGAAAGATGAAATGGTGAACAAGCGATAACCAAAGACATGTTCCTGCAAAACATTAAAGCTTTTAAGAAAGAGTTGAGTTCATATACTTATCTGATGAGAAGTAGAAACAGCGCGAGCATTCCATTTTCCACGAGCTCGACATCTCCTTCCCGTCATGGAGTCGGTGGGTAGGAAAATCGCCGTCGTACCGCTCGGATCGATCAAGACGTACCCCTACATGGCGCGCCAACTATCGATGGGTGATCGATCAGTCCTCCAAGGAGGCTACACGAGGAGGTAAAAGAGTGGTCAGGGTGTCTATCGAAAGGATACGATGGTCGACTCGATGAAAATGCGAGCCAAGGATTTTTAGACAAGTTTGGCCCTTCCGGAGGATAATAAGCCTACGTCCTCTGTTCTTTGTTGGGTGGTGTATGAATCAAACCACAATGGTGTGAGTTCTTGGAGCTCTAGAGATTAGATCTAGCTTTCAAAGAACCGATCCCCCTCCCCAGCGGACCTGCCCTCCTTTTTATAGCTCAAGGGGGTAGTTACAAGAGGACTTGTGAGCCAAAAAAAGCTAAGAGTAAAGACTCAAAAGCAAGTACAAACAACATCTGAAAAGTACATAGAGATCCCCTAGGTCCTGCGTGCCGTGGGTATCTCGTGCTCTATCTTGCCTTGAGATTCGTCCTTTGCACGTCTTCTTGTAATCCAAGCAAAATATAAATCAAACCAATCTTGCTATATATATTTTTGCACATCTCTTTGCAAGAGCATGAATACACCAGTGGCGGAGGATTCAGTAGAGCAAGGCAGGGTGCGAACCAAACCTCGCTCTGCCCACGAGTATCTCCACTGAGTGATAACTTCCTTCTTTTAGACCCGCAGCACACCATCACAGTTGTCGAAACGCGCAATTCAAACATTCATGACGAGTCTATGAGCGTTAGATGTCTTGTTGGGATGCATCAATTGGGCCAGTCGACTATTGCAAGTTATAACCCTAGCGTGCAGTAGCAGAGCAAAGGAGGCAAACGTGCTTAGAGGCTGAACCGGCTGGGGCAACGACACGTGCGTGTGTTCAAGACACTTGTGAATTTGAATACATGGCAAAATCTACAGATTTTTCTTTGGCTTATTGCTAAGTGCTAAATGTTAAATGCTTGTGCCTTTTACTTTTGTTTTATGGGTGCAGAACTGCATAGTATTTGAAGGGCTAATTTAGCTACGATCTAATAGTGATAGATAGTGATATTATGTATGTTTACAAATGGTTGTTAAATATTGACGTGTTCAGTCTAATTACTAAATAATAATATCAATATAATTGTCATTAAAAAAATTTATTTTTAATTTGCAAGTTTGACCATGTGTCATTGGACCACACCTTATTTTTTTCGTCTTCTGCCACTGGAATACACTATATATCTAGCTAGCATATATATACGTCCGCACGTACACGTATATATATTTAGGATAGTCCAAAAATTGAGCTGCAGTACGTAGCAGTAGCTTAGCTGGTAGCTAGGGACTAGAGAGAGGGGACTATGGGCCAGAGAGAACAAACACTGGGCCAGACACAGGAGGCAGGCACCAAGAGAACCCTGCAGCTTTCCCTTTTTCTCATATGCCTAGCTTTGGAGCTAAATACAGAGGCAGCAGCATGAGAGCTGATGGGCCTTCACTCTCTTCAATCTCACCATATTTTCTTTGTGTGCTGGAGCCCTCCCCTTGGCTGTTACCATCCATGCTTCAATTCAATTCCTTAGCATGTCATCCTCCTCCTCTCACCACACTACACACTAGCTCCTAGCTTGGCTCCCACACACTCTCTCTCTCTCTTTCTCTCTCCTACTGTTAGGGTTTGCCTCCTTTGCTTTAACCCCAGCAGCTAGCCACCTTTTGATTTGCTTGTCGGGTGACATCATCTTCTGCCGGGTTGTTCCCTCCTTGTCTCCTTTGCGATCCTTGCAAAGCAAGCCTTCCTTCCGAGGAGATCTAGGGTCAGGCTAATGAGTCGTAGTCGGGATAGAACACTGGAGTCGGGACAGAAGAGATGTCGGAGCGGCCGACCCCAGGAAGAGGTCGGGCTTCTAACCCCCTCCCGAGGATTTTCAGTCCGACTTCAGCTGGTAACTTCGCTCTATGGGTTACGCCGGGGTAATACCCCCACAATCACATGGGTAAAAAATGAATCATCTCATTTTATTATATTTTACATAATGCAACACAACTAGCACATAAACGTTGATCATTGCCACAATTCCTGACTGCCAAAATTGGTAGTGAATTACAATAGGCAGATGCGTCCAGACTATTAGTGCCGGTCCAGGAAACAACAGTGATAGTGCTCCTAGGGTGTAAAAATGAAAATGAAAAAGAAAAAAAGACCTCACACTCCCCATAACTTCACCACTGATACTGCCACCTCGATGATCTATATCACCTCCGGTGCTGAAGCCTTTGTCGAGTACCCACTTCAAGCTTGGCCGCTCAAAGTCCATGGCTGTAGAGACTATCTCCACCTAACGGCAGCACCGCCACTCTTTGACTTTCAACAGCACTATCATAAGCTCATAGACACCTCATGGAACGGGGACCCATTGTCAACATCTATCTCTGGGGTCTCTACTTGTGATACGATACAACGAAGAGAAGGTAGGGGAAACGAATTGGTCGATGTGGCGCCTCCTTATATTGGTCTGCTTATGAGCTCCTCACTGGCCCGCCATCTCGCCTCCCTATACCTTCCTGCCCTTCATCCTTGGCCAGATCTGACCAAAGGAGGTGGCTTATGCGTTGACCCGTTTTCCGGGCACCACATCAATCGGTCACCTCAATTTATCAGTACCTTTAGTTTTGTTGAACTTTTCTCAAACTTTTCTCAAGACAACACCAATATGCAGTATCACATTGTACTTGTAAACAATACCTGGTGTTTCTTTTATAATTGCTTATAATAGGAGAGCTTATCTTACAGAAACATAGCATATCAGATAGTGATGTTAGTGACAGTAGCCTAAAATGCATATTAAGAGGAGAATTAACTCTATATCCACAGAATGGAGGAGATAACAGGGTCCGAGGTGGATAATTGTATTTTTGTGTATCTTATTTCCTGATTGCATCTCAAACAACAATGTGTTCAGACCTAGCATTTTGGCAGGCCCCGGGCCAGCCCATAGGGATTTTGGCCCAAACATCCAACACATGGTGAAATCAGATCATCTAACATGGGCCTTAACGCCCAGGCCTCAGGCCATGTCCTGGGTTCGCTCATGTATGGATTTGTCCGAACCTTTTTCTCTCCCAGAAGAAAAGTTTTGAACTAGACCATTTGTAAATACATCACTCTATAAATATTCCTCATGTCTTCACATTTCACTCTTGCATGGCATATGCTTCTTTGTTGTGCTGTCATTTTTCACGAAGAAACATTAAAACATGTTTGGTGCTCTTCCAATGCAAATCAGAGGACAATAGGCAACATTGTTCCATTCCTTATAGGAATGCAATACTTGCAATTGAGAAATTTTAAATAACAAGAAATGACATCTTACCACCACTGCGATAAGTGCAATGTTAGCCCTTCGAGCAGTGTGCAACGAACCGTTCACGATAACTTGGTTTACCTTAAAAAATCCTTTACAATTTTGTTCCATTGGCAAGGACTCAAATGACACAAATTACTCGTTAGGAATTAGCAAGCTCAAATAACACAAGCACACACTACTGTAGTACATTTTGTACTTCAAATTTTATTGGTGTTTAGTGATCCCTTCCTCTTGGGTTTTCCAAGAGAGAAGACGACTATCTAACCCGTCTAAATCTCATTCCTCTCAGTTTTGGCCTGAGTTCCTCCGCAATCTTGACAATAACGAAGAATATCATCCTGTATGTCACCATCATCCCTAACAGGATAGCAAGGTTTACCCACTTTGAGTAGCCCATCTCCACTTGTAGCCTCTCCTTGAGAACCTGAAGACCACTGATAGTGGCATTGGCCCCGATGAGCTGATCACTTGGAAAAGACAGCCCCACGAACTCATTCTTGTAAAACCCCTGCACTGCGTACTTGTGGAAGGAGATATAGTAGCAAGGGTACTTCCACACCGGCTTCGGGAGCTCGCTCGGGAGGCGGAAGAAGCCACCATTGAGCATCATCACGCCCTGTAACCCGGCACCGATGATGATTCCCATGAGGAAGTCTGGGACGATGACTGCGATGATCATCATCATGCTCTCTACCAGCAGCGTACACATGCAGAGCGTGGCGACAAAGTATGCGAAGTGTTCTGCACCTCGGGTCAGCCCGGTGAGGTAATACAACATTGCTCCAGGGATCACAGCGATGAAGGCAAGGTAAGGGGTGGCTGAGAGGGTGTTGGAGATTACGAATTCCGCAACGCCGTAATGGCCACTCAATCTCTCCCTTCTGAATACCTGATTTCCAAAAAATGTCCTCGGGAGTTATTGTATGATTTATGTGATGTTACGGTGTAAATATTAGTGCAAGAAGGAAAACATTTATATAAGTTTGATTTGTTGTTTATACAAATATGCTGTTTTATTAAATTGGGAAAATAAAATACTGTTTTGTTTTATTAGTACAAGAGGAAGCATTTCCTGCTATTTAAAATTGTCACTATACTGTTTTTCTTGTAATAAATTGAAAATTATGAAATTTCTTTTTATTTTAAAGCACAAGTGTAAGATGTCACTAGATATTGTTTCTACTAGATATAAATATTAACATATATAAATATTCGATGAATGCTTTACATTTAGTTTGTTTTTAAATATAAATTAGATAACTGTAATATTGAGAATTGAATTCTACGAAAGAAAAAAGGGTCTCAATGGATCGGATAATGTTTAGATATAATTACTTCATTCCTCAACTTTAAAATATAATAAGTTTCTAATGGAAGCATGTTGCACACAATTTCAGTTTACATAAGGATAGAAAACTACCTTTATGTCCTCTACGAAAGAAGGGAATCCTCCAATCGCCATGAAAGTTAGAAGAGCAGTCGTATACATTATTATTTCACATCTACTCTGAAACATTTGAGCAAGTATATCAATGCAACTGTACATAATACGTAATAAATGCTTCCCTAGGGAAAACCATATTTCTAATGAATATTTGTTACCCAACTCACCTGGATAGAATTGTAGCTGTAACCAACTTGGTAGAAGATGGTGCCGAGGCAAATGCCAATGCCCAAATAAATGGCCAAACGCATCCAGTAGTAGCCTATGTCCCTGTGCATATTTAGGAAGGATCTTCTGGTTAGCACAAGGAGCTTTGTCAAGAAGCCGGCTTGCTCTTTCCTTCTAAATGGAGCTCCACCCTGTTAACACATAATACAATAGCAAATATATATCTGTGAGGCCATCAATACAAACATACTAGTTAACAACTATGTGTCAAACTTCTATGATGTACTTCTAGTAGCTCTAGCTTGGGCAATCCTCATATATCGAAACGAACGATTACCGTGAGCATATGCAAAAAAAGATATATTAATTACATAAAACTATAATATACATTTAGTGGCTTTACTAATTTGAAACAATGTTGACCTGACTTCAATAACATATACTTAAAATATTCTTAACAGTATGTTATTAGAAAACTATTGTCAAATTGAAAATAAAGCAAAACACATTTTTAGTGATAGGAGTTAAAAGAATGACTTTTTGGAGAAAGCAAACTTTATATATACCAACACGAAAGGTTTGCAAAGGCAGGGGACATGATAAAATATAAATAGTAACAAAATGCAATGGTGAAGGACTGCATGTTCATTGAAATGAAATCCAGATGGTTGCAAGAATTGGTCTTAAAAAATCATAGAATGCTGACTAACGATTAAAATGTTCAATTTATTCATAATTTTCTGTATATATACCATATATCCGTCCATATAGTTTTATCTACGATTACAGAGTGCTCTGTAAACAAAACTAAGAGCATGTTATAGCCTCTCCGTTTCACATTATAAGACGTTTTCTCCTCTTCATCTCTTGTTTAGATTTGAATTTGGACACATATATAAAGCACATAAGTACATTGATCCATGATGAATCTATTCAAAACCCCAAAACATCTTATAATTAATGTGTAACAAAGGAAGTATATCTTAAAAAAAACTCAACTAACAATCATAACATACCATCCCTTTCATCTCAACTATCTCATTGGCTATTTTCTCTGAATAAGTGGAGGACTGGTATGCATTTGTTAGAATTTCTGTTGCTTCAGCTGCTGTTTTTCTGTTAGGCTTGGAGCTTTCCATGGTTCCCTACATACATTGTAGTGCTAAGTAAATAAATATACTTCCGACAGTCCTGGCAGTAAAAATGTTATTACAACATGGTTGTCAAAATGTGATAATAGAACACATATACCTCATCAAAGTCCTTGTTGATTGTTCTCAGGAAGTGGTCAGATGGGTTCCTCAGGTGTGGGCATGGAAAACCACTTTGTGTAAAAAACTGAAATAGATGAATATAGATGTGTAATTTCAAGATCAATTAAAGAGATTTTGGTTATTAGTGACAAACAAATACTTCCTCTGTCCCACTGAATGGAAAATACATTTTGGACACTGAAGTCCAACTTTGCTAAATGCATATGTTTTCTTATTTACGAATATAATGGTTTTTAGTTTCTTTTAAAAGATTAAGAATAAAGGAAAAAGATTATGATGCACGTCATTAAATGCCGGGAGTGCAGGGTGTTTAGGGTAAAATCGGGTGAAAATTAAATGGGGGGTGGTTAGATGGGAAAGTAGTAAATAAAATTTGAATCAAAAGTCAAAATTCCAATGGACATAGGTAGTATACAGAGAAGAGTGTTAATTAATTACCTCGGTAGCATTGGAAACCATCCCAAAGAATACCACCCTCCCATAGGCTAGCAAGCAGAGAGCATGGAAGAGCTCAAAGACGTCGCCGCTGGGCTGGTGCACAGCGGCAATGACAGTCATCCCTTCCCTGGCAGCGACCCGGGTGATGTGGCTCATGACATGGTAGGAGGCGGCGCTGTCCAGCCCGCTGGTGGGCTCGTCGAGGAAGAGCAGCCGCGGCCGCGTCAGCATCTCGATGCAGATGCTCATCCGCTTCCGCTGCCCGCCGCTGATGCCCTTGGTGATCCGGCCGCCGATGCGCGTGTCCATGGCGTTGCCGAGCCCCATCTCCCGGATTACGCGCTCCGCGTGGGCGCGCTTCTCCGACGCCGGCATCGTGTCTGGCAGCTGCAGATGAGCCGAGTAGTAGACGGCTTCTCTCACCGATAGGGTCGACATGAGCACGTTGTCTTGGGTTACATATGCCTACACAAGATTTATGACTAATTTTTTAGCTGACGGTAAAGAATTAACATTTTCCGGACTCTGCACTTCGTCTACACATCTACATGGGCTGCTCAGTCTGGCATGACAATGCGGTGAAATAAAACAGACGAGGGACAAACCTCACCTCCTGTGAAGCATAAAAAATATTCTTTGTTAAGAGTTCCATTATTAATTCATGGATTAATGTGTATATAATTATTAGATCATTCATTATTACAGTAAATATTTTGTCAGTGTAGGAAGACATAAAACTAGTATGCAATTACAACAAAGTGCATAAAAGGCAGCAAATTAAAAGAAGTATGGCTAGTAACCTTGACCTTTCCCAAGATAAATGGTTGCAAAATACAATTGCGAGTGACAGAGGTGATAATGTTTTCTTACCGAGGTTCCAAAGGCAAGCTTTTCCTGCCGACCGTTGATTAAAATCACACCGGTTTGATTAATTTCTGGTCCTAACCGTCCTGCAGTGCCATAAATTCATCAATGGTTAAAACGAGAGATGGAGAAAAGTATAAATTTACTAAACATTATAATTTTGCATCCATGAACAATATATATGATTTATAATGTCTGCTACCATCTTGTTTCAGCATGAAAAAAATAAAAATGCTGAATAAAAGCTACACTTGGCAGCATTCTGTCTAAGATGAAATAATATCATAAAAAATGTTCACCAATATCATTTCATAAAAAATGTTCTTTATGATATATTTTTTTGAGATAAAGGTTCTTTATGATATTATTTCGTCTAAACTAATCACCACGTGCAAATATCCCGCAGTCCAATTAAAGGGTTTATTCTTGGGAATTTATCGATGAAATACTACAGAAAAGATCGTCCAAGATCAATAGTTAATCTGAGGGTAAAAATTTATTTTTAATCCCGGGTTGGTCGAAGCGAGAATCATAGGAAAAGTCACTGTTCCTATGTTTCGAACAATGTACAGTAACAGGAGGCGGCAAAACAGAGGAAGAGTTGCTTGCCCCAGTACTTTTGCACCAATAATGTAGGAAAATAAATGTCCAGTAAAAGTCAATATTACTTTTGCTATGTGGAAGAGTGAGATGAGGCAAAATGCCTTCATCTCAAAACCCAATTATCTATCGTTTCTGTTATTTTTTATTTTTTTTATTTTACAGCTGCATTCCTGTATATTGTGTTCTTACGTTTCGTCTTCCATTTCAAACAGGCCGTTAATCTTTGAAATTTGCTCAAAAATCCATTTTACCTTTAACTATAAAACCGGATATTTTTAAAACCCCCCCAATTTTTGAAACTAGACAAGAAAAATACCATGAGTATATTTTTAGTGGTTTTGACATTGCACTCATTGTAGATGTAGATGTCACTAAGTAGGCCCACAATTATGAAACTTTCCTAAATTAAGTTTATGTGAGAAAAAACCACTAGCACTAGTGCATCGATCAGAAACCTATATGTTTTAGACCCAAGTATCTATTTTTAAAAGTTGAAAGTGAGAAATAACTGTTTCTGTAATTAACGGTGAAAATGGATTTTGAGCAATGTTGAGGGCTAAAAATAGACTTTACCCTAAAATTTGTAGCTGCCAACTTCCCTCCAGTAATAATGTACATGGCATACACAGGTGAAAGTGAAAAAGTGAAAAAAAATAGTAGTCCTTCGTTTTATATAATAAATTGTTTTGATATTTTTAGTCGAACATATCTAAGTTTATAAAAAATTAATAATAACTAAAATAACATCAAATTAGTTTCTTAAACTAATACTTAATATATTTTAACTTAGGTTTGTTTTGTATTGAAAATTATATTTTTTATAAATTTGGTCAAACTTAATCTATAACTATCGTAGAGTGAGTAGTATTTTCACTCAAAATTTTCGTTCGTCTGGTTATTTTTGCAGAAAACCCCTTGAATGTTTATAAAATTAACCCACGTACACTTGGCTATTTTGCAGAAAACCCTTTGAGTGTTTATAAAAAACAAGTAGTATTTCCACCAAAATTTTCGTCCGCCCGACTATTTTGTAGAAAACCCTTTGAGATATAAAATTAACCCGCAAGCCCAATTCTAAAATAGTCCATAGGTGAAGACATAAAGAAAAAAATATAAATTGAAATTACATGAGACTTTAATTTTAGAATAATTATGATAAAATAAAATGACGTCTGTTGCAACGCACGGGCATATTTACTAGTGCTTAAAAAAGTCAAAATAAATTGTAAAATGAAACAGAGGGAGTAGTAGTTATTCAAAGTTGTTATAAATACATGAAGTTTTGAAATGTTTTTTGGAGGGGTTTGTTATCTAATTATTTATATTCGTCACAAAAGTTCGCTCCATTGCCTTTGTACGATCAGTAAAGTAATACTGTAAGAACATTTTCGAGTGGTTAAAGTGAACGAAACAATAAAAGAATGGACTAAGGTTCGGTTAGTCCCATCATTAATTTACAACCAATAATAAGAGCTCAGGCATCACGTATTTCCTTGATTAATTCTTCTTCAATATTGACAACTCGCATGGTGGGTTAGATTATCCATTATCTTTATCTCCACTAATTTAAACAGGCAAACCTCCATACCCCTATACAGAAAGTCCTGAGAAATATTTTTTAATCTGTCCATTGCTTTTGTAAATGATTTGATGAAACCAATAAAGTATCTTAGGACATCTTAGGAACTGAAGCTCCTATATATATATAATATTTTAAGAAATATTGATGCTTATTTTTTAAAAAGACGATATTATGTATTTTTGTCCCTTTTGACCAGTGAGAGTATTGGTTCTGTTCGGGTGTACGTTTCTGGGCTCTGGATCACGAATTAGTGCGGTCTCCTCCACCTGAAGCGATTGCATCATGGCACTGTTTTGTACGGATCCATAAATTTTTAATAGATTGGACGAACCTTTACGGTTTGTTTACTAAATGGACTGGCTCAGTTAAGATAATATACTTGAATTCTCCTCCTGAATGATAAACATGTAAATGTATTTATGTTTTTTCCCTTTAAACTAAATACTAGTGTTTATCAATTTGATAACAAACTAAATGCATTCACATGTTTATTAATTTTATAAAAAATTGATATAGCTAAAAATAACATGAACAGGTTAACAGAGGTGGCCTGTTTGTTCGGCCTAGCTGGATCAACGAAGAGCCAGCAAGCTCATCTGGCAACAAGGTGGCATGGCATGCACATGGCCCAAGCAGCAAGGTGACCTGTTTGTTTGATCTAGTTGGATCAGCACAGACAGCAGTCCTATCTATAACTATCTTATTTTTCTATCCAAATTTTTTTTTCGTCTGCTATTTTACGTAAAACCCCTTAAGTGTTTATAAAATTAAGCCACGATTCCAGCTATTTTGCGTAAAACCCTTTTAGTGTTTATAAAATTAACTCGTAGTCCTAATACTAAAAAGTTGCAATGTTACATGTAAAGTTAGAGTTAGTCACATTAAGTTTTTTATATGATGTTGTTTACATACTAGCTTTAGTTTATATTTTGTAATAAAAAAACAAACTCATCTTTGATACCTAAATTAAATTAAATTAAATCCAAATTACTCGCACAAACATGTTTAGTATTTTAAATGTGCCGGATAATAAGACTTCATGTGAAGACATAAAAAATATAAATTAAAATTACGTAATAATGTACATTGCAACGTACATACATATTTACTTATTATGCAACAAACAAGGCAGTATGATATGCGCACGGGCCAAGTAGCAAGTGGCCCAGGCAGAATAAAAGGATGAGTCGGGCAAAGGCCCAAGGCCCAGCCTTGTATGCGCACGGCCCAAGTAGCAAGTGGCCCAGGCAGAATAAAAGGATGAGTTGGGCAAAGGCCCAAGGCCCCTAAGGTAGGTGGGCCTTGGGCCCGCCACTGCTTATATCTGAAGCGCGTTGGAGACAAGAAGTTAATAAAAATCGAATGAAATGGAACATAGGAGTATATTAACATCTGTACAGCGTTAGTGGCGTTAGTGTAACGACAAACTAATTCCTTGACTGGCCACATATGTAGGTTAACATTATACTGCTAATTAATTCCTTCGATAGATTAATGACGGCCCAATTATCCTTGAATATTAAAGAAAGTCTTCAAACGGTATACTCTATTTGTTTCAAAACCTTCAACCTCGCTAAAAATGAATCCTTAAACCTCACTATAATTCTTTTGAAAACGTATCCACACGTATGTAATTGTGGCCATAAAGATTTAATTTTGATTTGGACTGATCACTGATGCGTCCATGAGTTCACCTACACCTCTTTATTTTTTTTATAGCATGTACTTCATTTGCATAATTTGTATATTACCGATACACCAGTACATATAATATTTTTCTATAAAAAACAAACCTAATATAAGATAGATATGACATATCATGTTTCTATGAATATAAATTTGAATATGTATCTGTTTAATATAAGATATGACATATCATGCTACTATGAATATGAATTTGAATATGTATCTGTTTAGTTCAGATTTATAGTATTAATATGTATTGTTTTCATATTAGATTTATTTTTTGAGAACAGATGAAGTATATTGCAGCAACAAGGCACTGACGCATAATACATACTCTCCGTACTTAAATGATATCAGACAAAAGAATCTTCGATTGATTGCTTTTAATTAATTAGTTAACTAATCAATCAATTAATTAATTTACTAGTTAGCATCAGAAGGGCAAACAGCAATAGGCGTATGTGTCCAGCTCCAGCACCATGGATTGCGACCATTATTCATTATTTTTCCGCGACTCCAAGGTTAAAAAGAGTTAATATTAATTTAAGTTTTTGATTTACTTTGCGGACAAACCAGCAGACTGTGGTTATAAAACAATTACGCAATCAAAATTTTGTCACCCGGTTAGGCTGTTCATGGCACCATCAACTCAAACTTGATTTCGGTTAGAGCTGATTCGTTAAGATTGGAATGTACGTAGTATTCAATACCAATAGCATTATTCTTAGTTTGCAAGAATATTCTTATCCCAACTTGGCGAATTAATGTTTGGGCATTTATTATCATCTTTATTAGTGAATTATCTTTATTGGCATAAAATAAATTTGATGGCACGAAAGAAAGAGACAAGAGGAAGAAACATAGTCGTTAGGGCACTCTCAATGAAATATCCATAGTAGTTTCTTTCTCTATTAAATAGCTTGTCATCTCACCGATTTGTTGACGTGACACCGCAGTAAATGAAAAGAGAAGGAAGGAAGAGAAGAAACGATTTCCTCTTGCAGAAACGGCGTCATCGGTTGTACCGAGGCACGAAGAAACCGAAAAATTCGTGTTGGGGAGAAACTACTAGTTTCTAGCCGGATTCGTTGCACTACCCGCATCCCGCCCTCGCCTGCCTCCGCGCGCGCGCCGGCCGCCTCCCGCGCTTGCCTCCCTTCGCCCGCCGGTCGGCCGCCTCCCGTGCCGGCCTCTCGCTCGTGTCGATTGCTCGTGTGCCGGCCGCCTCCCGTGCACGCCGGCTGCCTCGTCGGCCTCGTCGCCGGGGGCGGCGCGGTGGGAGAGGTCGCCAGGGCCTCGACACCTCCATGCCCACTCCTCTTCCCCACCCACCACTTGATTTTTTTGTGTGTGAATACATGTTTGATTCTTGTAAGAACTATTCTGTTTGTTTGTGTTGTGGATTGGATTGGATCACATAAAAACATGCCACAATTGATTAGCTAGCTTAATCTAAAAGTTACTGTTAGAAATTATGCACTGAAGATAATGGTTTCTAACGGTGAAGTCCTGGAGCTATGGAAATCGTGACGGTTTTTAGCGTTAGGAGTGCCCTTAGGCATGACAACTACTCGGAGTTTTTAGCATTTATTAGAAAAAAGTTTGTTCCATGAGGGTAAAACAAAGGAAAGAAGAGTAAGAAAAAATATTTTGGTATATTCACTACTGGAAAAATGATTTTTCTCGACGAGGCCCCAAATAGGTTCCAGACGGGCCATAAGAGATAGCGCCTGGAAAAACCGGTCCCAGGGGGCCAGCTATTGGCCCGCACGGGATAATCGCATTATCTCGTGCGGTCCACTTAAGCGACCGCGCGGGATATTATCCCATGCGTCGCTTAAGTGGACCGCGACGGATAATGCGATTATCCGTGCGGCTCCTTAACAAGACCGCACGGCATAATAGCGCATTATCCCGTGCGGTTCACTTAAGGACCTGTACGGGATAATGCATTTTTCGGTACGGGCCGTTAAGTGGACCGCATACGATGATGCCAATTGTTGCTATATTTCTTTGATTTATTTTATTTTCATGAATTTTTTTGCCTAGTCTCACATTTGAACTACAAGTCATTAAAAAATAGAATAAAATTAGTGAAAAAATTATATTCATGTTGTTTAGACATGCTTGAGTCATTATCCTGTAAATGAGAATAAATTTTGAATTTGTCTTCATGAAACATGATTAGGAACCTATTGACCAAATGATTTTAAAATTGTATAAATAACAAACGAAGTCGAAAAATCATGAAAATTGTCTGGATGTCATGATATTATACGTAGAGGCTGTGGTAAAAAATTGAGAGGGTTTCGAATATTTTATCAGATACGTTATCGCGTGCGGTCAGCTTATAAGGGCCCTCGTATTCGGCAAAATTTTGAAAAAAATTTCTTCTCCACCCTCCAGACTTTCTCTACTATGTAAATACAACATGTAACTACTAATTATAAAATTTGGTAATTTTTTGATTGGTTTTGCTATATTTCTTTGATTTATTTTATTTTCATGAATTTTTTTACCAAGTCTCACATTTGAACTACAAATGATTAAAAAAACAGAATAAAATTAGTGGAAAAATTATATTCATGTTGTTTAGACATGCTTGAGTCATTATCCTGTAAATGAGAATAAATTATGAATTTTTCTTCATGAAACATGATTAGGAACCTATTGACCAAATGATTTTAAAATTGTATAAATAGCAAACGAAGTCGAAAAATCATGAAAATTGTCTGGATGTCATGATATTATATGTAGAGGCTGTGGTAAAAAATTGAGAGGGTTTTGAATATTTTATCGGATACGTTATCGCGTGCGGTCAGCTTATAAGGGCCCTCGCACTCGGCAAAATTTTGAAAAAAATTTCTTCTCCACCCTCCAGACTTTCTCTGCTATGTAAATACAACATGTAACTCCTAATTATAAAATTTGGTAATTTTTTGATTGGTTTTGCTATATTTCTTTGATTTATTTTATTTTCATGAATTTTTTTATCAAGTTTCACATTTGAACTACAAGTGATTAAAAAAATAGAATAAAATTAGTGGAAAAATTATATTCATATTGTTTAGACTTGCTTGAGTCATTATCCTGTAAATGAGAATAAATTATGAATTTTTCTTCATGAAACATGATTAGGAACCTATTGACCAAATGATTTTAAAATTGTATAAATAGCAAACGAAGTCGAAAAATCATGAAAATTGTCTGGATGTCATGATATTATATGTAGAGGCTGTGGTAAAAAATTGAGAGGGTTTCGAATATTTTATCAGATACGTTATCGCGTGCGGTCAGCTTATAAGGGCCCTCGCACTCGGCAAAATTTTGAAAAAAATTTCTTCTCCACCCTCCAGACTTTCTCTACTATGTAAATACAATATGTAACTCCTAATTATAAAATTTAATAATTTTTTGATTGGTTTTGCTATATTTCTTTGATTTATTTTATTTTCATGAATTTTTTTGCCAAGTCTCACATTTGAACTACAAGTGATTAAAAAATAGAATAAAATTAGTGAAAAAATTATATTCATGTTGTTTAGACATGCTTGAGTCATTATCCTGTAAATGAGAATAAATTTTGAATTTTTTTCACGAAACATGATTAGGAACCTATTGACCAAATGATTTTAAAATTGTATAAATAGCAAACGAAGTCGAAAAATCATGAAAATTGTCTAGATGTCATGATATTATACTAGAGACTGTGGTAAAAAATTAAGAGGGTTTCAAATATTTTATCAGATACGTTATCGCGTGCGGTCGGCTTAAGGGCCCTCGCACTCGGCAAAATTTTTTTAAAAATATTTTCTCCACCCTCCAAACTTTCTCTACTATGTAAATACAACATGTAACTCCTAATTATAAAATTTGGTAATTTTTTGATTGGTTTTGTTATATTTTTTTGATTTATTTTATTTTCATGAATTTTTTTGCCAAGTCTCACATTTGAACTACAAGTGATTAAAAAAATAGAATAAAATTAGTGGAAAAATTATATTCATGTTGTTTAGACCTGCTTGAGTCATTATCCTGTAAATGATAATAAATTTTTCTCAATGAAACATGATTAGGAACTTATTGACCAAATGATTTTAAAATTGTATAAATAGCAAACGAAGTCAAAAAATCATGAAAATTGTCTGGATGTCATGATATTATACGTAGAGGCTGTGGTAAAAGATTGAGAAGGTTTCAAATATTTTATCACATACGACGCTCACAAAACCGAAGATTCTCCAAAGAAGATTAGAAGTGTTGAGAAGGATGTGTTAGATTTGGAGAGAAAGTGACGGCCGAATTGTCGTTTGATTTCAAAATTTTTTCCATAGGCAATAATTAGCATATATTGATGTATGGAAAAATTTGGTAATTTTTTGAATCAGTTTGATAATTTTTTCATTAATATCCATTTTGATGCAAAAAAAAGAGGGAAGGTCGATTATCGCGTGCGGGCCGCTTAAAACGCCCCGCACGGGAAACTATCTTCCCGTGCGGGCCGCTTAAACCGCCCACACGGGAAGATCATTTTTCCATTCGGGCCGCTTAAACCGCCCGCACGGGAAGATAACATAAAAACATGCCACAATTGATTAGCTAGCTTAATCTAAAAGTTACTGTTAGAAATTATGCACTGAAGATAATGGTTTCTAACGCTGAAGTCCTGGAGCTATGGAAATCGTGACGGTTTTTAGCGTTAGGAGTGCCCTTAGGCAAGACAACTACTCGGAGTTTTTAGCATTTATTAGAAAAAAGTTTGTTGCATGAGGGTAAAACAAAGGAAAGAAGAGTAAGAAAAAATATTTTGGTATATTCACTACTGGAAAAATGATTTTTCTCGACGAGGCCCCAAATAGGTTCCAGACGAGCCATAAGAGATAGCGCCTGGAAAAACCGGTCCCAGGGGGCCAGCTATTGGCCCGCACGGGATAATCGCATTATCCGTGCGGTCCACTTAAGCGACCGCACGGGATATTATCCCGTGCGGTCGCTTAAGTGGACCGCACGGATAATGCGATTATCCCGTGCGGCCACTTAACCGACCGCACGGCATAATAGCGCATTATCCGTGCGGTTCACTTAAGGACCTGTACGGGATAATGCATTTTTCCGTACGGGCCGTTAAGTGGACCGCATACGATGATGCCAATTGTTGCTATATTTCTTTGATTTATTTTATTTTCATGAATTTTTTTGCCTAGTCTCACATTTGAACTACAAGTCATTAAAAAATAGAATAAAATTAGTAAAAAAAATTATATTCATGTTGTTTAGACATGCTTGAGTCATTATCCTGTAAATGAGAATAAATTTTGAATTTGTCTTCATGAAACATGATTAAGAACCTATTGACCAAATGATTTTAAAATTGTATAAATAACAAACGAAGTCGAAAAATCATGAAAATTGTCTGGATGTCATGATATTATACGTAGAGGCTGTGGTAAAAAATTGAGAGGGTTTCGAATATTTTATCAGATACGTTATCGCGTGCGGTCAGCTTATAAGGGCCCTCGTATTCGGCAAAATTTTGAAAAAAATTTCTTCTCCACCCTTCAGACTTTCTCTACTATGTAAATACAACATGTAACTCCTAATTATAAAATTTGGTAATTTTTTGATTGGTTTTGCTATATTTCTTTGATTTATTTTATTTTCATGAATTTTTTTACCAAGTCTCACATTTGAACTACAAGTGATTAAAAAAATAGAATAAAATTAGTGGAAAAATTATATTCATGTTGTTTAGACATGCTTGAGTCATTATCCTGTAAATGAGAATAAATTATGAATTTTTCTTCATAAAACATGATTAGGAACCTATTGACCAAATGATTTTAAAATTGTATAAATAGCAAACGAAGTCGAAAAATCATGAAAATTGTCTGGATGTCATGATATTATATGTAGAGGCTGTGGTAAAAATTGAGAGGGTTTCGAATATTTTATCGGATACGTTATCGCGTGCGGTCGCTTATAAGGGCCCTGCACTCGGCAAAATTTTGAAAAAAATTTCTTCTCCACCCTCCAGACTTTCTCTACTATGTAAAATACAACATGTAACTCCTAATTATAAAATTTGGTAATTTTTTGATTGGTTTTGCTATATTTCTTTGATTTATTTTATTTTCATGAATTTTTTTATCAAGTCTCACATTTGAACTACAAGTGATTAAAAAAATAGAATAAAATTAGTGGAAAAATTATATTCATATTGTTTAGACTTGCTTGAGTCATTATCATGTAAATGAGAATAAATTATGAATTTTTCTTCATGAAACATGATTAGGAACCTATTGACCAAATGATTTTAAAATTGTATAAATAGCAAACGAAGTCGAAAAATCATGAAAATTGTCTCGATGTCATGATATTATATGTAGAGGCTGTGGTAAAAAATTGAGAGGGTTTCGAATATTTTATCGGATACGTTATCGCGTGCGGTCGGCTTATAAGGGCCCTCGCGCTCGGTAAAATTTTGAAAAAATTTCTTCTCCACCCTCCGGACTTTCTCTACTATGTAAATACAACATGTAACTCCTAATTATAAAATTTGGTAATTTTTTGATTGGTTTTGCTATATTTCTTTGATTTATTTTATTTTCATGAATTTTTTATCAAGTTTCACATTTGAACTACAAGTGATTAAAAAAATAGAATAAAATTAGTGGAAAAATTATATTCATATTGTTTAGACTTGCTTGAGTCATTATCCTGTAAATGAGAATAAATTATGAATTTTTCTTCATGAAACATGATTAGGAACCTATTGACCAAATGATTTTAAAATTGTATAAATAGCAAACGAAGTCGAAAAATCATGAAAATTGTCTGGATGTCATGATATTATATGTAGAGGCTGTGGTAAAAAATTGAGAGGGTTTCGAATATTTTATCGGATACGTTATCGCGTGCGGTCGGCTTATAAGGGCCCTCGCTCGGCAAAATTTTGAAAAAATTTCTTCTCCACCCTCCAGACTTTCTCTACTATGTAAATACAATATGTAACTCCTAATTATAAAATTTGGTAATTTTTTGATTGGTTTTGCTATATTTCTTTGATTTATTTTATTTTCATGAATTTTTTTTGCCAAGTCTCACATTTGAACTACAAGTGATTAAAAAATAGAATAAAATTAGTGAAAAAATTGTATTCATGTTGTTTAGACATGCTTGAGTCATTATCCTGTAAATGAGAATAAATTTTGAATTTTTTTCAGGAAACATGATTAGGAACCTATTGACCAAATGATTTTAAAATTGTATAAATAGCAAACGAAGTCGAAAAATCATGAAAATTGTCTGGATGTCATGATATTATACTAGAGACTGTGGTAAAAAATTAAGAGAGTTTCAAATATTTTATCAGATACGTTATCGCGTGCAGTCGGCTTAAGGGCCCTCGCACTCGGCAAAATTTTTTTTAAAAAATTTTCTCCACCCTCCAAACTTTCTCTACTATGTAAATACAACATGTAACTCCTAATTATAAAATTTGGTAATTTTTTGATTGGTTTTGTTATATTTCTTTGATTTATTTTATTTTCATGAATTTTTTTGCCAAGTCTCACATTTGAACTACAAGTGATTAAAAAAATAGAATAAAATTAGTGGAAAAATTATATTCATGTTGTTTAGACCTGCTTGAGTCATTATCCTGTAAATGATAATAAAATTTTCTCAATGAAACATGATTAGGAACCTATTGACCAAATGATTTTAAAATTGTATAAATAGCAAACGAAGTCGAAAAATCATGAAAATTGTCTGGATGTCATGATATTATATGTAGAGGCTGTGGTAAAAGATTGAGAAGGTTTCGAATATTTTATCACATACGACGCTCACAAAACCGAAGATTCTCCTAAGAATATTAGAAGTGTTGAGAAGGATGTGTTATATTTGGAGAGAAAGTGACGGCCGAATTGTCGTTTGATTTCAAAATTTTTTCCATAGGCAATAATTAGCATATATTGATGTATGGAAAAATTTGGTAATTTTTTGAATCAGTTTGATAATTTTTTTCATTAATATCCATTTTGATGCAAAAAAAGAGGGAAGGTCGATTATCGCGTGCGGGCCGCTTAAAACGCCCCGCACGAGAAAACTATCTTCCCGTGCGGGCCGCTTAAACCGCCCACACGGGAAGATCATTTTTCCATTCGGGCCGCTTAAACCGCCCGCACGGGAAGATCGTTTTCCCGTGCGGGCTATAAAGCCGCCCGCACGGAAAGATGGTGGCCTATATATACTCGCGCGCGGGCTCCCAAATTTTTCTAAGTCCCCACGCGAAATCCAAACAACCACCGCGTCGTGAGGCTGCCAAAATCCAGCGCCGCTGCCGGATCCCTGCCCTGTTCGCCGTCTTGCGCCGCCAGATCCAACGCCGCCACTGCCGCTCAACCCTAACCCTCGTCGCCGCTGCCGCCGCCGCCCACTCAACCCTAACCTCGCCTCACCGCCCCATCCTCTCTCTCTCTCCGTCGCCGCTGCCGGCCTCAAGACTGCGGCCGCCGTCCGTGCCCCTTCACCGACCTCACCGGCCGTCGTCCGCCCCTTCACCGCCCTCCTCTCTCTCCGTCGCCGTCATCGGCCTCAAGATGCCGCGGTCCCACCACCGCCGCCTCGCCGCACGGCCACCTTCACCGAGACCGCCGCCCCTTCACCGCCGCCGGCCCATCCCCGCGCGACCGCCGCCGGCCCCATCCCCGCGCGACCTCCGTCACGGCCACCGGTTAGTACTCCCCCCGGGAATGTGGATGTTTATGCTATGTTCTTGCGAGAGATGATTATGCTAAGTTGATTATATGGATGTGGATGAATGGACTATGGATGTGATTGTACTGTGATGGATGTTTTTTGGGATAGTAGTAGAGTATAAAAAATATGATGTGTTGATGAATGGATATATAGAAAATGAATGTGGATGAATGGATTATGTATGAATTTTGGTTGAATGTTAGTAAAATTTTTGATGAGTTTTTGATATAACTGTAAATGGACTTTTATTTATTTGATGGAACTCTAGTTAATTTTGATGGAAATGTAAAATGGACTGTTTATTTTTTGATGGATTTGTCGATGAATTTTTTTGTGTGAAATGATGTGTAGGACTTCAATTTTTTTATGGAAATGTAAAATGGACTGTTATTTTTTTGATGAATTTTGTTGATGAATTTTTTTCATGTGAAATAGTTGTTGTGAAATTTTTTATGTGAGTTAGTTGATGTGAACGAATGGACGCATGGACGAGCGAACGAACGAGTGTTCCTTCGTTTGTGGACAAACGGACGAACAGACGTAGACGAACGGACGGACGAACGGACGAACGAACGGATGTGGACGAACAGACGGACGGACGAACGAATGAAAGGACGAACGAATGATTCGTTCGTCCGTCCGTCCGTTCGTTCGGTCGGTCGTTCGGTCGTTCGTCACATCATTCGTTTGGTCGTTCGTTCGGTTGTTTATTTTAGGATGAATTTTAGATTTTAGGTTAGATTTTAAATTTTCAAACACATATACCCACCGTCGCATCCCGATCAGCGGTTCCTCGATTGCTGCGCGCCTGCACCGCCTTCTCCACGGGGCCTTCTTCCCCACCTCGCTCTCCACCTCGGCTTGCTTCCCACCTCGGCGCTTCCCACCTCGCTCCTCCTAAGGATAAAGGTCTGATTCGCCAATGCCGTCGCCCGAAGTCATTGCACAACATATTCACCAATCTCCTCCGACACCGCAGTCGGCATTGGCGGTACCCAAAGGCCCCTTCTACAAACAACAAGCCTTCCAAGTCGAGCAAGCTCTCTCGTCGGATTATCCCAAAGATGATTCGATCAAAGCGTGACAAGGAATTAATGGCCAAAGACGAGAGAGACTTAGGGTTCTTGGCTTTTAGGGGAGGGCCGACGACAAGTCGCAGGATCAACCGTCCAAGTTGTCGGACTCACAACAATCGGTGAAGAATAAAGTGGAGGACCTGCAAAATTGGACTTCGGACGAAGTGCCAACAAAGTACAAGTACGGCAAGCCGTTCCTGCCGTGGCACGTCATGGAAAACATGCCCTGGGAAATCAGGCTAATGCACGACCGGTACCTAAAGGCATCCAGTTGGGGCTCAACATGCTTACCGTGAAGGTCCCGGATGATGCGTTCACCAGTGGCCCAAATTGGGATCTTGGTCATCGATTTCAACGACCTTCACGCATTATTTAGGATGGAAAAAATGGATATAAATCTCGTTGCTACGTTTTGCCTATAAGTATCAGCCTAACTTAATGTCATTAATGAATTGATTTACAAACTAACTTGTGTATAATTAATTACTCGCTGCATTACTTAGGATGCAATACGCAGACGCGAAAAAGACCAACTATCCAGCTGCGTTCGTTAACCCAACAAGGATATGCTGGACGGAACACGAGTTACATATTCGTGAAGATTCGGTGAGCTCAAAGGAAAAACGAAGAAACAAAAGGACGCGATCATCAAACAATTACACAGGGATATGATTATCACGGTAGCCTTCTACTTGGGCCATGCTATGTTCGAGCACAGAGACAAAAATGTCCTAATGGTCCCTTATCCGTTGCAGTAAGTAATATTCATCCGTAAAACCGATATTTTACTAATATCACCTACAATTAACATATCTCTTCGATCTTCCGCAGCGATCACTACATACTATTTCTAGTATATCCGCGGGACCACTTGACCGTAGTGCTTGATCCGGCACACTACAGCCAGGAAAGATTTAAAGAGTTCCTCGTCATTTTAAATTTGTAAGTACTATCATGCACCATTTAATAAGTTTTGTCTGTTTTACTATCGAATAATTAAACAATTGATCAGTGAAACATGCAATTATTTTGTCTACAGAGCACACCATAATTATGTATGGCAAGGTGAACCGGTGAAGGATCCACAAAAGAAGAAGCTTCTTGTGAAGACAAATTGGCCGGTAATTATATGCTCGATATATGCCGACATTTTATACTGTATTTAACTTCAAATTACTGACGCATGCACCTAATAAATTTTATTCAACATAGTATTATAAGCAACCACCAGGCACTAACCTTTGCGGCTACTACGTGTGTGAGACAGGGTTCCCGATTTCGCGAATTTCGGCACGAAAGCCGCGAAATTCGGTGGTTTCGTGGGGGTGCGGCACGGCATCCCCGCGGTTTCGTTTAAATAATTTCGTGAGAATTCAAAAATTTAAAAAATTCATTTTAACACAAAAAAATATATTTTTTATAAAAAATATAAATTTCGCGATGTTTGTCGTGAAAACCGCGGTATACGGCGTGGTTTTCGCGCGGTTTTCGTGAAATCCGCGGCACGACGCGAATTTCGATTTAGTTCAAATTTAAATTACGGTTTTCACGGTTTTCGCGGTTTTTCGCGGCTTTCGCGCGGTTTTCGCGGTTTTTGCGCGGTTTTCGCGCGGTTTTCACGGTTTTTCGTGCGGTTTTCGCGGTACGCACGAAATCGTTCAAATTCAAATTTTTTGTTCATTGCCGTCGGCTTTCGCGAATTTCGGCGAAATTCACCGTGGCGCCGAGGGGCGGCACGGCATATGGCGCCGGCATTGCAAACCCTGGTGTGAGATGCTCAGAATCTACGGAAGATACACTACTAAGTTCGAAGAAGTAAGTTCATCAGAGAAATATACCTTTCTATATGTTATCGATCTTGTATAATTTTCCTAATCGTATGTATATGTGTACTATTCTTTCTTAAACAGATCATGTAAGTTTCAGTTGTAGCGAACCGGTTAGACGATAGAACCATGCTTAACTTGGTTGCAAATCTTTGTCGCTTCATCCGTCGCGATGTCTGCAACCATTTTGGCGATTTCTACGATCCGGAGAGCGAGCTGGCGATGGACGATAAATTCAAACGAATTAGGAAGTGGGAAAAAGAGCACCGCCATTAAATAATTTGTAAATTTGTTGCTAGCTAGACTTATGTTAATTTGCGAGACGAAACTAGCTTGATATGTATATAAACATTACGCATGATTGATTTGTGTTATATATATATCTTTTATGAGGAAATAATATTAAATGTATTTTTTTCTCGTGCGCGAAAAATATATATATATATATATTGACCCATTTAACATTACTGAGAGAGAGGAGAGGAGAGGGAGAGGACATAGAGGAGAGGAGAGGAGAGAAGAGAGAGGAGAGGAGAGAAGCGAGAGAGGACAATAGCTAGCTAACAGAACGTATACATAAAATAATGGGCACGACCATCTTCCCGTGCAGTCGTCTAAGCGGCCTGCACGAAATATTCTATCTTCCCGTGTGGGCCGCTTAGCCGACCGCACGGGAAAATCGATCTTCCCGTGCGGTTGGGCCACCCGCACACGAAAATGATCTTTTCTCAGACCTTTTCGCACATGCGGGCAGACATTTCGCACGGGATGATGCCTTTCGGCCCGTATGGAAAAACCGTTTCTCCAGTAGTGATTAATGGTTAGAGACCATATTCTCTCAAATGTTGTTAGGCGTTAGTCTCTACATGTCGTAGAGCTAATACCTGCCTCTACCTTCATACGTGCCTTTAGACGACATGTACGGATCAAAATATTAGTAGATCTCGTGGAAATTGTGCACTAGTATGTAATAACTATTATATGAAATTAGGTGATATCGGACACTTTACATGATAAATATATCTTAAATATCATAGAAGTACTATATGGATATATCCATCTATTGAAATATCCATCTATTGAAATATTAAGAAAGTAATGTTTGGGGTGATGTTTTGATATATTTATATTTTTGAGATTTAGAATATAATAAATTATATACAACGGGTTATTTTTAAGTAGGTTTAAGATGCTCTAGCTGATGTGACATATTTATATGACATATTTATATGACATATTTATATGTTGAGTTTTAAAGATAATAGTCTATGCCTTCGTGCGGACATGTATTGTTGATTGCTTTTGAAAAACTTATATAGAAGAAATATCTTATCTTTTAAATATATAATATTTAATACATCCCAATAAACAATTGTATATGATCTCTTCATTATGGAGTTAGTAGATTTAGTTTGTTTGAAAAACATGCGTAACAAATTATGTATAAATTAAAAGTAAGGTATTTTGTCTTGTTTAATGGAATAATTAATGACTTTTTAACATATCCTAAATAAGTTAATAAATATATTTTATTTGTATATCAAGTTAGTCTTTTTCTATTTGGTTTAGGTTGACGTAAGTTGTTACATACTTATATATAAATTAACAAAGACATATGTTTAAATGATAGGTGTGTATATAATGACGTGTTGTTATTTGTATGTAGTGAAATATGGATAATATGGATCTTTAATTATTTATTTAATTATAAATAAAATAACCTATCAAATAAACTAAAAATAAACTAAAAATCAGGTATAACTTAAGAATTATAATCATTTAGCTTTTTAATTATTGATTTTTTATATTAAAATGTTAATTAGTTAAAAATTAGAAAACAAATGAAATGAATGAGAGAAGAGAGGAAGAGAAAGTCGAAGGGAAGATAGTATGTGTGCATATAATTATAATATATTTTTACATATTATAGTGTTTCAGTTACTATTACTTTATTACATAAAAATAGAATAAAATCTCTATTAATTGATTAAGAATAATTTTTACTCATCTTTTCCTACAATATATTCACCGTACGTATTAAAATTATGAACTATACAAATAATGTTATTTTGACTTATTATAATGACAAACTGGGGGAGTAATTTTTGAAACATTACTTATAGTATTCATCTTACTTTTATCATTATAGATCTAATTTAATTTAATTAATGTGAATACTATGAAGTTATATACAATAATAAAATATATATCATTATTTATTTTGATAATTTTATAATTGTTTGAATGGCACACAATTCAATATAACCCTAAATTGATGTATTTCTTTTCAAAGTTGAATTATAGTGAATATGGGGCTTTAAATATAAAATAATCTAAAGAAATAAGAGGATTAATATTGGTTGTATGATTTACATGTTATAGTTGCTTTTTTGGCATACCTTTTGCTTTCTAACTAATATATTTTGGGAACATTAATTAAAGTTCATTTTACTTTTTTATGATTGTAGATCTAATTAATTATTTTGAAGTTATTTTGAATGGCATGCAAAATTCAGAAAATATAACCCAAAATAATATTTCTTTTTAAAGTTGAATTATAGCGAAATTTTGGCTTTGACTACAAATTTAGTAATAAATAATTAAAAGATATAAGCACATTAAAAGTTAGTTGTATGATTTAAATGTTATAGCTGCTTAATTATTTAACATATTTTTTCTTTTACTAATAAAACATTAAAATGGGAGAATGAATAGGTGAAAAAAGAGGAAGGAATTAAGACGGGGCTACGTTAGTAATAACATACGTCATTCTGGCCCAGGTGGACCCTCGTTTGGAAGGTGGATTTTTTGCCAAAGATAACTCTAATGGTTATAAATAATGGGTCCATCAAATTTAATAAAAATTAAAGGTTAAATGTTTTTATTTTTTCTTAAAACTTTTAGAAATTTTTTTAATTTATTATAGTGTCACATGACAGCTTAGAAACGTTTGTAGGATGCCTCGTAGTTTAGGAGCATTTAGAGAAAGTTTAATGAATTTTTAATAGATAATAGATAGATAGATGTTACTGAAAACCAATAAAAGTTATGGATAAGATTGCAGGCAGAGCACATGGATTATTCTATCTGAATAGTAACTGTACAAATTAATCTGATACAACCCATCATCTTTTCTCATTTGTGAACTATTATTTTATTACTATGTACGTAGGCCAACACGATAGTTATTAATATACATCAAGTTACCAACTATATGAATATATATGACATATGTCAACTTTACAGAGATGAAGTATAAAAAGGTCCATCTACAATTAAACTACTAGAACTAAAACTTTGTATGAAAACACTTCAACAAATTTTTATTTACAAAATTAAAGCAGTGCCGATGAGGGGAGGCGAGGGCTTAGCCTCCCTCCCATTTAGCTTAATATTTTAACCAATATTAGCATTATCACTCTCTTACAAAATAAATTTTATGGTTAAACTAAGGATTGGGCGTCCGACCCTGCCAAAAATCTGGCAGTGAAAATATCTTTTTACATTTTACCATCAGTAAATTCAAGTTATATATTTACTACTGGAGAAACCATCTTTGGTTGAAGTGGCAAAAACCATAATTGTCCCGGTTTGAGTTGCACCCGAGACTAGAGATGATCTCTAGTCCCGGTTTAAAAAGTCTACGAATTTCTAGGAACACTAGTCCCGGTTCATGTTAGGAACCGGGACTAAAGATCACCTTTAGTCCCGATTAAAATCATGTCATAGCGCCAGGGATCTTTTAGTCCCGGTTGATAACATCAACCGGGTCTAAAAATAGATATTTAGTTCCGATTTTTACAACAACCGGGACAAAATTTTACGCAGATCTCCCTCTCCCTCGTCATGCGCGGCCTCTCCTCCAAAAAAAATCTTGCACGATCTCCCACTCCCCTCTATTAATTCTTCTTCCTTCCCGATATCCGAGCGGTCCTCACATCTTCCTCTCCTCTCGATCTCCTCACATCTTCCTCTCCTCTCTTCTTTCTCCCTCGGATCTCCCTCTCCCTCCTACGGCCGACGGGAGCCGAGGAGCGAGCGCCGGCGGGAGCGGGCGGCCGCGAGCGAGCGACGTCGCCGGCGGCGGCGGGCGGGCGGCCGTGGGCTAGCGGGGGCCGCAGCGGCCTCGGGCGAGCGGAGGCCGGCGGCGGCGCCGGCGGCTGTTCGGGCGGCGGTGGCGCGCGAGGTGGGGCGGTGCGGGCGCGGTGGGGCGGTGCGGCGGGCGCGACACAGCGGCCCGGCGGCGGATCGGTGCCCCAACCCCCACCTCCTTTCTTTGATTTTTTCCCTTGATTTGTGGATCTATGATTTGTGGATCTATGATGTATTCATGTTTGAGATGATTTTGTAAATTTGTTTGATGATTTTGATGTAGTAAGATGTATTCTCCTTTGATCCGTGAAACATAATCTTGTTTTAGTGAGATATATTTTTATTGATCTGTGAAATTGTTGTAGTGAGATATATTCTTGTTGATATGTGAAATTTCTTTATGATTTTGTTGTTGTATTGCGAAAAATAATATGCAAGCATAAAAAACAAAGGAAAAACAAAGAAAGACGGTAGCGCGTTTTTATCTTTAGTCCTGGTTGGTGGCTTCAACCGGGACTAAAGATACATCTTTAGTCCCGGTTAGAGATCGTTCATCTCTAGTCCTGGATTCGTAGTCCCGGTTTGACAACCGGGACTACTGAGGCTTATGAACCGGGACTAGTGTGGCTTTCTCCAGTAGTAATTTGAATGAAATGTAAAACACAATAAAATACTAGTTGAAAATTTTTTATTCACATACATAATACATCAAATCTTAGCAATTAAAACATATATATATATATTTATTTTATCAAAATATAATCATCTAATATTTTATCATAAAAATTTAATTATTATGTATACAATGACGTAATTAATCAGTTTGCAAACCGAATAAATAATTTAGTGTAAAACTATTTAAAGCTTACTAATAGAATCTTTGCCTTCTATCTTTATGTTTATTGTTACATGCATGTATCCAGCCCATCAGCTATCAGCTCATTCCAACGAGACCTAAATACGATGTACGCACAAATAGGGAGATCTAATTTGTTTGTAATAATTTCCTATACACTGTTGAACCATACCCTACAGCTACGTACAGTGGATGCGCGTGCACTTTTAGTTGTACTCCACTCCACAAGGATGATGTCAGCGTGCACGCAAACCTCTCACTCGACCTTAGGCTATGTTCATGGTATGAGTCGTGGTGAGGCTGGAAACTAATCTTCACGCACACTGAGACCACACTGAGAGGGTTTGCGTGCACACTCGAAAATAATTGAACCCACACCACACCCGCAGTAGAATCTGACTCATTTGGGAACAGTGATTAACATCATTTAAAATTAGACAGACACTGACTACTTGTTTTTGAATGGAATTCTGCATATATGACTTCATCGTAACATCTTAAGAACTTCTACTTCGCTGAATGAAAATAACTTGCATAAAAGGGATACATATACGTTTAATTTGTTTGAGTTTTTTTCATCATATCCACATTTTGACATATATATAATTTATTCCCAGATATTCTACTAGTACGTATGACAATTTCATATGGCATCATTTTTATCACTGTGGCATTGGCGACAAAATGATACCATATGCTATGGTCAATGACCTGGAACTAGAGGTGGACGAGAAGCTCGTGGCTCGTTACCTCGCTCGGCTCATGACAGGCTCGGCTCGGCTCGGCTCGTTTAAATTTCCTAACGAGCTGAGCTGGCTTTAAAGCTCGTTAGAGATAACGAGCTGGCTCGAGCTAGCTCGTGAGCCTAAATGAGCCAGCTCGTGTGGGCTGGGCCGGATTGGACAAAGAGCAGCTGAACAAGAGAGGAAAGGCACGGCACGGGCACCGCATCTGCATCGGCTCGGGTTGGCCAGCGCATCCCCTCCTGAGTCCTGCCCTAACCCTAGTCCCCGCATCCGCATCCATGGCCGACCGCACCCGCCGCAGCCACACCGTGCCGATGCCACGTGCACACCTTCCGCCGCAGCCGCACCGTGCACAACTCCGCTCAGGTCGCGCCGACGGCGAGCGTCCCCGATTCCTGATCTAGGGCTTTTCGTCTCGGTGGCGGCGATGGCGGGCAAGGGAGGGAAGGGGCTCCTCGCGACGGCCAAGACCACGGCGGCCAAGAGCGCCGACAAGGACAAGGACAAGAAGAAGGCTCCATTCTCCAGCTCCTCCCACGCCGGCCTCCAGGTACTTCCCCTTTTGCTCATCTTCCCTTTTGGATTTATAGATATGTTCCTTGCCGTTCTCTCCTCGAGCTACGAAAATCACTGGTTTCTCGATGTGGATTTTGGTTTGGTGTGCAGACGTCCTGAACTATTTGAAACGAAATTTCCCCATCCGTTTGAATTCATGATCTGATTTGTCTTCCTCAGTTCCCGGTGGGGCGCATCCACCGGCAGCTCAAGTCGAGGGCGTTGGCTCATGGCCGCGTTGGCGCCACCGTCGCCGTGTACTCCGCGGCGATTCTCGAATACCTGACCACCGAGGTCCTGGAGCTAGCCGGCAACGCTGTTCTGAACCATCCATCTCGATGCTACAGTTCAGATTATCTTGTTAATGTTTAAGTTTAGTTAGATTGATTGCCATGTGCCCATGTGTTTGTCATGATGTAGTACAGCTGATAATTTGGTTTGCTTATGTTTTTGAAATTTTGAAACGTATCTGCCATGATTTGATGCGTTTGCGGTTTTAAATTGTATATATATGTGTACGAATGGACCAACTAGTGTTAGGATTATGTGCTTGGACTGAATTAAATTTGTAGTAGTAGTAACATAGTTATCATGGTTGTGATCTGAGGTGTAGGTGATGAACTGATGATAAACAGAAATGCATCATTCCTGCACTTGTCTTGTCTACTTGCTACTTGGCTTGGCTGCAGAGAAGAGATGTGGACTGTGGAATCAAATATTGACGAGCTGGCTCACGAGTCTAACGAGCCAGCTCGAGTTTTCAAATGAGCCGAGCCAGCTCGTTAAGCCAGCTCGCTATCCACTCCTTGAAACTCTCACTAGTAGATACTTTTTTATTACCAACTCCAAACCATTTATATGTGACAGCTTTAGAGCAGACACTTCTAAATCGGCACTGATGAGTGATTGTCATTAGTGTCAGTTTTATTACTATGTACATACAGCGGCATGCTATATTTTCAATTTTTTAGGCAACAAAAAAGGTTTAAAAATATTTTGTAGATCTCATTGAGAATTTTATAGAGTTTGTCCCCGCATGAAGATATTTGAAAATTTTTAAATCCAATAATTCAAATAGATTTGAGAGCTTGAAATAAATATTCAAACATATAAATGACCTCGAATGAAAAAGTTATCAACCATAGAGTCATAGATTTTAGATTTTTGTAGGCTTTACCATTTTAATCTAAAATTATTCTCATCTGACTTTAAAAAAATACAGGTGTACATGGGTATGCATCGTATTTGACCGTACAAGTTTATATATTTACCTCTTCTTAACATTGGCTCCCTTATAGCTCAGGAAAGACGGAAAAATGCTATATATGCGTCCGTTTTATGTACACGAACCAACATTAGTGACATCACCTATTTGATATTTTCTACCGTGCCTGACCATTATCCTCATGGTATAATTTAAAACGATACCCAGAGGTTTTATTTTTACAAACATGAAAAAGATGGGGAGATAGAAAAATCCCATTCCGTAAAGATAGACATAAACATATATATTGCATATCTGAAATTTTTATATGTACCTGGACTTTGAAACATAATGTTTTGTTTGCAGAGAATTGTCTTCGTTAATCACACAATATTTTGAAGGTTGATTCTGTTTGGGGACAAATTAAGGCCTCCTTGAACACAGGATTTTTGAAAACAGAGAAACGCAACAAAAGGAATAGCTTTCATGCCCATTGATTCACATGAAAGTCTCAAAAAAATCAACGGAGGAAATTATCGGTGCAAAAAAATTCCAAGGAAATTAATAACCTACTCACTTTCCCAAGAAAACAATTCAGTTTCACAAATGAAATTTTTATAGGTTGGTTAATGTTAAAAATTTGCTATAATTCTCTATTTTTTTTAAGATTAGACGTCAGGCGCGTACACACACATGTCATTATAATCCCGTTGAAAGTCCATCTGTAATATGCGTTGGCTACGTAATTTAATCTTGACGGGACTCCACCACCACATGTGCTTCCTCGATAATTCTCCATTTCAATTTCACAAAGAAAAAGAAAGCCCCAAATCCACAACTACTAATACTACTTTATTTAACGGTATCACAGTATGCACGTGTAACAGTGATGAGCCCGAAAACGAACCTGCGAGAGTGTCAAGAAGCGTCGTCTTCCCGCACCCCGACGGCCCCATGATCGCCAGCACCTCCCCCGGCCGCGCGTGCCCGGTGATCCCGTCGAGGATCCTCGCCGGCGGCGAGCCGCGGGTGCGGCCGGGCACCGTCACGCACACGTCCTCCCACGTCAGGAACACCGCGGGGTCGTCGACGACGTCCGCTGCCGCCCGGGGAAACGACGCTGCCTGGGCCACCGGCAGCACCTCCACGCCGTCGAACGTCCCCGCCCCGCCGCCGAGCGACGGCGCCCGTCTGTCATCGACACGTCTCCTCGTCCACGGGAAGACGGCGGCGAAGAACGACGAGGACAAGCCGGTGACACCGCCGTCCGCCCGGGCGTCCGGCGTGGTGCCGCCCCAGCGCCAGAGCGGCCGCGACGGACTTGGCGTCGGCGCCCACCGCGGCAGTGGCGACGTGGCCGCCATGATCGATAATGACCGATCCGGTGGCAAGCGCTGGGCGTGCTTGCTTCTTTTGGTGCCGAATCGAGCTGGGCGAAGCAGTTACTGCGTTGTTTGGTTGGGCTGGGCGGGAATTAATAGCAGTGTTGATGTTGGGCAACTGCTGATCGACACGTGAAACGTCACAAAAAATCAAACGTTTTACGTCAAGTCGTGTTATATGAGAATTATATTTATACAGTATAGTCAACTGTGCTGCTGTTGAAAAGACTGTAGTCATGTTGGAAAAGAGAAAATCCTGTGCTGTGGCAAGGAGGTCTGTTGGAAGGACTTACGTAATCAACTGTGCTGCTATACAGCGCATGGAAACGGTGACAACCGACATCCGGTACAAGGTACATAATGGAAATGGATTTGCTGGGGGCTTTTCTCGCAGATTCTTCACCGTCGGATTCGCGCTAAAATTACATTCCGGTCGATTACGTGTCTGAAGATTAGGAAATCGTTTTGCGATGAACAAAAATATATTAAGCACTAATGATTAAAATCCTCAACCAAATACGGGTCACGTTGACTGAGGATCTGCTTGAGGAAGTTTATTCCGAGAAACTGTAGTTACATAATGCTGAAAATAAATTAGAAGTCAGAAGGCGTCTTTTCAGATTATTAAAAATTGACAACTAATCAACCGTTTCTCATAATCTTAAAACTCTTCCAAAACTGACCCTGGATATGTACCAAAGTTCATTCATCATCTCAAGCAGATATGCTGCAAGCTAGTTTATGTTAGCACCTTAGGAGCATTTATCCTATATATAAAACAATTATAATACTATTATTACTAATATAATTGTTAGAAATAATGTAACTGAAAAATTATGAGGTTAACATACCACTTTAATTGGATAGGTGTTGAAAGACTAAGAGACATAGCTGCCACATTATCGTTATCTTCAAGCCTTTTTAGTCTAAAATAACTAAAATTAGGGAAGAGAAAATTACTTTGTGCCTCAAGCTGATTGGTTGCTTCCATGACAACAATTTTAATCTAAAATTGTTTTCATCCGACTTTAAAAGAGATGCATGTATGAGTGAGTATGTATCATATTTACTATTATAAAATGTATTTCCATCTTAATATTGATCAATAGTAACATAAACTTTGTACATACTATTATCAATAACACAGGGGCATTGATATATGCTTTCTCGCATATATGTCTCAACCAGCCTAGAGGTTTAACCGATTAGAATGGACGTAACGCAAAACCATGCATACGAAATCATAAATTCTAATACAATGGAAATAGTTCACAATATATCTATATCTATACATATATCTATACTTACTATGGGTAAAAGATAGATAAATTATTATTTAGACTAAGTATTGATCAGAAATTTCAATGATAATTTGGATGGATAAAGACCACTATTGCATAGTGATATACTCATATTCTTGAAATACTCGCTTTTTCTCAACTCTCGAGTGACAAAGCACACAATCTCCTTTCTAAAATCATACACGGACTCACGTGCAGACCAATCGTGTCACGTGTAGATGACAGATAGGCAGTCGAGGGAGGGGACCTACAGGCACAGATACCCACCCAATGTTGACTGAGAGAAGGGAGAACCGGAGAAGGGACAAGGAAGGGGCAGGTGCGTGTGGGGGAACGATTGGATCGAACGGGTAAGTGGTTGACAAGGCGGGTAATTTCTTCTAACTTTTGGGTGTCCTTACCGAAGTGAGTTAAACCATTGGATAATTCAATTGGATGATTCAGCGGAGTAGTCTATGTAGATGACAGACGGAAAAAACATGATAATTGGGAAATTCCATATTTTTAAGTAGGGGGGGGGACAGAAGTTCATGTAGTAGTACCTGGCCGGAAAATCACTAATTGAAGAAGCATCAGCATGCATCAACAACAGCAACCCCATCCTGCATGCATCAACAAAAGCAACCCCTCCTGCCTGTGCTTGATTGCTCGTATCTCCTTAGCCTAGCCCATCTCCATCCTGCAGGCTGAGTTTGACATGGTTAAAGTGATATATGCATGTATCTATTTTGGTTGCTTGCATTGATTTAGTTAGGCTAATATCATTACTGGAGAAACAATTTTTGGTTGATATGTCAAAATTCATAATTATCTCGGTTTCAATAGAAACCGAGACTAAAAACATTTTAGTCCCCGTTTAAAAAGGCACTGGTTCTCAAGGATCTTTAGTCTTGGTTAGTGTTATAGACCGGGACTAAAGATCATTTAGATCTTTAGTCCCAGTTTGTAACACAAATCGACACTAGAGTGAAGTGCTTATTTTTTAACTGAACCTAATAAAAATATATAAATTTTGCTACATGATTCAAATGACTTGAAACTAATTTGAGAGGATCTGTAATTTTAAAAGGGTGGTGTTGTGTGGGGGTGGATGATTGAAGATAGAAGAAATCTTTAATTTAATCATTACATTGTAATTATAAATCGTCATATTGTTATTAACTAATGATTCTCAATATATAATTTTTTTTACGAAATTGTTTTGGTGATAATATACAAATTGGAGAGGTCTATAATATTGATAAGAACATTCAAACCTAGCCGTCGTGTCTAGTTTGTGTGCGTGTAACAAGTTTTACGCACATTATTCCCGTTTCTTCCTCTAATTCGGAGTCGGTTTTAAAATGGTCATAACTTTTGCATACGGATTCCGATCGAGACGTTTCATATATGAAAATCGATCAAGAAAAAATTTCAGATGCGTTCGTCCACCGCTTCACTGCGTTCGCGATTTTATTTTGCCCAAAAACGCCTCAGAAGGTTGCCTTCTTGAGCCCGAAGTTTTTTCGATTCGAGCGTGTCTTCCGAATTTTCCACACGCCACGTCTTTTGCTTGTTTAAGCTCAAATTTTTTATGGTTACCTATCGTGTGCTCCTAAGTCAAGAAAAATTATTTAAAAAATAAAAATAAAAAGCCAAAATTTTTTTGTCTTGGTCAAGAGCAGATCAAAATGAAAAATAGAGAGGGGCAAAAGAGGAACAATATTTAGAGGGGCATATAGAGAGGTGCAATGTCTAGGATTACCTATATTTGATTAAATTTTAATGCATTACTTATTATTGTTTTAAACCTATATTAGTTAAAATTAATTTGACCCTATTTAACCATAGCCGGGGCCAAATAAATTTGGAAAATAGTGGGAAATTATGTTAAGTTCCGGTTGGTGGTTACAACCGGGATTAAAGATGAATTAGAAATAGCGGGACATTATCTTTAGTCCCGGTTGGTGACACCAACCGGGACTAAAGATGAATTAGGAATAGCGGAAAATTATCTTTAGTCCCGGTTGGTGACACCAATCGGGACTAAAGATGAATTAAAAATAGCGGGAAAGTATCTTTAGTCCCGGTTGGTGCCACCAACCGGGACTATAAAAATTCAGGGCTATATATATATCCTGGCGCACATCGTCTTCTCCATCCAACAATTAGGTGTTTTCTCATCTCTCAGCTCCCTCTCCCTCAACTCAGCTCTCTCTCCCTCACCTCAGCTTTCTCTCCCTCTCTCAGCTCTCTCTCGCTCCGGCGATGGCAGTGGGACGTGAGGAGGTGGGAGGGGAGGTGGTAGCGGCTCGAAGATAGTGGTGGCCTAGCGGCTCGGAGGTGGCTGCGGAGCGGCATCTTGGGAGGTGGCGGCAGTGCCTCCTCCATTTCCTCCTCCTCTTCCTCGTCCTCTCCAGGAGCGGCGGCAGCAGCAACGTCCCCTCCGTCGGATCCGACGGTGAGCATTTTTTTGAGATTTTTGTGATGTTTTAAATTTGATATATATGTGTATCTGTGATGTTCTATACTCGAATTTTATGATGTTCATTACTCGATTTGTAATGTAAATTTGTGATGTGATTTTGTGATGTGGAGGAGATTTAAGGATGTTAATTTGATATGTGAATTTGATTTCGGATAAAAAACAAAAAAAACAAAAAAAAACACATATAAACAAGCAGCAGGAGAAAAAATTAAAAAATACTTTAATTCCGGTTGGTAACACCAATCGGGACTAAAGATGGCGAAGCCAGCCACGTGGCGCCGCCATCTTTAGTCCCGGTTGGTGTTATCAACCGGGACTAAAGATGCATCTTTAGTCCCGGTTATTTTACCCGGGACTAAAGATGCTGAGCTAAAAGCTCACGCTTTCCTAGTCTCGGTTCGAGAATCAGGACTACAAGGGTTATGAACCGGGATAATAGTGAGTTTCTCCAGTAGCGTATGGTATTTTGTTTGGTTGCTTGCACGAGAGATATGGTTTGAGGAGATTTTGTTTGGTTGGTTTTATGGATTTGTGTATGATCACCTATTTATTTAGTTAGGTGAGGTTATCTCTATACCATATAAAATATCATATTAACATTTGATTCAATCAATTAGATGTACTTTTATACATGCAAACATGCAAAAGATAATAATGTACTAATGTGTAAATCACTGCATCTCCAATAGATGTGCTATATTTTTTTCTATATGGTAAATATACAATTTTTCGGGAAAAATCAACATCCAACGAGATATGCTTTCTTGTTTGGAAAAAGAGCAGAGTAGCTATCCCTATTTTCTCGCTCGGCATAGAAAGCCAACGGCGCCGCTTGCTATCCCTCGCAAAAATTGTCGCCACGTCTGCAGCCCGCGCGTGCGCACCCTCCTTTCCGCACGCAGCAGCCTTTCCCGCACGCGCTGAGAACTTTCCTCGTTCTGTTTCATCGCGAGGCGCCACGGCACATATCAATTTTCGCTACCACCGCCGCCGCATAGGCGCGAGCATCGAGAGGCGCAACCGCTACCATCGCCGCCGCACAGCGCCGGCCGCCCGCCCGCTCGCCCGCTCACCCGCTCGCCGCCGCCCGCTCACCCACGTGCCGGCTGCTCGCCGCTGGCCGCCCAGCCGCTCACCCGCGCGCCGCTGGCTGCTGCCACCACCCGCCCGCTTGCCCGCTCGCCGCTCGCCGCCCGCCGCCCGCCCGCTCGCCCGTGCGCTGCTGGCCGCTCGCCGCCCACCCTCTCGCTGCTTGCCTGCGACCAGTCCGTCCTCTCCCGCCCGTGACGCATCGATTCCTCATCGTCATGGACAAGCCGCCGGTTCCTTCGAGTCGCTACACCGCCACACCGCCAGATCAGCTTCATCATGGACAACCTCTGTTGATCGCCGGTGAGATCCCAATTGCTCCGCCCTATTATCCCAACATCACACAGATGGGAGAAGCTGGCGGATGGGTGCAGCATCAGGGGGATGGACAACAATTGGGATGGGGGCAGCAGGCCGATGGGAGATCCCAGTAGCATGACTCAGCGGGGCTGCATTGGTTGGAGAATGCGGCGCAAGGAGGACAGTGACGATGAGTCCTTGCACCAAACAGTTCTGCTGCTGCTTCGATGAATCCATTCCTCGATGTGTGTTCCGGTGAGTGTAATTCAGTACTTGTGTGTAACTAATTTTATTGGAATTAGAGGTAGAAATTCCAAGCTGATCACTGAGAGATCAAGATGGCATGGTGATCACTGAGAGACATTTATAGGCATTGATTGGAACTTATAGATTCTTGTGATCACTCAGCAGTAGGTTCAAGATTTTTCTTCCCAGCTGAGCATTTGTACCTTCAATCAAACTTTGTCAAATGATTTCCCAAATTCCGATTTTCCCTCTGTATGTAAATTGAGACTTGGAACTCCAGGTGCTGTATCTGTGTGCGTGATTTAATTTAACCACAATGATTGATGTCACAATGAATGCATATTCTGAACATGTGGAGTTGTTATTCAGTTTAGGTGTCACATTTTTTCCCCATCCCCAGTGTCATTTTTTTACACTAGGTCAACTACACGAAATGTCAGTTTTACAATAGTTCTTATTGCAAGAATTTGTTTCAAGCTTTTAAAGTGATGATGAATATGCCTACTGAGAATATGCCTCTAGTGATGAATCACTTGTATGCTTGCAGAAGTTGCTTCTAAATTTGTTATTTTTTATGTGTTTCAGTTCATAAGTTCTAGTCTCATGGGCAGATACTTGTAATTGTGCACATGTTTGATTAACTGGAACTAAATAAGAGCATTGAATAACTTTCCTTGAAAAACAGCAGGTAAATATTAAGCCTTGCCAAGCTTCAGTTACTCAATATGACATTAGGGTCAAAACTAGGAATTGCAACTTTATCGTGAATCGATTCCTCGGAAGTCATCATGCCACTTTTTAAGCTAATGTCTATGTTCAGAGGTTAACCTTAGCAGTAATTACCGCTTTACTTCTTTACATGACTTTTGCAGCACAAATCACAAATGAATGACATGGTGCTAAATTATTCTGCTATTGAAGTCCATTTTTTTCATCATGTAATATGTCACTTGTGTTTTGTTTTTACAGCCCAAATGGATTCAGGGAGACCTTTGACTGACATGATTACAGAAGGTTTCATTCCGAGTGAATGTCAAACAATAACGCACCTCGTAATGAAATACAATCACGCCTGCTGTTAAAGGAAATAAAGGGAGATCCAAAAATTTGATCTCGAGTGGGATCAAGAAGAAGAAAGAATTATAAATATTGATATGAGCACCATGTCAACCATACAACAACAGTATTATGTTGACCAACAGAACAAAATACTTACAAGGCGGGCTGGAAATTAGGAGTATCATGATTTTCAATTTCTAGATTTGGGCATAGTGTGAGACAGTTTAATTTTCTAAAACATTTTAATTCTTGCAGTACTTCTAAAGTTTTCTGCTTGATACAAATATGTGGCTGCTATTATTATATATGGTTTTATATTGCTATCCCAATGATTCCTTGTATGAGAAATAAGGCTGTCAATCTACTTCGTTGTAATTATTCAATGTATGCCAGATGTTACATAGGAAATGTAATTATTCAACAGTAATATTTGTATACAAATCTGGGAAATTTTGCCACAAATGCTCGATAAGGTCTGCTTGAAGCTGTGTGTGTCTCTTTGTCCTAGATCTTCTTGTAATTCTGCATAAATGCATCGAACTCAGGTGTAGCATAACGTGATACAGCCACCTTTTCTCCCATATCATTATATCTGAAATCTTTTTCGTCAACTCCCTCATCTTCAACGATCATATTATGCATAATGATACAAGTTGTCATGACAAGTTGAATTGTCTCCTCATCCCACACACGTGCCGGAGCACGAACAATGGCAAATTGAGCTTGTAAAACCCCAAATGCTCGTTCTACATCCTTCCTACAAGCTTCTTGTGCTTTTGCAAAATATTTGTTCTTATTACCCCTTGGCTCAGGTATGGTCTTCACAAATGTGGCCCAAGATGGATATATACCGTCGGCTAGATAGTAACCCATAGTATAATCATTCCCATTGGTGCTATAATTTACCTGTGGCCCTTGACCTTCAGCAAGCCTCGCAAATATAAGAGATCTATGAAGAACATTTATATCATTGTGCGATCCTGGAAGCCACAAAAAGCATGCCAAATCCAAAGCCTATGATCTGCAACAGCTTCTAGAATAATTGTAGGCTTCTTTTTATGTCCCCTATACATACCTTGCCATGCATAAGGACAATTCTAGGTCCAGTGCATACAATCTATGGATGCAAGCATGCCAGGGAAACCTCTACTCTCACCAATCGCAAGTAATCTTGCAGTATCATCCTCATTGGGCAACCTCAAGTATTCATTCCCAAATATATGAACAACAGCTCTGACAAACGTTCTTAGACTTTCAAGAGTGATACTCTCCCCAATACAGACGTATTCATCCATAGCATTAGCTGCAACTCCATAAGCTAACATCCGGAATGCCGCCACCACCTTCTGCAAACAAGAAAGTCCTAGGATTGAGGCTGCATTCCTCTTCTGCACGAAATATTCATCATACTCCTCAACAGCCTTCATTATGCGTACAAACACATGACGCCACATTCGAAATCTATGACAACAGATAAAAATAATTAGCAAATCTCAATGCATACACTAAACATTACTCAATATAATAATAAGAAGTTAATAACCTGCGCCTGAAATAGCTCTCTCCATATGTAGGATTATCTTAGAAATAATCTTCATACAATCTATAGTACCCCGCCTGCCTATCAGGATTCACAACACGATGTCCCTCTACGAAACCACGATGGCATGGTGGATTGACAATGTCCAATGCTACTATGTGCGCTGCTGCTCTATGTTCCTCGTCGCCGTCATCATCTTCATCGGATGACAAAGACGACAACGATGAAGAATCCATCAGCTCCTTAATTACATCTTCCAATTCCATTACGGCGATGGGAGTAGCCTACTGCTTGGAGCACATGAGCCAACTAGATACTCCTCCTCTTCTCCCAACAAATCTGACCTCGTCGTGACCGATCGCCGATGTTGGTCAGGAGGCGACGGCGCGGCGCTGGAAATAGATTACCCAGGCGGCGGCGTCATGATTAGATTCGTTCCCAGCCGATGGCGTCCTGATTTTATTCGGTGGTGAGGTGTTTTCTTTTTTTGCCTCGAGATTTTATTCGGTGGCCCACCAAATAATGCCAGACAATTAGCTGACCTGGCGCGTTTTCAATTTATAGCAAACACAAATTAGCAAGAATCTTGTGAAACAATCCTTTTATGACAAGTTTTGTATTTTACAAAATTGCTAAATTATAAGATTTAGCTAGTAATTATAGCATATCTCTTGGAGATGCTCTAAAGTATCTCAATCGATGAATCAATCCAAAATTGTATGCTGTAAGCCTGTAACCTCCGGACCCAAACAGTAGATTCGTCGCTGCTGGAAAACAAAGAGAATCAAATCGTTATAATTATCCGTGTGAGTGGCTAGAGAAAATAATTGAAAAAGAAAAAAAGAGCGTCGTTTCCTCGTCCTCTCGCGAATGCGACTTCGGTGCCTACGACTAGTTCTCTCTTTATCCGTTTTTCCTTTTTTTACTTTTTTACACATGGACATATTTTCTTTTTTTCTTATTTTTTAAAATTTGTGGCCCAATCCAAGATAGCTGATTTTTTTACGAATTTTATCTATGCAAAGTTTCTATATACTATTCTATACACTAGAAGGAAGTTTTTGCATACTATTACAAAGTTTTCATACTTTTCATATTGTATTGGACTCGATTCGTCATGGGCGGACCTAAAAAGAGGTCCACCCGGACCCCCCTCTGCAATTTCCATCTGCCAACGGCCCGACGTGCGATGCGATCTTCCCTGCACGGTTCGTCTCCTGCTTGCGTTGCGGCCGCACGATTGCCCCGATCGCTCGATCGGATCCCGTCGATCCCTGCCTACAGTGCCTGTCGACGCATGATCCCGTTGGCCATCCCTGCAGTGCCTGCCTGCCTGCCGAGTGCCGACGATTGCTGCCTGCCTGCCGACGCGCATCTCCCTGCCTGCCGACGTTTGCTGCTGCTGTTGCTGCTGGGTTAACGGGCGGCTGCTGCTGTTGCATGCTCCTGTGATCTACCGCGATGTCGAGACGCCGGTGTAAACTGGGTGTTGACAAGGTAATAAGTTATTTAAACAGAAGCTTGTGTGCTATATATGTGATTGCCATTTGGAGCTTTGATGATTTCCATTGATATATAAATCAATACACCGGAAATTTGTATAGGAACATGCAATTGTTAGTTGTAAACTTTTTAACTTTGCCACCATTGTCTATTTAGATAGAAGTCATTTATATAAGCCTATTTCGACTAGAAAAATATTTTACACTGCAATGAAGCGCATGTGTCATGTGGTCCCAGATTAATTTAAATAGTTCATTGAGCTTGCAACTCCACTAAAATATATGAATTGTCTTTTTTTCATTATGCAAAATATGGTTTTGCTTTCTTTTCTTGATCCATCATACAAAGAGTGTTGCTCACACTACTGACCTATCTTCAATTATGCAAGCAGATTATTGATCTAGCAACACTTACTAGTTACTGCAGAATTGCACTTGGTCCTAGCATTGCTGGTAAGATTAAAAATAATATCTATTCTGCAATCTTCTCCGTTTACATGTATAGTTAATTATGAGTTCTTACAAGATGGAATACAGAGACTGTGACAGATTTATTGAAAGATGAAGAGGGATGGTTATATTGCTTCTATGTTTCAGAAACACGCAACAAAGAAGCTTGCTTCTACATCTTCGCCATCTCCACCTTCTCCGATTGTGCTACAAAGAGCAGACTTCACACCAAGATCCAGCGGAAGATGTCTCACCGATGTTGCCGCTGTCACTGCCGCCACCGTCATAGCCACAGCCACAGCCACAGCCACAACCGCCAGTTTCTGATCCGCCTGTTTATGATATTAATCGTCTTCCAGATGATCCGGTAGAAAGAAAACCCATTGAAAGCTATAGAGTCAATGATCAAGATGCAGTGCAGAGAACATATATTATTAAAGGTCCGTGCCAACCTTGGGCACATGAATTTGAGAAAAGAAATATTGGGACTAGATATCAACAATTCAATTCTTTATGGTTTCATAGATACAATTGGCTTGAATATAGTATCAAGAATAAAGCTACATTTTGTTTTGTATGCTACTTATTCAAAAAGGAAAAAGGCAAGGGCAGTATGATGCTTTTACCAAAGGTGGTTGGAGAAATTGGAATACAGATGATGCACTTGATAAACATGTGGGGGTTGTGGGAAGTGTGCATAATGTAGCTCAAGAGAGAAAAATTTATATTTAAATCCTACTATAGCCATTGATGAACAACTTGAAAAGGTTAGCAGTGAGGAGTTACGCCTTTATAAAATCAGATTGAGATATTCATTTAGATGTTTGAAATTTCTTCTGCATCAAGGGTTGACATTTCGTGGACATGATGAAGAATCTAGCAATAGAGGGAACTTCATTGAACTTTTGAAATGGCTGACATCAAATAGTAAAGAAGTGGATAAATTTGTTTTGAAGAATGCTCCAGGTAATTGTACCTTGACTTGCCTAAAGATACAAAAGCAAATTATTCAATGCTGTGCTATGGAAACTAGAAAAAAATTTATTGATGAACTTGGTGATGAGCATTATGCAATTCTAGTTGATGAGTCTAGTGATATATCTCATAAAGAACAACTAGCTCTTTGTTTGTGTTATATTGACAAACTGGGAAGACTGTGTGAGCGGTTTCTTGGAGTCGTGCATGTTGATAGTACCACTTCATTAGCACTTAAGGAAGCCATTGAAGATTTACTTGTTAGTCATCATCTCACTATAACTCAAATTCGTGGTCAAGGTTATGATGGAGCAAGCAATATGAAAGGACAAATCAAAGGGTTGAAAACATTGATAATGAAAGAATCTCCTTCGGCTTATTATGTCCATTGTTTTGCACATCAACTCCAATTAGTATTGGTTGTTGTTGCCAATTAGTAATGATTGTGTGTGGTTTTTTTGATCAAGTGTCTCTCTTCATGAATATTGTTGGGGTTTCTTCAAAGCGACATGACATGGTTTGAAATACAAGACTTCAAAATGTCATGAAAGCAATTGAATATGGTGACCTAGAAACCGGAAGTGGATTAAATCAAGACATGGGTTTACCAAGACCCGGTGACCCTCGATGGGGCTCTCGTTACAAAACTATTCTGACATGATTTGTATGTACCCAACAATTCGTAATGTACTCATAAGTCTTGGAAAAGATTCTTCACAAAAGTCTGATTGGCCAAAAGTGCATACTATGGTTGGAGTGTTTGAGTCATTTGATTTTATTTTCGGTGCGCACTTGATGCATGTCATTCTTGGATACACAAATGATCTATCCGAGTATTTGCAAAGAAGAGAGCAAGATATTCTAAGTGATATATCACTTGTTAGAGTGGCAAAGAGTAGAATGCAACAATTGAGATATGATGGGTAGGCTGCATTCCTTGAAAAGGTCACTACATTTTGTAGTAAACATAATAATTAAGTTCCTACAATGGAAAGCAATTATGTGCCATATGGTAGATCAAGAAGGTTTGCACCAAAGCAAACAAATGATGACCACTTAAGAAGAGAAGTATATATTGGGACCATTGATCAAATTAGTCAAGAGCTTGACAATCGCTTTGATGAGGTTAATATGGAGTTGCTTTCCTATATGACAGCTTTGAGTCCTGCTAACTCATTTGCATCTTTTGATGCATCTAAGGTATGTATACTTTCTGATTTATTATATGGTAGCCTTAATTTCTTTGACTTAACTATTTATCTTGTTACACATTAGGTACGCCAACTTGCTGAATTCTATCCAAATGATATTAAAGGTTCTGAATTATCAAGACTTGAAATGCAACTCGATAATTATAGGGGGTATCACCCTGGGGTAGCCCACGGAGTGGAGTTAAGGTCAGTTGAAGTCGGACTAGTAGTCCTCGGGAGGAGTTCAGTTGCCCGACCTCTTCCCGGGGTCGGGAGCCCCGACCCCCCAACTGTCTTGACTTAGTGTCTTATCCCGACTACGGTTCATCAGCCCGACCTCCAATCTCCTTAGGGTAGGATGCTTGCATCGTAAGGATCATGAAAAAGATAAGGAGGTGACAACCCGACAGAAGATGACGTCACCCGACAAGACTGCGGAGAAGGTACCTGCGGAGGATGGATCCCATGGCAAGGTGGAGCGCAAGATATCCACGGAGCGCAGGACTAGGGGGGATCCCTATGTACTTTTTAGATGTTATTTGTACTTGCTTTTTTAGCTTTTAGTCTTATCTTTCTTGGCCCCAAGTCCGCTTGTAACTACCCCCCTTGACCTATAAAAGGGAGGGTAGGACCGCGGGGGAGGGGGATCGATTCTTGGGGAACTAGGTCTAATCTCTAGAATCCCAAGAACTCTCATCCAGTATATTCTGTTTCATACACCACCCCAATAAAGAACACATGACGTAGGCTTGTTATCTTTCGGGAGGGCCAAACCTGTCTAAAATCTCTCTAGCTCATTTTCTTTCTTGAGTCGACCATCGCGCCCTTTCGATAGACGTTCCCGACCACTCTTTCACCTCCTTGGGTAGCCCCCTCAGAGGACTACCGACCCATTCGTTGACAGTTGGCGCGCTAGGTAGGGGTTTGTCTTCATCGATCCGAGCAGTGCGATGGCGGTTTTCTTCTCCAATCCAACTTTGTGGCGGGAAGCGGATGCCAAACTCATGGAACGGGGGAGCGCTTGCGCTAATTCAACTCTCTCGTAGATAAGTATTCTGAACTCAACTCTTTCTTTAAAGCATTTATGTTTTGCAGGAATCGTGCCTTCAGTTATTTCTCATTCTCTTCATCTTCCTCCTGAACCCCAGGGTAGCCTACGCACGCTCAATAACTTCTTTGCTATGCTTATGGTCTGCCTTGAGCTACGCGTCCCCGACCGACTATGGTTGGGGTTCCCCGGAAGGAAGTCTATTGAGTATGCTCCAGCTACTTGGTGGCTCGGCAACCTCCCCAAGGACTCATGCATAGTCTATCCACCTAAACATGATGGTCCCCCCTAGATGCTCTTCAATGAAAGGGCACACTCCCTGCCGAGGCAGCCTAGGGTCGAGACTGTTCATGGGTTAGCATGATAATGTGCATAAGAGCTTGGGTGGCTCTGTCGCCTATCTCTTAATCTCTCTGCTAGTATATTCGCTGCGTAAACGGATATGTTTTCCGAGCTTGACTTGGGGATCCCTCGGACCCGATCTTTTGAGGCCCCAACCTGCTCGGACGTGATGGTCAGATACGCAACGAATAGAAGTTAAAATTAAAAGCTTTCTTACAAAGCTAAAATTTGATCTCCTTCCATGAGAAGAAGTTAAAAAACTTTTTCATAACAAATGTCAAAGTAAGAACGTCACAAGGCGTGGAATGAGACTAACTCCTCTTGTCTACTGTATCCTAGGTACTTGGCTATGTAATCAAAACTGCATGTTAGATACAATTTTTTTAGCCGTCGGCTCGACGTCGGCGTAGATGCTTGGGACGTCGGCCTCCAAAACACCAGTCGACCAGCCATCGGCGACCACCTCGATCTTGGCGCGAGGATACCATTTGTGCACTACGCCAAGGACGTGCATAGTTGCCAACTTCGTCGCTAGCTGGATGAAGTCTCGGAGGCGCTTCGGTCCTTCGAGAAGCCGCTCCATGAAGGTGTCCTCGGACTCGTCAACAGGTGCCACCTCAGTGTCAGCCTCAGCAAGGAGAGCCCGGGACGCCTCTCGGTACATTTCCCACTGGGCGTTGGCTCCCTTGGAGCATGCCTCGAGGACGTGGATCTGCCTTCAGATCCTCGACAAGCGGCCTGAACGGGAGAAAGTCGGTCAATGCGGGCAAAAATGGAGAATGGAAGAGTATAAGAGATCGGTCGTTACTGACACTTACTCTCAGCATCCTCCTTCGTCCTCTTTGCCAATTCTAGCGTAGCCTTGACCTCGGCCTTGGCTGCAGCTTTAGCGGCCAGCTTGTCCTTGACCTTGGCTTTTGCCGCCTTAGACGCCCCCAGCCTGGCCCTGGCCTCTTTGAGCGCAGCATCCGAGATCCGGAGAAGCTTCTCCATGCCCTCCTGCTGCGCCAACGCCTTGTCAACCCGCAGCTCGGCGTCCGTGGCAGCCACCTCAAATCTCTCGGCCCCTGCGCAACACAAAGGGGTTATTTGGCGAGCTTGGTAGAATCCCCGGAAGTGGGTCAAAAGACTTACGCTGGAAGGTTGCGCCCAGTTTCGCCTCTAGTTCTCGGATTTTGGCCTCCGACGACGGCGACGGGTTAATGACCTCTTGCGGATTCAAGAACAAATATAAAAAAAAGAAAGGGGAGATGGTGGTCGGGCAAGCAAAGAAGCGATGATTCGGATAAGGAACTCGAGGACCTACTAGGAAAAGGTTGTGCAGGCAGCGAAGAGTTTGAGCAAACTCTTTTGCTCTTTCCACCCCATCGTCGAGGACTGATTCGGCCCTCGGCCTGTCGTCTAAGGCAGCATGATCAGCTCCGCCCTTGATGGTGCTCGCCTCCTTGCTGCTCCCGATGGGTGGGGCTTGCCCCTTGGTCGCCAAATTCGCGGCGCCTCGAGTGTTCCGCGGGAAGAGACAAAGGGAGAGGAAGTTGGGGGATCTTGTCCCGTTGATTCCCAGGATTCCTTCCATTTCCATCTCCCCAGCCTCTCCTCAAGGCTTACCTCCATCTCATCCTCGGTAGCCGCAACCGACTTCGAAACCACCAGTCCTTTCCTCCGACCTCATGGCAGCGGCGGTCTCCTCCTCGGCCTTAGTCTTCGGCCTACCCCTGGGCTGGTCGGCATCTGGAAGGGCGATGTGGGCTCCACGATCACCAGAGGCAGGTCGGTCCCTCCCTCTTCCATGGGAAGGTCGGCTTCACCATCCCCGATGGCCCTTTGGGATGAAGGTCGGTGTCCTCCACGGCCTTTTATGGGCTCAAGGTCAAAAGAAGGAAGAGGAAAGGGGAGAAAGAGAAATGGAAGAGGCAGGACAAGGTCGGCACTAACATGGTCGAGGTCTTGAACCCTAAGCCGATGAGCCTCGGCACCTTCTTAGGGGGTGCCGACGATTCTGGCTTCGGGGGCCCGCTGGAGCCCGATGATAAGGTCGTGGGCTGCGCCTCGGTCCCTTCTGATTCCTCCTCGTTCGAGGTAATCACGAGCTTGCGCTTGACGCCAGGGAGCTTCAAACTCCCAGCGCCGCCCTCCGGACCTCCGGCTTCTGCTTGGGGAGCTCGGTTTCTTTCCCCTTAGCCTCTTGTGCATCGTGGGGGAGACGAGCATGTGGCTTCTCTTGCTTAGCCTCCGCCTCCTCCGGGATTGGCGGCAGCAACACGAAGACTTCCAGCCCCTGTCAAGCACCTAGCAGGTGAGGCGCCACAATACACAAACGACGAAAAATTTAGGCAACGAGAGTGGTCAAGGTTACCTCCGGCCGTGGATGAAGGAGGCTGAAGGCCCTCGATCCCCCCTTGCTGAAGTCGGCCGCGCAGGAGAAGAAAGTCCCCAGCCTCTGGCCCTGCGCTTGAGGGATGCCTTTTCTTCTTGAGTGGGTCGTGCTTACCCGAGTACTCGTAGGCCGTCTTCACTCTATCCTTGCAGGGCTGTAGTCCTCGGAGGGTGATGTTCCGGGCCACTCGAGCTCCGGTCAGGCCCTGTTCCCGAAGGACGTCAATCTTGGCCACCAACTCCTTCACTTGATCGAGCTCGGCGTCGGGGCATAGCACTGACCAGTTGGCCGCTGGGATTGGCTCCCGGTATATCTCGGGGAAGAGTGCCGGTTTATGGTTCCCAATGTAAAACCACTCAACATGCCATCCCTTGCTGGAGGCGGTGGGGCCGATAGGGATGTAATGTTGAGCCATCTTCTCCCGAAACTGGATCCCAGCCCCGCCGACCATGCTGCCAACTGATCGCCGAAGGCAGAAGTAATGTCGAAACAAATTGAAGTGGGGGTCTATCCCAAGATAGGCCTCGCAGAGATGGATGAAGAGAGAGATATGAAGAATGGAGTTGGGGTTAACGTTGCAGAGGGAGATGTCGTAGTAGTGGAGCAGGCCCCGGACAAAGGGGTGGGCTGGTACTTCGAATCCGTGAAGGAAGAAAGAGGAGAAGACCACCAACTCACCAGAGTCGGGGGTCGGTAATGGCTCCCCTGGGCTGGGCACCACTCTACGATCTCTCGTGACGGAAGGACGTCGGCCAGTGCTAGCTCCTCCAGTATTTTGCTCCCGGCGCGTGAGGGAACGAAGGCCGAGTTCCGCTCGGTGCCTTTGCCAACGCTGGTCGAGCCCTTTCCTCGTTTCTTCGAGGTCTTATTGTTGGACACCATCGGCTTCAGAGAGAATAGCGACCGACCTTTGTGGTAGCACACCATGCAATGGCAATGGAGGTGGCAACCTTGTGCACTAGAGCGGTGTGGACGGGTAGGTCGACAATCCACCGAGGGGGGTGCCCAAGGAGGTGAGTGAGTGGTGGGGAATGTGCCTCCTCTCAGGACCTGGTGGTCGACTCGAGTCACTAAGATGAGCCAAAGAACTAGAGACACGAGATTTCTACTGGTTCAGCCTTCCCGAAGGATAATAGGCCTACGTCCAGTGTTCTTTGTTAGGGTGGATGATGAACAAGGTTTAGAAGAGAGAGTTCTTGGGGCTTAGAGCAAGCTATCCAAGAACAAGTGAAGAACTAAGAATGACCTGAACTTGGATTGCGGATCCTCCTCAGTCCATCCTGTGCTCCATTTTATAGCTCAAGGGGGGCAGTTACAAGGGACTTGGGGGCCAAGAAAGCTAAGACTAGTGATCTTAAAAGGTGAGTACAAACAACATCTGAAAAGGTACATGGAGATGCTATCTGGGCCCTACACGCTGTGGGTGTCTTGTGCCTTATCCTACCTTGGGCCCCCTCCTCTGCAGATACCACCTGTACTGTGCTGTCGGGTGATGTCATTCCTTGCCGGGTTGTCCCCTCCTCGCCTCCTTGCAAGCCATGTTTTGTCCCAAGGAGGCCAAAAGTTGGCTCGAGGACTCGAGGTCGAGAAAGGAGTGCCGAGGTCGGCCTAGAGGGAGGTCGGGGCGACCGACCCCGAGAGGAGGTTGGGCTCCCAACCTTATCCAAAAGACTTCATAGTTGGACTCCCCGGGGTGACACCCCCCACAAGCGGCAAGGAGCCATGATGCGAAAGCAATGGCGCGTGGGTGAAGGAGTTGTGAATTTTTGTGCAGAAAGAGGGCGTGAGGAAGAAGTAAGGCAAGACGATGGGGCTTAAAAGGGGCAATGATGGGCCTGACAACACCATTTTTGGAAAGCACACAACGCTGTTAATGGCGTCTGCGGGGCATCTGAGGCGTCCCAGCCCATCTGGCTCTCGGCCGGCCATGTCGTCCCAGTGGTGGATCTGAGCCGTTGGTTACCGAGAGCGGTTAAACGGTGCATGAGAGGCATATGTTATGCGCCCCATCGAAACCACCAACTGGCCCACCACTCTGATCGAGCAACAACTCTTGGCCGTTGGATTTGTGAACCGTGGGGGATAAAGAGGTAACCCGATGTATGAGCCTGCCGTTCTGTGACCCCGGTCTCAGCGGCCTTAATGGGACGTGACCGGTGTATAGTTCAAATCGGGCATCTTCATCTTCACCACCGGCAACCTTCGCCGCCGCCGACTGGTGTCTTCGCCTTCACGGCTGGCCTATTACACTGCCATCAATGGGCATCTTTATCTTCACCGTCGGCTGTCTTTGCCGCCGCTGACTAGTGTCTTCACCTTCACGGTTGCCTTATTACGCCGCCGTTGATGGGCATATTTATCTTCATCGTCGGTCGTCGTCGCGACACCGACTGGTGTCTTTGCCTTCACGACTGGCCTATTATGTCCCCGTTGTTGGGCATCTTCATGTTCACCATCGGCTGCCTTCGGCACCGTCGACTGAAATCTTCATCTTCACGACTGGCTTATTCCGCTGCCATTGATGGGCATCTTCATCTTCGTCGCTGGCCGCCACAGCTGCTTCCACGGTTGGTATCTTCATTGCCATTGATGGATGACCTTGTCCCACATCGGTCACCTCTATCATTACCAAGGAAAATACCCAAAAGCTAAGCCATCATTCATTTTTTTCTTTATATGATATTTCATTTTTGTCTGCCTCACTACATCAACTAGTTCTTCGTTGAGTGATGAGTCGCGGCTACAGATGTTATACTTTATTTTTGCAACAATTTTTTTATGTTTATCTTGATTGCTTGTGAATAAATCCGAGTACAAAAGTGTCAAGAAATGAAGCTCTATTTTCAATGCTTCCCATTTGGTGTGTCGACGAATGATTGCCATGAGCCGATTCCTAGCACCTAGAGGCTTGTCGGGTAGAGTGTATAATGTAAGGTGCTAAGTACTACTTGGAAAAAATGAAAAGCATAAAGATAAATTAATTTGTTTTCTACTCTTAACAATTGCAAAAGTACCCGAGTAACACAAATTCTGATCCATGAAGCATTTCTCCATGAAAGGCGAAGTTATGTCACTCGTACGCATGTATAGGAAGTGCCATGAGTCGACTCCTCCGATGGTTGGGGGCTATGACAAGTCGGGCAGAGTGTTTAAAAGTAAGGAGTCAAATACTCAATGAAATTAAAATCGACGAGAGAGAAATACATATTTATAAATATTGCAAAATGCTTGACTTTTTCTTAGGTATTATGTTTTAAATCAGATACTACTCATCCTACATATTTGTACTGCTGGGTTCAAATATGGATACGTGTATCAAGGATTCAATGCCATAAGACATCTCCTATGCTCAAGGACTTGACCTGGTCGGCATGCCCCACGAGGGTCTACTCTAGTCGTTGTCACAGTTGGTGGACTCCTCTACTGTTGATAGGCGACAACATCTTCATAGCTGGCTTGTCTTTGTCGCTGTCGACTGGTATCATCGCCTTCACGCCTGGCTTATTACGCTGCTGCTGATGGGCGTCATCATGTTCACCGCTGGCTTGCCTTGATCACCGCTGACTGGTATCATCACCTTCATGGATAGCCTATTACGCCGCCGCTGATGGGCGTCATCATTTTCATAGCTGGCTTGGCTTCGTCACTGCTGACTAGTATCATCGCCTTGATGACTGACCTAATACGTTCCCAACTAAGCATAAAATCGGGGGCTACACAAACACAAGACTAAAATTTGATAAGACATTTTTCACTTCAGCAACTCCAATTTCTTCACTGATAACTTTGGCGAGTTTCTTCTTCAACCTGAGTTCGAACCAGTAAGAAGAAACAACCAAATCACATCCAAGCTTCCGAATGCTATCACAGTCTACTCCAAGCTTTTGAAATGTCAAGTTCAAGAATTAAATTGCGGGTTTAGGGAGGTTGGAGTCATCAACCAATCAACTCAGATTCGACAAGTTGGACAACATCTACCTTCCTCCACATGAAGCATCTCCAATAGCTACAATACCAAGTTCCACTATCGTTGTCGCAAATCAAGAGGCGTTGCATCAATCTTCATCGTGCACATGCTGCCATCAAGAAAACTACTCGAGCTCAGACATCTTCTCAATGATTTGATGGACTATTGTCACTCACATCATTACCGAATACTTTGCTATTGGCACTACCTTCATTTCTGACCAACTACTATCAACCAGGTTCTTTGCTTCAGGTGTGTGGACTTGTCAATGCTAAAATCTATCTAGATCACCAATATCATCATCTTCATCAACATCGTGCCATGTGTCTTTGGTTTTGCCTCTATGCCAGTGTTGATGAGAAATTCGATTCCAACGCACTGGCTTGAGAGGTTTGCTTTACTCTAGTGCAGGTCCAAATTGGTCGCCTATGGTGTCGTCAAGGACGTGCCAGTTGGTTTGATCCTGTAACCTGTTAGTGATATGCCCTAGAGGCAACATGGAGATGTTGGATATAATTATCAATGTTTATGTATTTATGAGTAAAGTGTTATTCAGTTCCATGAAATAGATATCTTGTATTGATCAATAAGTACGTGACTTATTTATGAGACTCTTTATGTATGAATCTATTTCTAAATGATCCCTGATCATATGTCATATTGTTGGAATAAATATGATTATAAGATCGGCATGTTTATTGATTGATGATCATGTCTCATAGATCATGGTATGGAGATACAAAATCAATATACATGGATATGTGTTAGAGAACACATTATTGGATGGACCCACCATGAGACACTACAGGATTTAATGTGCCATTAGTTGGTCTAAGGTAGTGTTGGTGCAAAGTCCTTAGACCTGAGATCATCATGGAATCCAAGATGTGTAGTAGCCTACTTTGGGACTACCAAAGGCTATTCCGTAACTAGGTAGTTATAAAAGTAGTCTTCAGGTTTGCTATGAAACATGTAGTGGGATGTGAATGATCAAGATGAAATTTGCCCCTCCTTTGGAGAGATATCTCTGGGCCCCTCGAGGTAATGGATTATGGAAGTGCATGGCCATGCCGAGTTGATTGAGGAGTCAATCAACAGACAGATAATCCAATACGGTTCGAGTGAATGGTTAAGCTATTGAAGGGATGACACACATCTTGCCTATAGCTTAATTGGTATCGTCAGGCAAAGGGATTTGTGTACACATTATAGGTTCAGAGCCGATATTATATTCTTGTATACTATGGTGTCAATATGTGCTGCTAGGCGCCGCTGTTGACAATCGGCTGAGTTGGACTCGAGCTGACGGTCGGCTGAGTTGGACTCGAACCGACAATCAGCTGAGTTTGACTCGGGCTGAAATCGAGCATAGCTAAACCTACAGGGTCGCACGCTTAAGGGGATAAGAACAGACATTCGAGTTGGACTCGGATACAGCTCGATCGGATAGGGATCCGATCGGATAGAGTCCTATGGGCTTACGAAGTCCCGTCGGCCAACTCTATGAGATTCGGATAGGATCCGATTCAAAATAAGAGTCCCGATGGGCCTCTAGGCCCAACCGGCAACTCTATATAAAGGGGTGAAGGGGTGGAGAGCTGTTGCATACAATTGGAACCGAATCAGTCTGATCACGCGTGTCTTCAGAAGTCGGCGAGATCAATCTCCACGGAAACCCTCCCCACTTCGAGCCAAACCCTAGCCTTGCATCTTGTGCTAGCACACAGGTGTTAGACGTTCTGTTCTCGGACGTGTGGATACCAGTAGAGGCACTGCTACGTTGCGGTGCTATTCGTCAGCTACGAATCAACTGTGGTGGAATCGGCTGCGGTCGGGCACATCGGAGCGAGGCGCGCGAGCGCGGTTGGACGACTCGGTGAATCGACTACTCGGTGAATCGGCTGATTGTAGAATCGGCTGTTCCCAGGAATCGGCTGTCGGCTTGCGGGAATCGGCTGTCATCAGCCAACACTGTTCCGGATCGGATAGCTCCTGATTGGCTAATCCGCTGCACTCTACTCCAATCAGTAATGATCTATCGACCCTTATTTGCAAGTGTTCCTGGTTTGCGCGGTAATTTTTTTTTGTTATTAGCTATCGTAGCTTCCGCGTAACCCTTCATAACCAACAAGAAAAATAAGAAATAGGCTTTAAGCTAGAATTAGATCCTACCGGATCGGCTGAAGACATCAATAAACATATAATTGCTATCCCAAAGCACATTTACACTAAGTGATTAGGATAGATCGTAGTATACCGAGACAGTATAAATCACTTAGGCTAAAGGCACATTAGGATAATAATTATCTGCATTGATAACCTAGCCGATACTGCAGGTCTAATGTGAATCGGCTAGTACTCTGATATATTTTACAGAAAGATATTAATCTAACCTAAATATGCTAAACCTAGATCAATCGGCTATCAGCATAACTTAACAGATTGATACCGGCTTAGGGCATTTAAATAGACTGAGATCTTAATATACAAGGCAGGTTTAATATATCTAATAGGAATTAATACTATAAGATAACTAAAACAGGTAAGGCCGACTGAAACCCCGGCACTGTCTCTAATGATAAACATTAAACCGAACAGATCTTGATAGTTCTAAAAGTGACTTAACAGTTCAGTTAGATGCAACATTAAGTAAAAAAGAAATATTAGATCTGTATAAGTTAATGAGAATCCCTCGAGATGGTGGACACGACATATAATCTGATTTAACCTCTAGATCTAGCTCTATCGGCTGCTGTCTTCAGAGAGAAATCATCTGATAGCGAGATAGATCTAGATATTGCTCTAGATTATATGCCACATATGATAGACTAAGCAGTTTATAATATCGAAACTAGAGTATCATAATGATGGAAGCACTAATCCCGACGATACAAACCACTCATAAAAAGGAATTACCTTGTTTGGAGATCGAAGTTGATGCGGCCCGAGCAAAAGCAAGAAGTTGTCGAAAGAAATAAAATAAAAGAGTGGCGATGCGCCGAAATTGATTTATTATGTGTTGTTGATATATTTACAAATAACCCTCGGGTCTTATTTATACCCAGGCACAACGACATCCGTGTAGGACACGGTTTCTACCTTAGCTACTATTTACAGTATGACAATATCTCGGGACACAGTCCCATGCCGCATTACAAAAGGAATATGTATACAACTTCCTAATTTACAGATACAATTGCCGTTACAAGACCTTATCCATAGATCGCAATATCTTTAACGTACAATTTGGAGACCGAATCCAACACCTTATCTTCATGTCTTCCTTTCGGGACTGGCTCCACTTCTATCTCAACTCGAAATCGGCTATCTGCTATCGTTGTCCAATTCAGACTTAGTCGACGCGCTCCGCAGCCGATTCGGACTCAGCCGACATGACCTCTGTTTCTCCACAGATCGCGCATCTCCTCCGATTCCGCTTCAATCTCTACTTCAAACCCGGGGATTTGGTTACCAAATTTGGTCGTTGACACATGCCCCCCAAGTCTGTGATATGATAGTATCATGGATTTGACGCAATTCAAAATCCTGCGCAACTCTGGGTTGAACTTGTTTCGGCTGTCACGAAAAACTCTTTAAATAATGGCCGCTTCGCGCCGAACTATTCCACGCTATCATTCCTGCATCCTTGAGCCCTAGCCCAAAAAACCTTTCCGCTTCCCTCGGCGATCCCATCGGAACCAAAGCGCGACTCCACCGGTGAACCCCTATGCGGCGGTGATCTTCCCTGGCGATGGCGTCTTCCAGCACCCCTTCCGATGTGGCCTAAACGGAATACCCTGAGGTATGTCTAATCCGCTGTAGCTCCCCTTTTACTGCAATTTGGTTATTTTCCATCTGTAATCTTGTTCTCTTTTATTCTTCACATGTAGCACCTTTCCCATCAAATCGCAATCCCAAATCTTCTTTATCCCGACCAATATCTGTTAGGGCCGATCGACAACCTGGATCCTAGTGAACTCATCAATACCGAAACCAATCGGATCCCCTTTAGGTTTTTCACCCCAAACCTAACATATTGGTCTGCTGCTTTTAAGTCATGGTCCTCAACAGACAAATCATGGCCATCTTGGTACTTAAGGATATCGGATAGGAAACAAGCTCACTGGGACGAACTGGGAATAGTTCAATGCCTAGCCCTAGCCATAGCCGATATGCCTAAGGACGAGCCCCTTTTGTCGGCTGCAAGCTATTTCTGGTCAGACACTTTAAATGCATTCTTGTTTAGACAAAGGGCCGATGACGCCGATGCTCTTGGACGTAGTCATGCTCACAGGACTGGATATTACTTCAGCAGTTGACCCCATCGGCCTCAACATCAAGTGCCAGCACAACTTTAAGAGCAAGAGCATAGGGGGCTGGAGTGGCTTCATAGACATGAATATGAAGGATGGCCCGATCTCTGACAGGGAGCATGCAACCTTCCTCCTCATGTGGTTGGAAAAGTTCGTCTTCTGTGGGTCGAGCTGTGGCCCAACAAGCAACCGGCAACTTGTGGCCGAAGCTTTGGTAGACAAGAAACAAATCCCCTTAGGAAAATATATCCTTGGATATCTTTACCAAATGCTGAGCAGTGCATCGGCTAGACTTGCTTCCAAATCGGCTGTTGATACTGGGGGTCCCTGCTGGCTACTTCCATTATAGCTAAATCTCCTTACTTACAAGGTTGCACAAAGACCAAGCCTCTTTGAAGCCGATTTCCCTCTGGCTGAGCCACAATTTGAAGATGATGAAGAGGTGACAACTCGCCGATGCCTATCATTTGGAGAGGTAGCCTCCTCCTATTCTGGATCCAAGCTTTCGGCTGAGCACTTCAAGAACTGGATCATCAATTTCTACAACGGCTTTCCAGCTGATTCGATTATATGGTTTGCCTATGAGAAATTCGAGAAGTTTGAGCTGCCAGATGACTTTTGGCTAGATGAAATCAATTCTAAGAAATATGAGAACCCGAGGAAAATTTATGTGATGGCCATATCTCCTTGCATCCTTCCAGTCGGCATCCATCAAGGGAGGAATGTCCAGAACTCCTATGAGTTTTACCACCCTATGATCGCTGCCAGACAGCTTGGTATGGGCCAACTACCGATCGACTTATTTTACTCAGACAAAATTCAAGCCAGAGGCAAGATTGAGGGAGCTATCATGATGCATCGGCTGTTGGAGATCCCAGGTCCCCCTCTTGGAAGTATTGGGGATATTGAGTTGGCAATAACAAGGACAACTGCCTTTAGCTGATGGTGGAAGGAATGGAAGTTACACTTGTTTCATCAATCGGCCTCAATGTACTTGACTACCGTTGACCCCGATCTGGTTCCATCGGTAAACATTTTTTCTCTTTAGCTTCTTTGCTCCATCGGCCATCCATTTGCACATCTCATTACTCATGCTTTGTCTTTGCAGACAACCGATTCCTCCCCTCCCCGCGTCAGCAACATAGGGGTTACAGTGCATTATGCTCCCAGGTTGTTGCCAAGCAGTGGCGGACTGGCTCCCTCTACGATCGGCTTCCAAGCACCGAAGGTGTCAACGCTGCTGCACGGCCAGACGCACGAACCACTTCATCGGCAAAAAAGGAGCAAACCATCGGCTGCGGTTGCCGAGAAGAAAAAGGTCGCAAAGAAACAAAAGAAGAACCCACCCGATGACTTGCCTCCCATCGACCCAGACATAGATGCAATCCTCGAGGAAGAAGTTAGGGATGAGGAGATGGACCAAGCCGTCGATGCTGCCGCAGCCGAAACGAGCTCCTTAGATAAATATGCTCTGACCCCGTCGGCTGAACAAGCTGTTGAAAAGACTCCGAGCCCTCCAAAGTGCGCTCCTCGTTTCCAACCGATAAACACTTCTTATTACTTGATTTCATCAAATTTTCCGTGTTTATGCCTTATCAGGCTTTTTGTGTTTGTAGACGAAGAAATTGGCTGCAGAAAAGAAAACGGCTCCTCCTCCCTCGGTAAGTCCTACCGTCCTTAACCTTTTAAAACATCCGATTTCTGACTTTGTGCTTTTCAGCCTCTTCGCGCCCCATCACCTGCCCCCCATGTATCGAGGGAGCATACGCCATCGGCTGCAGGTGGTGGTGATGCTGAAGACGAGGCCACCTCGATCCCGGTCATCCGAGTAAGTTTGCTCAGCTTTGTAAATCGGCCTATTGATCTTTTATCAATCTTCTAACTACTCCCTGACTTGCAGACTGTAGCCGATCTTCTGCCTTTCGACCTTTCAGAGTTCATGGACCCCGATGAGGATGCCGGCAAGGCCATGGTGCTGTCGGATGAGGACCTAAGGGCTACACTGTCGAACATAGCCACGCGGCTAGAGTGATCACTCGACTTCTTGGTCACCAACTGCGGTTCCATTTGAAGTCAGTTTGAAGACATCCAAGATCAGCTGTCAGATCAGCTGGCCGATGTCATCGCACCAGCCATCTTCATGGAGGTGCATCGACACAAGTTTGAACGAGCCAAGCAAAGAATAGCCGATCACCGAGAGAACCAAGCGCTGGAGGCCAGTATCAAAGCCAGCCAATAAGAAATCACCGCTGAGAAGGCTAAATTTGACGCCCTAAAGACTAAGCCGATTGCTAAACTGGATCGGCTTCACAAGCGTCGGGAAGAATTGGCGGCTGAACTTGCCAGGCTTGACGCCGGCATAACCTCAGAAGAACAACGTGTAGCCGGCCTTCCCAAGGAGATTGAAGATCAGAAGGAGAAGATCAAGGCCGCAGTGTCACATCTATCCGATCTGGCCAAGGCGGTGAAGCCGATCCCGGGGAGCGACGCAGCCGACGCGAAGGCGATTGACGACATAGATCAAATCTGCCGCAAGGCCATATCGGCCATAACTGCCTTCCTGTCTCTCTAAGCCGATTGTAACTTTTGACTTCGCGACTTTTGTACATTGAGCTTATCATGACTCTTTTGTAATCAGCTTGCTTGTGTGCCATGCATCAACCTCATCCGCGTGTTGCCGACTCGTCTGTCTGTCTATTATGCCTTGAATGCTTCAAAAATTTTCAAAAACCCACAAATTTTGCAAAGTCTCTTGTGTCTGATTTCTGAAAGTGTATTGTATGTGCCCCCCTAATTTTGTCGATGATGTCTTCGGCATTGATAAAATTAGTAATTCAAACAAACCAACACCTGTCGGCTAGATTGAGCCGATTTGGGAAAAGCAAGGGAAAAAACTTAGGGTAAAATGTCCTAAAGGCTATACGTGTATCTGCACAACACATCGGCTAATATGTGTCAGCAACCTTAGCCGATTCAAGAGTTGATCCAAACGCTGGGATAATATTTTTTCAGATATTTGCCATTTAGGGCCCGTCCAAACACTTCTTCGTCCAAACCTTCTAGCTTATAGGCCCCCTTGGAGACGCATTTGTGGATCTTGAAAGGCCCTTCCCAATTAGGTGACCACTTGCCGAATTTGTTATCCCTTGATCCAATCGGCAATATTAATTTCCAAATGAGCTCGCCCTCTTCAAAAGACTTAGACACAACTTTCTTGTTATAATGATGGGCTACTCGCTCCTTGTCTCTGGTCACTTTTTCCAAAGCGCGCATCCTTGATAGGACTAGGTCTTCTGACTCATCTACCATCAGATTATAATAATCATCGGCTGTTAGCTGGTCTTGTAGTTGAATTCGTCTTGAGCCAATGATATTTTCCCATGGCAGGACTGCTTCATGTCCGTAGATTAATTTATATGGAGGCACCTCGATTGATCCATGGCAAGCCATCCGATAAGCCCAAAGTGATTCAGCTAATCGGCTGTGCCATTGCTTCGGGTACTCAGCGATCTTTCTCTTTATCAGCTTGATCAAGCTTTTATTAGAAGCTTCAGCTTGCCTGTTGGCCTGAGCATAATATGGCGAAGAATTTAACAACTTGATCCCCATGCCGTTGGCAAACTGAACAAACTTGTCGGAGACAAAGATAGATCCCTGATCCATAGTTATTGTTTGAGGGACGCCGAACTTGTATATGATGTGTTCTTTAACAAACTCAATTGCATCCCCAGAGTCAACCTTTTTTAAGGGAATTGCTTCCACCCACTTGGTAAAATAATCGGTTGCCACCAATATAAACTTATGTCCTTTGCTTGAGGGTGGATTGATCTGGCCGATCATGTCGATTCCCCAACCCCTGAACGACCAAGGCTTGATAATTGGGTTCATAGCTGATGCTGGCGTCCTTTGGATAACTTCAAACTTTTGATAGTCTTGGCATCCCTTGTAATACTTGAAACAATCTTCCAGCATAGTCGGCCAAAAGTACCCTGCTATCCGAAGTAGCCACTTCATTTTGTGTGCCACAAATCCCTTCATGCACTTCTCTGATAGAAACCTTGGCTTGATCGACACTGAGACATTTGAGAAGCACACCATCGATCGTCTGATAGTAGATTTCTTTGTCAAGCAAAACATATCTCAAAGCTTTGTAGCGCAATTTCCTTGAAGCTGACTGGGAGGGATTTTGTAGGTAGTTGTAGACGTCAAATCTCCAGTCGTCGGCTGGCATCGTGGCGATTTCCACTTCAATATCCTTTGTCATCGGCCTGTAGCCTGAAGCCCCCTGAGCTAGATCATTGGCTTCTACGTTTTGTTCCGTGGGGATATGTTTCAATGTTACTAGCCAAAAGTTGTCCATCAGTTCTCGGCACTTTTGATAATAGACCATCAACGTGTCGTTCTTGCATTCATATTCTCCTGATAACTGGCTGATGACTAATAGTGAGTCTCCCATTATTTCGATGGCGTCGACTTCGACTTCCTTGAGCAATTGTAGTCCCTTCAGCACAACCTCGTATTCGGCTTGATTGTTTGTTGCATGGGGTGTGATTGAAAAAGCGAACTCAAAGCTTGCCCCCTTGGGGAAATTATTACTAAGCCGATGCCACACCCATTTGTACAAACCGAGCCATCAAAAGTTAGAATCCAAGGCATGATGTCTACTGAGCCGATTGAATCATCTCTGTGTTCCACTATGAAATCGGCTATAGCCTGTCCTTTTACTGCCTTGGGTGCCTGATATCTCAGATCAAACTCCGCTAGGGAAAAAATCCACTTCCCAACTCGTCCTTTTAGAACTGCCGATAGCATGTATTTGACTACGTCGGCTTTGTATACCATAGCACACTCATTGGATAATAAATAATGTCTCAACTTTGTACATGAAAAATACAGGCAAAAATATAATTTCTCCACTGGTGAATACCTTGTTTCAGCGTCCAGAAGCCGTCGGCTGATATAAAAGATAGCCTTTTCCTTCCCTTCGACTTCCTGAATTAATACTGAACTGATTGACTTCTCGTCGGCTGACAGATATAACTTGAATGACACCCCTTTATGTGGAGAAATAAGGACTAGAGGGGAACTTAGATAACTCTTGATGTTGTCCAAAGCTTTCTGTTGCTCTGCCACCCAAGTGAATGCTTGATCGGCCTTAAGCTAAAGCAACGGTGTGAACGGCTTCATCTTTTGTGATAGGTTTGCAATGAATCGCCTGATGAAGTTGATTTTGCCAATCAACGATTGCAATTCTTTCTTATCCTTTGGAGGCTGAATCATCTTGATTGCGTTAACGCTCCTCTGCGTGACTTCGATTCCCCTTTTGTGAACAAGAAAACCCAAAAATTGTCCAGCTGATACGCCAAACGCACATTTTGTAGGGTACATCTTCAAGCCATATTTCGTTGTTCGCTCCAAAACCTTTCTTAGATTGGCTATGTGGTCTTCTACCTCCTTAGATTTGACAACAACATCGTCTATGTAGATCTCCACTAAAAAGCCGATCAAATCATGAAAAATGTAATTCATGGCCCTCTGATACGTAGCCCCAGCGTTCTTCTGGCCGAACGTCATGACAACCCATTCATATAGGCCGATTGCTCCCGGGCACCTAAAAGCTGTCTTGTGGATGTCTTCCTCGGCCATGAAGATCTGGTTGTAACCTGCGTTGCTGTCCATGAAGCTTATAATTTTGTGGCCCGAGGCGGCATCTACCAGCAAATCGGCTATGGGCATTGGGTATTCGTCCTTAGGGGTAGCCTTGTTCAAATCTCTGAAGTCGATACACACCCTAAGTTTGTCGTTCTTTTTCATCACCGGAACTATGTTTGTAACCCATTCTGCATATCGGCAGTGTCGAATAAATCCAACATCATATAGCCGAGTGATTTCGGCTTTAATTGCTTCATACATATCGGCTCTAAACCTCCTGGAAGGTTGTTTGTATTGCCGATATCCGGGCTTGATAGGGAGCCGATGTTCGATAATGGATCAGCTAAGACCAGGCATCTCAAAGTATTCCCAAGCAAAGCAGTCTTTATATTCCTTTAACAAATCAATAAGCTTGGTTCTAAAATAAGAAGACAAGTTTTTACTAATATATATCGGCCTAGGCTTATCTCCTGGACCTATATCAACCTCTTCTAACTCGTCGTCTGACATAAAACCTTGCCCGAGTTTTTCGTCGTTGTCGTCCATGGTGTCCTTGTTGTAGACACTCGAGCCCTCCATGACGCCTTCAAAGTAATAATTGAGGCTCGTCGTCTCAAGTGGGATGTATATCAGAATCGGACACCTTTAAGAAATCGGCTTGCCAAACTTTGCCGGACAGACAATCAACACCGTCGATTTCCCACAAAGGCAAATCGGCGTTAGTGACGTTGACTGACCTGTCAGCTGGCACGATTTCTATCTTGTCGCCTTGCCACTGGACTAAGCTTTGGTGCATTGTGGAAGGGATGCAACAATTGGCATGGATCCAGTCCCTTCCAAGCAGCAGGCTATACGACCCCTTCCCGTCGATGACGAAAAACGTAGTGGGCATGGTTTTGCTGCCGATGGTTAGCTCGACATTTAAAACTCCCTTGGCTTCTGAAGGGTTGCCACCGAAGTCCTTGAGCACCATGTTCGTTTTGATCAGATCTTCGGCTCCTTTTCGCAGCTTCCTAAAAGTCGCGTAGGGCATTAGGTTGACAGCAACCCCTCATCGACTAGCATTTTGGACATCGGCTTGCCGTTGGCGAATCCTTTGACGTAAAGTGGCTTCAAGTGTCAATTTTAGATCCCCTCAGGTTTTTCAAAAATAGCTTGTTCTGGGGACAGAACCAGTCTAGCCATGGTCTCCTCCACTGTGTCTGCATCGGCCTCGGCAGCCTCAAATTCGGCTGGTAGAATGAAAACCATGTTGACCGATGCCGAGACCACTCCTTTTCCTTTTGCCGCCCTTTTGGCTTTGTCGGCTGGGCTTTCGTCGGCTGGGGCTGCTTGTATCTTAGCGCGCCATCGTTTTGCGCCCGCCGACGTTGTTGCTTTTGGATCATCCGTCTAACTTCCTCTTCCTACCCCTCGCTCCGAAGCCTCGAATTTTTCTTTTTCGTGTATTAGTAAAGATGTCCGAAGGGCACCATTGGGGGTTGGCCGATTGCTCTTCATCAGCCTCTTCTTCATCCTCTTCTTGGAAGAAATCCTGGTGGATTGGGCCGAGCCGATCATGAACGGAAGGTTTTCGTTGGTTAAGTTGAGCGGCTCGGGGGACGAATCGGCTAGAACTTTCCAGTGGTGGTCCCCTGTGTTCGTCCTCCCTGTAGTCACTGCTTGCTGGGCAATTTTCAAGGGTTGGTAACCTCATTCCTTGCTCCCAGCAGAACCTGAAAAACTCGCTGTGCCAATGCGGGTCACAGCCGTGGTGGCGGCGGTAATATGCCACGCCCAGTCGATCAGGTGCCCTCTGGTATTGCTTGCTGCGCCGGCTTTCTTCTTCCTCCTGCATCCTGCGTTGGAATCGCAGCCAGCTGTCCTACCTGGGTCGACGATCGACCGATCGTCCGTTGGTATGAACCATGTTGATTGGTGCAGCTACATCTCCAGTCGGCTCTTTGTGGGGCCATCCCGAGTCGGAACTAACTGATTTTAGTGTTTCGGCTAAGCTATATGTCATTCGGTGCTGCCGATTAGCTCGCCTGTGGCCGGCTTGTACCATGTTGACTCGGAAGGGGTTGCCATCAACCTTCATCGACTTAGCCGATTCTTCGAACCTTATCTTCCCAGCTTCGATGGCCGCCTGGATTTGCTGCCTAAATACCTTGCAATCGTTTGTGCTGTGAAAGGTGGTGTTATGCCACTTGCAATACCTTTTCTTTTTGAGTTCATCGGCTGATGGGATAACGTGGTTGTCCGGCAGCCAAATTTGCTTCTCCTTCAGCAGCAGATCGAAAATCCTGTCGGTCTTAGTGATATCAAAATCATATTTCTCCTTCTTAGCTGACGTTTCAGCCATTGGCAGGTTATGGTCTTCTTGTTTCTGGTCCACTCGGCTGCTGCCACCTCTGGGTCACTGTGACTCAAATCTGTGTCTGTCGCGTAGGCGACGTGGGCGACTTTCTTGAAGGACTTCTTGGATTCTTGAAATCTTTGCTCGTGGGTCGTCACCTTCTGGGACAAGTGGGCCAAGCTCTCAAAGCCTTGAGCCGAAAACCTTTCACGGATCGATCGCAAGTGGTCGTGAAAAGCAAAATCCGCTAGCTATGAATCCGATAACACCAAGCTGTAGCATCAGTTCCTCATATCCCTGAAGCGTTGGATGTAATTTTGGACCGATTCTTCATGCTTTTGCCTGATGTCGGTGAGGTCCGACAACTTCATCTCGTGGGTGCCGGAATAGAAGTAGCTGTGGAATTGTTTCTCAAGATCGGCCCAGCTTTGAACTGAGTTGTATGACAATGATGAGAACCAGGTGAAAGCTGATCCTGAGAGAGAGAGAGAGAGCGGGAATAGGCGAACCCTGAGCGCGTCTGTAGCCGATGCCTCTCCCCATTGAGCCAAGAATAGGTTGACGTGCTCGTAAGTGGACACGTTGTCCTGCCCGGAGAATTTTGAGAAATCCAGCACTTTGTACCGGTTTGGCAGTGGCACCCTTTCAAAGTATTCTGAATATGAGTACCAGTACATGTCGCCGAAGTCCTTGGGTTTGAGGCCGAACTGATCTCGAATGACGTCGACAATAATATCGGCCCAAGGCCAGTTGTCCTAAGGTTGAACTTGAGGTATCGGCTCGTAATGCTCGTAGTGAACGGGTGTTGCCGATACTGGAGTGGTGGTGTCTGCGACCGATGCTGTTGCTCAAGGTTGCCTCTCGGATATTAGAACTGGAACTGATTTGCAGCGGGAGGTGGCCGAGACACGATCGGCGGTGATTGCTCAGGAAGTAGCCGATTGCCGACGGGACTATGATGTGGCGCCGAGGCGATGTTGCCAATCGGCTCATTGGACATTTTTGGCCGCCGATTGGTGTTGAATATGTTCTCCACCTGTTCCTGCGTCACTGTCGGGGCACCACGGCCCTGATGTTGAGGCTGCTATCAGACCAGGATCCTGGGATGTGGCTCTGAAGTCGATGCCTGTGCGTTTGGTTAGATCGGAGCCCCTCCTTGAGGATTCGGTGTCCTAGTGGCGGGATTGGCGGACCACAGGTTGACGGCTCGTAGCACAGGAGCTGGACATCGGCGAAGTACGTCGGCTCTCTCGGCAGCTGCTCGACTATCTTCGAGTCAACCACAGTGCTTATCATGTTGTTAAGGGTGTTAAACAATATTCCACTTTGGTTGACGAGCGCATGATGGACAACCGAGTCGATTCGGTCTTGCAAAGTGTAAGGGCCCAAATCGTCTTGTTCCTCTTTGACGTCCTCCATCTTCTTTTTTCCTTTCTTATCTTCATTGGACATATCGACATCTTCAATGGAGAATTTGAACTTCTGGAGAACTGCTCCAGATCTGGTCTGGGTGAAGGATTGCAGGTAATGCGCATGCAGTCGTTCAACCATCTGCTTGTAGTCGGCTAATTGTTCAGCTGACAATTGCTCCATCGTCACTGGGATGACGTTTTCCTGGTCGATTTCTGGAGTCTTGGTGTCAGACATGGCGTCAAACTTGGAAGTCTTTATTGGTCCCACCGGGCGTGCCAAAAGCGTGTTCATGAGAAATTTGATTCCCACGCACTGGCCTGAGAGGTTTGCTTTACTCTAGTGCAGGTCCAAATTGGTCGCCTCTGGTATCGTCAAGGGCGTGCCAGTTGGTTTGATCCTGTAACCAACAAGAAAACAAGAAATAGGCATTAAGTTAGAATTAGATCCTATCGGATCGGCTGAAGACATCAATAAACATATAATTGCTATCCCAAAGCACATTTATACTAAGTGATTGGGATAGATCGGTAGTATACCGAGACAGTATAAATCACTTAGGCTAAAGGCACATTAGGATAATAATTATCTGCATTGATAACCTAGCCGATAGTGAAGGTCTAATGTGAATCGGCTAGTACTCCAATACATTTTATAGAAAGATATTAATCTAATCTAAATACGCTAAACCTAGATCAATCGGCTATCAGCATAACTTAACAGATTGATACCGACTTAGAGCATTTAAATAGATTGAGATCTTAATATAAAAGGCAGCATTAATATATCTAATAGCAATTAATACTATAAGATAACTAAAACAGGTAAGGCCGGCTAAAACCCCGGCACTGTCTCTAATAATAAACATTAAACCAAACAGATCTTGACAGTTCTAAAAGTGACTTAACAGTTCAGTTAGATGCAACATTAAGTAAAAAAGAAATATTAGATCTATATAAGTTAATGAGAATCCCTCGAGACGGTGGACACGACATATAATCTGATTCAACCTCTAGATCTAGCTCTATCGGCTGCTGTCTTCAGAGATAAATCATCCGATAGCGAGATGGATCTAGATTATATGCCGCATATGATAGACTAAGCAGTTTATAATATCGAAACTAGAGTATCATAATGATGAAAGCACTAATCCCAACGATACAAACCACTTGTAACAAGCAATTACCTTGTTCGGAGATTGAAGTCGATGCAGCCCGAGCGAAAGCAAGAACTTGTCGAAAGAAATAAAATAAAAGAGTGGCGATGCGCCGAAATTGATTGATTGTGTGTTGTTGATATATTTACAAAGAACCCTTGGGTCTTATTTATACCAGGCACAACGACATCCGTGTAGAACACGGTTTCTACCTTATCTACTATTTACAGTACGACAATATCTCAGGACGCAGTCCAATGCCGCATTACAAAAGGAATATCTATATAACTTCCTAATTTAAAGATACAATTGCTGTTACAGGACCTTATCCATAGATGGCAATATCTTTAACGTACAATTTGGAGACCGAATCCAACACCTTATCTTCATGTTTTCCTTTCGGGACTGGCTCCACTTCTATCTCAACTCAGAATCGGCTATCAGCTATCCTTGTCCGATTCAGACTTAGCCGACGGGCTCTGCAGCCGATTCAGACTCAGCCGACACGGCCTCTGTTTCTCCGTAGATCGCGCATCTCCTCCGATTCCGCTTCAATCTCTACTTCAAACCCGGGGATTTGGTTATCAAATTTGGTCGTTAACAGCTAGCCCTGACATCATTATCACCGATTGGTTCCTTCACCTTCATGGGTGGCCTACCCTGCCACTGCTGATGAGCATCATCGTCTTTGCTACTAGCTTGCCTCTATCGTCGTCGACTGGTGTCTTTGCCTTCATGGTTGGTCTACGTCGCCATCGCTTTTTGAGTGTCTTCGTCTTCACCACCAGCTCGCCTCATCTACCACCGACTGGTGTCTTTACGGTTGAGCGATCCCGTTGACTGAAACCATCGTCTTCATGCCCGTTACATCAGTTGCTACCAACGGACAACCTCAACTGCAACAAATGGACAAGCGACATGCTTAGGGGCTCGTCAACTCAAGCCCAAGGATCATACCTTTGTTCCTACATCATTCCAAATATGCATAACATGAATTCATGACCATGAGTTTCTCTTCTACGCTCAAGGTCTGGATCAATAATTATTTCCCATGAGTACCATCAGTTGAGTACTTGCACCACTCGGGATTCAATTATCATATTTACTTCGGTTCACACCATGAGGGATAACCATTCGGATCAGAAGCCGTTCAGATGAGAACTCCAGTATCAATAAAATCCTCTGTTTCGCAGTTTTATGATCTTTTATTAAAGATGACTAATGCAATGTAATTTAATAGTAGGTGACAAACAGTGTGCTTTTATTGCTTGTAACCTAGCTTTTATTTAAATGTGGGCCATTGTTTGGATTATTATAATGCAGTCGGCCTAGTGCTATAATATTGCATTTATACGGTTCTGTATTTATTTTTAGACCTACATCATTGGCTTATACATATATATATAAATATAATATTTTGGTCATTTAATTTACAGTTGATAAATTCATTTTGAGTGGTATTAACTTGTATTTGATACCATATATGTCGTAATTTTTTATAAAATCACTCGACTAGTTAAATTCACACCGCATATGCTGCAAATTATTATTAACTCACTTGGCTAAAATTATAGTTCCTAACTATATGTTTAGTTGTTTTTTTCACTAAGCCTATAGTTGAGGGCTACACCTATTAGGTGCATTTATTCGATGCACGTTCGATACACCTATCTATTTAATCTATTTGATGAGCCCTTCACATCTTCTTGGCAAGATATCAAAATATGAGGACTGAAGAAGTAAACACTCGAGAAGCCTTCGTAGGAAAGATTGAAGCACTCAGTATTGGTTGTGAACCATGGAGAAGACCTCAACTTGACTGTGAAGGTCTCATTGGCTACTATGGAGAATATAGGTACCGGGTACGTACACGGCCAGTATATCCAACTAGAGATAGAATGTTGGTCGGATCATGTATTATGTAATAGAGTATGACTCGGTCGTAGTGTTGCCTTGTGTTCTATGACGAGTCCCGATTGAGTATTACCATGCAATAGATTAAAAAAATGATATCATGTCTGGCTAGGTGGTCAGGGAACCATCCAAGGACATAAAATTAGATATAACGACATAACACACAATCAGATCATCAGATCAATATATATCTGGCGAATACAATCCGTAAACCTTTAGACAAAAGTAGTGTATTACCTTTCATCGAGAGAGTTTGAACCTGTCTAAACCTTTGTCATCCGTATTTATTCATTTTATGTCTCTTGCGTTATCCTTTTTATCATAGTCGATTTAAGAATCGACAGCTTGATTTCGTTTGGTCGTGTTTCTCAAATTTTGGTTTGATTTTGTTTGGTCGTGTTCCTCAAATTTGGAAGGTTTTGGCCGTGTGAACTCGCTTACTTTCTGCAAACTTGAAGGTGTTTTGGATTGGCCACGACCGGATCAGAAGCAGCATGGGACATTTTTCTTTTTCTGCCACAACCTTGCGGACTCTCCGTGTTCTGGACGTGGGCCTGAACGTGTGTGATGAATAAGGGCTTAGAACAAAAATAAGCGCGTGGGGAACAGCGACGACGGATGAAGATTATCTTGGAAGCTTTACTTATTTTTTAATTAGATATAAATATAGATATAGATATAAAGAGTATATCAATGAAAATTATTAAACAAGTGAAAACCCATAAAACTCGAACCTAAAAGTTTTTTAAATTTATAAAAAATTAGCATAAAATACATTAGTCCAAACTTACCTTTATTTGAGAAAAAAATAAATCTAGAATGAATAGTAACAGGACACTATTTATTTAAAATTTATTTTTCTCTCGAATAAAGTTTGACTTTAAGATTTGATATTTATTATTTTTTTTATGAATTTATAAAACTTTGATATAGTTTTTAAGTTTTTATTTATTTGATGGGTTTCCCTAATATTGTTTTATATATAGACAAAAATATTAATTATACATTTTCTACGAGTTCTAGTATTAATAAAAACATCCTATCATTGATTGGGTGGATCGTGTTATCATAACCATATATTGTATCAAGAATCCATATTAAATAAAACTTGCCAAGGCTCAAAGTTAATCACCCGAAACAACTAGAGTTAGTATGACACGTTTAACACCCATCAATTAAAGTTATCTCTATCCGAGTTTGCTACACATAAGTTTGACATCCTAAATTTTCTCAGTTGACGCTATTGGCGAGGAGCCGTGCCGGCTGAGGCGTGTGACGGCGGCGTGGCCTGTCACTGCATAATCCCCCACTACCATATACGGTGCTGCAACCAGCAATCAAGCGACCGCATCTGCATCATGGTTCACTATTGATATTGGCAATTCGATTGGCAACTGCAAATTCAGCGACAGCATGCAAAGGTTTTTTCAATTTCTTTAAGATATTGGAGGAATGGAAGCCATCGTTTATCCCTCGCATCTCATCCAAAGAGCAATTCTGATGCATACACAACAGGTACTCATCTGTAGCTAAACATGATTTTTTATGCATCCATCTTAAGATTTGCATCACCTTATCTGCTTTTATACTCTGTTATGCCTCTTTGCATGGTTATAATTGACGCGTGACTCTTCTTTTGATACAAACTGCTATAATTAAAAAAATAACTAATTATATAACCAATATGTTTTATCGATTACTATAACATCTAACTATCTTCTATTATATAATAAACGTATATAAACGATAAATTCCTAAAAACGCTCCTTAGCCACACCATATCACTATATGACATCTTACAATCACTCTTAAACTACCATTTAGCACTCTAATAAATTAAAAGAAATTCTTAAAAATTCTGAAAAAAAACATCGCACCGATGTTTTCTATTATATTTGGTGGACCTATTATTTATAACCATTTGATTTATCTTAAAGAAAAAATCATCTCTCAAACCTGAGCGTAGCCACGTACGCACGTTATTTTGTTTAAGAAAATGTACGCACATGAAACATCCGCCCCCCTCTCCTCCCTCAACCCCTTTCTCCTCTTTTCCATCTATTTTTAAGTTTTATTAGTTAAAAAACAAAAATTTGTATTAAACAATTAAGCAACTATAACGTTTAAATAATACAACTATTTTTTATCTACTTATATATGTTATATATGATGAAGACCACAATTTACTATAATTTAACCTCGAAAAGAAATGCCATTATTTGGGTTATATTCTCTTGACTTTTGCTTGCAATTCAAGCACTGATAAAAAATATGAAATAATAAAAATAATAATGTAGATTTTATCATCGTACATAACTTTAGAATAATTAAACTAGATCTACAGTCATAAAATAAAACAAACATAACTATGAGTATAGTTCCAAAAATATATTTGTTAGAAATCAAAAGTTATGTAAAAAACAAGTAGTTATAACATCTAAATCATACAACTAATATTTGATCCGTTTATATCTGTAGAAAGAAATATGCTATTTTTGGGGTTATATTTTCTGAGATTGTCATTCAAACATTTATAAAATTATTAAAAATAATGATATAGACTTTATCGTCGTATATAACTTCACATAATCATAAAAAGTAAAAAGAACCGTAATGTTCAAAAAATTACTCCCCCATTCTAACATTATAATAAGTAAAAATAACATTATTAGATTTATAGTGTTCATATTTTTAATAATTAGTGTGAATATAAAGACGAGTAAAAAAGATAGATTAATCAATCAATAAAGCTTTTATTTTTTTAGTTAATAAAATAATAGCAACTAAAACACTATAACCTATAAAAAGTTATTATAATAATATGCATGCGTACTCTCTCCCCTTTCTTTCCCCTTTCCCCTTTGACTCTCTCGTCCTATCCTCTCTCATTCAATTCCTTCGTTTGCTAATTTGTAACTAATTAATAAAAACAATCAATATACAAACAGTGGAACCATTTGTAACTAATATAATTCTTAAGATTATAATTCCTCCACAGTATTACGAGTTTCTCAATATATTTTTGCGCATATAAGCCACACTAAGGTAGTAATATATAGCTGGTTTAAAAATTATATTTATTACTATTACATTTAATTTTTTGGATTCATGTTAACTATGTATTTTCTTTTAAAAGTTAAAAAGGATATTATAGATCATGCATATCAAAAGAAGCGAGGTCTATGATATGTCTTCGTTAATTTATATGTAAGTATGTAAAAATATGCATCAATCTGAAACAACTAGAAGGAAGACTAACTTGATGGTACAAATAAAACATATTGATACATATTAATTATCAATAGTAGTTCTTTAGGATTTGTTAAAAAAACACTCAACATTCAATTAAACAAGATAAAACGCCTTACTTTCAAATTTACACTTAATTTGTTAGACATGTTTTACTACCTCCACAAGGAAGTGATCACAATAATTATTTATAAGGATGTATTAAATATTATATATTTTAAAAGCTAACAAATAGTATGGAAAAAATATCTAAACAATGATGACGAAGAAAATTTATGCAGAAATAGTACTTTGGAAACGTGGCAGATGTCATTCCGTTGATATTTCGCCTATATAAGTTTTTAACCCGCAATCTATAATACAGGACCGCGCGAATGCATGGGCTACCTTACTAGTTATATACTAAAAGTCTATGAAATCTCAAATCTCCTATAAATGTTCTCAGGCCACCATCTGGCCTTCTACAAACGCTCTTAAGCTGTCACCGTGGCACTCTAATAAATTAGAAAAAATCCTATAAATTCCAAGAAAAAGGCAAAATATCCATCCATTGATTTTCACTTAAATCAGTGATCCAATATTATGAACTGTTAGATTGTATTGATTTGCAACAAACTGATACTATGGTCCCGCCGCTCCACCTTTCCTATGGTCCCACCTCTGCTTCGGCGGCATAAGTATGCACATGCACATAGGTGCATGTCCACATACTATATCTATTTATGGTATTTGTAGAGTATAGGGAATGACGAAACCAAGGTGTATGCTAGATCATATTTAGGAGACAAGGGACAATGATTTATACTGGTTCGGGCTCTTAAGATGAGTAATTGCCATACTCTAGTTTATATGTATATCTTGGGAAAAAGTATCACACATATTACCATGAGGGAGCAGACCAACTAATCTGATCCATCTACTAGAATCCGCAGAGTATGGCTTGCAACCATGAGAACAAACATTCTTACCACATGAAAAAACAATATTTTTGGTATTTTTATCTTTTGCAAATTTTTATAGATTTTATTTTTAGATGCAATGCAATAAAATAAAGATACAAGTTAGCTTAGTGGGGGCCCTCCCCCAATCTAGCTTCTTACTCATGGTCCACGATAGGGATCAAACCCTTGTGAACGAAAGTAGGCCAACATGTCAACCTGACTTTGCTGCGTGACAACATTGATGTTCGCCAATTGGCCATCCATATGCTGCTGTCATGTGTGGGTCTCCTGAACATGCTGATTTAGCGTGTTTTGCATCTCATTGGTCCGGAGATCAAGCTCTCCAATTTGTTGGCTGATGTCCGCAAATCTTCGGCTGAATTCATGATAACCTCTAGTCAAGAACGAGCCATGTGCACTGAATGGAGAGGGCATCCCACTGGAGCCGAAGGAGTGGTCCACACTGGGGATGTTGTCCCAGCGTTTGCTGGTGGGCTGCTCCTAGTGGCCACTAGTCGCGCTTTACCAAGCCGAGCCTCCTGCTTCACATGTCGTCGGTGGTTGGTCCCAATCAGGTATATACCAAGGGCGGCTCCAATCCACCTGGTGTGAAAAGGGGTATTGCAGCGGATGTTGCGGCTACTTCATGGCTGCGTTCCTTGACATGCTCCGAGTCCTCCTGTCAGAAACGTACTCCTGTGAGCTACCTCTCATGGTACAAGAGGAATGGTTAGCACCCACATAATCACCATACTACTAAATTGTTGATTTCTAATGCAATACTACATATGTCCTAACAATTAAATCAATAGTTCAATATATCCACCTCATTTAATAAGACGATGTAGTCGTATTAGCCATATGTTTAATAGAAAATATCTTCAATTAATGTATAGTATACAAGAAAGGATGTTACTTAGAGTCTAGAAACTCAAAAAATAAGACATGCTCAATGTTAAAAACAGGAACAGATTGTGCACAAATGATATATAGTTTCATAGGTAGCAACTCTATTAGGAAAAAATATTACTAGCATTCAAAGAAATCACAAACAAATTATTGGAAAAACATGCATACAATAGAGTAATCATAAACATTGGTAATAAAATTCCAAACACATTAACTAAAATGCCGACACATGTCCAGGAGACCCACACGTGGTAGCAACATACCGATGGCCAGTTGACGAATATTAACGCAGCCATGCAACAAAGTCAGGCCGACATGTTGGCCTACCTCCGTTTTCAAGGGTTCGATCCCTATCGCAGACCATGAGCAGGAAGCTAGCTTGGGGGAGGGCATCCACATAAGGTAACTTGTATTTTTATTTTATAGCATTGCATCTAAACAAAAAATCTACAAAAAACTATAAAAGATAAAATACCAAAAATATTTGCTTTCCATGCATAGTAAGAATGTTTTAGTTCTCATGGTTGAAATGATGAAGAGTTGCTCTGTTTTATTTCCCTCTAATGCCTAGTTTATAATTTAGTCTTCACCTTAGTTTTGAGTTTGTTGGTGAAAAATCTTTGCCTTTAGCTTGAAACTTGTGAGATATGAGATTGTGAAATAGAGTTGCTATGATCTTTCTCCAAGTGATACTTGACATCTGTAGTATTTATTTTCAATAAGAATAAAAATTTATAAATTCCTCAATGATAATAAATTTCTACCAATGGCATATGATGATTATATTGCAAAAGCCTATACACATATGCTACTTGTTATTACATTGAGCCTTTTCAAATTGGTGTCACCCTGGTGAGAATCTTTTCATGCTTTCTTAAACAAGATCAAACACGCACAGCCACCATATATGCTTGGCCTTTACACTGTAGGTTAGCAAGAATATGCCATACACCCATCATATTTGCTTTACCTGTACACTAGGGGTTACCGAAAGCCTATCACCAAATAAATACTTCATCTTGTCGATCAAAATGTCTCTTCTATTAGTTGCAATAAGAGATGGTTGTGATAAAGAAAAGGAGATAAGAAGGTAGAAAATATTCTCAAGCATTATGAGAAAAAAGTGAAAAATGAGAAAAGGAGTGTATGCTCACAAGTATTCTTGAGCATCATGAGAAAAACAATAGTTAGAGGAATAATAGTCATTTCTTCAATTAGGAATAAAAGAAAGCCTATGACAAGGAGAATCACCAAACATCTACCAACATATAGCCACACAATTGCACATCTTGATAAGATTGTATGATTTGTTTTCGCCTTGGATTCTCTTTTTGATTTTGCAATATATGCGATGCAAGTAATGCCACATCTATATTTCCCACCTTGAACGTCACATTGTTAACGCCAGAATTTGGTAAGCCTCGGAATCCCCATCGGCTCAGTGTTCATATCGGCTCAAGGCTAGAATCGGCTAATAGTTCTGCGTTAGCCGATGGGGGTTTTTCTATTGTCAATATTTCCAGCATTCGGATTCTTGTTAAATTCATTTTGGGAAGATCTTATCCAGAAGAGACCGAGTTTAGGAAGGATACAACTTGTATCTATTAATTATGAAGAGCTTGTTAATTTTCTATTTTGTGTTTAGAAAAGTGTGTTAGTGTCCAATAAGGACTCGGTTTGTTTCCTTTTATCTTTAGGAAAGTTTGAATTGTAATCTGTTAGGATCTTTGTCAGCCCATGGGTATAAATATGTAAGCCTGACGTTCATGTAAATAATCTCTCGATCAATACAACTCGGTGCATCATCACCTTTTTTATCTGTTCTACTTTATCATCTGGCGGAACTTGGCACCTGATGCGGGGCTGCATCGGTTTTGATCTCCGACGAAGGGGTAAGTCCAAGGTCCCGCCGGCTCAGGAAATCGTATTGGCTACATCGGCGTCGTTCAAGGCTGCATCAGTACATTCAACCTCTTGGATCGCTTCGATTCGGTTAACATCTTTGCCTGATTATTTATCATATGTCTATGTTGAATCTAGTCCTAGTATCTCTATTTGGCCCTATCGGCTGTCTCTCGATTTAGGGTTTCTACCAATACCGGTTAAATTGTTTACTAGATTAGATTAGTTTAGACATCTACCACCCTAAAAATTGGTCAAGAGCTTGATTGTCTAGATATTGCGTTTCTTTTCATACTTAGTGCTGCATCAGTTTAGTTTTATCTACTAAGTCATGATTAGAACCGTCTCTAGCCTGCTTGTTGGCTACCAATAAGGGTTTCATCGGAGTTTCAGCCAATGAGTTATCTGGATGTCACATCGGCTATGCTGTGAATACGTATAATTTTTGTCTTAAGGTATGTTTACATATAAGTGATTTATACTATCTCGGTACACTACCGATCTATCCCAGTCACTTGGTCTAAACATATTTTGAGACCTAGATTATATGCCATTGATATCTATAGCCAATCGAGTAAACCTAATCTCCATGGACATTGCATTGGCTTGCAAGGATTGCCTACGAGTTGGTTTTTAGCCGATGACAACAGAGCATTCATCGGTCATTGCTTATATTTTGGATTTTATACCATCGGACCTCCAGCCGATGTGTGTTTTAATGTTCAGATTAATTGCTGATAAATCATCATGTTATAGTTGGTCGATCACCTTTATACACATTTTTTGGCACACCGTCGATGGATTAAAACCCTAATTGCGTCGGCTGATATCTGCATCGGCTGGAACTGCGCCATCGGCCTATCAGCTGATCGGCTATTTTAATATCGGCATCAGCTGGAATCACTCTATCGGCTTATCAGCCGATCGATCGGTTTGATTATCGGCCTATCGACCGATATGATTTATGCTTTGCTAATTTGTATATCTTGTCAGTGGCAGGATCAAACTGACTGGCACACCCGCACTTCAAATAATTTTAGGACTTGCACTGCAGCTAAGCAGATCTCCCAGGCCAGCGTGTGCTCTGATGTCAAGTCATCTTTTGGCACCACAGCGGCGGTACGGATTTGACATCAACACACATATAATTCCTTTAGAGGTAGGATGAAAAAGAAGCAACACAATGCCTTGGTGAGGAATTATACACATTGAGTGATCTTAGAGTATCATTCGAGAAACTTCGTTTTATTTTGCAAAATTCTTGGAAACCTCCGAAAAGAAAACTAAACAAAGAGTAAGTGGTTGGTACTCTACGATTTGTTCTATCTCTCAACTAACTAAGATGAGGAAGTAAGGTAAAAGATGTAAAATTACTATTGCCAACTTATTTAAATTCTAGGTAAAACGATATGTTTTAGGCATGGTACTATTTAAAAATAAAACATGGTAGTAACTCGTGATCAACAACCTAGGTTTTATCTTTACTCGAGGATGAAAAAAGGTTTACCTTGGGGGAGTTTTCGACAGTCGTTAAGTACCTATTTCGACCATCAAATACATCAGCATATAAAGTGAGAACTTACATTTCTTACATGTATTTTATTTACAAATAATGTAGTTCCACTTGTATTGGAGAAATAATATGGATGTATGGATTATACAATAAAGTGAAGGAGAAATGAGTCGGCATATCCGTCGTTTGTATTACTCCATGTCCGGGTATAACGTAAGATTTTGTAAAATAATATGGGGAAATTAGCACGGCTTTCTCGACGTGGGATCCAGATACACCGTGAAGCCTCACGAACTGGATGAACAACACGCTGCCCATGCAACACACCTTTCACCATGAATTCACAAAACCACAGTGATCCACTCAACCATGAAAAAATGGATCTATTGCCTCCTCAATTCCCTACAAGGGAAATGCAAGAACAATCTATGACAGAACTACCAATCCGAACTCCCAATCTCTCTCTGCAGTTTGGCGGTGGTAGCACAAAATATAGGACAAGAACAAGAGCAATCATGCTGAAATTTTCATTAAAATAAATGTGGTCTACCTTCATGGATTGTGTACAAAGACATATGTAGCCAATACATGGATTAGAAACTAACTAGGAATCATATACGGCATAATCTGAAAACCTATTTGCAATTGGTTTTCCAAATATATAAGCCATGCATGCTGAAATCCTTCACATCAATGCAGAATATGCCATGAATTTAAGGAACAGAACATCAACTAATCTTTTATATGTGCGCCAATACCTCCCTTACCTCCCGTGCACCCACATATTGTTTATACATGCTAATGATTCAAATCTCTCATCTCTGAAAGTAATCAACTAACAAATTTATGTAGCATTAAATTCTCATATATTTCACGAATAGAGTTTGAGAGAAACGAGTTCACCTTATGGTTTGATTTGTATACAAAGGGCAATATATAATTGATAGGTGGATCCGCATCATCCTCCCTTATTCAAGAAAAAGCCGTCCTAGGCTTTTGGTTCTGAAATTGTGCTAAACAAATAGAATAATGCGTACACATGATATATGTATATGTCATTAGTTCAAAGGTTCCCTTGTTTATCCACAGTACAATAAGCATAGCAGCCATGGACATTTATGTTCTATCAACATTTGCATAAATTAGTTTCCAGTTGTTTACATCGTATCTACTCATATCATCCCCCCCCAAAGAAAAGTCGTTCCCATTTTTTGCAAGATTCCACAAGAGGCAAAAGACATGAATATACTAAAATTTGGTGAAAACATACTTACATTCTTCCATGCTTTAGCTGTGCTAGTCTCATTTTGAAAGCACGTTGTGCAAAAGAATATGAAAAGGCATGTACACTTTGACTACCATGCACATTCATCTCTACACAATTAAAATTTTGTGCATCATATTGATTTTCCATTATATTCAACCCCAAACTAGCAAGATTGTAACAACTTATGCGCAAACCATATACACAAAATTCATTGTCAGTTTCATAATAACTAATCATAATCGAAAAGTAAAAGACCATTTAGTAACTAGTGATATGAAACCGTCGATAAACTATCTCAACAAAGTAAAGTAGCTCAACAGGTTTGTTTAACACACTATCATACAAGGATCAACAAGGGGTGTTCTAGCAAACACTTTTTATGAGTTATCAATTCTACATTGTGTAAATTAAGCAAATAAAGTTTGGAACGTGGAACAATGAATTTACTACAATAAAACAAGCATGGATCAGTTGCAACATATGTATGTTCACATTTACTTCACCATGTTTTGTTGCAATAGCACATCAACACGTCCATAAAAGATGTACATGTTATAGGAGGCACTGCATGATCTATACCACCTGTTTCCTGAAACTGTAACCACGAAACAAAAATAACCCACTCATACAGATCATTTCTTCTCTGACGGCCCATCACATGCCTGAGATTTGCGGGCTGTCACAACGAAGTCATCTCAAATGGGCCTAAAAGGAGACTGACAAAGATATACTCTCACAGACTTGTTAGATGCGCATAAAACTCGAGCCCGTCAAAAATGGAAGCCTGTCACTGATGTTTGTCATCGGTGACGGGCTCGAATTGATAGCCGATTGAGATAACAATTAGGCCCATCACCGATGAGTGTCATCGGTAACGGGCTTGTACTTAGGACTGACAAAGATAACTGAAATGTCCGTCACAGTTGCTAGTTCGTTGGCCGTTACAGATATTTATTGCAGGCTATAAATACCCCCATCACCTATTGCATTGGTTATCCCACTGTTCACTGTGTTGGTGAGAGGACAAAGGGGGTGAATTTTTGTCTCTTTTTTCCAAGAAAATCAGAAAGTGCAAAAGTATTTGAAAAATATTAGTCGTTTGTCATAAATCTAGTAAATACTTGCCTACAAAATGCTTATATAATATTTTTCCCTTTTTTTGCAGCTCAGTGATGGATCGAAGTTGGATGTATGGGAAATCTGTGCGACGTTATAGCGAAGAGTATCAAAATGACGTGTTAAATTTTATAAACGCCACGGAGGAGGATAGGAGAAGAAGAAAGAACTATTACATGTGTTGTCCATGTGCAGATTGTAAAAATGAGGATATGTTTCGTAGCAGAGTGGACGTACATGCTCATCTGATACAACTAGGATTCATGGAGGGCCACACATGTTGGGTGAAACATGGAGAGCAAGAATCAGGCAGTGGTGCAGCTAAAGACAGAAGTGATGCACAAAATCAACAAGATGAAGATGAAGATGAACATGAAATGTTTGTACCTTCTCCATTGGGCGGTGAAATGGTTGGTGGATCACGATCTGCTGCAAGACATGTTACGTGACATTGAGGACCCAGCCTACAATGAGAGAGATTCCATGAAGTTCAGCAGGTTGGTTAGTGACTCGGAGAAGCATCTATACGCCAGATGCAAGGCAAAACACACCAGATTGTCAGCTACCCTGGAGATAATGAAGCTGAAGGCAAGTAGTGGATGGACATACTAGAGTTTCGCAGAGCTTTTGAGAATTTTGAAGGTCATGCTTCCTAATGAGAACACATTGCCCGAGACGACATATGAAGCAAAGCAGGTTTTGTGTCCCCTGGGGTTAGAGGTCCGTAGAATTCACGCTTGTCCAAACGACTGCATACTCTCACAAGCAATATGCAGACTTAGATGCTTGTCCTGTCTACAAGACTTCTTGATACAAGAGAACAAAAAGTGCTGACGAAGGAAAGAAGTCAAAGCGGGGTGGTCCGACAAAGGTTGTGTGATATCTACCTATGATTGATCGTTTCAAGAGAATCTTTGCCAACCCCAAGGAAGCAGAGTTAGTACGCTGGCATGCCACATAGAGAAGGAACGATGGTATGCTAAGATAACCTGTAGATTCGATTCATTGGAGGAACATCGATCGAAGACACTCAAAATTCGCAGCCTACCCGAGAAACATGAGAATATGTTTGTGTACGGATGACATGAATCCTTTCGGAGACATGAGCAGTTCTCGTAGCACTTGGCCAGTTTTGATTGCAAACTATAACCTATCGCCATGGTTGTGCTTTAAAAGAAAATACATTGTGATGTGCTTATTAATCCAAGGATCGAAACAACCCAGCAATGATATTGATGTGTTCTTGGAGCCTGTTATCGATGATCTTGAGATTCTCTGGAAAGAAAGTGTGGAAACTTGGGATGCGTACGGCCAGGAGAACTTCAAACTATGCGTTCTATTGTTCTGCACCATTAATGACTATCCCGCACTTGACAATCTTTCTGGACAAACTGGGAAAGGAAAGAAGGCATGCTCCGACTGTATGGAACATACATATAGTAGGTGGCTGAAGAAATCAAGAAAGATGATTTACATGGGTCATAGGAGATGGTTCCCGCTCCATCACACATTTATGAGAAAAAACAAACTTTTCAACGACAAGAGGGAACTTCATCCTGCACCCAAGGATTTGTCCGGAGATGAGGTCCACAGCATGGTCAAGGACATGACTAATGAGTTTGGGAAGAAAAGAAAATGTAGTAAGGCAATGGACAAGGGTATGTGGAAGAAAAAAATCTATATTTTTGTGACTACCTTACTGGAAAGATATCGAGGTCCGTCATTGCATTGATCTGATGCACGTAGAAAAGAATGTGCGTGAGAGTTTGGTTGCGCTATTGCTCAATATTCCTGGGAAGACAAAGGACGGGTTGAACGCGCGCCTTGATCTATAGAAGATGAATATTCGCAGTGAACTCCTGCCTATAACAGATGCAGAGACAGGGAGAGTTTACCTCCCTCTAGCTTGCCACACCTTGTCGAAGGATGAGAAGATTTGCAATGTTATCATGCCTGAAAGATATCAAAGTTTCATCGGGCTATTCAGCGAGGATAAGTAAGTACATCAAATTGGACGACCTAAAACTGGTTGGAATGAAGTCTCACGATCGCCACGTGCTCATTACACAGCTTGCCAATTGCTATCAGAGGCATTCTACCACCCAGAATCTACCACACATTCCAACGTCTGTGTGCCTTCTACAATGCAATCGGTTAGAAGGTTATAGATTCTGCGAAGATCTAGATGGATTGCAGACCGATATTGTCAATACCCTCTGTCACATGGAGATGTTTCTTCCTCTGTCTTTCTTTGATATCATGATTCATCTCCCTGTTCATCTTGTGAAGCAAACAAAACTATGTGGCCCAGCTTTTCTAAGAGAAATGTATTCGTTCGAGAGGTACATAGGAGTTTTAAAGTATTACGTGAGAAACAGAGCAAAACCGGAGGGCAGCATCATTGAAGGTTACACAACCGAGGAGGTTATAGAGTTTTGCATTGAATATATGTCCGAGGTCAATCCTATGGAAGTACCAGCGTCTCGTCAAGAAGGAATGTTGTCAGGCGTTGGCACAATAGGTAGGAAAAGAATTGTGCCCGATCGAGCCTCCTATTCGTAGGCTCATTTCACTGTGCTCCAACATATGGTAGAAGTTGCCCCATACTTCGAGGAGCATTTAGCGAAAATCTGACAGGATAACTTGGGGCGATCAGATATAAGGATTAACAGAGAACATAACTCCTGGTTCAACAAATGATTCAAGAATCGTATTATAATGTTGACTGATGTTTCAAATGAGACATTATGGTTGTTGGGGATGGGACCTGTTGGGAGATAGAAATTATGTCAGTGACGGGTCTTAATTAAAGCACGTAACGAATAAGATCATCGGTGATGGACCTTAATTACACACCATTAGAGATGACGTCAGTACCACTCGGGATTGAACTTTAAGCCATCACGGATGATCTCATCGGTGATGGTCCTTAATTACATCCCGATAGAGATGATATCAACACAAATCGGGCTTAAACTTAAGCCCGTCACGGATGATGTCATCGGTGACGGGCCTTAATTACATCCAAATAGAGATGAAGTCAGTACCAATCGGGCTTGAACTAGAAGCCCATCATCATGACCTCATCTCTATCGGGCTTAAACTTAAACCCGTCACGGATAGGATTTTTCCACTGGGTTAGAATTTTTCCTATGACGCCGATTCATATCTCATCTATGATGGGTGTTAGGTTAAGCCCGATTGAGAAGGTGTCATCTTTACCAGGCTTAAAATTAAGCCCGTCATGGATGTGCTTCGAAATCTTTTAACAGAGCGTGCCGCTTTGAAATTTTTCTAAGTCCTCACTCACTAGTCTCTTGGAGCAGAACCTTAGCGCCGCCGTCTCTCGGAGCCCATTGCCGCCGTCCCTCGCGCCCTCCCAAGCCTGGCGCCGTCTTCCTCCCTTGCTGCTCCAAGTTAGTCTCGGTCTCCCTCATGTGCCAAGTATTGAATAGTGTTGAATCTGAGATGCAGTCTCTTGAATGCCATGCCATGTAGATGAATCGGGTTGTATAATCGGGTTGAATCTGAGATGATGTGTATAATGCTATGTGCATAATTGGGTTGGCAGCAATATAATTTTGTATAATGGGACTATTATGTGCTGTATAATGTGTGTATAATGGGACTGTTATAATGCTGTATTGGGACTATTATAATAGGACTTCTTTGTGTATATTTTTTGTTATAATGGTACTGTTATAACTTTTGTGTATAATGGGACTGGGACTGGTGGCACCAAGAATCTAGCTTTGTTTTTATATATTTTTGTGCTGTTATAAAGTGTAATGCCTATTACCATTTGTGTATAAAAAAACTTGTGTGTTCAAAGATTCAAAGATTCAATGTTTCAAATATTCAAAAATAAATTCCAAAGTCATTCTATATTTCTCTTCCCTTTCAAAAATAAATTCAAAGATTCATTCTCTTCTCATTCTCTTCCCTTTCTCCTCCCTTTCAAAAATAAATTCAAAATTCAAAGATTCAAATAACTTTTTCTTTAACATCTAGTGTTACAAGCTATTGAATTTCTCCCTCTCCTCCTCTTCCTCTTTTCTTTCTTTCCAATCCATCTTCTTGATTTAATTATTTTTTCATTTTGTGAGATTGTAAGCTATTTAGACGATGTCTTAGCACGACGAACCAATGTCGGCAACAACTAGTGGGTCCACAAGGACACGGGCCCCTAGAAGCGGAAATAAAATCCCAAAGAAACGATACACCATAACAGAGGTGGACCTCCTAGGAGTGTCATCCGCTCCGAAGAATGTGTGCAAGTAGTTCAGATCCATCTGTGGGGTAATAGGGAGGCATAACTTCACTATCTTGAATGATCACATCAAGGATGTGTCAGACGTGGAGAAGGAAACTGCTTGGCCGAAGTTCAAGGAGAGCTTCGAATATCCTGTAGCCGACGAGGACAGGCTAAAGCAGATGGCTTTCAAGACGATGGGACACGCTTGGAAGAACTTTAAGTCAAAGCTGGTCACCGAGTACGTCCTCAACCCCAGCACCCCATAGCCTTTCGGGAACTACTGCTACATCACGCAAGCCGTGTGGGAGGAGTTCTTCAAAAAGAAATCAACTGCCGAATCCCGAGCCAGAAGCAAGGCTTATAGGGCACTCTAGGCTCGGAACTTGCACCTGCACTGGCTGGAAACCGGAGGATTTGATGGGAAGATTGAGCAATGGCAAAAAGAGGATGAAGCAGCAAAGGCATCGAACTCGCCACCGTCGTTTGCCGATATCCCGCACCCAAGGGCATGGAGCTGGGCAAGGGCAGGGGCTGTGAAAAATAGTGAAGGAATAATCACCGTGCCAAATGCCCAAGATCAACAAGTTTATGAAAATATTATAAGTGTCTCACCTTAATATGTTTATTTTCTTTACATCTATCATTCTCTCGATTTCTACCGAACTCAGTTGTACTGCAGAAAGAGTTGGTTGCTGTGAGACAGTACTCCCAAAAGGCCTGCTATTCTAGACGCGAGGATGACATTCTCACTCAAGCGTTGGGCACCGACGAACATCATGGATGGACTAGGGGCATTGGCGCTACCGTCCCCTGGAGATATGAATTTCCAAAATACACGGGCAAGATAAGAAGCGGAGCCTCGCGAAGGCGGAGAAAGATGCATGCCTGGCTGAGAGGGTACGGGAGCAGGTCAGAGCCGAATTGAGCTCTGAGTTTGACAAAAAGCTGGGCTAGATGGAGGCACAAAGGCACAGATGAGGGAACAGGTTCGAGCCGAGCAGCGAACCGCTGTAGCTGCCGCCTCTCCGCACCGAGACAGTCCAACACAAAGGCGTGTCAACTGAGGCGACGGAAAATCCACCACCAGTCCTAGCCGCCGTCGACCATAGTCTTAACAAATCCTTATATTTTATAACATTCTAAGATTATTGATGAATCTATCGTAGGAACCAACTAATTGCGTGCTAACTGTTAGGGTGATGCCGACCTTCACGGTTTTGGCGGCCGAGGGACTTGCCTTTAAGCCGACCCCAGATACAAGAGTGCATGGGGTGCAACTGATGGCTGGCCAGGCGAAAGTGCAAGTGGACACTGTGAAGAACGAATACACAGATTTGCCACTGCGGCATCCACTAAACGACGAGATCCTAACCCTAGGAGATGCACATGGAAGTTTTATCAAATTTCCCAAGTAGCTCATTGAAATCAAATTGACTCTGAGATCAGCCACTTCACCGAGCACTCGGCCGCCGCCCCAACTGGCACCTGCTCCTTCAGCCCCTCTAGCTCCCGTTGATGTTCCCAAGGTTGACATGGAGGCCGACAGCACAGCGATCATTGATCCCCCACCGCTGAAGAAATCAAGGAAAACGCATTCCTCTCCTCCACATATAACTGTCAAAAACCTGCGACAAGGGAAAGAGGTAGAGTGAATGACAAAGCGCAACCCTCGCATCTAGCTCCAAAGAAGCTAGAGATGGGCAAGAGCGTTGCTCTGGCATCGTTCCAACTAGGCATGCCATTGGTTGGAGACGATGCCCTAGGAGTGATGGGTGATGCTTGCAAGGAGCTCCATTGCTACTACATGGAGAAATCAAATGCCAGGAGGACGACCAGGGAGAGTGACATCATAGGCCATCACGATCGACAACCGTTTATTGGGCTAGGAAATTATATTGTCATAGACTTCAAGGATCTATTTGACCTATTCAGACAATGAGCGGTGAACACAAGTCTACTAAAGTGCTACTCCTTGTAAGTATTCTTGCTTTTTCAATCTTGGTAACAAAATCCTTATAACACGCTTATAAGAGTGTTTTTCTTGTGTGTAGGTATAGTTAGAAATGGTGTCAGAGAAATGTACCGGAAGTGGCCTTCCTGAATCCACAAATAGTCACGGTCGGGAATCTTCAAACCGATCGAAAGGCCATGATAGACTACATTTTTGACACCTTGTGGGCCCGCCAAGACAAGGAGTATATTATGTGCGCCTATAATCAATAGTAAGTGTGTACCCTAAATATATGCAATTGCATGAAACATATTGCTTTGGTATTTAACTTTCACTATATTAATGCCGCAGTGCCCATTGGATCCTTCTAGTCAATACGCCAAAGTGGACTACATGTCACTACATGAACTCCAAAGTCAATAAGGCCTATAACTGGACCCCGATCCAAGAAGCAATAATGAAGCATGGCGGCCATATGTGGAGAAAGGAGGCCTGCATAACAAAGGACAAAAAAGCTTCATCCACAAAATTGACTTCCTAGTTAAACAACAAATTGGCAACCAATGTGGATTCCATGTGTGCCACAACATAAGAATTCTGTACAATAAAAGTTCAAGACTTTGGTCAAATTTGAGGTTTGTGATCTCAATTGTGATATATATTAACTACTTCGAATTATATATATATCGATCGACTAATTTTGAAGTATGTACATGTAGAAAAATATATCCAAGTTTGTACCTACCAGCTTTGAGGGGATTACAGAGGAGATAACAGACTTTATTGTCCGCGACATAATGCACCCCAAAGGAATGTTTAGAATATGGGGTTAAAGTCCGCGACATGATGAATATTTTTAAACATTTCAAAATTAATGTCAAAGACATGTAAATATATAACACTTACGCTATTATTAAATTACAATTTTGTCAAATGTGTTTATGTATATACTTGCAATGCTAAATAAAATTTTGTTCCAATTTATAAATCGTTTTTGCAGTTTTTCAATGCTTAGCACTTGAAGATGTTAATATGAAATATGTGAATAATGGGTGAGAATGTGAATAGATGTATGTGAATGTCAGATGTATGTGAATCTCTGTTTCTCAAATTTTTGCAGCGGGCATGGCTAGCAAAGGCCTGAAGCTAGCCAAAAAACAGAATAATTTTTTTTGGAAAAACTCATCGATGACTGGCTTTAACTTAAGCCCAATGGAGATGTAACTCATCGGTGACGGGCTTAACTTAAAGCCCATTTGAGATGTTAGTCATCCGTGACGGGCATTAATTAGGGCCCATTTGAGATTGTTTCATCGGTGACGGGTGCTTGTTTGACTGGCCTTCTGGTTCAAAACTATCAGTGATGGGCTGTAGTTTAGGCCCGACAAAGATAAGTGCATCGGTGATGGGCGTTTGCCCGATAGAGATGACTTCTCACAATAGTGACCTTTACGTCGTGACGGGTGCCATACCCGACACAGATGAGGGTTGCCGCCTGATTGAGATGAGGATCACCGTTGTAGTGAGCATATCTCCAACCGTGGCTCTCTCCTCATCTTGCTCTTGAATAGGTGCTGGTTGTATAACATTGAGTTTCTCCTCCTTTTCATCAACCTGCACATTGTGAGAAACAACACTATAAGTAGAGATTAATGCGTTAGTTTCATAAATAACCTCACATGGGCTATCATCTACTTCTCTCTTTTCTTTTGGTGTATCTCTTACACTCAGATTTTGGATGCACTCAACCTCATGTTTAGCGGAATCACACAGCTTACTCTTTTCAGCACTCTCACTCGATTTGGCTATGTGGATTTCTTTCTCACATTGGTTTTCTTGCATCTCATCTTGCATTGACCATGGGCCAGCAATGGTGCATTTGCTATCAAGCATGATCTATTGTGCTACGTGAAGCATGGGACATTAGCCGAAGGGAATGTCCCATGCTTGACTATGTACTCTTGCTTCTTGAATAACAAATATTCCATTGTTCTTTGCTTCCTTTTCTCCTGATCAAGAAGATATACGGTTGAAGACATCGGGCGAAGTATTACCTGTCTTCCCTTTTGTAGCATTGAATAAGAATTTGTGCTATATTTAAGAAACATATTTAAGCTTATGACTCTTCATCCATTGCCATCCCAATAATACATGACATGATGACATAGGCACTGGAATCACATCACACTCAACATTATTTGAAAATTCTCCTTATGAAAAGGGCACTTTTACTCTTCTTGTAATGCTGAGATTGTAATTTGTCCACTCTAATAGATATCGATCAGCATGTGGACATGTGAATAGGTTCAACTTCTCCACAAGCTCAATACCGTTCAAGTTTACCATGCTCAAATCATCAATTCTGATGGCACAAGAAGCTAACTTAACCTTGCATCTTGAGTGAAACAACTTGGTACTTCTACCATCTTCCTCATTCAAAAGGATACCACTAGTGTGTAACATCAACTTCATATTTCCTGCCATTATTAGTTATACAAGAACACAAGATATATGCTGGTTGAATATATATCGATACACTCAACCTCACTCTTCTTACCAATTGAATGTTCTTACCCTTTCTTTTAGAGTAAGGGACTAATCACACCCTGCTGTTGGTAGACAACACAATGGTGATGGTTAAGTGAATTCAAAGTTCAGAAGCAATTGCACACGCAGTAAATATGTGGAGCTTGGAGGGCTTAGTGTTTGTCCTAGCAATTCTGAATATAGGCTATTGTTTCGTTAATAATCCAAGCTAGAACAAAATGCCTAGTTGTTGACCACACGATATAAATGAATTATACAGTAACTCACGCACACCGATGATGGGACTGATGCAACCAAGGAGAGATCTATCACAAAATAAATATGAAACCAAAAGCTCAAACTCAGAATTGGGCTACTAGATTTGCACAAAATAAGTAAAGACTAACTTTTGAAACAATCAATCAAGGTGATGACCACAACACTTTTCTTTTCTTTTCTTTTTTTTCTGAAACTTTTTTAGCTTTGTTTTTTAACTCTCTCTTTTTCTTTTACGATCAGTGTTGATGGTCCTTAAATACTAAAATCTGACCGTCAATCCCTGCATAAAACGAATAAAAGATGAACATCAACATAGCGGTAGGGTTATTTACTAATCCGTTCCACAAGTGTTGGTGAATATTTGTTTGCAGGTGATCAATACACTGAAATGGAGCAAAAGCACACCTACGTGGCGAAGAAACACAATTCCAACCAATCGACGCTCGCCATGTCAGCATCCCACATATTGGGGGGCCCAAAAGTCAGTTAAACCGACTTCAAGCGGGACCAAACCACCCTCAACCACCTTAGGGGCCCACCTGGAAGGCTTTGTAGAAAGGCAGTGGAGAGAGGTGGGGCCCAAGGGTCAGCCGAACCAGGGTTTGGCCGAACCAACCTTGGCCCCCTCATTTCCACCTTTCACATGGACGCTCCTGATGACTCCCCAATGACGGTTATGCATGATTCCTGGGCCTAAACTAACATTACAACCGTTATATGAAAGCTATAAAAGGGGAGCTGTAACGTCCCACCCTTTCCCGGGCTAGGCCCGCCTACATCTGGAATCTCTCTAGGATCTCAAGACTGCCGTCACAGCGTAACACAAGTATTTTCTACGCACTTTGTTCTCACTCATGCATAACCATGAAAATGTCCCACCCTTCCTCGGGCTGCGTCTGCCTATATCTGGAAGCTCTCTAGGATCTCAAGACTGCCCTCAGAGCCCAACACAAGTTTTTTCTGCAAACTTTGTTTTCACTCATGCGCAACCACGAAGAACTTTCCGCTCGGTCACCCATCCCCAAATTGCCCCAGGCCAAGCACACTTAACCTCATAGTTCTTTGAAGACGAGCTTCCAAAACAAATTGCAACTTGTTGGTATGAGTGTTCTATTAATCCTATTAAGCCATAGGCCAGGATGTTACATCCACACCCCCTTAGAGGACCCGACGTCCTCGTCGATCAACCCCAGGCCAGGAACCTCCCCTCTTGGCCATGTCCATGCGTCCAGTGTCGACGCATGTGCCATGCCATGTCCCCTCAGGGCCCACGCGCCATACGCACCATGCTCGCGCAACTGACCCGTCACGCGCCCGTGAAACCATGAGGGTCGGCTCTGATACCAACTTGTCACGCCCAGAAATTCAAGCCAGAATTTCCGCAGCTAATTTGTGCATTAACTCCTCGTCTAGGCATTAGTCGAGGTACACAAATTGATAATTATTGATATTATAGAATCCACATCTTACAAACAATATAAAAGAATTACATAAATGCAGCAGAAAGGAAAAAGACTGACTAAACTGAAACCAACACCGCGACGGAACTCCAAAACACCATAGGCAACTTTGATGGTGGTCACAAGCCTAAACCTCCTCGAAACTTTCTTCTCCTGTAACCTATGACTGGAGCGGGAAAATTAAGCAAGACTGAGTACTTCCACCGTACTCAACAAGCCATACCGAAAGAGAAGGTATGATGCAGGATAAAGATAAAGGGAGGAATATAGTCTCATTTGCATCAATAGCATTTCAAAAATAGTAATAGTTGAAAGCAGTAAAACAGTAGTAATAACTAACTAATATTAAATAAATATTGTCAAGAGTTAAAACCACGTTGCAACAGGCCCATCCATCCATCCATCCATACTAGTCAAGTTCCATTGGTCCAACCCTTACTTAGGTGAGACTAATTATGGTGAATCTGGTTGATCGCCCGTAACCGTGGGCACGACTATTCGAATAGTTTTACTCTGGTCAGAGGTGTACAACTGTACCCACAAGACACAATCCCACGACACGTTACCGTGTGCCGGAGTACCACCATGATACCCCGAAAAGGAACTGTGACATGACCCTTCACATAACCCCCTATAACCAATCGTACCATACCAAGGTTTCGCCACCACTCCCATCGGGGTTATAGGCAGCCTCCTCTCGTGCCACGGTGAATTCGGTAGCCGATCAACCCCTAAAACCGGGGGCCGACCCAACTCCATCACGCCCACCCTCGCTAGGCTACGTCGGCTAGAGACAGCTACACTACAAACCTAGCCATTAGCCATGCTGGCTTGTGGTACGCACGGAAATTCTTCCAGGGTTTCCCTAGAACCGGTCCTTAATTATCATGAGCACGCTAACCAATACCCAACCATGTGCTCACAACCCACCATTGTCATATTTCAATATTATTAGAATAGGGTCCCATACTTGACATCATCTGAGTATTAGTCTCTAATGTAATACTTGATTAATGTGATTCCCTTAAGTGAGCTAGTTGAGCTAAGCACCACTAAGCATGTTCTAAACCAACATCGAGTCATATTGAACCCAAGTTATCAATGGTATAAGGCATTCAATTCCTATGGCTGAGTACAATTGGTATAATAGTCCCATGAAATGACATTCTAAAACATATGCAATATTTGAGAGGAATGAGATATTTAAATAAAATAGGTATGATATGATCAATGTAAAGTATGACTTGCCTTGCTCTGGAGACTGGGGAACCTCGGCGACTACTTCGAGGTAAACGGGAACGCCGAAAAGATCGGAATCTACACGACAAACAAGGCACTTCAACAAAACAAGCTAAAAGTCTACTGAAACAGCACAAGAAACTACTTTTAATGGATTCTTGACATTTTTCTAGATTTCATGAAATTTGAATGGACTAAACCAGAGCTTGGATTAAAAAGATATGAATTTTAGAAGTTAATTGTGGTTTTAAACTAAACAGAAAAGACTAATTAAATTATTGTGCAATTAAGTCCCTTGCTGACGCAAGCATGCGCGGGATTGGCTAGGGCTAACGTCATGCTGACTGAAGGGTTACGCGGAGGCTACGCTAGCCGAAAACAAAACTTTTTACCGCGCAAACCAGGAACACTTGCAAGTAAGGGCCGATAGATCGTTACCGATTGGAGTAGAGTGCAGCGGAATAGCCAATCGGGCAATCCGATCCGGAACAGTGTAGCCGATTCCGGAGACGGCCGATACGCCAATCAGCCGATTCGAGTCATCCGGCCGCGTTCTCACGCCTCGCTCCGATGCGCCCGACCGCGGCCGATTCCACCACGGCCGATCGCTCCGATTGCGCCTCGATCCGGCCGATCAACAGCGCGCAACGTAGCGGCGCCTCTACCGGTATTCACACGTCCGGGGACGAACGCCGTACACCCGTGTGCTAGCACGCGATGCAAGGCTAGGGTTTGGCTCGAAAGTGGGGAGGGTTTCCGTGGAGATTGATCTCGACGACTTCGTTGCACGCGATGCAATTGACATGTCGCAGCTCTCCACCCCTCCCTCCTTTATATAGAGTTGGCCGACCGGGACTAGTGGCCGATTAGGACTCTATTTTGAATCGAATCTCATCCGTATCTCATAGAGTTGGCCGCCCATACGTCGTAAGCCCATAGGACTCTATCCGATCGGATCCCTATCCGATCGAGCCGTATCCGAGTCCAACTCGAATATCTATTCTATCCCCTTAAGCGTGCGACCCTGTAGGTTCAGGCATACTCGGTTTCGGCTATAGTCTAACTTAGCCGATCGTCGGCTTGAGTCCAACTCAGCCGACCCATCAACAGCGGCGCCTAGCAGCACATATTGACACCATAGTATACAAGAATATAATATCGGCTCGAACCTGTAATGTGTACACAAATCCCTTTGCCTCACGATACCGTTAAGCTATAGGCAAGATGTGTGCCATCCCTTCAATAGCTTAACCATTCACTCGAACCGTATTGGATTATCTATCCGTTGATTGACTCCTCAATCAACTTAGCATGACCATGCATTTCCATAATCCATTACCTCGAGGGGCCCAGAGATATCTCTCCAAAGGAGGGGCAAATTCCATCTTGATCACTCACATCCCACTCCATGTTTCACAAGCAAACCCGAAAACTACCTTTATAACTACCCGATTACGGAATAGCGTTTGGTAGTCCCAAAGTAGGCTACTACACATGTTGGAATCCATGGTGATCTCAGGTCTAAGGGACTTTGTACCAACACTACCGAGACAAACTAATGGCACATTAATTCTGTAGTGTCTCATGGTGGGTCTATCCAACAATGTGTTCTCCAACACATATGTCCATGTTTATTGATTTGGTATCTCCATACCCATGATCTATGAGACATGATCATCAATCAATAAACATGCCGATCTTAGAATCATATTTGTTCCAACAATATGACATATGATCGAGGATCGTTTAGAAATAGATTCATACATAAAAAGTCTCATAAATAAGTCACGTACTTATTGATCAACACAAGATGTCTATTTCATGGAACCGAATAACACTTTATTCATTTATACATAAACATTGACGTGATATCCAACATCTCCATGTTGCCTCTAGGGCATATCACTAACAATCTCCCACTTGCACTAGAGTCAATCATGTAAGTATCTAATACCCATTGCTCTTGTGTGCGCCTCATGCTTCGGTTGAGGGAGAGGTTTTGTCAGCGGATCGGCTATGTTGAGATCCGTGTGCACTTTGCATATCTTGACATCACCTCTGTCCACTATCTCGCGGATGAGATGATATCGCCGAAGTATGTGTTTGGACTTCTGATGTGACCTCGGCTCGTTGGCTTGCGCAATGGATCCACTATTATGACAATAGAGAGACATTGGACCAGTCGCACTAGTCATCACACCAAGCTCAGAAACGAATTTCTTGATCCAAACAGCCTCCTTTGCAGCTTCCGAAGCAGCAATGTACTCGGCCTCCGTTGTAGAATCAGCAACAGTATCCTGCTTGGAACTCTTCCAGCCGATCGCGCCTCCGTTCAGGCGGAACACGAACCCGCATTGCGATCTATAATCATCCTTGTCTGTTTGGAAGCTAGCATCGGTGTAACCACTTACAACGAGCTCTTCTTCACCTCCATAGACTAGGAACATATCCTTAGTTCTTCTCAAGTACTTAAGGATATTCTTTACGGCGATCCAGTGACCTTCACCTAGATCCGATCGGTATCGCTCGTAGCACTCAAAGCGTACGAGACATCGGGCGTGTACAAAGCATGGCATACATGATGGATCCAATTGCCGAAGCATATGGAACCATACCCATCTTATTCCGCTCATCATGTGTCCGAGGACACCGATTCTTGCTAAGATTAATGCCATGTGACATGGGCAAGAAACCTTTCTTGGAATCATGCATGTTGAACCTTTTCAACACCTTGTCAATGTATGTACTTTGGCTTAATCCAATTAGCTTCTTGGATCTATCTCTATAGATCCGAATGCTAATATGTATGCTGCCTCCCTAAAGTCTTTCATGGAAAAACTATTTTTCAATGAAGACTTGACGGATTCAAGCATAGGGATATCATTTCCAATCAGTAATATGTCATCCACATATAAGATTAGAAATACAATTGCGCTCCCACCGACCTTTTTGTAAACACAGGCCTCTTCTTCATTTTTGATGAAACCAAACCCTTTGATTACTTCATCAAAACGAATATTCCAACTCCGAGATGCTTGCTTCAATCCATAAATGGATTTCGTAGCTTGCATATCTTTCCAGCGATTCGGATCGACAAAACCCCGAGGTTGTATCATGTATACATCCTCGCTTAGGTTTCCATTTAGGAAAGCCGTTTTGACATCCATCCGCCATATCTCATAATCGAAATATGCAGCAATCGCTAGGATAATCCGAATAGATTTAAGCATTGCGACGGGCGAGAAGGTTTCATCATAATCAACTCCTTGAATCTGTTTAAAACCTTTCGCCACCAATCGCGCCTTATAGATGTGAACATTTCCATCCATATCGGCCTTTTCTTAAAAACCCATTTACACTCAATGGTTTTGACACCATCAGTGGATCAACCAAGTTCCAAACTTGATTGTCGTACATGGATTCTATTTCGGATTTCATGGCTCCAAGCCACTTGTTGGAATCGGGTCCCACCATCGCTTCCTCATAGGTCTTAGGTTCATCGTTGTCCAACAACAATATATCACGTTGTTCCGCACTGTGTACGTCGGTGCACGACGTGATCTTTCGCACCTCCGTGGGGCTGGTGTATCTACAACCGGTGGCGCAACACTTTGCTCCTCCCGTTGTGGTTCCGTGGTCGCGAAACGTTTTCGGTGTTTCTTGAACTTCTTCAAGATGCACCCTGCTCCCACTAACCCTTCTTGAAAGAAACTCTTTCTCCAAGAAGACACCGTGTCGGGCTACAAACACTTTGCCTTGTTCCCGATTATAAAAGTAATATCCCTTAGTTTCCTTAGGATATCCCACAAAGAAGCACTTGTCGATTTGGGTGTGAGCTTGTCGATCAAACGTTTTACATAAGCTTCGCATCCCCAAATTTTGAGAAAAGACAAACTAGGGGTTGCCCGTCCATATCTCATATGGTGTCTTTTCAACCGACTTAGATGGAACTCTATTTAGTGTGAGCGCAATGTTTCAAGAGCATATCCCCGAAGGATAACGGAAGATCACTTTGGCTCATCATCGACCGCACCATGTCCAACAAGGTGCGATTTCTCCGTTCGGACACCCCATTCCATTGTGGAGTTCTGGCGGAGTCAAGCGTGGAACAATTCCACAATCTTTCGATGATTAGCAAATTCTTGGCTCAAGTATTCCCTCCACGATCTGATCGTAGAAACTTGATTGTTTTCCCTAAATGATTCTTTACTTCATTCTGGAATTCTTTGAACTTTTCAAAGGATTCGGACTTATGCCTCATTAAGTAGATATAACCATATCTACTAAAGTCATCGTAAAGGTAATGAAGTACGATAACCACCTCGGCCGTTGAGCTCATTGGTCCACATACATCGTATGTATGAGTGCCAACAAGTCACTTGCTCTTTCACCGTGTCCCGTGAAAGGTGCCTTTGTCATCTTACCAAGTAAACAAGACTCACATGTCTCAAATGATTCAAAATCAAAAGAGTGAAGCAATCCATCCTTATGGAGCTTCTCCATGCGTTTCTTATTTATATGGCCTAAGCGACAATGCCGGATAAACGTGGGGTTTATATCATTAGAGAGTTGCCTTTCGTATGAATGTTATAGATGGGAGACGCTTCAAGATTCAAAACGTATAATCCATTCACCAATGGAGCATGAAAATAGAACATATCTCGAGATATATTGAACAACCATTGTCCATTGATCTAAAATCATATCCTTCCGCTTGCAAACATGAAGCGGAAATAACGTTTTGACATAGTGTTGGAACACAATAACAATTATTCAATTCCAAAACTAATCCCGAAGGTAGATGAAGTGGTATTGTGCCGACAAGAATCGTAGCAACGCTTGCTCCATTGCCGACGCGCAGTTCACCTCGCCCCTTCTCAATCCTCTACTTCTTCTCATTCCCGCAACGATTTGCAAATATGAGCTACCGATCCGGTATCAAATACCCAAGAGTCGTAGGTGAAGTAACAAGATTAATGTCTATAACATTAATACCTGAAGCGTAAGTCGTACTTTGCTTCTTTTTGAGATCCTCCATGTACTTTGCTTGTTCCTCTTCCAATGGCCTGTCTCCTTGCAATAGAAGCAAACGGCATCCGATGCCGCCGACCCCTTCTTGCCCTTCTTTGCATTGGAGGCACTCGCGATCTCATCGGGAGTTAACTTCCTCTTGGTGCAAAGTTTCTTGACAGTGGTTTGCGCTTTGCCTTCGCATCATCATCACATGATGACCGTTTTTCGGATACTCTCCTCACTGTCTTTAGCATCCCATGCAATTCAGCCAAGGTCCTATCCATATTGTTCATGTGATAATTTAATATGAATGGCTCGAAGCTTGGAGGGAGCGACCGGAGAATCACATCGTAGCCAACTCTTGGCTAAGGGGAAAACCTAGTTTTCCGGACTCTCGTGTAGCCAATCATTTTTATCACATGCGGACCGACGGGATTCCCCTCAACAAGCTCGCACGCAAACAAGGACTTTGAGGTGTTGAACCTCTCGACCCGTGCTTGGTTCTCAAACATGCCACGCATCCCCGAATAATAGTGTGAGCATCGCTGCTCTCATATTGCTTCTAAAGCTCGGGGACATTGTAGCAAGCATGAGACACTTATATCTAGGGCATCATTAGTGTGCTTCTCATAAGCCATCCGTGAAGTTGCAAGTGGCGTTATTAGGCAAATCCTCGGGATAGGGTACTTCAAGAACGTACTCCTTACGCTCTTGCTTGAGAACAATTCTCAAGTTGCGATACCAATCCATAAAGTTTGTTCCATTTAATTTTTCCTTTTCGAGAATAGATCGCAAGTTAAAGGTACTGGGTGTAGTATTAGCCGCCATTTATTCTACAAGAAAAAGCAAAGTTTAGCACAATGTTTATGCTATGTCTATTGTTAAACAATTTAACATTAGACTCCCATTACGTATTTTCCACCTTCCCTCTAGGTTACGTATTGGGTCAAGATCCACATGTTAATTAATTTTCTAGTGAGCTTTGGCACCACCGCTAGAAGATTAATAACATCGGTAAGCAACTCCTTGCTAATCACATCTCTATGTGACTCTTGTTGTTGGTGTGGCATCTCCATGCCCCGGCCCCAACCTATGCCCCAAGGCCCAAAACTGTTTTGGTAGCCTTGTTAAGTAAACCAAATGCTCCCGCCGTATAAGTCCGACATATACCCCTCGTGTTATGATAGAGAATGGCACTCGCTTTGGGACCCACCATTGACGAGCATAACGGTGACGGGTGCAACATTTGGAAGGGCATCATTACTACTTAATTTTGCGAGGGATGCTATCCTATCAAACAAACATATCACATATGAAAGCAAGAAGAATAGTATATAGTGAAATAGTATGGCCCCCTTCACATGGTGATCTCCATCTCCATGCCGGTGTACAGGATCTCCATCTTCATCACCGTTCTTTCGAGTGCCGAATGCTTGATTTCTTCAAACTAAGCTACTACTATAGAAGCTCTAATTGAAGATTACATCGACTCGCAGTCGTGAAAGAATATTACAAGCATTGCACGTATGAAAGAATATTACAGGATTGCACATATGAAAGAATATTACATGCATCACATGCATCTCATACATACAATAGGGCCATACCATCTCAAAGCATTCTCTGCAAAAACAAGTTAGGCGTAGAAACGTTTTCTACTTATCGCAGAGCTACGGCATCGAGACGACCTATAAGGGGGTACGCACACGGCGGCCCCATCGCGGGCTTCGGGCAGCGCCGAACACCACACGAAATTCATAGATCCAATCTATGAAATCGCTTACGGAAACCATGTCGGCATAATCGTATTATGTCGTCCCGATACACTATCAAGGGAGACGGTTTGCGTAGGCACGAGGCAGCAAACAAGATCGGACTACGATATAGCTTCGGCATAATCACATTATACCGTTCCGATACACTATCAAGGAACGCTATCTCGAAGCCGACTCAAACCGAGTTATATGGAAATTGCTTCGACGTAATCACATTACGCCGTTCCGATACACTATCAAGGAACGCAATTACCATTAACTCTCCTCAACAGATCCCGTAAAACCGATTGATCTAATCAACCCGTGCGCAAAACTTGTTCCAGATCCAATCTAAAACCCGAACTAAGCAAGATTAGCTCTGATACCACTGAAGGGTTACGCGGAGGCTACGCTAGCCGAAAACAAAACTTTTTACCGCGCAAACCAGGAACACTTGCAAGTAAGGGCCGATAGATCGTTACCGATTGGAGTAGAGTGCAGCGGAATAGCCAATCGGGCAATCCGATCCGAACAGTGTAGCCGATTCCCGGAGACAGCCGATACGCCAATCGCCGATTCGAGCCGTCCGGCCGCGTTCTCACGCCTCGCTCCGATGCGCCCGACCGCAGCCGATTCCACCACAGCCGATCGCTCCGATTGCAGCCGATCCGAAGCCGATCAACAGCGCGCAACGTAGCAGCGCCTCTACCGGTATCCACACGTCCGGGGACAGAACGCCGTACACCCGTGTGCTAGCACGCGATGCAAGGCTAGGGTTTGGCTCGAAAGTGGGGAGGGTTTCCGTGGAGATTGATCTCGGCGACTTCTGTTGCACGCGATGCAATTGACATGTCGCAGCTCTCCACCCCTCCCTCCTTTATATAGAGTTGGCCGACTGGGACTAGTGGCCGATTAGGACTCTATTTTGAATCGGATCTCATCCGTATCTCATAGAGTTGGCCGCCCATACGTCGTAAGCCCATAGGACTCTATCCGATCGGATCCCTATCCGATCGAGCCGTATCCGAGTCCAACTCGAATATCTATTCTATCCCCTTAAGCGTGCGACCCTGTAGGTTCAGGTATACTCGGTTTCGGCTATAGTCTAACTTAGCCGATCGTCGGCTCGAGTCCAACTCAGCCGACCCATCAACAGCGGCGCCTAGCAGCACATATTGACACCATAGTATACAAGAATAATATCGGCTCTGAACCTGTAATGTGTACACAAATCCTTTTGCCTCATGATACCGGTTAAGCTATAGGCAAGATGTGTGCCATCCCTTCAATAGCTTAACCATTTACTCGAACCGTATTGGATTATCCGTCCGTTGATTGACTCCTCAATCAACTTAGCATGGCCATGCATTTCCATAATCCATTACCTCGAGGGGCCCGAGAGATATCTCTCCAAAGGAGGGGCAAATTCCATCTTGATCACTCACATCCCACTCCATGTTTCATAGCAAACCCGAAAACTACCTTTATAACTACCCGATTACGGAATAGGGTTTGGTAGTCCCAAAGTAGGCTACTACACATGTTGGAATCCATGGTGATCTCAGGTCTAAGGACTTTGTACCAACACTACCCGAGACCAACTAATGGCACATTAATTCTGTAGTGTCTCATGGTGGGTCTATCCAACAATGTGTTCGCAACACATATGTCCATGTTTATCGATTTGGTATCTCCATACCCATGATCTATGAGACATGATCATCAATCAATAAACATGCCGATCTTAGAATCATATTTGTTCCAACAATATGACACATGATCGAGGATCGTTTAGAAATAGATTCATACATAAAAAGTCTCATAAATAAGTCACGTACTTATTGATCAACACAAGATGTCTATTTCATGGAACTGAATAACACTTTGTTCATTTATACATAAACATTGACGTGATATCCAACATCTCCATGTTGCCTCTAGGGCATATCACTAACAACGACGTGAGCGGCGGCGGCGCGGTCAGCCGACGTCGCTAGGATCGACGTCGGCGGTGGTGTTAGCCCTAGGGCGACATCGGCAAGGCCGACGCGGCGGCGATCGGGCTCGGTCCACGGTGGACCAAGTCCACGGCTGGGCGGTGGTGGCTGCTGCCACGTGGCGGCCATCCGGGCGGGACGGCGGCCGGATCGGACGGCGGAGCGTGCGCGTGGGATCAAGCGGTCCCAATCTACCCGCGCGGTAGATCGGACGGCTGCGGGCGATGCTAGGGTTAGGTTTTTTGGGGACGGCAGCGGCCGAGCTTCGGCTCGCCGGCCATGGTCGCGCGGTGGCCGGCCGGCTCGCTGACGACACAGAAGCGGCAGCGAACGGCTGCAATGCACGGGAAACGGCGCGGGAGAGGGCACCCCTGTGCCGTTTCCCGTGCACTCTCCTGGGCAAAACTTGGGGGTGCCCTCTCCCGTGACGTTTTTTGTGCACTGTGCAGCCATTCGCCGTTGCATCCCGTGTCGTCGGCGAGCCGGCCGGCCGGCGCGCGACCATGGCCGGCGAGCCGAAGCTCGGCCGCCGCCGCCCCCAAAAACCCTAACCCTAGCATCGCCCGTAGCCGTCCGATCTACCGTGCGGCTAGATCGAGATCGCTCGATCTCGTGCGCACGCCCCACCGTCCGATCTGAACACCGTCCCGCCCGAATGGCCGCTACGTGGCAGCAGCCACCGCTGCCCCGCCATGGACTCAGTCCACCGTGGACCGAGCCCGGTCAGCCGCCGCGTCAGCCTTGCAGACGTCAGCCCTAGGGCTGATGCCAACCGCTGAGGTCAGCGCTGACATCTGTCCTAGCTGACGTCAGTCTGACCGCGCCACCGCCTGCTGACGACAGCATGACGTCATGATGATATCAACCCTAGCCAATCCCGCTCATGCTTGCGTCAGCAAGGGATTTAGTTGCGCAATAATTTAATTAGTCTTTTCTGTTTAGTTTAAAAATCACAATTAAACTTCTAAAAGTCATATCTTTTTAATCCAAGCTCCGTTTTAGTCCATTCAAATTTCATTAAATCCATAAAAATGTCAAGAATCCATTAAAATAGTTTCTTGTGCTGTTTCAGTAGATGTTTGGCTTGTTTTGTTGAAGTGCCTTGTTTGTCGTTTAGATTCCGATCTTTCCGGCGTTCCCGTTTACCTCGAAGTAGTCGCCGAGGTTCCCCAGTCTCCAGAGCAAGGCAAGTCATACTTTACATTGATCATATCATACCTATTTTATTTAAATATCTCATTCCTCTCAAATAGTGCATATGTTTTAGAATGTCATTTCATGGGACTATTATACCAATTGTACCCAGCCATAGGAATTGAATGTCTTATACCATTCATAACTTGGGTTCAATATGACTAGATGTTGGTTTAGAACATGCTTAGCCGTGCTTAGCTCAACTAGCTCACTTAAGGGAATCACATTAATCAAGTATTACATTAGAGACTAATACTCAGATGATGTCAAGTATGGGACCCTATCATAATGACAATGGTGGGTTGTGAGCACATGGTTGGATATTGGTTAGCATGCTCATGACAATTAAGGACCGTTTCTCGGGAAACCCGGGAGGAATTTCCGTGCATACCACAAGCCAGCATGGGTAACAACTGGGTCTATAGCGTAGCTGTCTCTAGCCGACGTACCCTAGTGAGAGTGGGCGTGATGGAGTTGGGTCGGCCCCGGTTTTAGGGGTTGATTGGCTACCGGATTCACCGCGGCATGAGAGGGGGTTGCCCATTACCTCGATGGGAGTGGGGGCAAAACCTTGGTGTGGTACGATTTGTTAGAGGGGGTTTTGTGAAGGGTCCTGTCACAGTTCCTTTCTGGGTATCGTGGTGGTACTCCGACACATGGTAACGTGTCATGGGATTGTGTCTTGTGGGTGCAGTTGTACACCTCTGATCAGAGTAAAACTATTCGAATGGTCGTGCCCACGGTTACGGACAATCAACCAGATTCGTCGTGATTAGTCTCACCTAAGTAAGGGTTACCAATGGAACTTGACTAGTATGGATGGATGGATGGGCCTGTTGCAAGGTGGTTTTAATGTTGGACAATGTTTATTTAATATTGCTTAATTATTACTATTGTTTTACTGCTTTCAACTATTACTATTTTTGAAATGCTATTTATGAAAATGAGACTATATTCCTCCCTTGAGCTTTACCCTGCATCATACCTTCTCTTCCGGTATGACTTGTTGAGTACGGTGGAAGTACTTAGTTTTGCTTAATTTTCCCCCTCCAGTTATAGGTTGCAGGAGAAGAAAGTTTCGACGAGGTTTAGGCTTGCGTCCGTCGTCAAGCTTGCCTGTGGTGTTTTGGAGTTCCGTCACGGTGTTGGTTTCAGTTTAGTTAGTCTTTTTCCTTTCCGCTGCATTTATGTAATTTTTTATATTGTTTCTAAGACGTGGATTTTGTAATATCAATAATTGTTGATTTGTTACCTCGACTGATGCCTGGACGAGGAATTAATGCACAAATTAGCTGCGGAAATTCTGGCTTGAATTTCTTGGCGTGACAGGAGCTTACTTCACTCTCACAACAACACAAGAATATCAAAGCTACATTCCAAAGGTGAAGTCCTCGCTCTCTAGTGCTTAGAAAGTAGCGAAGAGAGTGAGGGGTAGTCCGAAGGAGTGATGGGTATCTCGGCACCAACTTGCGACCTTTTACCTCAACAGATGATTGTTTAATTGAGTAAGTGTTCATGATTTCCTTTGGTTAAATTCCTTTCCATTGATTAAGCACTTTACTTCATTTACTTATGGGATCATCGTCCATTCGTGGGTGCTCTAGTCTAAGACTCCTGATAAAGATGAAATGTCTTGGCCAAGACTAGAGTAGTAATCAATAGCGTAGATGTGGTTTCTAGGCTAGGATTTACCTTTATTTGCTGCGTACCCCATGGGTTGTAGAGGTAGGCGGTAGGTGGTGACAACCCTATCCGTCCTTTATAATCCTCCACGTTCAGGTAGGTCATAGAGTTGTAGGCTAGAGTCACTCGTCAGACAGAGTGTAAGTCAGCGCCCGAATTAAGTAAATAGATTGAGAAGCTTACCATCTATCTAGAGCGATAACCATAGAAATCCTCTCTATACTCTCGCCTATATATTCTCGTTGTCCTTGGATGAACCTGACCTTTAGATAATTCACATGTGTTCCCTGTGAATTTGATACCTTGGAATACTCCTGGGTGAAGTGCTACAATGGTATTCTGTGCGCTTGCAGAGTAATCTACGATCGTAATAAATACCAACAATCAGCACACCAGATTGCACAATATAATTATTAATATAAAACACAAATGTGCAAAGCCCAAGAGCAACTTCCTACAGCTAGTCTCAATAGGTTCAAAAGTATACGAAGGATAGAATAGGGCCACTATTTGTATTTTCTTTTTTTTATATATGTACTCAACACACAAAACCGAAATATAACTGAAACTGAAACTGGAAGACGTCACAAACTTAGAATCCCTATCAACTTTGACAGGACTAATTCATGTAAATAATGGTCGAAATGGGACTTTGACCTGAGATAGTGATTTATAGAACATGGCGTGCTCTTTCCAACATGTATCTAAACAGTGAAATTCGACTCCATATGCAACTTTGACGACAATTTCACTAAATGACGCTCACTGAAAATTGAGAACATGACCAAAAACAAGCACACAAGATAAATTGGTAAAGGCTCAAATGCAACACGTAGGAAAACTAAGACCAGCAATCAAACACGAGACTAATGGACTAAAACCTGACAAAATAATACTAGAATCAGTTTGCAAACTATATGCTATTTTTTTAGGGTTTTTGTGTATAGGACAGAAATAAGATATGTAGCTAGGGGGTAAAAGATCCTACCAGGAAAACCGTGCACTAATACCAAGATGATATGGGGAAATTAGACTGATCTTCTTGACGTAGGATCCGGATACACCGTGAAACCTAATGAACTGGATGAACAACACGCTGCCTGTGCAACACACCTTTCACCACAAATTAGCAAAACCACACACTTTGATAGGTTGATCCACTCGACCACGCAAAAGTGGATATATTTCCCCCTCAATTCTCTACAAGGCAAAACTCCCAATCCTTCTCTGTAGTTTGGTGGCGGTGGCACAAAACCTAGGAGAAGAACAAGAGAAATTATGCTGCAGTTTTCATTAAAATATGGTCTACCTTCATGGATCATTTAGAAAGGCATATATGGCCAATACCTGGATTAGAAACTAACTGGGAATCATATACAGCATAATCTGGAAACCTATCTACAACACGGTCATTTTTTGGCTCTTGCAGTGAAACTAGAAAGAATTTGTGTCTGTGGGCCTCTCCATCACGTGGGCAATGAAGTTAGATTTCCAACAAGTGCTCACATGTCCAAAACAGACACAGGATGAGAGATAAACAAATGTTTTAGTCTAGGTATGTCCAGGCTGGAGCAAACCGAGTCCGAATTGAATCTTTTCTTCCTTGTATTCAAACTCCTTGTTTTGGAAGGCTTCAATATGTGGAGAACTTGTAGATGGACTCCTTTCAAACCCAATATGGGCCTTAGGATAGTAGAACTTCATCCAAACATGTCGTGCGAAGCCCATGTTCATCACCATTGCTATTACTCGCGTGTCACCGGCCGGTCTGCCCGCACAGGATGTCTTCAACTTGCAATTGCTATTGATAGAAAGATCGAAATGACATGATGTTTGATTCGATGGAATGAGCCATGCATGCCGAAATCCTTCACATCAGTGCAGAATATGCCATGAACTTCATGAACAGAATAGCAACCAATATTTTCCATGTGTGCCAATACCTCTCACCTCCCACTGGACCCACATGCAAAGGCAATATACAATTGATAGGTAGATCCACATCATAAAATGCCAGAACCAAACTGGCAGACCAGCACGGAGTGGTCTCTCGATAGTGCCCGGGTGCCTAGAACCAAGTCATAGCTTTGTAATCATGTATTTGTTAAGTATAATCTAAACACTATTTATATAGAAGTACATATGAACCTTAGCTCTCTTTTGTCCTTCTCTACTGTCTAGTGTATTATTATTAGAGTTGAATGTCCTATGTGTCACACTACTCCAATTATCATTATTATCTTTTAACCCTGTTTACACTATGGTATATTAACTATAGCATGATTATGAATATATGAACTCACTCTTTACACCACCGTCTTCCCTGCGGAAACTATACCCTTGGAATACTCCTGGCTAAAATGGTATAGTGATATCCATGCGCTTTTGGATTTATCTATGACCGTAACAAATACCAACATATCTGTCCTGGAGCAATCAATTTGTATGAGTGAGTTGTTTTGACTTTTGGAGTCAAGAGTGCTGGTGCTACATATCGAAAAGCTATGAATTATATATTTCATGATCTCATTTGCTTCTTGGTTGAAATTTATATAGATGATGTGATTGTAAAATCCAAAAATATTGATGGGCATATCGCCGATTTATGAAAGGTGCTGGAAAGGACAAGGAAATCTAGTCTAAAGATGAATCCAAATAAATGTGCCTTTGGTGTATCGTTTAGACAATTTTTAGGTTTTATACTTAATTAAAGGGGCATTGAGGTCAACACCACATCATAATTAAAGGGGCATTGAGGGGCATTTAGGTTTTATACTTAATTAAAGGGGCATTGAGGTTAGACATTTTTTAGGTTTTATACTTAATCAAAGCTATCAAAACCACATCACCTCCAGTGGACAAAATAGGACTCCAATCCTTGATTAGCAAGATTAACTTTGTGAGAAGATTTATTTCAAATTTGTTTGGCTGGATTGAGAAAATTACTCAATTGTTCAAATTGAAAGCCGGCCAGGAATTTGTTTGGGGAGAAAAGCAGTAGAATGCGTTTGATCAAATCAAGGATTATCTAAGTTCTCCTCTCCTCTCGATACCGCCTCAGAAAGGGATTCTGTTTAAATTATATTTGTCACATGGTCAGAAGTCTATCGGCTTTGTCTTGATTCAGGAGTTTGAGGGGAAGAAAAGCGTTGTACATTATCTTAGCAGAAGACTTCTTGATGCAGAGACAAGGTATACTACAGTGGAGAAATTATGCTTATGTGTGTAGTTTTTATGCACCAAGTTAAGGCATTAGCTTCTATCAAATGAGTGTATAGTGATTTCCAAAGCTGACGTAATTCGTTACATGCTATTGGCTCCAATGTTGAAAGAAAGGGTTGGAAAGTAGATTTTTGCCTTTGCAGAATTTGATCAGAGATATGAATCAGCTAAAGTAGTTAAGGACAAGTCATAGCTGATTTTGTGGTAAGCATCATGATGATTCTATAGAATATGTTGAGTCGATGCCTTGGACTTTATTCTTTGATGGATCGGTATGCACACATGAATTGGCATCTATTTGATAATTATGTCACCTCGAGGGCAAGTTTTGATTTTACATTCACAATCAAGCCTTATTATACCAACAATCAAGACAAATACGAGGCGATGCTCGAAGGACTTCAGCTGTTGAAAGAAGTTGAAGCCGATGCTGTTGAGATAATTAGGGATTCGTTATTGTGATCAAGTAGTTATATGGGGAATATAAATGCAAGGACGAAGTCTTGAGGATATATTACAAAAGATGTCAAGAGTTGATGAAGAATTTCAAGATTGTTTCAATGATGCATATTCCTAGAGAACAAAATATTGAAGCCAATGATGTTGCATAAGGTGCATCGGTGTACAAGCCGATGTTGAAGGATGTGGAGATTGAGATTTCTAATGTTGATGCCAATGGTTGGAGAGGTGAGATTATTGCGTATTTGACATATCCTTCCTAATCGGCATCAAGGAAACTAAAATAAAAGGCCATTAAATATGTTTTGCTTGATGATGATCTATACTATTAGAGGAACGATGGAGTACTGCTCTAGTGCTTCAACTTAGAAGAAACTAAACTGGTTATGTACGAAGTCCATGATGGGATCTATGGAACACATCAATCGACTAATAAAATTAAGTGGCGACTTCGAAGAGTTTGGTAAATTTGGCTGATGATCCTGGAAGATTGCTTTAGATACTACAAGGGATGCCAGGACTATCAGATGTTTGGGGTTATTCAGAGAGTGCTAGCGTCAACTATGAACCCGATTGTGAAGCCATTGTCGTTCAGAGGTTAGGGTATTGATATGATTGGCCAGATTAATCCACCATCAAGCAAGGGACATAAGTACATCTGGTGGCAACCGATTATTTGACAAAGTGGGTTCAAGCTATTCCATTGAAGAATGTTGATGCCAAAGATGCTATCAAGTTTGTCAAGAAACATATAATGTATCGTTTTGGCATTCCTCAGACTATAACAACCGATCAGGGATCTATCTTTGTTGCTACTGAGTTTTTGAGATTTGCTACTGGTATGGGTATCAACTTATTGAATTCTTCCTCTTATTATGCTCAAGCCAATGGACAAGCAGAGCTGTCTAACAAGAGTCTGATCAAGTTGATTAAGTGAAACATTGATGAGCAGCCAAGGAAGAGGCATACTACGTTAGCCGATTCACTATGGGCCTATTGGATGGCATGTCATGGTTTTAGTCAAGTAGAACCTTATCAATTGGTTTATGGACATGAAGTTGTTTTGCCATGGGAAACCAACATTGGCTCAAGAAGGATTTCTTTACAAGATCAGTTGATAGCTGATGAGTATTATAACTAGATGACTGATGGGTTGGAAGATTTGGCCAGGGATCGGTTGCGCGCGCTTGAGAAAATTAAAAGGGTTTTGAAGTGGTACCCAAATCTTTGAAGAAGGAGAATTGGTTTCGTAGTTGGTTTTTCTGATAGGATCAAGAGATAACAAGTTTGGAAAATGGTCACCTAATTGGGAGGGACCCTATCAGATACATCGTTGTGTGCCATGAAATGCATATATGCTTCAAAGCATTGAGGGAGAAGTATTTGGAAAAGTGCTCGATTGGAAAATATTTAAATAAGTACTATCCTAGTGTTTGGTTAATTCTTAATCGGTTGAGGAATGGATGATTGAGCATATAGATTATGTTTAGTACATCTCCTTAAGATGGCCAATATAAAATATATCACCCTCGGAATAAACAAATTAATGCAAAACTTTGAGTCGATCTGATAAATATGTTACAAAGTTTTGTCCATCATCAGAGTTGCCATGCAAAGTATTCTAAGTGTTTTTAGCCTGTTACATCAACACAAGAATATTTTGTTTGTTGCTATCGCTCACAGGCGAATTTGGTCAACTTCATTGATGGTACGCTCATCGTCAGCATTGGATCCTAGAATTGTCTTGATGCTTTTGCGTCGATTGGCTACCTGGCATACTGATGCCTTGAGCTTGGCTTCTTTATCTTGAATGGCCTTGGGGAGGTTGATGAGTTTTTACTCTTGTATGGCCAAGTCTTTGTGAGTTTGCTCGAGGCGAGCCACCCGATCAGCTTCGTGCTTCTTTAGTTCCTCGATGCAAATCTTGGCGTTTGATGGAATAGCTGATAACTCATCAAGTTTAGCTTTTTCCGCCTGGGTTAGTTGCCAATTAGCTTGGAGGGATTCTTCTGCTAGCCGTAGCCTGATGCGATCGGATTTTCTCTGGCAGGCCCTTCAGTCTTTAAACCGATGAGATTCAAGAAAGGCAGCAGGAGTTATGGCAACCATGAGCTCATTGGGCAGTTGGACTTGGATTTCTTCAACCTTGCTCCTGATAGGGCCAGTGTTCTCCACCAAAACATCGACCGAGATGTTTAGCCGATTGGCGACTTCAAGGAGTTGACTCCGAAGGACATCAGAGGGTGGTGAAGTTGTTTTACTTGTGGCGTCTTCTTCTTCACCATCTAAGTACTAGCCGACATCAGAAGTGAACAAAACGGCTATATTCTGCATCTTGAAGCTTAAAGTTAGTTGAAATGACATAAATCGATCAGTGTAAAAAAATACTTGTGGGATGGCAGTTTTAGCTCTGATGTTCTCATCGGCTCGATCGCTTCCAGCAGATGTTGAATAAGTGACGATATCTTCAAGAGATCGTTTGCTGGAATAGAAGTCGATCGACGAGAGCAGGCAGACATTGAGATACAAGGGCGTTAGAAGGGGACTTATATGTTTAAAAATTAAAAAAAGACTTACCAATGCTGGAGGTGTTGCGACAGGACAAGTTGGGGTCACATGTTCTTTTCTTCAATTGGGATCGACGTCATTATCGCTCAGCTCATTGGCGACAGTGTCGATTTCAGCATTGATAGTAGCATCGGTGGCAGCACTTGGTTCGGCAGCATCAGTGGGGGAATCTTCTATATCGACAACTACCATATCGATAGCGGTCTCGACCTCAAGTTCTGCAACATCTTCAGTGATGGTTGATGGGCCGATGGTTTGCTTTTGCTTCATACAGCCTAGATGACCTAAGGTTTTCTTCCTCTTGCCTTTTTCGGGTGGAGGCCCTTTAAGGAAAGATAATGGTGGGGGAACTCCAGCAACCAGGTTTGGGTTAGCTGATATAGGGCCATGTTCGTTGGGACGTCCACTTTGACTGATGGTAGGAGCAATGATATCGAGGGCCTGCAAGGAAGAAAGTTGATGGGATTAGTAGAATAAAATTTGTAAGTTTGGGGGCATGCAAGAATAAATACCTCTATATCGGAATCAACAAAATTGGGATCAAGCATGGAGCAATATTTGGATATGGTATAGCAGAAGAGATGTTTCTTCCATTCACCCCCACCATTGGGACCAAAGCCTTGAGCCTGAAGCATGGGAATCAAAACCGTCAAAGTCACCTAGTGGGGGTCCTTCAATCAACATGAGGCGATCGAATTTCAGCGCACTAGATACTGGACCCCTGGCTTGGATTTTATCAATGAAGTAAAGGCTGATTAGAAGCTGACCAAAACCCAACTGATGGCAAAAACTGATGGGTGATAGAATTCATATGACACGAGATTTGCGGCCCATAGACACCCTAATTGGTATAAGGCATGGAGAGACAGTTGATACAAAGGTTGATCTGCTCTCATCATCAGTGTTAACTAAGTTGTGTTTGAAGTGGTTCGGGAGCACAAAATTATCGGTATCTTCATAAAGATACCAAGTGGTGGCCTCCTTTACAAAGCCATAGTAGAAGGCTTTAATCAAATAATTAAAATTGGCAAGTAATAGTTGTCCACCTGGATATGTCGATGCAGCTTTGTCATAGGACATGAATTGGCGACGAGTGGGGGTTGCGCCTTCAGCATAATCCGATGGAAAAGAGAGGGTGTCAAGGGCAAGCATTCCCACTGCTTCAGAAGTATACAATTTGAGCCATAATTGGATAAACCACCAGAGACCGCCAATGTGACAAACGGTCTAGCCAGCAGATAGCCTTGTTGTAACTCGATGCAGGAGTTAATAAGGGGCTCCCTAGCAAGTATTTGCCAAGGGTATTTGTTTTCCATCAGCAAGGGCTTCTACTAGATGTTGCATGATTGTCGTCGGACCTAAAGATGATCCGGAGGAGATGAACCTTTTTGACCATAAGTTGAGGAAGGCAACGTGTTCTCGATTGGAAACTAGTCCAGAGGTTCTTGTGTGTTTTGTAATATAATCGCCCCAGCCACCTGCAGCCTTAGTATCAAGCTTGTGGGTGCACTTGATCCTTAAGTTGATGAGATTGGCCGATGTTGTGAAATCAAGACCAGTGACCATGGTGACATCCATAACGTTTGGTGTCATTGGCCCATGACCAAAGAGGAAGGCGTTGAGAGCGTTGGACCTGAAGTAGCAGGCCATTGAAATAAGAGATTTGTCCCTTTCTATATCATCAAGGGATAGGTTGATGCACTGGGCAATGCGTAACTCATTCCACACTTCATATTTGGTGGCAAGAACACGCTGATACCATGTGCGCCAGCTAACTAATTTTGATGGACAAGATTTGAAACTGTTGTGCCAATCCATGGTATAAGTACTAGAGTTCTAAAAGGGGATCGTATCGGTTTCTATATTGATGAAGTCAGTTGGATCTTGATCGCTCGTCGGACCCATATATAGAAAGTTGGCCGATTGATGATAGGAATCATGATTTGGTTTTCTAGGTTCCACAATAGAAGATGAACAGTAGATATGAAGAACATGAAGAACAAGAAGATCACAGGAAGAAGAAAGGGCGAAAACTAGATTCAATCTACACAATGAGATAAGAAACGGTGGAAAAGAAAGGGTGTAGAGATGTTTACCTCCGAAACCACACTTGACAAAGCCATTGATGCAGTAGAGTTGAATCTCCAGGAAGAAGTGCCGCTTGGATGGGTTCACCAGTAAAGGAGAGAGAGAAGGTTTTTGAGTTTGCCGGCGTGGGGAACAAAGAAGTGACAGTGTGATGATGATATGGCGGAATTGAGGGGTTTATATCAACAGTACATTGAGGGTCGTGTTGGGTTAGTTGGGTCGATGGAAACCTAATTGGTTGATTAAGCTTGATGGGTCGTACAAGAATTTCGCAGCATACCTATATACTCCGAAATTGGGGGACATGTGTTGATGGCGAAATTTGGCAATTGCCGTTAGTCGAAGCCTGCTCAATTGGAGGGATTAATGTTGTGATCTTAGGAGCAATGGTTGGAGATCGTATCAGACTTATATAATCAAAGTTGGAGTCGGTTTCATTTTTCTTTTGTATCAAGGAAAGTCAGTCAGTTTCCTTTAGAAATAGAGTCCCGAGCCGATCAGCTCATGTCTGGGTAGGACTTATCTTTTTTTAGTTTCTATTGTCGTAAACAGAGTCCTAAGCCGATCAGGTTGTGTCTGAGTCAGACTCATGCCAACCCGAGGGTATAAATATATCTACCAGGGTCTTTGTAAGAAACAAGAGATCAATACACAATGTTTGGCACATCACCACCTTAGTTTTAGATTTTGATGAGTTCTTACTCTGAAGTTTGGGCTGCATCGGTTTCGATCTCTAGCGAGAAAGTAGGTTCCGACAACTTCGCCTCTATCAACGAAATTAGTACTTTCTTGGTTAAGTCCGTTATACTTGTTAAGATTTTACTCTCATTGCTTATCCGATATTGCTTTTATTGTTTTGGTTAGATTCAATATATCAATGACATTGTGTAGTTTCTATCGGTTTGTTTGAATCTATCAAGCTTATCATCAACTTGGTATTGTCTTGGTTAAGTCCAATCTACTGAGTCTTGATTCGTTAGATCAGTTTGATCAAACTGATAGATTCTGTACATTGTTTCATCAAAGTTCTAGCCAATAAGTTATCCAGATACTATCAAATAATTTGCTATATCAGGTAAATAACAAGATTTGGTACAACCATCTAGTTTCTATCTTTTATTATCTTCATTTATAATGCCTTGGTTAATACCGATCTATCAAGATTCTGGTTAACAAAGTTAGATTGCTAGTAGCTATGCTTGGTCTAGTTTTAGCCGATAATAGTATACTTTTTGTTATAAAAATCAATTATAATCATATTGTTGGATCGTCTAATATTTGAGATCATATAATTTCCTAAGTCTTATCTTTATTAGCTTCAATCATATATTGTATCGGTTGAGTCCGATCTATTAAGATTACCTTTAATAAACAAAAGTTATTAGCAAATTATATTATATCTAGTTTCAGCCGATGTTCTTTCAATTTACTCTTATACTCGTGTTCCGTCGATTATACCCAATGATCAAAAATTCTATCGTCATCGGCTGGGCACACGATTGTGTTAGTGATATGCCCTAGAGGCAACATGGAGATGTAGGATATCATTGTCAATGTTTATGTATAAATGAATAAAGTGTTATTCAGTTCCATGAAATAGACATCTTGTATTGATCAATAAGTACTTGACTTATTTATGAGACTCTATATGTATGAATCTATTTCTAAATGATCCCTGATCATATATCATATTATTGAAACTAATATGATTCTAAGATCGGCATGTTTATTGATTGATGATCATGTCTCATAGATCATGGGTATGGAGATACCAAATCAATAAACATGGACACATGTGTTAGAGAACACATTGTTGGATAGACCCACCATGAGACACTACAGGAATTAATGTGCCATTAGTTGGTCTTAGGTAGTGTTGGTACAAAGTCCTTAGACCTGAGATCACCATGGATTCCAACATGTGTAGTAGCCTACTTTGGGACTACCAAACGCTATTCCGTAACTGGGTAGTTATAAAGGTAGTTTTCGGGTTTGCTATAAAACATGGAGTGGGATGTGAGTGATCAAGATGGAATTTGCCCCTCCTTTGGAGAGATATCTCTGGGCCCCTCGAGGTAATGGATTATGGAAATGCATGGCCCTGCTAAGTTGATTGAGGAGTCAATCAACAGACAGATAATCCAATACGGTTCGAGTGAATGGTTAAGTTATTGAAGGGATGGCACACATCTTGCCTATAGCTTAATTGGTATCGTGAGGCAAAGGGATTTGTGTACACATTACAGGTTCAGAGTCGATATTATATTCTTGTATACTATAGTGTCAATATGTGCTGCTAGGCGCCGCTATTGACAGGTCGGCTGAGTTGGACTCGAACCGACGATCGGCTAAGTTAGATTATAGCCAAAACCAAGTATACCTGAACCTAAAGGGTCGCACGCTTAAGGGGATAAGAACAGGCATTCGAGTTGGACTCAGATACGGCTCGATTGGATAGGGATCCGATCGGATAGAGTCCTATGGGCTTACGAAGTCAGGCCGGCCAACTCTATGAGATTCGGATGGGATCCGATTCAAAATAGAGTCCCGATGGGCCTCTAGGCCCAACTAGCCAACTCTATATAAAGGGGTGAGGGGTGGAGAGCTACAGTACGTCAATTGAATTGAACTGAATCAATCTGATTTGGCGCAACAAGTTGGCGAGATCAATCTTCATGGAAACCCTCCCCACCTTTAAGCCAAAACCCTAGCCTTGCACCGCGTGCTAGCACATGGGTGTTCAGCGTTCTGTCCCCGGACGTGTGGATACCGGTAGAGGCGCTGCTACGTTGCGCGCTGTTGATCGGCTACGAATCGGCTGCAATCGAAGCGAGGCGACTACGGCAGATCGACGACTCGGATCGGCTGCGACATCGGCGAATCGGCTGATTGGTGAATCGGCTGTCCCCGGGAATCGGCTGTCGGCTCTCGGGAATCGGCTGCACTGTTCCAGATCGGATAGCCCTGATTGGCTGTTTCCGCTGCATACTCCAATTGGTAACGATCTTTGCCCCTTACTTGCAAGTGTTCCTGGTTTGCGCGGTAGAAAAGTTTTTGTTTTCGGCTAGCGTAGCCTCCGCGTAACCCTTCAGATTGCCTATGGGCCGATTGGCCGTTTGATCTAATATTTTTATTTCCATCTTGTTAGTTGCAGGATCAAACTAACTGGCATGCCTTGATCCTGATTGATATGCGTTGACGTGAAATTCGTCATTTACACGGCGGCCCGGAAGATTTTGTTCACTTCAGTGCAGGTTCTAGTACTTTGGGTTCACAACATGCCAGTTAGTTTGATCTTGCAACTCATAAGATAGACAATGAAACGTTGGATTATGATGGTCAATTGAACGATACGCCGATAAGATATCGTATTGCTTAGCCAATGCTGAAAAGAATCGTCTATAATCAAAATTACTCAGGTTGTACAATTAATATTATGCATCAACAAATTTTAGATTTAATATAGTTATCTTTATTATTCTTAATCTTAATAGATCGAATTAAATCATGATAGTATGAGATTAGTATCAAATAAAGATGATTACCGTATATAATCTAAACAATCACCGATGCATGAAATTATCATAAACACTTGAATAAATTCAACAACAAATTACTATAGGCTTTGGATCCGGTATATGCAATCAAAGACCTATATTTTTCTTTATTAATGTTAATTGTGATAGATCAGACCCAATCGACATAGTAACTAACTGCTAGTAACAAAAATCAGATAGGTTTGAGATTATATAAACTGGATCAACAACCGATTTGATTATTTTGTTGGTAATAAACGAATAACATATTGACTAAAACTCAGATACAACCTTATACAAAAATATCATACTTGATTAAATCTACTAAACAAACCACGTTTTTAGCATATCGGACTTAACTGAGGCAGAGCAAAGTCGATATTAGGCTTAGTAGATTTAAAGGTTTGATATGTGTGTATAAAATGATTGATATAACAGATCAAGCATAGAAGGCAAGCGATCTGCACAAGAGCTGATATAGCAGATAGGCAATGCAAGTAAAAGCTAAATTAGTATATCGTGCTAGTGATATGCCCTAGAGGCAACATGAAGATTTGGATATTATGGTCAATGTTTATGTATTAATGAATAAACTGTTATTCTGTTCCATTAAATAGATATTAGTATGGATCAATAAGTATATGACTTATTCATGAGACTCTTTTTGTAATATAAATATATTTTTAAATGATCCCTGATCATATATCATATATATGGAACGAATATGATTCTAAGATCAGCACGTGTATTGATTGATGATCATGTTTCATGGATCATGGTATAGAGATATCATATCAATAAATGTGAACACATGTTAGAGAACATGTTGTTGGATAGACACACCTTGAGATACTACAGGGAATTAATGTGCCATTAGTTGGTCTCAAGTGATGTTGGTGCAAAGTCCTTAGACCTGGAATCATCATGGATTCCAACATGTGTAGTGGCTTACTTAGGGACTGCCAAACGCTATTCCATAAATAGATAGTTATAAAAGTAGTCTTCGGGTTTGCTAAGAATCATGTAGATGGATATGAATGATCAAGATGGATAGTTATAAAAGTAGTCTTCAGGTTTCCTAAGAAGCATGTAGAGGCCATGCCGATGTGATTGAGGAGTCAATCATCAGATACATAATCCAATACAGGATCGAGTGAAAGATTAAGCTAATGATAGGATGACACAAGTCTTGCCTATAGCTTAATTGATATCATGAGGCAAAGAGATTTGTGCACACATTACAGGTTCAGCCGATATGATCTTCTTGTATACTATGGTGTCAATACATTCTGCTAGGGGCCGCTGTTGACAGTTGGCCGAGAAGTGTTCTCAGGTCATAACCAGGTCTACATGAACCTACAGGGTTACACACTTAACGGGTTGGAACAAATATTCGAGTTTGACTCGAATGTGCTCAATCGGATAGGGATCCGATCGAATATAGAGTCTCGATGGGCCTTTAGACCCAGTTGGCCAACTCTATATAAAGAGCGCAAGGGGTGGAGATCAATGTGTGCAACTTCGAAGCAGGATCAACTTCTCCACTGAAACCCTAGTCCACGTCCGAGTCAAAAACCTAGCCGTGCATCGCGTGCTAGCACACGGGTGTTCGGCGTTCCCTCCCTGGATTTGTGGATACCGGTAGAGACATCACTACGTTGCGGTGTAAATCAGTGACATCGGAAGATCCCCGAGTTCTAACTTGCCGATCCGTTTATTTGATAGTTGGAGGTCGGACCGGTCAGGCGGATCGGAATGGCCTCGGCGAGGTCGGGCGGACCGCAGCGACATCGGCACGATCGAGCAAATCGGGTCAAGGTCAACACCGTCGGCGAGGTATGATGATACGAGCTGAGGTCAGAGGGGTCGGGCGAATCGGACCCAAGGTCGGCGAGGTGCTATCCGAGGTCGGCAAGGTCGGCAAAGCATCACTCGAGGTCGGCTAGACTTTGATCGGCTATTTCCGCTACACTGTGTGTCTTTTGGTAACATTCTATAGACCCTTACTTGCAAGCTTTCCTGGATTGCACGGTAGAAAAAATTTGTGTTATGCTATCATAGTCTACGCATTACCCCTCATATCAGACTTAACCAAGAAAGTACTAATTCCGCCGGTACAAGCGAAGTTGAGAAAACTTACTTTCTCGCCAGAAATCAAAAAAATTGATGTACCCAAACTCAAAAACAAGAACTCGTCGAGAACATAGAAAACTAGGGCGGCGATGCACCAAAATTGTTTTTTGGACTGTTGTTGTTTTACAAAGACCCTAGTAAACTAAGTCCAACTCTATTACGATCGGATTAATATAGGAGTCTATTTCTAAACAAAGAAACTACTGTTACAACTCTGACTCAAACATGACTCTGATCGGCTATAAAGAAATTATTCGAGTCTGATTCTGAGACAACTTTATCGGCTCAGGACTCGAGCAAAAAAAGAAACCACCATAACCTTCCATTTTTCCAGATTAACTTGCCAACTGAATCTACTAAAATCACGGCGTGAATCCCATCTTTGACTCGGTCTTGAGTAACGAAAATTGTCAAATTTTGTCATTAACATATGCCCCCTAATTCTGCAGTATGGATAGACATGCTTCAGAATTCTCTTATACGACCGATTTAGCTCCATCGGCCCATTAGGTCATCGGCCCAATCAACCTAGCACAACTTTTAATGCATCAAATAATATAAATACTCTCGGTCTTCACTAGAAACCATCATCATGCCACAATCTCTTCCTCCTCCATGCCGACGAGCTCTCCTGTTCTCTCTCCTTCGTCTGCAGCGACATCATAGAGCAATCACTTTCCTCCGTTGATTCAAAAAATGGCCACCACCACTAACATCTCTGCAGTAAGAAACCCTAAAACCCTACTTTTCTTTGATTTTTACCCTACTATGCAGATTTAATCCAAGTTCTCTGTTTTCCTTATATCCCATGTTCTTCGTGTTCTTCATGTTTTACTGTTCATCTACTGTAGCACCTGAGAAACCAAATAGCCATCCCTATGCTCGATCAACCGCTCTTCTATTACTTGGGGCCAATGGGTAGTGAAGATCCAGTAGAATTCTTCAATGCTGAAACCAAAAGAATCCCCTTTACTCAATGCAACCCCAACATCTCAGATTGGCATCTCAATTTTAGATCATGGTCCTCAAAGCTATCGGGCTAGAGAAATTGGTATTGGCATATGTCAACCTCCAAAGTCCAGTTTTGGTTCGATATCGGCATAGCCCAATGCATCGAGTTGTCCTTAGCTGAAATTGATAAAGGTAAATCCCTCATCGCATAGGTGAATTATTTCTGGTCCGCTACACTAAATGCCTTCCTCTTTAATCATGGGCCAATGACACCAACCTTGATGGATGTGATCATGCTGACTGCGGGAGGCTACTATGGCTATGTTACAAAACATGCCAAAACATATTCAATTTCTCATCGGGAACATGTGGCTTTCCTCAACATGTGGCTTGACAAATTTGTCTTCTGTGGATGAACTCTGGGGCCGATAGCATATGTGCAACATGTCGCTAAAGCCCTAGCCAATGGGAATAAATTTCTCTTGGAAAAATATCTTTCGGGTGCTGCTTATCATCTACTTCACTAGGTAGCAATGAAATTATTGGCTGGCCAACCTGTTGATCATATTGAAAGGCCATGGTGGTTCATCCAGCTTTGGCTCAAGCTCTACACAGTTGAAGTGTCAAGTGCCCTCGAATTCGTTCGGCTAATGATGGTTGAAGGGTCATGTCACGCCCAGAAATTCAAACCAGAATTTCCGAAGCTATATGTGTTTTAAAATCCCTATCTAGTACTAGCCAGGGTACACATATGACAATTGTTGATATTATAGTTTTACATCCTAAAAACATTACAAAAAGATTACAAAAGAGCAGTGGAAAAAGAAAAAGGTCAAAGCCTAGTCTTGACGCTTGCAGCGTGGCACCTTCCACTCCACAGGCATCTTCCAGAGTGTAGGCTAAGCCTACTCGTCTTCGACGTCTTTGGCTTCTTCGGGCACTGGCTCTGGTGAAGAGGCAAGGATGAGTATTTCCACGTACTCAGCAAGTCATACCGGAAGAGAGGGGGTATGAATGCAAGGGGAGGCAAGGATTTGGCTAGGATTTGCTTTTTAGCACAAACATCTAAAATTTGACAAACAAGGGAGTTGAAGATGGAAAAACAGTTGTAACTTAAGTATTTAAGCAATATTATTTTCCAACACTATCCAATGTTATCCCCTCGTTGCGACAGGCCTAAACCATCCATCTATACTAGTTCAGTTCCATTAATCAGGTTTTAGCAGTGTGAAACTAATCACGGTGAATCCGGTCGATCGCCCATGACCGCGGAAACGGCTACTCGAATAGTTTTACTCTGATTAGAGGTGTACATATGTACCCGCAAGGCACAGCCCCACAACATATTTCCATGCGCCGAAATACCGCCACGGTACCCCGGGAAGGGACTGTGATAGGAACTTTCGTATAACCCCCCGCTAACCAAGCAAACCACACCAAGGTTTCGCCCCACTCCCAACCGGGTAGTGGGCAGCCCTCCCCAAGTGCCGCGGTGAATCCGGCAGCCCAGCAACCAGAGCGCCCCCGGCCGACTTCAACTCCATCATGCTCACCCTTGGCCGGGAACGTTGGCTAGGGAAGGCTACACTACGGGACCCACCGTTGCCCAATCTGGCTTGTGGTTAGTATGGTATTTCTTCCAGGGTTTCCCATGAACTGCTCCTTCATTGCCATGGGCATGACTATCCAAAACAAATGCGCCTACAGTGCACCATTTGCCATATTTTAGTTGTTAATCATAATCACAATGTCACAGGATTAAGTCCTTTATTTCATGTGTACAGAATAGTGTACTTTAGGTGAAATAACCCATTTAGTGTGCTAGTTGATCTAAGCAGGGCTAAGCATATCCTAGGCCAATAACTAGCCATTTTATTGCCCAAGTTGTATGAAAGGTTTAGGGTGATCAAGACCTAAGGCTAAGTATTAATAATAGATGTGTAATATTTCCCATGAAATGACATTATAAAATAAATGCAATTTTACAGAATAAACAAGGTATTTTAGCAAAATAGGTACAATATGATCAATAATGAAGCATGACATGCCCTGCTCTTCGACTAGGGGAAACTCCGCAGCAACTTCGAAGAAAATAGGGTCGGTGGAACTACCGGGAAAGCACTCAACAAAACATGCTAAAAGTCTAAAAAAATAGGGAACAAATCCATTTTTAATGGATTCTTGGCATTTGTATGAATTTAATAAAATTTGAATGGACTTAAACGGAGCTCGTATTTGTTGCTGATTCTACAACGGAGGCCGAGTACATTGCTGCTTCGGAAGCTACAAAGGAGGCTGTTTGGATCAAGAAATTCGTTTCTGAGCTTGGTATGATGGCTAGTGCGACTGGTCCAATGTCTCTCTATTGTGATAATAGTGGAGCCATTGCGCAAGCCAAGGACCCGAGGTCACATCAGAAGTCCAAACACATACTTCGGCGATATCATCTCATCCGCGAGATAATGGACAGAGGTGATGTCAAGATATGCAAAGTGCACATGGATCTCAACATAGCCGATCCGCTGACAAAACCTCTCCCTCAGCCGAAACATGAGGCGCACACAAGAGCAATGGGTATTAGATACTTACATGATTGACTCTAGTGCAAGTGGGAGATTGTTAGTGATATGACCTAGAGGCAACATGAAGATGTTGGATATCATGGTCAATGTTTATGTATTTATGAATAAAGTGTTATTCAGTTTCATGAAATAGACATCTTGTATTGATCAATAAGTACTTGACTTATTTATGAGACTCTTTACGTATGAATCTATTTCTAAATGATCCCTGATCATATATCATATTATTGGAACTAATATGATTCTAAGATCGGCATGTTTATTAATTGATGACCATGTCTCATAGATCATGGGTATGGAGATACCAAATCAATAAACATGGACACATGTGTTAGAGAACACATTGTTGGATAGATCCACCATGAGACACTACTGGAATTAATGTGCCATTAGTTGGTCTCAGGTAGTGTTGGTACAAAGTCCTTAGACCTGAGATCACCATGGATTCCAACATGTCTAGTAGCCTACTTTGGGACTACCAAACGCTATTCCGTAACTGGGTAGTTATAAAGGTAGTTTTCGGGTTTGCTATGAAACATGGAGTGGGATGTGAGTGATCAAGATGGAATTTGCCCCTCCTTTGGAGAGATATCGCTGGGCTCCTCGAGGTAATGGATTATGGAAATGCATGGCCATGCTAAGTTGATTGAGAAGTCAATCAACAGATAGATAATCCAATACGATTCGAGTGAATGGTTTAGCTATTGAAGGGTTGACACACATCTTACCTATAGCTTAATTGGTATCGTGAGGCAAAGGAATTTGTGTACACATTACAGGTTCAGAGCCGATATTATATTCTTGTATAGTATGGTGTCAATATGTGTTGCTAGGCGCCGCTATTGACAGGTCGGCTGAGTTGGACTCGAGTCGATGATCGGCTAAGTTAGACTATAGCCGAAACCAAGTATACCTGAACCTACAGGGTCGCTTAAGGGGATATGAACAGGCATTCGAGTTGGACACGGATACGGCTCAATCGGATAGGGATCCGATTGGATAGAGTCCTATGGTCTTACGACGTATGGGCGGCATCCTCTATGAGATTCGGATGAGATCCGATTCAAAATAGAGTCCTGATCGGCCACTAGTCCCAGTCGGCCAACAATAGGGGTGAGGGGTGGAGAGCTGAGGTACATCAATTGAAGTCAATTGCGCCGAAATCAATCTGATCACACGCGGCTTTAGAAGTCGGCGAGATCAATCTCCACGGAAACCCTCCCACCTTCGAGCCAAACCCTAGCCTTGCATCGCGTGCTAGCACACGGGTGTTCGGCGTTCTGTTCCTAGACGTGTAGATACCGGTAGAGGCGCTGCTACGTTGCGCGCTATTGATTGGCTAAGAATCGGCTGCAATCGGAGCGAGGCGACTGCGGCAGATCGGCAACGAGGACGCGGTCGGCGACTCGGATGGGCTGCGACATCGGCGAATTGGCTGATTGGTGAATCGGCTGTTCCCGGGAATCGGCTGTCAGCTTGCGGGAATCGGCTACACTGTTCCGGATTGGATAGTCCTGATTGGCTATTTTCGCTGCATACTCCAATCGGTAACGATCTATCGGCCCTTACTTGCAAGTGTTCGTGGTTTGCGCGGTAGAAAAGTTTTTGTTTTCGGCTAGCGTAGCTTCCGCGTAACCCTTCAGTATTGAAAAGATATCAATTTTTAGAAGATTAACTGTGTTTATTACTAAACCATAAAAATTCTTAATGAATTATTGCGCAATAAATCCCGAAGCTTGCGTCAGCGGCTAGGCCTGACGTCAGCGGCCGAATGCTGATGTCATCGGCTGCGGGAGCATCGGTCCACGGTGGACCGGGTCCGCGGGCCAAGAGGTGGTCGACGCACCACATGGCGCACGTGGCGCCGACGTGGCGGCCATGTGGCTTGCCACATGGGCAGGCGGGATCCGGTCAGACGGCCAAGAGTGGGCGAGGGCGGCGGGGCGGCCGGCGATGATGTGCGGCGGCCGGATACCGGTCGGCGCCATCGGAGCGACGGTGCAAGGCTACGGAGTGGCACAGTTTGCATGTGGGCGAAGCCACACGCATGCGGGACGGTACACGCGCTCGGGCCGAGAGGAGAAAGGATGGACGGCTCACCGCGGGTCGCCGGAGAGGAGGAAGATGACGGCGTGGGTTGGAGGTAGGATGACGGGAGGTGATGATGAGGGGCAACCGAGGTGGCTCGCACACCGGCAAAAAGGATGGAGGTGGTGGGGAGGTTCGTCGTGGCTTGGGTCGACAGGAAACGGCGACGAACAGCGACGGGATGCCGTGGACCTCGGGCACACAGTGGGAGAGAGAGTGAGGGCACGGGGATGCTCGGTGAGTGTGTGGGGATGACGAGAAAGGTGGTCAGCCGCTTTTATAGGGCTTGGGGAGGTCGGTCGCAGCCGGGGGGAGGAGTAATTCCTCGCTCGAGTTTGTGTGGGGAGAGGAATTAGGATTTAATGGTCGGGGATTAATCCCGGCCATTACGAGTGTGGGAGCGGCGGATGGGGGCAGCAACGGCCGGTGGGAGGGGCGAGGGTGTGATGGTAGTGTTAAAGCGCGCGGGAGAGAAGGGGAGGCCAGGATTCACGCGGGGCGAGGCGGCGTGGCCGGAGGTGGAAGACGGTCCTGACAGGTGGGCCCCACTCGGTGACTGGGAGGAAAAGGGAGGCAAGATGGACTTTTCGCGCGCGAGGCTAACGGGCCACGGCCCGGCGGCCCGCGAAGGAGAGAGAGAAGGAAGGGGCGCACGGGAGAATTGGGCCGGCAGCCCACGACCGAAAATGGGCGGGAAAAAGGACGGAGAGAGGAAACGAATTTCCACGGGATTTATTTAATTCCGATTTTGATTTTAATTGGTTAAATTTATTTCTAGTGCTCTGAAAATTTCATTAAAAATCCTGTTAATGTATTTTGACATGTAGAATTTAAGAAAAATCCTACCATGTCATTCCCATTTAGAATTTGCATGTAAAAATATTTCTTTGCTGTAGGTTAATTCTCAAATTATTTCTTTTGAAATTTTCCTTAATGATTTTTAAAAGGGGAAAACTCTAGGGTGTGACAGGTCGGCCCTTGGTACCATCGGAGATTTTGACAACGACGAATCGGGCTGTCGGTCATGGTCCTGATGGAGTGGTGAATGGAAGCAACACTTATTCAATCTCGATATATCTAAATTCCTAACACTACTTGACCCGATCTTGTAGCCCATACTAAGGTATACTTTTACTTTCATACTTCTCACACATCACTTTGCATAACCCCTTTATTTCTCTTTGTTCCAGCTGCCGACTCCGATCCCCCAACCATCAGCCTCAGTGGGATCCCAATCGACTATGCTCCTGCATCGACTAAGTCAATTCTTGGCACCAACGCACCCCCACCATCATCTCTGCTAGTGAGCCAAATCAGACAGCCAATCACCAAAAGAAAGAAAACTTCAACACATCCTAGCCGTAAAAAGCATAAGAAAAACAATAATCCCAAAGCAGGAGAAGAAGATCTTCTAGAATTGGATCCTAGATCGGCTACGGCTATGGATGAAGCCATTGCTTCAGAAGAAATGGCTGAAGCGATCCAGGTTGCACCGATCAAATACAAGAAGTCCAGCCCATTGCCGATGATGTACTTGAAGCATAACTCAAGTTTTCAGAAGACTTCTTTGGCGACATCCAAGACGATACGAACATCTATCGTCTCTTGCATTAGCAAACCTTCTCTACCTTTTCCTTTGCAAACTTATTCATGTTTCTCAGTACTTACCTTTATTCAGCCTGCTAACCAATTGGCTCCGTCCAACCCATCGGCTTCATGCGAGCGTACACTAGATGACCATCACTCAACTGCCGACACACAATCATGCCGATCAAGCCCCTCAACCGCCGACAACAATCATGCCGATCAAGCCCCTCATAAGACTGCACCGATTATCCTGGTAAATTCCTCCCACAATCCCTGTTCAAACTTCTCATACTAGTTCCTTAACCCAATCCTTTGAAATGCATAATACAACAAATATGTTTTCTTTCGATGTTGGCCAGTTTTTGGATGAAGCAGAAGAAGTTGTCAGCAAGGCTAGCTCTCCCCCTCCTAAAGCCCTCAAAGCTCAACTCCTTGATATTGCCAATCGGCTCAATGCGTCACTTGATGCACTTGTTGAAAATAGCAGTCCGATCAGGAGCAAAATTGAAGAAATAAAGCCAATTGCTTGATGAAATAATTGATGTCTTAACTCCAGCTGCCTTCTTAGAATCTCGTCGATTCAAAGTCACCAGGGCGCGCCAATGGATAGCGGATCGCATTGATCCAAGGACTTTAGAAGAATCCCTCCAATATGATCGGCAGTTGGTTTAGGCAGAAAAATTGAAGCTTGATGAGCTTACTGTTGGGTTAGATCACACCAAAAACCGCATTGAAGCGTTGAAACAACAAGAAGCCGATCTGATTGCCAAGCTAGAGCAAACTCGTAAAGATCTAGATTCAGAAGAACAAAAACTAGCTGATCTCCCAAACGCAATCAAAGATCAAAAGGCTAAACATAAGGCATCCAATGCCTATGACATATCCACAATAGAAGAAGCTGACCAAATTCGCCTGCATGCGATATTGGTAATCCAAAAATTCTTGGGTTGATGTAATAGTTGAAGCATTTGACGTATTTTTGCTTAACAAACATGTAGTGTAATATACGTCAGCTTTCAAGTTGTATTTTTGCTCTAACTTGTTTTATGCATCAATTTCTTGTTCTAACGGCGATACTTTATATCGGCGATGTAAATACATCGGCCATTCACATAAATTGGCTACAATCCTCCCGATTACGAATTAATCTATATGCTAGGATAATATTTTTTTCAGATATGTCCAATTAAGTGCCTTACCAAAAACTTTCCCATCAAGGCCTTCAAGCAAATATGCATTTCATGGCACGCAACGATGAATCCGATAAGGTCCTTCCCAATTAGGTGACCACTTCCCAACTTGTTATCTCTCGACCCTATCGACAAAATCAACTTCCAAACTAACTCTCCTTCTTCAAAAGATTTTGCACCAACTTTTTATTACAATGCTTATAAATCCTCTCTTTATCATTTTTGATCTTCTCTAATGCATGCAATCGATTCTGTGCCAAATCTTCCAACTCATCAATGATTAAATTATAATACTCATTGGCTGACAATCTATCCTACAAAGAAATTCTCGTTGAGCCAATATTAGTCTCCCATGGCAAAACAGCTTCATGCCCATAAACCAACGAATAAGGTGGAACTTTTGTAGCACCATGGCATGACATCCGATATGCCTAGAAAGAATCAGCTAATGTAATATGTCCTTTCCTTGGTTCCTCTATCCTTTCTCTACATTTTCTCATTTGGGATGTCTCGCATATTTGTTTGGAAAGAGGGGAAAAAGTGAGATCGAATCGGACCCGAACCCTAGAACTTTCCTTTGTTGGCGATGTCCGATTTGGGGATTGTCCTGGCCGATCCATCGCAATCAATAGTGTTCCCGACCGCCCTCTTGCTATCCCGATCAAAACCCTAGCCTCTTGAAGCTTGTAGCGCACTAGCCACATAGAAGTCATAGCTCCGCCGCCACCGAGATCTTCAACCGTGCTGCCGGTTGCTGTTGGTCATCATCTCGGGTCACCATTGCTTCCGTTGGGATCACATGAAGGAGTAGGAGCTCATCCACAGCTCGGTTTCTACTGGAGAGCGCTGGAGCACCACCGTCGTCAACATCCCGAACATCTTCCCCACTTCGAGCTCGCCGCCGTCGTCGTCTGTTGAACTCCGCTGCCGTTTAACCCTCATGTGAGATCCTCGTGCCGAGCTGAGTGCAGCCATGCACTCCGTTGCTACGCCAAGCCGTAGAACGCCGGTAACCATCGGTTCCCGAGCCGCTCGTCGCCGGTGAAGCCACGATAGTGCCATGTCAGAGCCACATCAGCGCCACGTTGTTCCCCAGTGCTTGCGTTGTTCCCACGTGTCATCCACAGAATCAATCCGATCGGATCCGATCTAATCTAAGCCGTTGAACTAGGGTTAGGTTAATCTTAGCCGTTTGTTTCTCGTGGACCCATAGACCTCTCTGTGGACCTAGTTTATAGTGGACCATTCCAGGGCTGACGCAATAATTATGTTTTTCTTTTTAAAAGATATTCCCTTATTTTATCATAAATCCTAAAATCTTAGAAAAATAATTAATATCACTTTAAACTTCTAAAATTCATAACTAGTTTATATTAGCTCGGTTTTAGATGTTCAAATTTCTAAATTTTTCTAAAATTGATATCTATTCATTAAAAATATCCAGACGCACTATTTTATGTGTGTTTTGACTTGTTTTGTTGATTTTAGTCTTTTTGGCTTAGTTTCGACGTTTTTGGAGAGGTCGTTTTCTTTGCGGGAGTTTCGAAGATTTGAAGCTCGCAAGGCAAGTCACACCGATATTAAACGCAATTTCTTTGATCATGTTGATCCTAATTTTAAATTCTCAATTTTTTTCAAATATGCATTTATTTTCAAATGTCAATGGGTGGTAATAACATATTCCTAGTTATGGCCAAATTAGCATTGAATCCCTTATTCCTTGATACCTTGTGTTAAAATTTGACTAGTTAAACTTTATATAATGGTTTAACTAGATATTAGGAATAATAGCTTAGCCATGCTTAGGAACTTTAGTATCATTTCATGTGGGAAAGTTAATGATTCATTTATATCCCCTTAATGGATAATTAATGGTAGCTCATGATGGATGATCATGATCGATTAATTAATTAATGGTCAACTAAAATTTGATTAATGCTAGGTTGTGAGCACATGGTTTGATGATTTAATGGTCGTGCTCATGGTAATTAAGGACCGGTTCATGAGCTACTGTTGTGAAGCATTAACCGTACTAACCACAAGCTAGAATGGGCAACGACTGGATCTGTAGTATAGCATGTTCAGCAGGAGACACCATGGTGGTTTATTTTTATTATTTTTTTTGTCGTGGCAAACAACTAAGTCCACACATGCCAGACAATTAAGTCCACATATGTTTTAAGGCACTAAGTAGTCTCCCTGTTAGGCGACTGGCCATTCCCAGCCGGAGACAGATGCTTAGTTGGTGTCATTCTATTGGATGTGTTATGTGAAGGGTCTTATCACAATTCTTTTCTGAGATATCATGGCGGTATTGAGGCACATGGCAACATGTTGTGGGATTGTGTCTTGTGTGTAAATTTGTACACCTCTAATTAAAGTTAAAACTATTCGAATAGTCATACTCGCGGTTATTCGTGGGCCTAACAATGTTTTTCATGATTATTCTCACTATTCATTTATGATTAAAATAACTTGACAAAGATTATGAAATGGTATAACTAGAGTTGGTTCTTTTGGAGATAATTTGGGCATGATTAGCATAGGGTTGCTGTTCAGTGCTGTTTATCAATATTGGTTAATTACTTTATTATTTTATTAAGTTCTTAAATTCTTGCTAAATGCTGCTTTTGCAAATTGAGCCCTATTATTGCCATCCTTGTATTCCTGTGCACTAGTATACTTGTTGTGTGGCTTGTTGAGTATTCCATGTACTCACCCATGCAATAACCATCATCAGAGGAGGAGGTCTACAGTGAAGATGGAGGTCTAGAGGACTAGATTTAGCTCTGGTCAAGTGCTTGTAGAGTTCGAGTCACCAACGCTAGTTTTCTCTTTGCTGCCTTATAACTTTATTGATTGAGAGGAACTATCTACCTCTGTAATAAACTTATTAATTTGATTAGTGATTTGTACTGTATTATCAATTTGTTATTGTGTGCGTCGGCTGATTCCTTGATGAGGGTGTACACACATGTAAGCATTTGGAATTTTTGATGGAAATTTTGGGCGTGACCAGCATCAAAGGTGGAGTTCTAAAACGAGCAAACTAGCGATCTAACCGATCACGGGATTACACGGCAAAGTAGCCAAGCTAACCTTTGTTCTAAACAAAACCTGAGTTCATCTATGGCGGCTAAGGGAAAACATATAGGTGGAAGGATGATTTGGAGTCATCCGCTTAACCCTAAAACATGTCCCTAATGGACTCAACTTAATACATAGTCCATTCAGCCCAAATAAAGTGACACAGCAGAGTGGACATAAAAAGGTCTCTGTGGTAAATCGATGATTGTAGCCTCTCCAGAACAGATATGGACATGAGGCTAGATCCATTTTGAAGTAGACTTGACAAGATTTTCATGAAGTACTTGCACACGCAAAACGGAGTCCATATGAAGTCGTGGCGGTCGTCACAAGTTGGTGCTATTCTGGAGTCCAATTCCAGCCCGTGCGAATCCTCTCCCCTTTTGATCCTCTCCATCATTTTAAAACAAGAGTACACGCGTCTCTAGGAAATAAATAAGATGAACATGAACTCACGAATGAACTCAGCTGATAGTTAAGTTGATGTGCACGAGCGTGGGTAATAGGACCATGAAGTTGTACTTGTGTAGACATGGATGTATCAGTGGTATTGATGTCCTCGGCATCCTCCCCTTCTTGCATTGTATGATATTGGTATTTAATTGTTTCTAAGACAAATATTTTGAAGTCAAGTTGTGGAAGTGGTATATCGCCTAGACAAAGCATCAGCAATAATATTCTCATTTCCCTTCTTTTGTTTTATCAAATAAGGAAAAGTCTCAATAAATTCAACCCACTTAGCATTTGTACTTCAGTTTACTTTGACATCTAATATGCTTGAAAGATTCATTATCAGAATACATAACAAACTCTTTGGGCCATAAATAATGCTGTCAAGTCTCTAAAGATCGAACTAAAGCATAGAGTTCCTTATCATAAGTAAAATAATTCATACAAGGCCCAAATAATTTTTCATTAAAGTAGGCAACATGTTTACCACCTTGAATCAGCACACCTCTAATCCCAACACCACTTGCATCGTACTCAAGTTCAAAGGTCTTGCCAAAATTAGGGAGTTGGAGCAGTTGTGCATGAGTCAACTTGTCTTTAAGCAAACTGAAAGTGTCCTCTTGCAGTTGACCCCATTGAAATGGAACACCTTTCTTGGATAACTCATTCAATGGTGCAGTGATAGTGCTGAAATCCCGCACAATGGGGCAATAAAATCCTGCGAGTCCTAAAAAGCTCCGCACCTATGTCACCGTTTTAGGAGTCGTCCAACTCTGAATTGTCTTATCCTTGGCTTGATCAACCTTAATCTCATGCGGAGTAACAACATAGCCAAAAAAGAGACTCGATCGATGCAAAAGCTACACTTCTCAAGGTTACCAAACAAACGTGTATCATGCAAAGCATTAAAATAACATGTAAATAATCAAGATGTTCCTCAAAAGATTTGCTATAAATCAAAATATCATCAAAGTATACCACAAAAAACTTTCCAATGAAAGCACGTAAAACTTCATTCATCAATCTCATGAAAGTGTTAGGTGCATTAATTAAATGAAAAGGCATCACTAACCACTCATATAACCCAAACATAGTTTTAAAAGTTATTTTCCATTCATCTCCCAACTTCATACGAATCTGGTGGTAACAACTATGCAAATCAACTTTAGCGAAAACAGTAGAGCCACTCAATTCATCAAGCATATCATCTACCCTAGGAATAGGATGATGATATCTAATAGTAATGTTATTAATAGCTCTACAATCAACACACATACGCCAAGATCCATCTTTCTTGGGTACCAAAATCACCGGAACAACACAAGGAGTAAGAGACTCACGTGCGTACCCTTTATCAAGCAATTCTTGAACTTGACGTTGAATCTCCTTGGTCTCCTCTTGGTTGGTTCTGTATGGCGCATGGTTGGGTAGTGAAACTCCCAGGATCAAATTGATTTGATGCTCAATTCCACGCACCGATGGCAGCCGGTAGTACTTCCTTTGGAAAAACATCATCATACTCCTGCAAATGGTTAATGACCATAGGATGAAAGGAGATAGGTATATTCTCAAAAGAAAATAAAGCTTCCTTACATACTACAGCATAGCAAACAGTGTCACTTGTATACAAATTGACAATATTAGGTTTAGCAGTAAGCAAACAAGAACCTTTCAATTTAATCACTTGGTTATATTTAGATTCTTTCTTGTTATGTTGCATATGTTCTTTGGCTACAATCTGATTTTCACTTTTCGCATGCTCCTGATTTTTCTCTTTCTTAGCTCTATCAACATCGTCCTAAAAAACAGCTTCAAGAGTCATATGATGCAACACAATTTTCTTTCCATTATGCATAAAGAATATTGATTTGTTGTACTATGATGCAACATTTCTTTATCATATTGCCAAGGTCTACCCAGCAGCAAAGAGCAAGCTTGCATAGGTACAACATCGGAATCAACAAAATCACACTAAGAATCAATTGCAAAATCGAATCTCACTAATTGAATTTGGCCATTGTTGTTGAACCACTGAATGTAATATGAGTGGGGATGTGGATTCGTACACAAAGCGAACTTAGTGGCCATTTCAGAACTCACCAAGTTTCTACAACTTCCTCTATTGAGGATGGTGCAGCAGGAACGCTTGTTGACGACACACTTCGTCTGAAAAAGGTTATGCCGCTGGTTCTCCTCCGTTTTGCCCAATTGTGCACTAAGACACGCTACACAATAAGGCTCTCATAGTGGTCCACAACTTCAGGCCCTATGTGTAGCTCATCTTCGCTACGTGTGTCGTTAGTTGCAAGCAATTTTAGTGTATCCTCATCAAATTCACCAGCAGAAGAATACTCACCATCGTACCTAATGATTAGAACACGTTTGCTGGGGCAGTCCTTGTGCAAAATGCCCAAAGCCCTAGCATTGATGGCATTGAACATCCCGTGTTTGTCCTGTCGAAGCAATAAAGGAAGCACTCTTGGCAATCCTTTCTGCAGCCTCCGTAGCACAAGACAGGGCTACAGAAGGTCGTGGCCATTGTTTATTGCTGTTGGAGGGCGTTGGTGTTGGTGTCGAGGCCGATAATCGACCTAGTGGGCCAGCGCCTCTCCGAGCTGAACATGCAGTCCTACCTACAGAAAAGTTAGCCCTTGTGTGCGCATGTCGCCCCTGCAGTTCTCTTTCAGCTTTGCAAGCATAGTGAAATAACTGAGTCATATTATTATACTATTTCTAACTAAGAATATCATAAATTTCTTGGTCTAAACCCCCCAAAAATCGAGCCATGGCAGCCTCCTCGTCCTCTACTAAGCCACAACGCAACATGCCCATTTGCATATCTTGATAATATTCTTCCACACTCTTACCATCCTGTTTCAATGGTTGTAGTTTATTTTACATGTCACTGCATAATATGAAGGTACAAATCTGGCACACATAATTCATTTCAAATCACCCCAAATAGGTGGAAAAGCATTCATATAAACTCACTAGTGGTAGCCCTAACCCTCTTATCCTCAGGAACATCATGACAAGCAAACTTTTAATCTACTGCTAACTCCCATCAAAGGTAAGCATCAGGGTCATACTTACCATCAAAAATAGGCTTATCAAATGAATCGTCATTAGCACGTCCCTCACGGCGTGGCCGGTGAGGAGCCATACCATGGTAGTTGAAGTGAAGCCGTCGTTGGTCTGGATCATCCATAGAATCACCAGCGTAGTCATGCTTGCCCATCTCATTGCCATTGCAGGGTGCTTGGGTGAGCTCATCACGGTGGCTTGCAATATTAGCAAGGGAAGTGTTCATGGTGCTCATGGAAGCTTCCAAGACCACGAGCTTGGTGTTGGTCTCAATCTGTCTACGCTCCACATGACCAAGACGTTCATTGGTGAGGCGAACATCCTCCTCGAGCCCTTACAATTAATTTGTTAGACATGTGTTCTGAACGAAGTAAATCTAACTCCATAATGAAGAGATCATAGATAATTGTTTATAAGGATGTATTAAATATTATATATTTTAAAAGCTAAAAAAGGTTTGGAAAAATTATCTAAGGAATTCCAATGAAAAAGTTTCATGAAGAAATAGTACTTTTGAAACATCACAAGTGTCATCTGGTTGATATTCCACCTATATAAGTTTTTCAAATTTTCAAATGTAATCTACAATACTTACCCATGCAAATGTGTGGGCTACCTTCCCAGTTAGTCATAGGAGCGCATATAATGCATACTAACTGGGCACTCTATGCGAGTTTCCACGTTAATGAAAAATCCATACAATTGAAATATTATGGAATCTAATTTAGTAATTCTAAAATTTCTAGTAAATAAATATATTATTATAGTTATCTTGGAGTTTTATTACTTCTTCCGTCCTACAATATAGCTACTTATATAATTTTTCACATAGATTTAAATCTCGAATCCAGAAGTAGTAATTAGCAAACTGTAACTTGCATGCACTATGCTTTTTAATTCAAGCAGCTATAATTTCAAAGGTAATCAACACATTTCACATATAACCCGTGCAATGCACGGGTTGTGTTTTGTAGCTGGGGCTGGAGACCAATGCTAGCCATCAGCAAGTAAGAGATCAGGTTGGTAGCTATGTATACGAGAGGCCATTCTATGAAGGTAACTATTGGCAACTTTGTTGGTCACGCTGTCAATCACCGCGAAAACACCTAATGCTTTGTGGTCATCAATCACCTCAATCTGAACTAAATCAAACCAAGGTGGGTTTTGTAAAACCAAACCGGTTAGCAGAGCCAATTTAGATGAAATAGGGATAAACACCTGTCTCGTGGGCAAAACGGAAGGTTTACGGGACAAAACTACAAAGGGGATTCACACTGTTGTGGTGAGGACGTATGACATTTAGCGCGAATCGACAAAGATGGACGAAAACTAGGCTAGAACTAGGCAAAAAGTAGATGCGATATTGAAAAATTGATCCAGTTGCCTAATTGTGTTGGAAGTAGATTGGTGCCTCAATTGAACCGGCCATGGCCCTTATAAAGGGGTTGGTCTTGCTGCTACATGACCTCCTCCATGTCTAACTTAGGGTAGAGACCAATTAGAACTCGAAAAATATCTTCCCAAGTAAGGAAACCTAAGACCCGCAAAATTCGACCCGGAGTTGGACTTAGCCGGTCTGACTGGCCACATGCTGCCAATCAGACCGGCCCTACACCATCGGTCAGACCGGCCCAAAGGCGGTGGTTAAACCGGCCCCGTGAAGGAAACTCGGTCATTTCCAAACTCTGGCAATATTTTCCTGTCTCATGTCTAGGTGCCAAATTTAGGTGTTTAACACATGCCCCTTCTCGCCTTTTGGGCTACCTTTAAGAACCGAAAAGCATAGAACACGTGGTCTTCGGGCGATAATCTAATTACCAGCCATATCATCTGCTAAGGATATTGCCAAACACTTGGGAAGTATTTCTTCAAGTCTTTCCCATTTTCTCTGAAACCGTTCTCCTTGTAAAGTCTTAAGAAAATACGCATTCCCTCAAACGATTCCACATATTCGATAACGACCCTCCTAACTAGGTGACCACTTACTGAACTCCTTAGATCTAGAACCCAAAGGTAAAATCGTTTTCCATAGTAAATCTCCCGCTTAAAAAAATTTCGTTCTTACTCTTTTATTATAGGATTTGGCTACTCTCTTTTTTGTCCTTTTCTATCTCCTCTAAAGCCATCAAATGTTTATCGGTCACATCATCAACATTGTCTCCGATCAATGTCTTATACTCCTCAACCAATAAATCATCATGCTTGATATATCTAAGAAAGCCAAGGTTCACCTTTACCAGTAAAACGACTTCTTGTCCATATACTAACTCAAAAAGGAGTTACCTTGGTCGCGCCATGCTTAGATAATCTATGAGCCCATAATACCTCAAAGAGCACCTCATGCCATCTTTTTGTTGTCCCGTGATCTTTTTCTTAACTAATTTCAACAAAACCTTATTACTCGACTTGGCTTGTCCATTAGCCTGAGTGTTGTAAGGAGAAGAACTTAACAATTTAATACCATAAGATTCAGAAATGTTTTTCACCTACTTAGACATAAAAGATGCTCCTTGATCCGTAGATAAAGTTTGAGGAATGTTGAATCTATGAATAAAATGCTTCAAAATAAAGTCAATTACCTCCGTGTGAGTCGTATTCTTGAGCGTCACGACCTTGGCCCACTTGGTGAAGTAATCTGTTGCAGCTAGCATGAACCAATGCCCTTTTGATGACGAAGGATAAATTTGACCAATGAAGTCCAAAGCCCAACCCTAGACCAGCCATTGTCGAACCGTTGACAAGCACCCTCTATAGTACTTAAACAATCATCAATCATGTTCGGCCAAGAGAACCGCTCTCCTAAGTAACCAATTCATCTTGTGGGCCGATTGATGAGTTCCACAAATCCCTCATGTACTTCTCCATAGAATCTTTGGATAGATCACTATCTAAGCACCTCAACAGCAACCGATCTATATTTTGCCGATACAACTAATCATCAAGCAAGGTATACTAAAACACTTGCCACTGAATTTGATCAACCCTAAAGCAAGGATCTTTCAAATAATTCATCAAGGGGACTCTCCAGTCCTCTTTTGATTATTGGGCACAAAAGTTTGAATTTACAATCAATTCAGCCTCCAAAATTGTGGCCCAACTCGCTGTGAATACTAGTCAGACCGGCCAAAGTCCCTGGTCAGACCGACAACACCAGGCCGACAAGAACATCGGTCATCTCCGGTCAGACCGGCCTCAGTGTGCTGGTCAGACCACCCTAGATCTAGAACTTGATCAATTCCACCCAAACCTGTGAATTCAAGAACTAGCTTTTCAAAAATCAAAAATATACCTCTCTTAACATGATAGAAGGATTCTTGTTGAGCCAAGTCATTTGCCCTAGAAATTTCTTTTATACCACTGTGTCGAATAACAAAATCATTGAAATTGGTGATATGGTCTAAGCATGTTGACTGTTGTTAAGTACCAATATGGACCGTCAATTACTTCGACAAATAATGTAGTTCCACTTGTCCCTTGAGAATACTACGGATGCGGGAATTTATACACTAAAGTGAAGGAGAATATGTGCCGGCGAATCATGTGAGATTACAAGGATTGAAGGGCCCACATGTCAGACCAAACAGACATATTTTGGGCTAGTCCACATGTCAGCCCCTAGGAGAAGGTCTGTTGGAAGAGGCGATGCCACTGGTTTGGACAAACCAGGCCGAGCCCTCTCGCCACGGCCTTCCACATGGCAGCTCCCCCATTGGTCCCTGATGGCGGTTATGGGTGAACCAAATTCACTAACCGCCATTACAACCATCATTGTAGGCTATAAAAGGAGGTGGCATTCTCTCTTTGCAACACACACTTTAGAAGAAATCTCTTTATCTTTTGTTTGTATTACTCTCTAGATTAGTGGAGTGTAGGCTTAGAATAGTTCTTTGGTTTCCTAGTCTTCTCGGAGATTCGGGTATGTCTTTAGTTCTTTACTCTCTTTGTAAGGCTATGGGCTCAACAATAGAATTATCTTCTTTACATATTTGTGTTGGTAGTAGATATACTGCTTTGTCTATTATATGGCCTATGAGATGTTTATACCTCTTTCCTATACTTTTTATGTTTAAGCTAGTCGATCTATGCCACGACATCGGTCCAATGATCTTAACGGGTTGTACTAGTTCTAATTTGTCCATCCGAAGGGTGAGAGTTCAGGGGGAATTAGTGATATTACTTAGCAATGTAAGTATGCTTAGATTAATTAAATGTCATTAGATGCAGGTGTGTCCCACGAAATGCAGAGGTAGGTCGTAGGTGGTGACAGCCATGTCCATCATCCATAATCCTCCAATTTATGGTATGATGTAAAAGTTCGTAAAATGCCATAACCATGTTGGCAGACTAGTAGGGAGTGGTCTCTCGGTAGTGTCTGGGTGCCTAGAATTAAGTCCTATCCATGTATATGTATATGAATGTATATATCGACTATGCATGATAAATATAGAAATACATATGAAACTATAGCTTTCTTTTGTCTTTCTCCACTAACTAGTTTATTTATTGAGATGATTCTTGTATGTGTCACACTACCAAGCTATTATTATTATTATTATCATTTACCCCTATTAGACTATGGTATATTAATTATAGTATGATTATGAATATATCGATCCATTCTTTACACTTCCACCTTCCCTGCGGAAAAACAATAACGATACTCTTAGAATACTCCCAGGTGAAATGCTACAACAGTATCTGTGCGCTTACGGATTTATCTGTGGTCGTATCAAATACCAAGAAAGCATTGATCCAAATATCTATTTAGTGACGCATCAAAACACTTGTAAACCCCAACAAATTGTTGCACTATCAATTCCGAATCAGCAAAGGCTTTTACTTGTGTAGCTCCTATAACCTCCAATACTTGTAAGCCAAATAACAAAGCGTCATATTTGGCTTGATTATTTATGCAAGAATATTCTAAGCAAACCAATGTATCAAAGATAGTATTATTGGGCGAAATTAAAACTACACCTATACCTTGTCCCCCATTGCAAGAAGAACCATCAAAATAAGGCTTGCAAGGTGCAACAATAACCAAATAGACCTCACTATCATAAACAATATCCACATGATGATCTACTACAAAATCAACTACTATTTTGCCTTTCATAGATTTTAACGATTCATAAGCTAAATTGTATTCAATTGAACTATACACCCACTTGCCAATCGTCCACTTAGAATTAGCATTTGCAACATGTATTAATAACATCGGTTTGATAAGTAACTATGCAAGTATTAGATAATAAATAATGCCGCAACTTGGTACAAGCATAGTACAAACATAAGCAAAGCTTCTCTATAAAAACATATCTTGTTTTGGCATCCAAAACACAGCGGCTTAAGTACGTGATGATATGATCCTTTCCATCCACTACTTGTGTCAAAACATCGCCGATCACATTGCCCTCGGCGACAATGTAGAGCTGAAACGGAATTTCATCTTTAGGCATTCACACCACGGGTGGAGATGATAAGTATCTTTTAATTTCCTCAAATGTCTATTGCTGTTTTGCCTCCAAGTGAAATCGGCTTCTTTCTTCAAATGAAGTATAGGAATAAAAGCATCGATTTTTCCCGCTAGATTGGATATAAACCTCCTCAAATAATTGACCTTACCTAGCAAGTTTTGAACCTCTTTATTGCATGTCGGCACTTTAAACTCTCTAATTTTTTCTATCTTCCTAGGATCAATTTCAACACCTCTCTCATGCACCATGAATCCTTAGAACTTCCCCGCCAACACACCAAAAGCTGCTTGAGTGTATTTATCTTCAAATCATAGCGGTGGTATTCAACCCAAAAGTTATGACAAGCCACTCAAACAAGGCGACAAAACTGGGACACCTAAAGGCTGTTTTGGACATGTCTTCTTCGGCCATAACAATTTTATTGTAACCGGCATTACCATCCAAAAAGCTACTGACTCTATGTCCCGAAGCATCATTAATTAACATGTCGGCTATAGGCATAGGATACTCATCTTTAGGAGTATCTCTATTTAAATCTAAAAAATCAATGCTTACTCTAATCTTACCACTTCCTTGTTTTTCAACCGGGACGATGTTGGACACCCACTCTGCATACCTACATGGCCTAATAAACCCCACCTTCAATAATTGGTCAATTTCCTCCTTGACACGATCATATATATTAGAATTAAAGTGAGGAGGCGGTTGGTTATAAGGCCTGCTCAACAAGCTAGAGGCTAAGTCTTGGCATCTCATGATATTCCTATGCAAAACAATTAACATATTCTTTAAGTAACTCGATTACTTTAACTTTGTAATCGGTTTTCATATTTTTGTTCACAAAAGTCGGCCTTGTAAAAGATCCATCACCTATATCAACTTCTTCTACTGGATCGGCCGAAATAAAACTTTGACCCAACTTCTCTACTTCATCAAAGTCCTCTATAGTCGCTCCAATATCGTTCTTTGCAAACCCGATAGTCTTGCAACCACTCCAAATTAGCGTCTTTACTCGTAATACATGGTTACATTGTCTAGCTGTGCTAAATTAGCTGACTTTACAGAGATGGGTACAAAACCATCTTTAGAGACACTAATAAGATCATAGCGAGAAAGATATAACCCCGACAAGTATTGAATATTCCCATGTTGCCACTCAATTGATGCATTTGTCATTGCAACCTCGGTTAATGTATTTGCTTGAACAATCTCAATTTCATCACTGTCCCATTCAATCAAATGTTGGTGCCAGGTAGAAGGAACACAATGATTGGCATGAATCCAACAACGGCCCAAAATAGCGCTATAATTACCTCACACACTGACGATGAAGAAAGCGGTTGGCAACATCTTGTTCCCCACCGTAAGCTCCATATAAAAGATCCCCCTCGTTTCCGTTGGTTCACTAGTAAAACCGTTCAGCATCATGTTGGTCTTCCTCAACTCATCATCTCCATGTCCAACTTTTTCAATAGTGAGTATGACATCAAATTCACGACGGCACCTACATCCACCAACATCCTAGAAATCGGCATCCCATCAATATGCCCTTTGAGATAGAGTGGTCATTTGACGGTTAGACTCATCAAACTAATAAAAAATCACATCTCTTGGTCCTAGCGAAAGTTGGACAATTCTGGCCTCATCCATGGCATGGAACTTCATAGGTATCATGACCACCATATTGATATCCATATTCTCCCTTGGCGGCGAATCATTGCTAATAACTTGTTACTCGCCTCCGTCAAGATCCTTATCATCACTGGCTTTTCAACCTCCATTAGCTTAGGGGCCTCCGCTTTTGTCTTAGCGGTGGCCTTGACTCATTAAACTTCTTGTCTTTCAACTTGGCTTTCTTTTCCTTTAACTCTTGAGCACGAAGGCGTTGCAACCTTCTCTTTTTAGTATTCATCAAATTTGCAAGCCCCCACCTCGAATTCAGCTTTGTTCGAGGGAAAATATAATGACACATAAAATCTTTACCCGATCAGACTGCTCTCTATATGCATCCGGTCAGACTGGCCTCGGGGTACGGTTAGACCAGCTATGGACAGTCAGTTAGACCAGCCATAGGGCCCAGTCAGACCGGCTTGGCACAGTGGCTCAAATCCTGTGTGGCGTTGGTCAGATTGACACTAAGGCATGGTCAAACTGACCTGCGACCACCGGTCAGACCGCCGCTGCACGTTGTGTCGGCTCTAGCTTTCGTCTTCTTGCCTTGGACCACCTTGGCTTCACGTCCAATAGGTATTGGCACCTCTTGGAACCTCACCTTGATAGTAATCACTTCTGAAGTCCTTGCCTCCACCTTGACCCACTTTTCTCCACCTCTTTCCTCCTCAAAACGATTTTTTATTGAAGTCGTCTTTTGCTTGACGAAGACAACCGGTCATGTACTGACCTTTGTGGATCCACCCAACCTAGATGAAATTGCATTGGCAGCATTGACGGCATAAACTGGTACATTGGTGGTGGTGCCTCCCATGGCATGAAGTAACGAAAAGGACAACCCAGCGACGACACTAGACAAGGCCCCCATGGGATGACTTGAATATTGTACGAAAAATGTGGCTCCAATTGCATTTTTTGGTTGACCAAATCTCTCTGGGAGATGATCTTGGTCTCTTTACTTTGGTAGGGTGTTGTCTGGCCTTCCCTCTATGATACTTGTTCAAAATAATCTCAAAATACACCTTTGGATTTTGTAGTGTTCTAGAGCTCAAAGTGTAACTCCTACTCTCTTTTCAAACGCCATCCTCCAGTCCTTTTGGAACAATCATCCTAGTCTGAGGCTCTCCAATGACTACCTCCTTCCCCTTTGTAGATCCGGCTTGCTCTAGCCGAATCAACACCTTATTGTCATAAAAATCAATAGTATTAACCAACAAAGGATCATGATCAAGCTTCATCTTGGAACCTTCAGTAAATTTCATTTGTCCTACATCTATGGTTGTTTGAACCTATTGGCGCAACACATTACAATCATTAGTAGCGCGACAATGAGAACCATGCCACTTACAATAAGTATGACGGTTCAACTCCTCCAAAGGTGGTATGACATGGCCTTTAGGTAACCTAATTTGTTTCTCTTGCAAAAGATAATAAAAGATTTTATCAAACTTGGCCACATCAAAATTATATTTAACTTCACTTTGCCATGTCGGTATAACCGGTCCATCGGATGGATGAAACTATGTCCTTATTCTGGCATAAGAGTTTTTATATTTTCTAGCATACATCCAAAATCATTTAGGTCATATGAATTATACTTTCTGGCATATTGCCAAAATTATCCTCATATCACATGAGATGATAGGACTTATATTTGCCTATCACATAAAATAATGGATCATTTTTCCATTCTATTATATGAAATAATGATATAATTTCATATGACCATTGCATGAAATATTAATGCATATGATAATGCTCATTTTATTATTCTCATGATTTTATATTTAATGCAGGTTATCAGAGTCTAAGGAGAAGTAGAATATATCTAATCACATGAAATATTAAACTTCTCCTTTCCTATACATGAAATGATAGAATGTTTCTAATGCATAAGATATTTATCTATATGAACTAAGTTACATGAAATATTAACATCTCAAATCTAGGGAATATATAAAATGATGAATTATAGCTATCTAACCCATCCCTGAAACATTTCTAACTAAATATACTTTAATAACATAGAATTCAATATTTTCAAATACTATAGATGATCAAGAATAGTTTGACTTGCCTTCAGGACTAATGGTTTCAAATCCTTTATTTTCTTGAATAGTAGTGAAGACGTTTGCATTGACAACACGGTCGAGCTCAATTTCCTCTGCGAACTCGACATCGCAATCTATTGATAAACGATAAAATAAATCAAACGAACAACTCCAAACATCCAATGAAAGTTCAAAAAGAGTTTAGGAAGCGATTTTTGAAGTTTTAAAGGGGAGGTTCTTTGCTAGATGCTAAAATTTAAAATTTAGGCTTGAATAAAGTAAAATAAAAAGAGTATTTAAAATATTTTAAAGGGGAAAATAGATTATTTTTGTAGTTTTAAGTAGGGTAATTATTAGATTAATTTTAAAATTTGAAATTTGAGCTTGAATAAGAATAAAAAGAGTTAAAGGAAATATTTCAAATAAAATAAATAGGTTTAAGAAAATGGAAGGAATTAAAATTTGAAGGGAATTAAAAGGGTCAAGCTATTTTCTTAGGGTTATTTGTCAAATTTTAAAATTTAAAATTTGGGCTTGACTTAATATAAAATAATTTATAAGAATTTGAAGTTAAAAGTATTTCTAAAAAGATTATAGATAAATTTAAAGAAAGTAGGAAAAATTTGAATTAGAATGGTTAAAAGGATCTATTCGTAGTTTTAAAGATTTAAATTTGGATAAATATAAATATAAAAGAGTTTTAAAACAAATATTTTTGAAAGACTAAAATAAGTTTAAAAGCCGACAAGAATTTGAAAGAGATTTTGAAGGGATCAAAGGGATCAACCTATTCTATTCTTTTTAGGGTTTTTCCTATATTTTTTTATTTTTCACTCTTTCTACTATTTCTACGTTTTAAATAAAAATAAAATAGAAAAAGGCACAAAAAAAAAGGTCTAAGGCCAGTTTCGACCTAAGGACCTCCCTTTCCTCTCCTCAACTCACTCTCCACTACGCTACCTCTTAGTTTCTCTCTTTCCCTTTATTCTTACTTCTTTTCTTCTTTGTCCTTTCTCTCTCTCACTGTTTCTCTCTTTCTTCTCTGTTCCTCTTCAAGCCAGCGCCGAGAGGGAAATGGATGCGCACAGCGGAGGACGACCGGACTTGAGGAACTAATGTACTTTCCTCCATCTAGCGACTACGAGGATTCCATTTTAGTACTTGGTTGGGCCAGGGAGGTGTCAGAACAGGCTGGCGACGGCGGCCTACCCGCGGCGGAGGAGCTCGTCGTGGTGACTATCCGGCAATGCTCTGGCCAAAGTAAGGTGTTGGATAGTATCTAAGAGACATGAGGATGCTAACTAGGGTTTTGGCTCGATTAGAAATGTACTAGAGTGGCCTAGCACCGTGCGTGCGCCGGAGGTAAAACAGAGCACCTATGGCGGTGCTCGCCGGCGGCGGTGTCCGGTGACCTATTGGCTCAAACTAAGTTAGGGAAAAAAGAGCTAGGGATGTGTAGAACATCGACATACCTTCAATTTGAGAGGAAATCGGCTGGGGGCAACAAATTTTGGGGATTTATCCGATGCGGCGTTGGCTAGGGTTCCTCGGTCTCTCTTCGGATCTGTTCAGAATTCAAGCAAAACGGTTTGTGATAGCTAGGGGAACCTTGGGGGTAATATGGAGGAAGAACTTAGGATCAATTTGTATATAGAATTTTTTGCCTGTCATGGTCTATTTATAGAGTTTCTAAGTCGGTTTTGAGCTGGAGATAAACTCCGGCAATGGCGGTTGCAGTAGGTCGGTTCGGCGCAGATTTGTTTGATGATGAATTCACCCCAATCGTGTGGTGCCGTGTGTGGTAGAGGATGGCGATGGCCAACGTGGCTTGAGGTCTCTAGTGAGCGGGGGCAGCGCCCATGGCCTGGCGATGACAGATCGTGTTCAGCCGTGGTTCGGGCCGAAGAGGGGAGAAGAAGAAGGAAGGAGGGAAAGAAAGAAGGAAAGAAAAGAAAAAAGAAAAATAAAAATAAAGGAAAAGGAAAAATAAAATGAAAAGAAAGATTTGTGGAAAATTTGGAAAAGATTTGATCTAAGGTTTAAAAATCAATTTAACTCATTTTTTTGAGAATTTTTCTTAAATTAAAAGTGAAATTAGAGTTTTTCAAAAATAGACAACATGGATTTAATTAATGTTTGATTTTTAAATTAGAATTAAGGAAAATTTTGAAAGGATTTTATTTAGAGTTTAAAATTAATTTAAATTAAATTTTTGGAAATTTTCCTGAGTTTAAAAATTAAATTGAGATTTTTCATAAATAAGGGCCAACCTAAATAAATTTAGGATTTTTAAATTAAAATAAGGGGAATAGATAAAAGATACAAAGAAATTTTAGGAGATTTAAAATGTTTTAAAAAGAATACAAAATAAACTTGTTCACAAAAATTCTTTGTTCTTTGAGTGTTTTTAAAAGAGGGAATTTTTGGAATGTCATAGATCTACCCTCCTTAAAAGAATCTCGTCCCCGAGATTCGACCGAGTCTCAAATAATTGGGAAAACTTCTTTGGTTGGTTGTCTTAAACACTCCTTAGTTGCGAGACATGAAATACTGGGCGTACTTCACTTAGCTCCGATAGTAGATATGGTTGATAGGAAACTTCTCTTCTTTTCTTAAGAACCTGATATGGTTCGGCATACCTTGGAAATAGTTTCCCTTTTATTTGAACTTATGTACACTTTTAAATGGTGTCACCTTTAAATTGATAAAATTTCTAATTTTAAAACTCAAGTCCCTTTGCCTTACTCGAGCAGCTCTCAGTCTCTCTTCTATAATCCTGTTTTTTTGCGAAATCATTTCTTTTAACTTTTTTATATCTGGAACGCTGGTATCCTTGTGAAATGCAAGCACTCTATTAGCATCCTTTGCAAAGCCCGGTGCTTTGCCTTTCTGTATTTCTTATTTAATCTTCTGGATTTGTGGGTCATTTTATTGTGCTTTCTTTATCTTATCCTCTAAAATAGGTCTCACTTCCATTCAAACCATACCTAATTTTCCCACAAATTCTAGTCTTAGTTGCTGGATTCCTATCTGTAGCGGCTTCGAATACTCTTTGATCATGCTATTGTTGTAGTAGGCTTTCTGACTTAGGGTATCAGCTATAATATTAGTTCTCCTCAGATGACACTGAATGTCTAGACCATAATCTTTTATCAATTCCAACCATTTCCTCTGCCTCAAGTTCAGATCGAGTTGAGTGAAAATATACTTGAGGCTCTTATAATCTGTAAACATTTCACCTTTATTTCTAATCAAGTAATACCTCCATATCTTTAAGGCATGAACCACCGCTGCTAACTCCAAATAATGAGTCGGATAATTCTACTCATGTGGTTTGAGTGGGCGGGATGCATAAGTAACAACTCTTCCTTCCAGCATTAATACACACCCTAGTCCTTTATGACTAACGTCACAATAGACCTGAAAGTCTTTCATGTTGTCTGGTGAAACCAATACTGGTGCGGTGGTCAATTCTTTTCTTGAATTTCTGAAAACTTTGTCAAACTTATCCATTTATTAAAAGGTGTATCCTTCTCAATCGATTGGTAAAAGGTCTAGCTATTTTGGAAAACCTTCAATGTAAGGTCGGTAATACCCTCTTATTCCAAGAAAACTGTTAATATTTCTTACTGTTTATGGTTGTTCTCATTCCGACATTGCTTTCACCTTTTCTGGGTCCACTTTTATTCCTTCGGTAGTTATAGTATGTCTCAGAAATTATACTTTCTCCATCCAAAATTTCCATTTTAAGAACTTAACATACAGTTATTGTTCTCTTAACTCCCCCAGAGCTAATCTCAAATGCTCTTCATGCTCATCCCTACTAGAGGAATGAATGAGAACATCATTTATGAATACCACCACAAACTTATCCAGGTATTCCATATATGTCATATTTATTACATTTATGAGGACAGCAGTTCATTTGTTACTCCAAAGGATATTACTGTGAACTCATATAGCCCATATATAGTAATAAGACTATTTTTGGTATATCTACCCTTCTAACCCTTAATTGATGATATCATGGCCTCAAGTCTATCTTTGAAAACACCTTGGCTCCTTTCAGCTGATCACATAAATCATTAATTCTTGGAAAGGGATACTTGTTCTTAATTGTGTCCTTATTTAGGGCCCTGCAGCCTATACACATTCTTAATGTTCCATCTTTTTTTCTTTGTGAACGGCACCGAGGCTGCCCACTCCGAGACACCAGGCCTTATAAATCCTTTTTCCTCCAATTCATCTATTTACTTTTCCAACTCTGCTAACTCCAATGCAACCACCCTATACATGGCCTTTGTTATTGGTTTAGTACCGGGTCTCAGCTTAATTAAAGACTCAATGTCTCTTTCCGGTAGCATTCCAGGGAGATCTGTTGGGAATATATCTAGAAATTCTCCGACGGACGGTATTTTCTCAATTCCTTATGTTACCACAACATTCAAATCTTCTAGTAATACTGGTAATAGGGTTTTCTTAGTTATGTACTCCACTTCTTTACCCCTATACTTGTTAACCGAATAATCGTATTCTCACAATCCATTCTTCCTTTATGCTTATATAACCAATCCATTCCAAAATCACACCCAACCCTTGCATTTTTAAGAGGATAAGGTCTGCTATATCTAGCTTCCTCCCAACATCCAACAACCAATTGTTCGCTGTCAGAGGCTCAGGGGCAGTGGCGAACATTGGCTTAGTCCTCTGGGAGTCGTTCCACCTAGACCCTATAACTGATCCTTCTACACCAGGTACTCCAGGTTGTGCCATATGACTGACAACTTGTTCAAATAACCTGGTGTAGTTCCAATCCATGGTTTCCATAAGCTTAATAGCATTTTCTTAGTTAATCATGGTCTGTTGTTCCATAGTTCTACTGCTCTGCAGCTCCAACTCCTTCTATTCCCAACATCATTCCCAACATCTTATATTATTCTTTGGGTAGATCCGTAATAGTTTATTTATAAAAATCATTGATTATAGTGTTCAAAGATAAAACTTTGAACAGATAAGATGCAAACTCAGCACGAAATAAAGAAGGGGTGATAGACAGAGTCATGTTTAAGATTTTTCTTTTCAAAACCTTTTAAAACAACAGGGAACTACACTAATTGCTATGGAACTCGAAAGCCTCATGCTTTAACTAGAAGTCACAAAGAAAATACATTACATGACTCATTGTTCTATCTTGACGGATAAATCGTCAACTGACTTTGGGTTGACCTATCCTATCGAAAACTTTATTTTAAAATACTAACTAACCCTTACTCCTATCTTACTACTCATCATCACTATACCCCAATATTTATCGATATTTTGAAATGGTATAAAAAAGTAAAACCAAATTCTTTTTTTACAGAAAAGGTACGAAGGAAAGAAATAGAAAAGAGGTCAGGACTTCAAGATAGAGATGAATAGGAGTTTTTGTAAATATTTCTAATTTTTTGAAAATAATGTTTCAAATTCAACCTAACTTCCCTAGGTCAACCTACAGTTAAGCTCCGCTCTGATACCACCTCTGTGGGGTCTCCTCCAGAGAGGTCAACTCCACAATACCACATAACCTCCCAGGGGTCCGGTTATGCGTGAAACAGTACAGATACAAGAACTTCGTATAATATTACAACCATTAATAATTAACTATAAACCATACAATACAAGAAAACCATAACACTTCCACAGGGATAGCCCGAGTGTAGAGTCGACCTAGAAATCGTACTCGTCTTCCCAGTCCTCTAGGGTACTTGGGAGTTCTTCATTTGCTTCAGGGTTTCCTAAAAATATTATATGCAAGGATGAGTACTAATGGTACTCAGCAAGCCAAACTAGATACAATTTTATTTTAATAATCATGCATGCTATATCGACAAGAGAAACAATTTATCAAGAATATCTCTACATGTTATTGTATCCTATTCCTTTATAGGAAATCTAATGCAATTATTTAAGAGTATGAAACATGAATTATAAATTAATCTTTAGCATGACAATATATCCTATCCTTTTATAGGATATTTTATGTACACACCTAAGAACATTAATCATAAACTTAACTTCAACTTGATTCTATATTCTACCCCTTCCTATATTTATTTATTTATAAATACTCAAATTTTATAGTCGCATTTTAGAAAATTACTCATGTCATTACTCTGGATTCACCCGTAGACATAACTCCATTGACCGGGAATACGGCGTATTCGAATAAAAATCGACTCTGCAGCGTTTGCCTAGCTCTACGTGAGGATTAACCTTAGTTAGCCAGACTGAAGGGTAACATGACATTTATATAGTTCTAACCTTTTCTGATGTGTGAACGAGACCTGAGGGCTATCTTAATAGGTGCACCAATTGTAACTAGTAACTAGTGGATCCATCCCTTATTTAATAGTTGTTCGTCACACACTTGCCCTGGCTTAGTGAGACATAGGGTTATCTTAACAGACGGTATCGATCTGGTTAGTATCGGCGTTGTCATCTACTGTTTACTTAACTGTTCACCAATGACACTTCAACAAAAACAACACTACAAATCTCCCATGCATAGAGTCGCATGAATAAAACTCCTAAGTCCCAGGGAGATTAGAGAAAAATATATAATTGTCATGCCGGTATAACCGGTCCGTCGGATGGGCGAAACTATATCCTTATTCTCGCATAAGAGTTTTCATATTTTCTAGCATACATCCAAAATCATTTAGGTCATATGAATTATACTTTCTGGCATATAGCCAAAATTATCCTCATATAACATGAGATGATAGGACTTATATTTGCCTATCACATAAAATAATGGATCATTTTCCATTCTATTATATGAAATAATGATATAATTTCATATGACCATTGCATGAAATATTAATGCATATGATAATGCTCATTTTATTATTCTCATGATTTTGTACTTAATGCAGGTTATCAGAATATTGTCTATGGAGAAGGAGAATATATCTACTCACATGAAATTTAAACTTCTCCTTTCCTATACGTGAAATGATAGAATGTTTCTAATGCATAAGATATTTATCTATATGAACTAAGTTACATGAAATATTAACATCTAAAATCTATGGAACATATAAAATGATGAATTATAGCTATCTAACCAATCCCCGAAACATTTCTAACTTAATATACTTTAATAACATAGAATTCATTATTTTCAAATACTATAGATGATCAAGGATAGTTTGACTTGCATTCAGGACTAATGGTCTCAAATCCTTTATTTTACTGAATAGTAGTGAAGATTTTTGCGTTGACGACATGGTCGAGCTCAGTTTCCTCTGCGAACTCGACATCGCAATCTATTGATAAACGATAAAATAAATCAAACGAACAACTCCAAACATCCAATAAAAGTTCAAAAAGAGCTTAGGAAGTGATTTTTGAAGTTTTAAAGGGGAGGTTCTTTGCTATACGCTAGAATTTAAAATTTAGGCTTGAATAAAGTAAAATAAAAAGAGTATTTAAAATATTTTAAAGAGGAAAAATATATTGTTTTTGAAGTTTTAAATAGGGGAATTATTAGCTAAATTTTAAATTTTGAAATTTGAGCTTGAATAAGAATAAAAAGAGTTGAAGGAAATATTTCAAATAAAATAAATAGGTTTAAGAAAAATGGAAGGGATTAAAATTTGAAGGGAGTTAAATGGGTCAAACTATTTTCTTAGGGTTATTTGTCAAATTTTAAAATTTAAAATTTGGGCTTGACTTAATATAAAATAATTTATAATAATTTGAAGTTGAAAGTATTTCTAAAAAGATTATAGATAAATTTAAAGAAACTGGGAGAAATTTGAATTTAAAAAGTTTAAAAGGATCTATTCTAAGTTCGACCTAAGGACCTCCCTTTCCTCTCCTCAACTCACTCTCAACTACGCTACCTCTTTGTTTCTTTCTTTCTCTTTCTTCTTAATTCTTTTCTTCTTTCTCCTTTCTCTCTCTCATTGTTCCTCTCTTTCTTCTCTGTTCTTCTCTTCAAGTCGACGTCGAGAGGGAAATGGATGCCCACGGCGGAGGACGACCGGACTTGAGGAACTAATGTACTTTCCACCATCTAGCAACTACGAGGATTCCATTTTAGTACTTGGCTGGGCCGGGGAGGCGCCGGAACAGGCTGGCAACGGCGGCCTACCCCTGGCGGTGGAGGAGCTCGTCGTGGTGACTATCTGGCAATGCTCTGGCCAAAGAAAGGTGTTGGAGAGTATCTAAGGGACATGAGGGTGCTAAATAGGGTTTTGGTTCGATTGGAAATGTACTGGAGTGGCCTAGCACCGTGTGTGCACCGACGGTAAAAGAGAGCACCTATGGCGGTGCTCGTCGGCGGCGGTCTCCGGTGACCTATTGGATTAAAAAAGTTAGGGAAAGGAGAGCTAGGGATGTGTAGAACATTGACATACCTTCAATTTTAGAGGAAATCGGCTGGCGGCAACAAAATTTAGGGATTTATCCGATGCGGCGCTAGCTAGGGGTTCCTTGGTCTCTCTTCGGATCTCTTCAAAATTCAAGCAAAACGGAGTGTGATAGCTAGGGGAACCTAGGGGGTAATATGGAGGAATAACTGAGGATCAATTTGTATATAGAAGTTTTTGCCTGTCATGGTCTATTTATAGAGTTTCTAAGTCGGTTTTGAGCTTGAGATAAACTCCGGCAAAGGCGGTTGCAGTAGGTCGGTTCAGTGCGGATTTGTTTGATGATGAATTCGCCCGAATCGTGTGATGCCATGTGTGGTAGGGATGGCGATGGCCAACATGGCTTGAGGTCTCCAGTGGGCGGGGGCAGCGCCCATGGCCTGACGACGGCAGACCGTGTTCGGCCGTGGTTCGGGCCAAACAGGGGAGAAAGAAGAAGGAAGGAGGGAAAGAAAGAAGGAGAAGAAAAGAAAAAGAAAAAGAAAAATAAAGGAAAAAAATAAAATGAAAAGAAAGATTTGCGGCAAATTTGGAAAAGATTTGATCTAAGGTTTAAAAATCAATTTAACTCAATTTTTTGAGAATTTTTCGAAATTGAAAGTCAACTTAGAGTTTTTCAAAGATAGAAATAAGGATTTAATTAATGTTTGATTTTTAAATTAGAATTAAGGAAAATTTGGAAAGGATTTTATTTAGAGTTTAAAATTAATTTAGATTAATTTTTTTGAAATTTTCTTGAGTTTAAAAATTAAATTGAGATTTTTCAAAAATAAGGGCCAACCTAAATAAAATTAGGATTTTTAAATTAAAATAAGGGGAATAGATAAAAGATACAAATAATTTTAGGAGATTTAAAATGTTTTAAGAAGAATACAAAATGAACTTGTTTGCAAAAATTTCTTTGTTATTTTGAGTGTTTTTAAAAGAGTGAATTTTTGGAATGTCACATGAGATGTTATCAAAATAGTCAGCATACGACTTTTGGTAAACCCTTGCTTGATTTGTTGGCTCAATTCCAAATGTTTCTCTAACGAAATTCCTCACACATTCTTTCATATTCTCAAGCCTTGGTGGTGGATTTTGTGGTCTAAAAGGAAGTAGTGGTGCAATATGATCATTTGTATGATTTTGTGCTCCGCTTATCCACAAGCACGACTATTTGAATAGATTGGTTTACTCACACTGTAGAGGATGTACGCTTTATCCCATACTCCATGACTTGCCCAACGAATGAGCCTATGTCCCGACGAATGTGGATGTGTCATGGCAAAGCCTTTCAATAATCTCGCTTTGGCAGTACCCACTCCATGAACTTGAGCCCTCATGCACTCTAGGCTTACATGATTTCTAGCAGTAAGAGGAGTTCTGGCATTTCCGAGGGAGAAAACACACACATTGATAAAATTATAATTAAGTCATTTTTATTTCAGGTTACCCATCGATTGTTATCCACCTATAGGCTCCCTGCCTATTCACACTCCTAAATGAATCCATCGTGTCTTGGGTACCGCCTCCGCTCGGCTATTTACTCCACTAGGTCTATACCTAATATGAGAAGTACAGTCGTACTGGGGTTGTTTCATGCATACTTTCATGTCTTGGTACTTAATTGACCAAGGACGACACTAGCCTTAGCCGGAAACCACCCAAGTCATCCAGCCGCCTTAGTCGAAAAATATTTTTTAGTTTAGTTTTGTTTCACAAATCTTCTCATCAATATATGGGCAATGTGGTGCTCATGTCTCCACAAGTTGTATGTCAATTATCTTCCCTAAGGTAATTGCCCAAGCATATAGCATTTGATAAACTATGAGAGTAGTATGCAACTAATACAACATAACTAAGTATTTGGCAGAAGTGACTAGGGACTCATACGCAATTATGGGTGCAAGGGAATACGATAATATAGTCAAAAGGCATGGCCTAATAACAAGTATGGTATTCATCAGTGCATGCAAATTTATTTGTAAACAAAATAAGTTCATAAGTGGGATCAATATGCTCATGGGAGGGGTGATAACTTGCCTACTCAGGATAGTCCTTACTCTTGATATAATCTTGATCAACCTTCACCTCCTGAAAGCTGCACATGTTGCCTCATGACTAATTGATACATCTATTCTATAATGCACAATAAAAACCAATATTGAAACAACAACCAAATACAATCAATTGATACAATAGAGGGAGGATAAACCTATGGCTGCTCACATTCTCAAAACTCAATACTCGGGACATAGGACAAACTATCTGTCAAATATGGCTTCAATATTTCTAGTTGTCATGGTAGCTTAAGTAGGTGCTAACCAACACAGGATATGAGATATTCATTTTGCTAATCTCTGGTTTGCTGTAGCTATTAGGCTATGGAAGGATTACGACTACACAGGCTTCTATCTAAATAAAATGGTCATAAACTAAAGGCTTAAGTATGGTTCGGTTATTGGATAGATTTAGGATCAACCAAATCATCACAGTGAATCATTTGTACTATCAATAGAGTTATTATTTGAATTCTTCACATGATTTATATATATATATTTTACTCGTTAGTCTAAAAGGTTAATAATTATCCATGCTCTGTATGTTAGATTGTGTGGTTAATAATATTATAGTTACATGTGATCTCTGTATGGTTTTGTAATGAACAATACTAAGTTACAGTTAAACTAAAATTTATATGAGGTCAAGATTTATAATTAGTGTTTATCTCATATTCATATTTATCATATACGCCTTAGTTTATTATATGGATCAGTCAGGTTACTGTTCTACTGAACATCTTAAATGGGATGTACTGCAGATGTGTGAGTTAGGAATATATAAGGTTTTGATTGCCTACTGTACATGAGCTATTTAGAAGGTGTACTATCCAATGCTCTAAGTGATTAGTTTAATTATTTACAAAACATTATGTATGAGTGATATATGTGATGAGGCGAGTGTGGACATTATGGCTACCATATAGCCACACGGCCAGATTATCCGACTGGATATAGGGGATAAATTATGTATATGGAATGTGAAATGGATCATAACTTTGGTATTATGTTTCCTTTTATATCAAGGAAACGGCCCAAAGACCTAATTCGGCAATATTGTAGATTAGATTTAGGAAATCGATACCAAGTTTGGTTAGGTTTCTATTCTTGTAATCCAAGGGGGGCAAGAGGCCCTCCAAGGGCATATAGAATAATAGAACTAGATAGCTACGCACAGTCACGCAACTCAATCTTCAGATCAATACAATACTCAGCATATTCAATTCCCAAAATAGGAGTAGGGTATTACCTCTTGTTGAGTGGGTCTGAACCTGTCTAAACCCTTATCTCATAACCCATCTACTTTAGCTCTCGTACGCCACCCCCTTTTATTATTGCCGATTCCTACAATCAACAGTTGGTTTGCCAGGTAGGGTTGCGTCGAGTTTATCATCGACAAGTACGATGGGATCAGCTTTAGGAGCCGTCAACTTTGCCTTCCCACCAGAGCAGGCCTACCATTTCGGTAGCCTCGACTTCATCACCGACGAATTCGGCAAGATTTCTCTCCTCAACTCGGATTCGAACCAGTCAGGGAGGGACCACATCCACTCGGCCCCATTTGGTTTGCCACACATCGCCGAGATCTATTTCAAGGTTCTCCCATCCGGGTTGGTCTCAAACCACTTGGGGGAAACATTGACATCAGCATGCTTTAATGGCCTCCCCAACAATGCAAAGACGTATCCTCGCATCGCCATGCGGCTTCCTCCACTGCTTGCCGCCATGTTCGAATCCAGATCTGTCTCCCCCCATAGGTCCTGTTCGAAACAAGCTTCGGCTTGACTTGGATTAGGCTTCAGGGAGGTGGGCATCATGCTCCAACCACTCGGATCTTGCTCCAACACCGAGATCGTCAACTACCTTAGTTCTTCTGATGGTTACAATGACCGTGACACCAAGAGTAAGGGTAGTTCCAAGTTTGATGACGACTATACTCCACTCCTCTTTGGTGTGTTCATGGCAGATCGAGTGGCAGACGAAGAGGCGTGGGCTCGTTTGGCTAGATAAGTGGAGGAGGAGTGTGCAAGACTTGAAGAGGAGCACAAGCACAAGGAAGAGGAAGACCAAATAATAGGAGATATAGCTTCAGCTGGGCATATGGCTCGTCATGCTATTCTTCAGACCCATGTCAACGATACTAACGTCTTCGTCATGCCTCAGCAAAATACGATCGCAGCAGTCATCTTGCTTGACACCGTTATGGAGGCGTCTTCACCTAATGTGACACCAATATTGAACAAAGTCAACACCATGATTGCTGCTACAGTACCGCAAGAAGCTAGAGGCAGTTGTCGAGCTGAGGAATCTACTACAGAAACACCTATGGCAGCCATCTTCCACCTCTACGTTCTAGTGATTATCGGGCACCTGAGCATAGCAAAGGATGCACAAGATCAAATTTGTATCATCGCGACAATGAAAGACGACATCTAGACCAATCAGTCGATTGACATGACCGGCGCCATGTTCCGTCTGTTCATAGCAGGAATCACCATGGTGACTGTAACTACAATGATGGCCACTGGCAGCATGCAACAGCACGAGTGACTTGAGGCACGAGCTCAATCAACGCCACCGCGAATGGGAGCACCGAGCCCGCTAAGATACTCCCCTAACATGGTGACTATGGAGTTCCTGCTTTTACTCAGGAACTACATTGAGTGGATTGGTCGACTGGTTTTAAACCAACAAGAATTGAAAATATGACAGCAAAACTGACCAAGAGTCGTGGCTTACCATGTACACCCTGGCCATCTGCGCAGCAGGAGGCGATACCAAAGCTATGGTTAATTATTTGCCCATAGCACTTGCTGACTCCGCTAGGAATTGGCTTTCTCGTTTACCAAGGGGCTCAATCAACTCTTGGAGCCTATTTCGAGACCACTTCATCGCTAACGTCCAAGGCACCTTCGAGAGACCGGACACTCACTTTGACTTGTACCATGTGATTCGAAGGCTTAATGAGCTCTTAAAGGACTATATTCGGCATTTCTATGAAGCCCGTAACAAGATCCCTGATGTCACAGACCACGTTATCATTGCTGCTTTTCAGAAGGGGATCCGCAACGAGCTGCTGATTGGAAAATTTGGGCATAAGCCCCAAAGGATGGTCAAGAAGTTATTCGAGATGGCGAATTCTTATGCCAAATCCGACAATTTCATAAAAGCATCACGCACAGAGAAGCAGTCAGGGAGCATCTGGCGCCCCAAGAAGGACAATGGAAACAACAACCAAAAAGATCATAAGCGTAAGCCCGAGAATCTGGTGGCCACAACATAAAATCATCACAAACAACGTCCACGCATTAGCACCTATGACAAGATCATGAATGGCCCTTGCTAGCATCATCCAAACTCCAAACACACGGCCAAGAATTGCTTCATCTACAAGAAGTTTGCTGAAGAATACACGGCCCAGCTCAAGACTGTTGCAGGCGAAGGAACTACGGGGCAAAAAAGGACAATGGTGATACTGGTGCAGGTTCCTTTCAGGACCATCGAGTTGAGTTAAACCACATCTTCAGAGGCCCGCTTGCATACGAGTCCAAGAGAAAACAAAAGCTTACCAACTGGGAGATCAACATGATTCAACCGAAAATACCACAATATATACGATGGTCCGAGGTGGAAATTATGTTCGATCGCTCGGATCATCCTGATCTAGTGGCTCATCCGAGGCGGTACCCCCGGTGCTAGACCTAGTGGTTCGCAACATCAAGTTGGAGCGTGTCCTCATTGATGGCTGCACCGCGCTCAACATCCTCTTTGCTAAAACAGTGATGAGATGTAGATTCCAAGATCCGAGTTGACGTCGAGTTCTGCTCTATTTCACGGGGTAATCCTAAGGTTATCTTCAACACCAGTCGGGCAGATTACTCTTCCAGTCACCTTTGGCACCCAAGATGATTTTTGGACTAAAAAAATTTCCTTTGAGATTGCTGACTTCGAGGCAACTTACCGCGCCATACTAGGATGGCCGGCTCTAGCAAAGTTCATGGTTGTTCCTTATTATACCTATCTAATGATGAAGATGTCGGGTCCACAAGAAGTAATTTCTCTGCGAGGTGACGTCAAACAAGCCTTTACTTGCGACAAGGAGAGCTGTGAAATGACCCAATCTCGTGAGAGAGCACTCGGCCTGATGGCACCTTGCTCTAACCTGAGCTATGCAACAACGGCCGATAGGAGATCCGATTGGCTGCATCGTCATCGCAGAAAGGAGAAGTCCCAGCCAAGGAAATTCGCAAGTCGACAAAAACTCATCAAGTTCCCAGAAAGATGTTCAAAAACTTGCTGGATGGATGGCGGCACTCAGCCGTTTTGTCTCTAGACTCAAGGAGCGTGGAATGCCGTTCTTTAAGTTGCTCGGGAAGATGGACGATTTCCAGTGGACCTCTAAAGCTCTGGATGCTTTTGAAAAATTCAAGACTTTCCTCACCATGCCACCTGTGTTGGCCTCGCCACATCCACAAGAGCATTTGTTGCTTTACGTGTCGGCAACTTATCAAGTGGTTAGCACGGTGTTGGTTGTTGAGAGAGAGAGAGAGGAAGAGGGACATATCCAAAAGGTCTAGAGGCCAATTTACTTCATCAGCGAAGTTCTAGCTAACTCCAAGACACGTTATCCGCAAGTCCAAAAGGTATTGTATGGAGTTCTGATCACGGTGAGGAAGCTGGTTAATTATTTTCAAAGCCACTCGGTTAATGTGGTCACTTCTTGTCGACGTGTGGGTTGGCAATCCCCCGAGGGGGTTACCCAAGGAGGTGAAAGAGTGGTCGGGGCGTCTCACCAACGGATCTGATGGTGGACTCAAGAACAATGGGAACCAAGATTTTAGACAGGTTCGGTCCTCCCGAAGGATAATAAGCCTACGTCATGTGTTCTTTGCTGGGGTGGTGTATGAATAGAGTTTGAGTACAATGGACAATGTCCCTCCGAGAGGGAGTCTAGGGTTCCCAGAGAGTCTAGCCCCCATGTGTGCACCCTTGCCCTCCCTATTATAGTCTAAGGAGGGCAATTCCAATGGACTTGGCATGCAAGAAAGCTTGGTCCTAAAGTACAAAGCAAGTATAGGCTAAAGCTGAAAAGCAAAACAAAAATCTCCTTGGGACCCGTTCGCCGTCGGCGTCTTGCGCATAGTCCTGCCTCGGATCCACCGTGGCGTACCTTGTGCACGCCTTGTCGTGATGCCATCTTTCGTCGATTCGTCCCCGTTTGTCCTGTTTGCAATGCGTACGAAGGAAGCCTTCTGGGTGGCCGAGCTCCGTCCTGGTCGGGGCCATGCGTGGAGGTCAGAATAGGGCGCCGAGGCCGGGTGAGGGGGCCGTGGTCAGGCTTGCTAACCATGCCTAGGGTCTGGCTTCTGACCCTCGTCCGAAGACTTCCAATCCAGTCCACTCGACCTTCTTTCTTTAGTTTGGGCTACCCCGGGGTGGTACCCCCACACTTCTTTTACCCATGCAGATGTTCTTCACAAGCGCAAAGCCATGGGATAAATTACAAAATGGGCTCTGGAATTGATTGCATATAATATCACTTTTAAAGCCCGAACATCGATTAAGTCCCAAGTGTTAGCTGATTTTGTCGCTGACTGGATAGAACTCCAAGAGGAGTTGCCTGTGGAGTTACTTGTCTAAATGAGTTACTGGTGCTAGAACTGGAGTCATTTTGATTTCTCCAATGGGAGAGCGGCTACAATACATCCTTCAACTTTATTTTTTGGCATCACACAACATGGCTGAGTATGATGCTTTACTTCGTGGTTTGCGACTTGCTGTGTCCCTTGGATATGCCACATGGTTGTTCGAGGAGATGTTCAATTGGTCGTCAATCAGGTCATGAAAGATTGGTCTTGTTTAGACGAGAACATGGCAGCCTACCGTCAGGAGGTTCATAAGCTGGAAGTCAAATTTGATGGCCTCAAGTTGTCCCATGTGTTAAGACATCACAATGAAGCAGCTAACGATTTGGCAAATTTTTGATCTAAAAGAGTAGCTGCACCTACTGATGTCTTCGTCAAGCACCTTCACCAACCGTCTGTTGCAAAGAAGGAATGTACAGAAGAAGATGTTTTAACGCAGGTCTCTACAATTGATGCTGACTATAGGGATGTCTTTCGTCAAGTTTTTGACTATTCAGGAGTTGCCTGAGGACAGGGCTGAAGCCGAACGCGTTCAACGTCACTACCAAGTTTACATGGTTTTTGAAGGAGAACTCTATAAACACAGTCCATCTGACGTGTTGCTTAGGTGTATCCCGACTGAAGACGGAAAGTAGTTATTGCAAGATATCCACTAGGGGATATGCAGCACTCATGCTGCAGCACGCACTTTAGTTGGCAAAGCGTAGGTTTCTTCTGCGTACTACTATTATCAACGCGGAGAAGGTTGTTTGGACTTGTGAGGGCTGTCAGTTTTTTGCTAGACATATTCATGTCCCAGCTTACGAGTTGCAAACAGTTCCCCTTTCATGGCCATTTACGGTATGGGGTTGGCTATGGTTGGTCCATTGGAGACAGCACCAGGTGGTTTTACGCACTTGTTCATTGTTGTTGACAAATTCACCAAGTGGATTTAAGCCAAGCCATGCGATGATCATGAAAGATAAAGCTACGGATTTCTTCCTCAACAATGTGCATAGGTTTAGTGTTCCCAACATGATTATTACTGATAATGAGAATTAGTTCACTGGTGGTGTTTTCAAAGATTTTTGTGAAGACTTTGGAGATTTGCTACGACGTCAGTTGCGCACCTGATGAGCAATGGTCAAGTTGAGCGTGGTAATGGGATGGTTCTTCAAGGTTTCAAAGTAGATTACATCCTTATACCGGCTGTTGGGTTGTAGAGTTACCCCCAGTATTATGGTCCCTTCACACAATGCCGACCAGTGCCACTGGTTAGACTCCTTTCTTCTTAGTTTATGGGGATGAAGCAATGTTGACGAGTGAGATGGAGTATGAATCCCTTCAGGTTTGCAATTTGTTGAGTAGCAAAATTATAACATGCGTGTTGATGATTTGAACCTACTGTAAGAAGCCTGTGACATTGCTTATAACTAGTCGGCCAGATATCTTCAAGGTCTTCGGCGTTACCACAATCACAATGTCTGTTCAAGGGCATTCATTGTTGGGGATTTGGTTCTCAAGAAGATTCAAATGACCAAGAACAAGCATAAGTTGTCCCCCCTCGAGGAAGAGCCTTTTATTATCTCAGAAGTTACTCGCCCGGGAGCTTATCGACTAAAGCACGAAGATGGGTCAGATGATGAAAATTCTTGGAACATTGAGCATCTATGTCATTTTTACTCTTATGGTATTATTATATTATCATGTATATCATGTTTTCTCAACTGCCGACGTCAAGTAAGGTACCTTCTTGAGTTGCCAGTCGGGGGCTATTAATAATAATCATGGAGCTTAGTACTTCTTCAATATTTTTTCGTTGCTTTTCGTTTTTGACATATCATTGAGCATACACTTTTTACCTACTTGATTGAGTTTTAGACTCTTTTCTAGTTTTAGGCTCTATTCTTGTGGGTAAAGTTTTGTTCTTTGCTTAAGTTGATCATGACAGTCAGAACAAGAGTTATAAGCAAGATAAGATTACATTATTGACCCACGCGGGCGGCTGGTATTGACTTGCGGCCGAGGGGGTGCCAATACACGGATGGCCCGGATTCACCCATGGGTGAATCCGACGGCGCGGTGACAGAAGCGGTGGCTTGCGCCGGCGGCGAGGTACAACGGCAGATCGCCGTGGCGCTAGGGGCCATAAGGTCGACGGTGGGCGTTCGGCAGTGGCGCACGGGCGCGACGTGCACAGCCGAAGCCGCGGCGCGCTCGGGAGAGCATCGACCAAGAGGGGGAAAGGGGGAAAAGGAGAGGCGGCTCACCATGACGGGACTCGACGGGTGACAGAGAAGAAGACGGCGGGGTCGGCGAAAACAACGGCGATTCGGGGCAAAGACGGGTGGCCAGGCTTCTCCGCGAGAAGGCGAAATCGGTGGTGGTTGCTGGAATGCTCGGCGAGCGACAGAGCGGTGTGATTTTGCGGCTGGAGTTGAAGGACGGCGGCGATATTATAGTTTGACAGCGTGGGCGCTTGTGAGAGCTCAGGAGGCGAGATTAAGTTGGGGAAAATGATGGCCGGTGCTCGGGGGTGTGATTTATAGGCACGGGAGGGCACGGATGTGGCCAATGGCCGCGGAAAAGGTGGCGGCGACATTTGGTGGAAATGGCGTGCGGCTGAGGTCTTCATATCCGGCCGTTTTGGCTCATTCGCGTGTGAGGGGCAGTGACGGAGTGGCACGGGGCGCGTGGGACGGTGCAGAGTGGGGCGAAACGGCGTCGGAGTGGCACGACATGGCCAGGAGAGGCGTCGCATGGGCTAACGTCAACTTGCGTCAGCTGACCAGAAGTGCGAGACGGATCCGATAGGTTGGACCCACCTGTCGGCATCCCGACCGAAAGGGGAAAGGGCGGCAGACTTCGCGTAGGCGCTAGGCCGCAGCCTCGAGCCGGCCCAGCGAGGAGAGGAGAGGAGCGACGTGGGAAGGAAGTGGGCCGGGGATGACCCACGGCCTAGAAAAAAAGGAAAAAGAGGGAAATAAAAGGAAAAAGGAAAATCGAAATTTTTTAGAAGGAATTTAATTTCAATAATCCTATTTCAATTTTTAAAATGATTTTCCTTGCTCTGAAAATTCCAATAAAAATCCTGTTAATATATTTTTACACGGGGAATTTAAGAAAAATCCCACCAAGCCTATTCCATTTATTAAATGGATTTAACTATTAGGGTTTCACTCTGATTTAATTCCCGTCATTTTCTTTGGCTCAATTTCACAGATGAATTTTAAACTAAGGGGAGAAAATTGGGGTGTGACAACACTCGTCTCGTGGGTGGAACAAAAGGTTTATAGGACAAACCTACAAAGGGGATTAACACTCTCGTGATGACAAAGGACTAAAACAACATGACATCGACATACACCTCTTTCTTAAGCCTCTGATTGAGGATATGGAAGATTTATGGAAACAAGGGATAAAGGTTGGCATGAGTTCTGATGGGAGTACTTTACTCTCTATGCTATCATATTTGTTACCATTTGTTATCATATTAAGTACCAAATCCAACCGCCAATTACTACATAAAAGCAAATGAAAGAATACAAAATAAAATATCAAACTTAGAGGTAGTGGTTATTACTAACCATTTCCAGAAGTGTTTGTGAATATTTGTATGTAGGTGAATTATGGACGAAAACCACCCGCCAAGCGATGAAACATATCTCCGGCCAATCGGACGCGAGTACACGGATTGGTGGGACCACAAATTAGTGCAAAATCGATATATTCAAGGTCTGTCCATTGTGCACCATCATAGAGGCCCACATGTCATACACTAGGAGAAGGTCTGTGGCCAGAAGCTATGAAAGTAGTTCGGTCGAACCAGGGGTTCGGCCGAACCAACCTTGGCAACCCCAGCCACCAACTTTCACGTGGTGACTCCCAATAGGTTTCCAATGGTGGTTGTGGGTGGTAACCATCATTCCCAATCGTCGTTGAACCATATAAAAGGAGGAGAAGCTCTCACTCTCAATTTGCACAACAAGTGGACTACAATTCACTTATACATTTAGGCTACTCTCTAATAGAGTTAGAATATAAGAAGAGAGTCTGGGAAGCTCCAAAAGGAGTGCCCCAAATGTTGACTTTCTCTTTGGGATGTTTCGGATTTGTTCGTCTATCTTCGGAAGAGTCTTGGAGGAGCACCGGAGTTGTCAGCCCTCTCTATGATTTTGTACCTTGGCTAATGCTTCTTTAATAATGTAAGTATTCGAGATTTCCTTTTGGTGTTTAATTAGCTTGCTTAAGTGAGAAATATTCACATCGTTCTGGGTTTGTTAGTTAGTATTTATATTCGGTGCTCTGGTACTATGACTCTGGATAAAGAAGGAAGTTCTTAACCGAAGATAGAGTAGTAATCAATAATATAGACGTGGTGTGTAGATTAGAGTTTACCTTCGTTTGTTGTGTGATCCACGGAAAGTGAGGTAGGCAAATGGTGGTGACTGCCATGTTCGTCCTTCGTATTCCTCATGGTCGGGTACATCATATAGCTACAAGTCAAAGTCCCTTGGCAGACCAGGGGTGAATCGATGCCTGAATCAATTGATAGAGTTTTACCTTTACCTTTAAGTCTAGTTAATTAATCCATAGGAATCCTCTCTACCCTATGCCTACCATTCATTGTTGTCCTTGGGCGAATTATGTTCTTAGATTATGCACACATGTTTCCTATAATTTGATACCTTTGGAATACTCTCGGGTGAAGTGCTACAACGGCATCTATGTGCTTTCGAATTTATCTGTGATGGTAACAAATACCAACAAACATTTTTGGTGCCATTGCTAAGAAACGTTTGTTGTGTCATCTTTGAACAAGAGTCATCCTCGTATCTTTTTCTTTTTATTTTTTCCTTTCTTTTCTTATCTACCATGGAGCAACATTCTATTCAAAATCTTTCTGCTCCTAAGGGCAAGTTCTGTGAGCTACTACCTTCTTCAAAACTCATTTTCTCATCTGGGTATGAACTCCGTCCTGGCTTTGTAGCAATTGTTCGGGAGCAATCCTTCTCACACCATTAGGAAGATGCATGGTGAATGGGGCAAACTAAAAAGCAGGTCATGCCTTGCTTTTCTCCTGTTAACCCGTGTTGTCTTCCTACGGATGGAAATTCTAAGCTTTTAGCAAAGCAAGAAGGAGTTTGCCTTGTATCACAATCTTTTTGCCAGAGGCTCGTTCGCATGATAGAAGGAAGGAATTGTATGCTAGAGAACACCTCCTTCGTCCATTCTGAAACCCTCCAGGAAGTCGAGCATACCTCTTGATTGTTGAATCAGAGCCCGAAACCATCCACACCTCAACATTCAACCTTTGACCCCTCACCCGAGCCTCAGGAACCCAAGAAAGAAGAAATTCAGCCTTCAAAAATCCCTATCCAATTCGAGGATGATCTTTTTGAAGACCATGGAAGCACATCAAGTTGTTCCTATCAAAAGAGACCACCTGCCCTATGTAGTTTCCTCGAGTCGGTCGAGAAAATTTCCTTAAAGAGATGGTGAGGGAATTAACTACCATCATGAGAGATAAGTGGTTAAGGGAGGTGGAGCTTTCTCACGAAGTAATTCGTATTAGCTTCCCGTCCTTAGCTATTCAATATCTCATGAAAAGAGACCATGGTGAATGTTCTCTAAAATCTCACTATCGGTGCAAACATCATGTCGTCAACCTTTGCATTAAATTGCTTAGGGGATGAACTGTAAGCACCAACAGATAAAACCTTCTGGAGTTCCTTAGTTTCTATCATAGAAGGTTATGGGATCCTATACGGAGTGCCTCTTATGGCACAAGAATGTCGAAGCCCTCCTAGACTTCCGCGTATTCGAAGTTCCTGACTTTGATCTTCTAATCAGCCGTCCCATAGAAAAGATTCTTCTATATGTGTCTAGAAGAGAAGGCTTCACGGTCGTTGAAAACTCCAAAAATGAGTTGACCCCACAACGAACCGTCATAGGATGGATGATGTGTTTTTACTACAGGAAGCTCAATAAGGCAACTACAAAGGATTATTTCCCGCTACCCTTCATTGATGAAGTGTTAGAGCAGCTTGCAAATCATTCCATCTTATGTTTCCTTGATGGGTATTCTGGTTACCATAAAATTCTCATCCATCCTGATGATCAAATCAAGACCACGTTCGCATATCTTTATGGAACGTGTGCTTACCCACGGATGATGTTCGGGTTGTCTAATGCACCCGCATAATTCCAAAGGTGCACAATGCCTATTTTCTCTAACATGATTGAGGAAATCATCAAGGTTCTCATGGATGACCTCTCCATCGGAAAATATATTTGATCAATGTCTTGAGAATTTATATAAGGTCTTGCAACGTGTCAAGAAAAGTATTTGGTACTTCTTTGGGAAAAATGTCACTTCATGGTCCATGAAGTTATAGTCCTAAGACACCGAGTCTTTGAAAGGGGAGTAGAGGTGGGTAGAGCAAAATTTGAAGTGATTCAATAGCTTTCATCTTTTACCAAAGTTAAAGGAGTTCACAGCTTTTTAGGTCATACAGGGTTCTAGCGGCGGTTCATTAAAGGTTTTTCTTTAGTCGCTAGACCCCCTAACTTGTCTTGTAGCTAAGGATGATCCCTTTAACTTTAATGGTGATTGATTGAATTCATTTAATATCTTTAAAGAAGCTCTCATCTTAGCACCAATCATCCAACCACCTGATTGGTCGCTATCATTTGAAATCATGTGCAATCCTAGTGATCATGCTTTTAGGGCCGTTCTTGATCGAGCTAAAAGTAAGAAACACCATGCTATTGCGTATGCTAGTAAAACTTTCATTGCAACTCATTTAAATTATGCCACAACTAAAAAAGGAGCTCCTTGCTATTGTTCTTGCTTTTGATAAAGTTAGATCTTACTTAGTTAGAGCAAATGTTGTCACTTATACTGATCGTACTACATTAAAATATTTGCTCGCTAAGAAATATGCAAAACCTTGGATAATTAAAAAGGGTACTTCTACTCCTAAAGTTTAAACTTGAAATTAAAGATAAAAAAGGAGTAGAAAATCTTGTAGCATATCATTTGTCATGCATGCAATTTACTAACATGTAGGAACTACCGATAAATGACTTCCTACAGGATAACATGCTGCTAAAAGTGACAAAATCCAGCCCTTAAGTCTACAAAAATGGTATGCTAGGAAGAGGTGTACAGATAGTTGAAGGCATCCTAAAATATCATACAACACCATCTTCAGTAGCCGTCGATTATATGTCCAAGTGGGTAGAAGCAATGCCATGTCAGGCTGCTGATGCTAAGCATACCCGACGGATGTTCAACATCTTGGAACACCTCAAATGGTAAAAACTTGATGGAGAGTTTCTTCGAAAAGACCCTCCGAAACATCGTAAAGGAACTTGGGGAACAATACAATATTGCAACTATTCCTTGGACATATGGGACAACATGTCGCTTCAAACAGGTAAGAATCTCTTTCACTTTTTTGTTCTTCATGAATAAACGACCCATGGGTGGCGGCGCCACCTCCCAACATTCACACATTCCCCAGGTGGACTTAAGGTAAGTTTCATTTGAATTCAATAAAATAAAGATTGTGACTCTTCGGTTTGCAACCGGTTGTGTCCTTTTGTTTTCACCCTTTTCATTTGAATAAGCACCCCAGGTACAAGAACAAGTGTGGGGGAGATCTCGCATGCTTCCTATCATGTACACAAATGAGATCTCCCACCTTTGCATTGCACCACAACTCCGGAACCCACACGAGAAGGAGCAAGGCAATTGAAACTGGGGAAGTGTCAGCCGAACCCAAGGGTCAGCCAAACCACCCCTGAACCTCCTTATCTTCTACTTCATACAGAGTGATGGTTTGTGCATTTTTACCCTGAACCTCCCTAAAATTTTGAGTTTAATATGTTCTCACCGTAGAAGATATCTGACAAATAAACCCAAGATTAAAATGAACTAGGATGTTTCAACTAGAGTTTACGGTTTTACTGGAAATGACTTGCATACTCTTTATTCCTTGCATGTGCTTGTTGCTTGTAAACACCCATTTATAGGAACAGATGTCACCAAAGTAATTGATGAATGAGAGATAGCCTAATCAAAGGAACTTTACTCTATTTTGTTAAGTCCTTGGAAAATTTTATGCAAAGAAAAAAGGGTATAACTTTACATACTCCTCATTGATGTCTTATTCCCACTAAAGCCAATGTCGATTATATTAAAAACCTTATACATATGTTGCTTGCAATCATTTTGAGTTTGGTCAAATTGTTGTGACCCTTATTAGATTTTTTTCATGCATTCATGATCAAGATCATATACACCCACCATGTTTGCTCATCCTCTACAATGGAGGTTAGCAAACATATACCTTCCAGCCCCCATATTTTCCTCACCTTCTACACTAGAGGTAGCAATATATTTCATCCATCTAACATAGATGCTATACTTCTACACTGGAAGTCCGCATCAACCAACCATCCACCAAATAAAGACTCCACATACTTATCATCCCTCGTCCAACTATCCCTGAAAAATGAGACATGAGATAGAAAAAAAATGTTGGGAAAAGGAGAAATGCTCACAAGGAGAAAAAGACAAAATATTCTTGAGCGTGAAAAAATGAGAGAAAAAAATAGCCATGTTCTCCAAATAAGCCCAAGGAGGAGCATCATACAAAAAGGAGTCATCATTCCATATCCAGTTTTCCACAAACACATCCTTTCCCACACACATGCACATCTTAATCATGATGGTATGACTAGTTATCTTCTTTGATCCGGTTTTTGACTTTACAATATATGTGATGCAATTATGTCGTTCTTATTCCCAACCTGAGCTCCACATAAGCTTTATTAGAAGTAGGAATAAGAAAAGGCAAAGTCACCGCATTGGTGGGGAATCATACACATCGAGTGATTTGAGAATCACTTGGGGAGTTATGTAAAGTTATGTTTTTATGAGAAAAAACCCAAGGTACTTATCAGAAGGAGTGGAGGTAACTTGAATTAAGGTCATTCCATTCTTCAATCACCCAAGGTGACATGGTAGACACGTTAAGATTCACAAGTAAAAGAATGGCTTGGAATAATTATTATGCCAGTATCATTTCAAGCGAGTTATATCTATGTTGTCATCCTGTTGACGAAAAATCCGCACCTGGCAGATGGTGCCAAATCTGTGTTGATGCAAACTATGTCAATACACACAATGGCTTGGGAAATCTACTTAGCTCCAGTCCAGGTTCTGAAATATTTATAAGATGTGGGCGTACTAGTCAGTTTCATCCTGCAATCACAAGATGTAAGGCTGATCGGCCAACAGGTTGGTGTCCATGAAACGAAGCCTGGGTCCTACTGAGAGATCCAAGAAATATGTGTCAACTGATAGTCGATAGCTTGATATAGAATCGACCCATAGCTTGATAGTTGATTTCAATAGTTATTGATGCCAACCGATAGCTGATGTAGCGATACTAGCCAACGTCGATAGGGTTTTGAACAATCGACTATTTATTCGATGTAGATTCCGACATAGATAAATAATGATATAAAGGCAATCGGCTGATAATAATATAATAAGATAATAAACCAATCGGCAAATAATGGTATGATAGAATAAATATTGATCCGATGATTAAAGCTTACATCGACTAGAAATCCGATGTCATTAAATCCATGTGATTAAATAATCAATGAATCCTTTGCTGCAATCAGCTAAAACCAACTTTGTATATAATCCTTGTAAGCTGATGCAACACTTAAACAAGATAACTCATTGGCTGAAACCCGATGAAACAATGATTAATGCCTACTGACTTAAATAATTCTAACTTAAAGCCACAACCTCATAGGTCACACATAACCAATGCAACATATGGTTGATGATTGCCTGATAGATGAAACCGGCCGATATGACACCGATCAAAGTGGTCATGCATTAAATTTAACCAAGATAGTAAAACCATCAAGGATAAATTTAACACTTCAGATAAGATCGGCTAACCCTCGGATGAAATATTAGCATAAACCTATCGGCTTAACAAGACTTAAATTATCAATAACAATCTAGTAGGTTGGACCTAACCGATGCAGCACAAAATTGTATATGATAATCTAATACTCAATGAGTTGGTAAATATGTCTAATGTGATGGATATAACAAATATATCTAAAGCGACATTATGTTAAAAGAAATATCAACTTGATTAGAATATCAGACCTAACCGAGAAAGTCCTAACTAAGGTTATGTGATTATAAACAGTAATGGAACAAAACATAGAGATAATATACTAGCTAGGAAACACTTGTGTTGGCTCAATTAGAATTTCGGACTCAACCGAGGAAGTTCTAGCCATGCCAGCGCAAGCCAAGATGATGGAACAAACTTCTTTCCACACCTCACCACCGCGTTCCCCGTGCTACCCAACATCGTCGTGCGCCTGGTGAGCCACCCCTCCCTCTCTGCTCTCCTCCACCGTTCCCCACACATGCTGTAGCACAGATGGTTGCCACCGGCAACCATCAGGCACGCGCGCCATCGATGTGTCGCCCCGGCCGTTTGTCGCAGCTCCGCCTTGCCCCGGCCGTCGGATAGGTCCCAGACCGATCCAGGCCATTGATCTCCACAGCCGCACGATCCCCCGTCGCGGCGATCTGAGCCTACTACATCACAACCTCCATGTCTGCCAGCGGCACTGCCACGTCGGTGCCACTGAAGGGTTACGCGGAGGCTACGCTAGCCGAAAACAAAAACTTTTAACCGCGCAAACCAGGAACACTTGCAAGTATGGGCCGATAGATCGTTACCGATTGGAGTATGCAGCGGAAACCGCCAATCAGGGCTATCCGATCTGGAACTGTGCTGGCCGATGTCAGCCGATTCTCGGGGACAGCCGATTCACCAATCAGCCGATGAACAGCGTGCAACGTAGCAGCGCCTCTACCGGTATCCACACGTCCGGGGACAGAACGCCGAACACCCGTGTACTAGCACGCGATGCAAGGCTAGGGTTTGGCTTGAAAGTGGGGAGAGTTTTCGTGGAGATTGATCTCGGCGACTTCTGTTGCGGATTCGGTTCAATGCGATGCTTCAACTCTCCACCCCTCGCCCCTTTATATAGAGTTGGCCGACTGGGACTAGTGGCCGATCAGGACTCTATTTCAAATTGGATCCTATCCGAATCTCATAGAGTCGGCCGCCCATACGTCGTAAGACCATAGGACTCTATCCGATCGGATCCCTATCCGATCGAGCCGTATCCGAGTCCAACTCGAATGCCTGTTCTTATCCCCTTAAGCGTGCGACCCTATAGGTTCAGGTATACTCGGTTTCAGCTATAGTCTAACTTAGCCGACCGTCGGCTTGAGTCCAACTCAGCCGACCTGTCAACAGCGGCGCCTAGTAGCACATATTGACACCATAGTATACAAGAATATAATATCGGCTCTGAACCTGTAATGTGTACACAAATCCCTTTGCCTCACGATACCAGTTAAGCTATAGGCAAGATGTGTGCCATCCCTTCAATAGCTTAACCATTCACTCGAACCGTATTGGATTATCTGTCTGTTGATTGACTCCTCAATCAACTTAGCATGGCCATGCATTTCCATAATCCATTACCTCGAGGGGCCCAGAGATATCTCTCCAAAGGAGGGGCAAATTCCATCTTGATCACTCACATCCCACTCCATGTTTCATAGCAAACCCAAAAACTACCTTTATAACTACCCAGTTACGGAATAACGTTTGGTAGTCACAAAGTAGGCTACTACACATGTTGGAATCCATGGTGATCTCAGGTCTAAGGACTTTGTACCAACACTACCTGAGACCAAGTAATGGCACATTAATTTCTGTAGTGTCTCATGGTGGGTCTATCCAACAATGTGTTCTCTAACACATATGTCCATGTTTATTGATTTGGTATCTCCATACCCATGATCTATGAGACATGATCATCAATCAATAAACATGCCAATCTTAGAATCATATTAGTTCCAATAATATGATATATGATCAGGGATCATTTAGAAATAGATTCATACATATAGAGTCTCATAAATAAGTCATGTACTTATTGATCAATACAAGATGTCTATTTTATGGAACTGAATAACACTTTATTCATAAATACATAAACATTGACCATGATATCTAACATCTCCATGTTGCCTCTAGGGCATATCACTAACAGCCACGTCGGCTGGCCCATCCACCGTGGCAGCAGCGTGGCAGCCACGTGGTGGCCGCGTGGACCGGCCCGCGTGAACTCGGTCCACCATGGCCTGCGCCACTGCCGCCTCTGCTGACGTCATCCTTTGTAAAAATTAATTAATAATTATGCAATAAATCAATTTAATTTTTAGAAATTCATTTGAATGGTGCAAAACTTCTAAAATTCATATCGAATTCATCGAACTTCAAATTGGGTCATTCAAATTGCAAAATTCATATAAAATTAAGCTCTACATGTTTGTTTACTTTCCGTGTACTGTTTAATTGGTTTTTGTTAGGGTTTTCCTTGTTTTGCATGCCAACTTGTAGATTCCGTCGTTTTGGAAGTTCGCGCTCGTGAGGAAAAGTGTTTGGAAGATTATTTAAAGAAGCAAGGCAAGTCACACATTCCCCTTGAGCATGTTGTACCTAATTTATGAAATGTCTTACGTTTGCAAATAAAGTGCATGTTTTGCTAATTACATGGGAACAGGGTTTACCTATCTATTTGCTTCAGCCATACCTAATTGTTATCCATCCTTTGTCAACCTGTGTGATTAATATGACTAGCTTGTGTCACTTTGTTGACTTTTGCTAGAATTATATATGTTTAGCTATGCTTAATTACCACTAGCTCACTTAGTGGGATAATTAAACTATCTACATTTAGCTTCTGACAAGCTGCGAGCTCGAGACACCTGACCACATTTATTGGTCTTAATTATACAACTAAAATATGACTTAATGGTGGGCTGTGAGTGCATGATTTGGACTCTCGTACCCATGGCAATTAAGGACCGGTTCATGGGAAACCCTGGAAGACTAACAGTGCTTACTATAAGCAACAATGGGCAACTACTGGACTTGTGATATAACACTTCCCTAGTTGACATTCCCAGACGAGGGTGGGCGTCATGTAGTTGGGTCGGCCAGGGCATTCGATTGATCGGCTTTCGAATTCACCACAGTATGAGGGGGAGCTGTCCACTACCTTTTTAAGGGTGGGGACGAAACCTGAGGTGTGGTGCGCTTGGTTAGGAGGAGTTATGGGTCTTGTCACGATTTCCCCCTTTGCAGTATCATGGTGATACTTTGGGGCATGGCAACATGTGTGGAATCGTGTCTTGTGGATAAAGTTGTGCACCTCTGATCAGAGTAAACCTGTTCGAATAGTCGTGCCCACAGTCATGGGCGATCGACCAGATTCAATTGTGATTAGTCTCACCATTAATAATTTAACTTAATGAAATTGTTTAGTTCAGGCGGAATGGTTGGGTCTGTTGAACATGGTTGTAGCGTTGTTCAGTGGAGATTTAATCTTGACCTAATCAATCAATTATCTATTGTTTTAAACTTAAAGGTTTTCAACCGCTTTTATGCAAATAGCCACAAACCTCCCTTTGCCTTCCTTGCATGTCTGTATCTTTTGTGTGGCTTGTTGAGTATGGTGGTTGTACTCAATCTTGCTATTTTCCCCTTTCAAAAGTCTAGTACTTCTGATCTACGCTAAAGACGGTGTTAGAAGACCAAGGCTTAGACCCCTGTTGAGTTTGCCTATGGAGTGGAGCTGAAGCCCCGCTAGGATCGTCTTTTTTCGCTGCTGTTGCTTTCTTTTGGGTGTGAGGACTAAGTGCCTCTTCTGTAAGTATTTTACGCTTTATTTTACGTTTGGACATATTTATTGATTTGTCATTTTGTGTACCCTGGTTGATTCCTGGACAGGGATTTATACACAAAATAGTCTGAAAATTTGGGATAAATTTCTGGGCGTGACATCATGCGACAAAAGACACCTCCAGCCAATCAGACGCGAGTACACAGATTGGAGGGCCTACAAATGAGTGCAAAACTAGCATATTCAAGGTCTATCCACCATGCACCATCATAGAGGCCAACGTGTCATACACTGGGAGAAGGTTGGTGGCTAGAGGTGGAGGAAGTGGTTATGCCAAACCTAGCGTGGCGCCCCAAGCCACCAGCTTCCATGTGGTGACTCCCAATAGGCTCCAAATGACGCTTGTGGGTGGTAACCGCCATTCCCAATCGTCATTGAACCATATAAAAGGAGGAGAATTTCTCACTCTCAATTTGCACCACAAGTGGACTATAACTCATTTAAGAATTTAGGCTACTCTCTAGTGGAGTTAGAATATAGGAAGAGAGTGTGGGGAAGCTCTGAAAGGAGTACCCCAAATGTCGGCTTTGTCTTTGAGATGTTTCAAGGATGTTGGCCTATCTTCGGGAGAGCCCTGGAGGAGCACTGGAGTTGTCAGCGCTCTCTCCAATCTTGTATCTTGGCGGATGCTTTTTTAATAAAGTAAGAATTTGATATTTCCTTTTGGTATTTAATTAGCTTGCTTAAGTGAGATATATTCTCATCATTGCGGGTTTGTCACTTAATATTTATACTAGGTGATCTAGTACTAAGACTCTTGATAAACAAGAAAGTCTTTGGCCGAGGCTAGAGTAGTAATCGATAACATAGACGTGGTGTCTATGTTAGAGTTTACCTTTGTTTGTTGTTTGCTCCATAGAAAGTGAGGTAGACGGCAGGTGGTGACAGCCCTGTCTGTCCTTCATATTCCTCCATGTTCAGGTACATTACAAAGCTATAGGCCAGAGTCCCTTGGCAGACCAGGGATGAACCGGTGCCCAAAGATAGAGTTTTACCTTTAACATAAGTCTAGTTAATTAATCCATAGGAATCCTCTCTAGCCTAAACCTACCATTGCTTGTTGTCCTTGGGTGAATTTTGTTCCTAGATTACGCACACACATTCCCTGTGATTCGATACTGTTGGAATACCTGAGATGAAGTGTTACAACAATATTCGTGTTCTTATGGATTTATCTCTGATCGTAAGAGATACCAACACCATCAATTACCTACCCGCAAACTTTTCCATCTCTAATCGGATTAAAGGAAAGACTAGATGTTGTTCATATTTGATACGATCACTGATAAATCCGTCAGCGCATGGATACCTTTGTAGCACTTCACCTCAGAGTATTTCAAAGGTATCAAATCACAGGAAACATGTGTGTATAATCTAAGAGCAGGATTCAACCAATGATGCAACTAAATAGTAGGCTTAGGCTAGAGAGGATTCCTATGGATTAATTAACTTAATTAAGTTAAGGTAAAACTCTATCAATTGTTTTAGGCACCGGTTCACCCCTGGTCTACTAGGAGACTCAGATCTGTGGCTCTATGATGTATCCAAGCGTGGAGGATTATGAAAGACGGAGAGGGTTGTCACCACCTGCCGCCTATCTCACTTTCTGTGGGGCACACAACAAACGAAGGTAATCTCTAGCCTAGGCACCACACCTAAGTTATTGATTACTACTATAGCCTCACGTAGGAACTTCCTACCCCATAATCTGCTCTAGCCGAACAAGGCCTACCCACCCAAGTAGCTACAGTTGCACCCAAGTCTAAGCTTGGAATGGAGGGGCCTACTCTAGTACCTTGTTGGCTAGTACCAAAGATGGTTTCCACGTATGACCCAAAGAAAATGTCAAAAGACAAAGAGAAGTTCATGTTTTCTACCTTCAGGGCAATAGGTCCCACTGATAAGGGCAAAGGTAAGGGTAAAGAAGATTCTCAGCCATCGGAATCCCAGAAGTGCATTTAAATCTATAAATGTGCCCAAAGAGTACGAATATGGCAAGCCATTCTTACCATGAAACCTTTTGGAGGAACTACTATAGCAGATGAGGGTGATGCATGAATTGTTGCATGAATGGTATATGAAGACAGCTAGAAAGGGTCTCGGTTTAATTAGTGTCAAGGTCCCGCTTGACGGTTTCATGAGTGGATCCAATGGGATATTCAAAATCGATTTCCATGACCTACACTCACTCTTTAAACTAGGGGGAATGGATGTTAATCTCATTTCTGTGTTTTTCCTATAAGTTACTCCTGTATGTTCCATGTAAATGTATGAAACAATCTTCCATTTGATTTAAATTGTATTCTATAGGGTTGCAATTCCATGAAGCGGAGAGGACGGGGCAACCAGTCTATACCAACCAACCTAGGATTTGCTGAACGCATCATATTGTGGAGCTTCGTGCTGATTCCGAGGAACTAAAGGATAAGACGCCCGAGGAGGAAAAGAAAGCATATATCAAGCAAATGCACAAGCTAAAGAAGTACGAGGTAGCATGTCACAGCCTGATTTTCGTTCGAGATTAAAAATCACTAAATAAATCATTTCCTAGAAAATAAATAAAATAAAAACAGAGTAATCAAGTGAATTAAATAAGGAAATTAAATTTTTCCTTAAAAATCATGGGTGGAAATATTGTGAAATATTCTCCATGCCTAAAATACTCTTTGAACTTTTTCGTAAAATTTTAGAGCTCCAGAAATAATTTTAATAATACAAAGAACACTTCAATAATTATTTGAATAAATAAATTAATCATTAAATGAGTTGGACATATTTTTATTAAATAGTTTGGATGTTCATCTATTTTTAGGATTTTTCTTGGAACTATTTGAGCACTAGAAGTATTTATAGAAATTCGAAGATCATTTATGGACTAATTTAAAAGAAAAACCAATTCAAATCCTCTCTTTTGTTCTGGGCTGGAAATGGCACAAAAAGTCCTCTTTGGCTCCCTTGCGTCCCAGCCTGGCCGGCGTCGCTGCCTCTCTCTCCTCGGCTCGGCCTAGCTGCGGCTCGTCTCCTCCCCTCGCTCTCGAGCCACTGATGCGTGGGCCCCGCTTGTCAGCCCCTGTCCTCCCTCCCCAAGCCGCCGATAGGTGGGGCCCACCTGTCGGGGTTGTCCCTGACCTTCGGCCGTGCCCTACGGCCATTGCTGCCGTCAATCCCGCCGCCGTGTTTCCCGCACCTCTCAGTCTCCTCGCGCGCGCCCGCTTAAGCCTAACGTCACCGCTCGCTTTCCCCGCTCGCGTCGCGCTCGCACTGCGCTTGCGTCGCACTCCCGCAATGGCTTAAGTCGAGCTTTCGTCGCCGCATTATCCGCCACTGGTCGAACCGCCCGCTGCATTTTTCGCTCGTATCTGAGCCGGACTCTACCTCCTCGCGCTATAAAAACCCTTCCCTAGCCTTAATCTCTATTTCCCCTTCGTTGCCTGAGCTCCCCGTGCCCCCTAACATGCTCGCCGCACTGAACCTAGCTCCGCCGCTCGCCGCCAAGCTACGGTCGCGCGCCGCCGCCACTCCATGCGTCGCTGTTGCACACCAAGGCCGCCGCCGCCTTCCCCGTAGCACACCGCATCTCAGCCGCCGCTCCTCACCCATCGCTAGTAGCCGAAACACCCTCCCCACCGTCTTTCCCGAGCTGCCGCATTCCCACTCGCTTTCGACCACCGTTTCCCATCGCCGTGTTGCTTCCCATGCGTCATCATTGCGTTCTCTGGCTCCACCGTGCCTCGCCGCTCCTCGGCATCCTCTCCGCAGCCTCCAATCACCGCCGGAGCCCACTGCCCGTGCTGGTCCCGAGCGCCGGTCGTCGCCCCGCTCGCCGCCGCTCGCCGTGACGATCGTTCACCATCCCAAGCGCTTGGCAAGGACCCCACTCTCTGTTTCCTGTTCCTTTGCCGCTCGCCACCACGCCGATGGCCGCCGCCAGTGACCATCAGGGCACACGCTCCACTGCCGCTATCCCTGGCCGGCGGCCGTCCCCAGGTTGCCCTGGCCGTCCGATCTGCCCCTCGGCAGATTGGGGTCGTAGGTTCCCCGTGGCCGTCCGATCCCCTTCGGGGTGATCCGGACCGTCCACGTGGTGGACCCGTGGATCGGTCCCCGTGGACCGGTCCCCATGGACCGAGTCCACCGTGGACCCCGTGCGCCGCCGCTGCCGCGGCTGACGTCAGCCCTCGGCTACTAACGTCAGCCCTAGCCGCTGAGGTCAGCCCTTGAGCCGCTGACGTTAGCCCTCACTTGTGTCAGCAGCTGACGCTAGCCCTGCCTGCTGACGTCAGCATTCAGTTTGCTTACGTCATCCCACGTTGTGCTGCTGACGTCAACCCTTCTTTGTAAAAATAATTTAAAATTATGCAATAAATTATTTTAATTTTTAGAATCCGTTTAAATGGTCCAAAACTTCTAAAAATTCATATCTAATATATACGAACTCCAAATTGGGCGATTCAAATTGCAAAATTCAGCTAAAATTGAGATCTATATGTTTGTTTACTTTTCATGTATTGTTATTTGGTTTTTATTAGGTTTTTTCCTCGTTTTGCATGCCAGCGTATAGACTCCGTCGTTTCCAGAGTTCGCGCTCATGAGGAAAAGAGTCTAGAAGTTTGTTTGAAGACATAAGGCAAGTCACACTTCCCTTGAAGCATATTGATCCTATTTTTATACATGTTTTACGTTTGCAAACAAAATTACATTGCTTTGCTAATTACATGAAATAGTGGATTACCTATCCGCTTGTTTGAGCTTTATTTACTTGTTATCCGTCCTTTGTAACCTTGGTGTTAATTTGATTAGCTTTAGTCATTGATGTTGATTTTAGCTAGAATTATATGCTTAGCCATGCTTAATTACCACTATCTCACTAAATGGAATAACTACATTATTTATTCTAGTCTCTGATAAGCTGCAAGCTCGATAAACCTGGCCATGTCTTATTGGTCATAATTATCTTAACTAAAATATGACATAATGATGGGCTATGGGTGCACGATTTTGGATTGTAGCATCCATGGCAATTAAGGACCGGTTCATATGAAACCCTGGAAGAATTACAGCGCTTACCACAAGTAAGAATGGGCAACTGCTTGACTCGTATAGTATAGATTTTCTTTGACCGACGTACCTTAGTGAGGGTGGGCGTGATGGAGTTGGGTTGGCCCCAGTTTTAAGGGTTGATCAGCTTCCGGATTCACCGCGGCACGAGAGGGGCTGCCCATTTCCTATTGAGGGGTGGGGCGAAACCTTGGTGTGGTATCGCTTGGTTAGGGAGAGTTATGCGAAAGGTTTTGTCACGATTTTCTCCTTTGCAGTATCACGGTGATACTTCGGGGTATGGTAACATGTGTGAAATCGTGTCTTATGGGTAAAGCTGCGCATCTCTGATCAGAGTAAAACTATTTGAATAGTCGTGCCCGCGGTTATGAGCGATCAACCAGATTCACTATGATTAGTGTCACACTACTGAATAATTTGAATCAATGGAAGTGGTTAGTTTAGGTGGAATGGATGGGCCTGTTCAACGTGGAACCACGTTGTTCAGTGGAGGATAAAACATGACTCAACTTAACCAACTATTTTATTGTTTTTAAGCATTAAAGGTTTACAACTGAATTTATGCAGAATAGCCTAAGCCACTCTTGTTTTTATTTGCACGTCTGCATTTCTCAATGTGGCTTTTGTTGAGTACTGTGTTGTACTTAGCCTTACGATTTTTTCTCCTTTCAAAAGTGTTGTGCTTCTGAGTTGAAGATGATGTTAGAAGACCAAGGCTCAGACTCCAGTTAAATTTGCTTGTAGAGTGAAGCTGAAGTCGTTAGGATCATCTTTCTTTTCCACTATTGTTTTTTGGTGCGAAGACTAAATGTCTTCGCTTTGTTTTTACGTTTAGATCTGTGTATTAATGTGTCGTTTTGTGTACGCTGGTTAATTTTTGGAGAAAAATTTTAATATGTAAAATAGTCTGAAAATTTAGGATGAATTTTTGGGCGTGACATAGCGACATACTTTGGACGAGCAATGCTCTTGCACCATTAAAAAATGTCTTAATGGTCTTGTATAACTTTATGTAAGCAGCGGCTGTTCCATTTGATTACGTAGTTAGAGTTCAGTACTACATCATTATTGGCAAATGCCGCCTCTAATCTTGTAAAAAGTTAAAGAATTGCGCGTTGCGCAGTGTGTGTGCTTTTCTTCGCTTGGTTCGCTTGCTTGCCGTGCGGTGCGGGCGGCGTGACGGGTTCGCGTGCTGGGCCGTGGGCAGCGACCACTACATTTTATTCCTCATATATTGCAGCGCTTGACCAGGCAAATTATGACAAGGATAGCTACATGAAGTTTCTCACAATTTTGAATTTATAAGTAATTAAATACAACCAAGTACCTAATCCTGAAATATTTAAGTAACTTAAAAGTAAATTTTTTTATCGGCACAACACACATAGGCTGTACATCAAAGGAGGGCCAATAAAAGAGCAAAGGACAAAACTACACGTCAAGACAAGCTGGCCGATACTGACATAAGACATAAACACAAATTCTTTAAACGATTAATTGTTTGTAATGAGCGATGTTATTATTATGATCATAATGTTTTATGTAACCCCTGACATCGTATTATGTGGATATTACGTGTGCATTATGCTTAGGGTGAACGGGAGGTACACAACAAACCAGGAACATCTAAGTCCCAAGAATGTTCTTTATACAAAGTATTTCATTCGTAGTTGATTTCATTCATTTTTTATAGATTTCTCAAATCCTTTATATAGCAAATCGATTCAACAAGAAAATAATTTAGCCTATGCTATTTTATCTGCCTTGAGTATTACAACTTACTAGGGCTTTTTTAAGACAATGAGAGCCAACTAGCATTGAAGGATAAATTCAAGCCCCTTCGAGAGTGAGAGAAAAAACGTGTGAACTAAAATTTCATGAACAAGAACATTCATTCGTAATATAGCAAACAAAACATGTTTATATGTGCACTTGTGTGTTTATATATATATACACTACTAGAGAAATCATCGTTGGTTGAAGTGACAAAAAGCACAGTAGTCTCGGTTTGAGTTGCACCCGGGAGGTTTAAAATTCAACGGCCCTCTTAGGAACAGAGTCCCGGTTCGTGTCACGAACCGGGACTAACGATCACTTCTAGTCCCGGTTCAAATATTGTCAGCGCGTGTCGAGCATCGGGGACCTTTAGTCCTGTTGGTAACACCAACCGGGACTAGAGGTAGCATCTCTAATCCCGGTTCGTGTTACCAACCGGGACTAAAGGTCCCCGGCGCTCTGACACGCGCTGACAACATTTGAACCGTCATCTCTAGTCCCGGTTCTTGAAACGAACCGGGACTAAAGGTCCTAGAGAGCCGTTCAAATTTTTATATCGTTGCCTCGGGACTAGAGATGGCATCTCTAGTCCCGGTTGGTGTTACCAACCGGGACTAGAGATTTTCTTTATATACTCATTCCTCCTTCATCCCGAGCCACCACACTTGTACATCTTCAAAATTTTTCTCGGCTAGAGGTCCGTGCTGCCAAGGTTAGCAACTTCTTTGATGATAATACACAAATATTTGCTATCTATAAGGTTAGCAACTTCTTTCTCTTATAGATTTACGGTTGTTTTCTATACATTTTGCTATCTACATGTCATGTGCTATCTACAATCTTAGCACTTCACATTTTGCGGTTATTTTATATATATTTTCATCTCTAGGTTTATATGCAAACATGAGGAGATGTTTTCCCGCCCACTGAAATTCATCTCTACTCCCGCTAAAAATCGAGACTAATTATTACAGTGCCCAATTATATTATGTTATATTCATATATATTTATAATTAACATATGTTCATATATTCATATATAATTAACATATGTTCATATAATTAACCTAAAATATAATAAATTAAAATAATAACATATAATTAACCTTTGTCATATTTCAAACTATTTAAAATTTAAATAATAATATATATTTAACATATGGCCTATTTGAAAAAAATTAAATTCAAATAATAACATATAATTAACATTTGTCGTATTTAAAACTATTTTAAACCATAAACCCTAAACCCTAAACCTTAAACCTAAACCCTTTTACCATTAACTCTTAACCTAAACCCTAAACTCTATTTTAAACCCTAAACCCTCGTGCGGCCTGCGTGATTGGCATGTAGAAGTACTGCGACACGAGCTGGAACGTCAATGCCTTCTCCTCTGATCTAATATCGTCTCTCATGCTCTTGGAGGCTGCTCCGTCCTCATCACAGTAATAGAGCAGTGGCAATCTCTTCTCACTTTGTTCTACCTTGTTCTCCGATTGCTCCATCTCATCCCAATACTTCAGCACATCATCTTAAAAGATGACACAAAGCTCGTCTACATGGCAAGAAACAAGTGTCTAAGCAAAACAAATAAAGAAAGCATCATTCCTTTTCGATTAGAAAAAAGAGAGCATCATTCTTGCGTTGATCTGAGTAGAAAGAAAAGAATCATACCTTGTAAAACGTTGCTTTGCATGACAGTAGAGCAGAATGGCTGGGGATGGAAGCTCGGGAAGGAGATACTGGAAAAGAGAGCTTCCTCCTCAAGCAGGTAACTATCAGTCCAAAGGCTAGTGCAATAAGGCCACCAGCGAGTTCATGAAAAAAGGTTAGATCAATAACAGATAAAAAGATAAACAAAGACAGTCTTGCAGCCAAAAGAAGCTACTGCTATAAAACTTTCTCAGCGATGAGCATGGTTAACCATATGCATGATGCAAGGCAAAACTGCATTTACCTTGTTTTTGGCTGGGCTCCATTATTTCGAGAGACATGAATCAAATCTCACACTCAAATGAATCGGGATCAATGAAATAGCTTATCTTAGTCGTCTCGTCCACATCCGTATCCAGTTGCTCCTGATGATCCGTGGAGAGGCCCCGACATTTTTTTCGTGCCTTCTTCACCGATCTTGATCTCTTCAACATGTCATGATCCATCGTAGTAGCCTTCTTAACCGATCTTGGTCTCTTCAATATTTAATGATCCGGATCACGGTCTTTTTTCTTGCTTTTCTCCCTTTGCTTCATAATCTTTCTACCTTGCTCTTTCTTCGAGTACGATGTAGCAGTACTCGTGTATCTCCATCAAACTTTGAATAGCGAGAGATATGGCAATGATTGGATAGTGCGGCTATATATGGCAATGATGGCTTGCCTCCCCCGTTCCCGTCTCAATGTCTCGGCGGCGCCATGGAAGCCACCAGTGACGCGCACGACGGTGGACTACCTCTATCTGCCCGCCGTGATCGAGCAGTACTACCCGCCGCCGCCCCAGTCTTGGCTCCAGCCGCCACCGCTGCCGTCGGTCTCCCTGATTTAGAGGTGTGCTTTCTCTGTGTTTTAGCGGCAATATTATAGTTCTCATTGCTAATGTCTTCTGCCTTATTCTCATGAATTGCCACATAAGCATTAGCCGTTAGAGCATTATTGTCCTGACCACAAGTTAGGATCTTCTATGAGTATGGAGCATGTCGATGGCCGCCCTCCTCCTCCACTTGTAATTCTCCCTGAGGACTTTTTCGTCGACCTCGGTCTCACCCTTTTACCGTTTTATTCATAGCTCCCTGCAATTGTAATATGATCTAGGGGAATTGACTATGAATTCAGTGGATTGTGTTGGTGCCTCCTCCAACGTGGTTCCCCTTGTTCACTGTCCGAGGGACTGTTCAGTGCCTGATGAACTTTTTCCTCCTCCAACGGTTGTTTTCTAACGTCATCAGGCACTGAACAGTCCCTCGTACAGTGAATAAGGGAAACCACATTGGAGGAGGCACCAACACCAACCACTGAATTCATAGTCAATTCCCCTAGATCATATTACAATTGCAGGGAGCTATGAATAAAAACGTAAAAGGGTCGACCGAGGTCGATGAAAAGTCCTCGGAGAATTACAAGCGGAGGAGGAGGGCGGCCGTCGACATGCTCCATATTGACAGAAGATCCTAACTTGTGGTCAGGACAATAATGCTCTAATCGCTAATGCTTATGTGGCAATTCACGAGAATAAGGCAGAAGACATTAGCAACGAGAACTTGAACATTACCGCTGAAACACAGAGAAAGCACACCTCTAAATCAGGAAGACCGGCGGCAGCGGTGGCGGCGGGAGCAAATGAAGGGTTACGCGGAGGCTACGCTAGCCGAAGACAAAAATTTTCTACCGCGCAAACCAGGAACACTTGCAAGTAAGGGCCGATAGATCGTTACCGATTGGAGTATGCAATGAAATGCCAATCAGGGCTATCCGATCGGAACTGTGTCAGTTGGCCGATGACCCGATTCCCGGGACACGATTCACCAATCAGCCCGATTCGCAGATGCCGCAGCCGATCCGAGTCGTCCGACTGTGTTCTCGCATCTCGCTCCGATGCGCTCGACCGCAGCCGATCCGAAGCCGATCAACAGCGCGCAACGTAGCAGCGCCTCTACCGGTATCCACACGTCCGGGGACAAAACGCCGTACACCCGTGTGCTAGCACGCGATGCAAGGCTAGGGTTTGGCTCGGAAGTGGGGAGGGTTTCCGTGGAGATTGATCTCGCCGACTTCTAAAGCCGCGTGTGATCAGATTGATTTCGGCGCAATCAATTGATGTGTCACAGCTCTCCACCCCTCCCTCCTTTATATAGAGTTGGCCGACTGGGACTAGTGGCCGATCAGGACTCTATTTTGAATCGGATCTCATCCGAATCTCATAGAGTTGGCCGCCCATACGTCGTAAGACCATAGAACTCTATCCGATCGGATCCCTATCCGATCGAGCCGTATCCGAGTCCAACTCGAATATCTATTCTATCCCCTTAAGCGTGCGACCCTGTAGGTTCAGGTATACTCGGTCTCGGCTATAGTCTAACTTAGCCGATCGTCGGCTCGAGTCCAACTCACCGACACTGCAACAACGGTGCCTAGCAAGCACATATTGACACCATAGTATACAAGAATATAATATAAGCTCGAACCTGTAATGTGTACACAAATCCCTTTGCCTCACGATACCGTTAAGCTATAGGCAAGATGTGTGCCATCCCTTCAATAGCTTAACCATTCACTCGAACCGTATTGGATTATCTGTCTGTTGATTGACTCCTCAATCAACTTAGCATGGCCATGCATTTCTATAATCCATTACCTCGAGGGGCCCAGAGATATCTCTCCAAAGGAGGGCCAAATTCCATCTTGATCACTCACATCCCACTCCATGTTTCATAGCAAACCCAAAAACTACCTTTATAACTACCCAGTTACGGAATAGCGTTTGGTAGTCCCAAAGTAGGCTACTACACATGTTGGAATCCATGATGATCTCAGGTCTAACGACTTTGTACCAACACTACCTGAGACCAAGTAATGGCACATTAATTCCTGTAGTGTCTCATGGTGGGTCTATCCAACAATGTGTTCTCTAACACATATGTCCATGTTTATTGATTTGGTATCTCCATACCCATGATCTATGAGACATGATCATCAATCAATAGATATGCCGATCTTAGAATCATATTAGTTCCAATAATATGATATATGATCAGGGATCATTTAGAAATAGATTCATACATATCGAGTCTCATAAATAAGTCACGTACTTATTGATCAATACAAGATGTCTATTTCATGGAACTGAATAACACTTTATTCATAAATACATAAACATTGACGTGATATCCAACATCTCCATGTTGCCTCTAGGGCATATCACTAACAGCAAAGACTGGGGCCGCGGCGGCGGTAGTACTGCTCGATCACGGCGGGCGGATAGAGCTAGTCCGTCGTCGTGCGCGTCACTGGCGGCTTCCATGGCGCCGCCGAGGCATTGAGACGTGAACGGGGGAGGCAAGCCATCATTGCCATATACAGCCGCACTATCCAATGATTGCCATATCTCTCGCTATTCAAAGTTTGATGGAGATACACGAGTACTTCTATGCCGTACTCGAAGAAAGAGCAAGACAGAAAGATTATGAAGCAAAGGGAGAAAAGCTAGAAAAAAGACCATGATCTGGATCATGAAATATTGAAGAGACCAAGATCGGTGAAGAAAGATACTACGATCGATCATAACATGTTGAAGAGACCAAGATCGGTGAAGAAGGCAGGTAGAAAACGTCGGGGCCTCTCCACGGATCATCCGGAGCAACTGGATGCGGATGTGGACGAGACGACTAAGATAAGCTATTTCATTGATCCCGACTCATTGGAGTGTGAGATTTGCTTCATGTCTCTTGAAATAATAGAGCCCCATCAAAAACATAGGTAAATGCAGTTTTGTCTTGCATCATGCATCTGGTTAACCATGCTCATCGCTGAGAAAATTTTATAGCAGTAGCTTCTTTTGGCTGCAAGACTGTATTTGTTTATCTGTTTATCTGTTATTGATCTAACCTTTTTCATGAACTAGCTGGTGGCCTTATTGCACTAGCCTTTGGCCCGATAGTTACCGCTTGAGGAGGAAGCTCTCTTATCCAAGATCTCCTTCCCGAGCTTCCATCCCCAGCCATTCTGCTCTACTGTCATGCAAAGCAACGTTTTACAAGGTATGATTCTTTTTCTTCTACTTAGATCAACGCAAGAATGATGCTCTCTTTTTTCTAATCGAAAAGGAATGATGCTTTCTGGATTTGTGTTGCTTAGACACTTGTTTCTTGCCATGCAGACGAGCTTGGTGTCATCTTTGAAGATGATGTGCTGAAGTATTGGGATGAGATGGAGCAATCGGAGAACAAGGTAAAACAAAGTGAGAAGAGATTGCCACTGCTCTATTACAGTGATGAGAACGGAGCAGCCTCCAAGAGCATGAGAGACGATGTTAGATCAAAGGAGAAGGCATTGACGTTCCAGCTCGTGTCGCAGTACTTCTACATGCCAATCACGCAGGCCGCACGAGGGTTTAGGGTTTAGGGTTTAAAATAGGGTTTAGGGTTTAGGTTAAGGGTTAATGGTAAACGGGTTTAGGTTTAAGGTTTAGGGTTTAGGGTTTAGGGTTTAGGGTTTAAAATAATTTTAAATACGACAAATGTTAATTATATGTTATTATTTCAATTTAAATTTTTTCAAATAGGCCATATGTTAAATATATATTATTTAAATTTTAAATATTTTGTAATATGACAAATGTTAATTATATGTTATTATTTTAATCTATAATATTTTATGTTAATTATATGAACATATGTTAATTATATATGAATATATGAACATATGTTAATTATAATTATATATGAATATAACACAATATAATTGGGTATCAGAATAATTAGTCCCGGTTTTTGAAACCACCCGGGACTAGAGGTGAATTTCAGTGGACGGGAAAACATATCTAGTTCCCGGTTGGTGGCTTCAACCGGACTAGAGATGCCCACCTACCTGGGACACGTGGCTGCCCGCCATCTCTAGTCCCGGTTGAAGCCACCAACCGGGACAAAAGGTATGCTCTATTGTCCCGTTGAAGCCACCAACCGAGACTATTTCATCGCTAGACCCGGTTGGTGGTTTCAACCGGGACAATAGATGTCGTACCTATATATAGCAAGGGCTTCACTGGGATCCAAACACTTAGCCGTCTTCGTCGCCGTCGCCGCCGCTGCCGAATGTTAGCCGCCACCCCCTTTTTTCTCCGTGATGCGCGCTAGGTTAGCCGCCGCCGATGCCATCGCCATCGCCACCATTGTCGTCTCCGCCGCCGCCGCCGCCGCCGCCCCCTCCCCTTTCCGCCCCTCCTTGATCCCCACGCGCGCCCGCCCCTAAACCCTTAAACCTTGCCTCCTCCACGTGGCCGGCCGGCCGCCCGCATCATCGCGCCGCCGTCGCTCCCTCCATGCCGCCGCGTGGCCACCGCAGCCGCTGCCGTGCTATATGTTTAATGAATATGAATGTGAATGAATTTTATGAATTTTATGAATTTTGTGAATTTTGTGAATGTTAATGAATGAGGAGGATTTGAATATGATTTTGATGTGTATGTGTAAATTTGTGAATATGATTTCGATGTGTATGTGTAAATTTGTATGGACTTTATATGTAAATGGACTGTTTATTTAAATTTTAATGCATGAATATTGTGAATTTAGAATTTTGAATGTGTATTTAAATTTAAATGCATGAATAGATTTAAATTTGAATGTGTATGTGACTTGTGAAGTTTGTATTTTTCAACGGACAAGAACGATAAAATCAACAAATGGATGTGAATGGATGGACGGACGAACGGACGGACGTACGGACGTACGAACGTGGACGAACGGATGGACGCACGAACAAACACTCGTTCGTTCGGTCGGTCGGTCGTCCGTTCGTTCATTCGTTCGTTCGGTCGTTCGTTCGGTCGATCGTTCGTTCGGTCGGTCGTTCGTTCGGTCATTACAACGTACATAGGCATGCAACGTCCTCTCTCTCCTCTCCTCTCCACTTCCTCTCCTCTCTACCTTATCTCCCTCACATACATGATCATCTCTTTCTCTCCTCTCCTCCAGATGATCGTACTCACAGACGTCAACGAACGTTAGAACGAACAGACGATAGTTTAGGATTTGGGTTTGGGTTGGGGTTAATGGTCCAAACGAATGGACGTGAATGAACGATAGGTTAGGGTTAGGGTTGGGTTTAGGGAACTGCATTTAGGGTTTAGGGTTTAGGGTTTAGGGTGAACGAACAAACGACAGAACGGAGACGTGAACGATAGATTGAACGAATGGTCGGTCGTTCGTTTGGTCGTTCGGTCGTTTGGTGTGGATGTAATCCAGGAAGTGACTTCTGAAAAATATCACCATTGTGGATGTGCACAATTGGATCTGGTGTCTATCGGATTTCATCTATTTTTTCCATCTTCTTCTTTTCTGACTATGTTTTTTTACGTAGACATACATGATATTCCTAAATAATTGATACATGTATTAACCGAATAATTTTTTTTCAGAATTCTTTCATTATGTCCTCAACCCACATCAATCAAATGGCGGATTGTGGCGAGGAACAGTTGCTCCTTGATGAGATCGCACGAGGAACAGAGTTTTATAATGAGGAGGGACACGAAGATCCAGATCAGTACCTCAACGAGGAGGGGAACGTCGTGGGGGACGAGCAGAGGAATGAGGGCTCCGCCTCCGCCTCCGCCTTCGCTGGACAGAAGAGGCCACGTGGCCTCAGCAAGAAAATAGAGGGTTGACATGTCATGACGGAGGTGGCACCTGACGGTCGACACATTGCCCCAGAGGACGCCGCAAGGAAGTTTGTGGCGCACAGCGGATGGATGGTGAGGGATCACGTGCCCGTAAGTGTAGCCAACTGGAGACGGTCTACCAAAGGAGGAGAGGAGCAGAGCTATCTCCCAGACTTAGAGAAAGAGATACTCTGGACCACAATGCTGCAGACGTTCACCATCCCAGACTCAGATCAGGCAAGGGTCAAGGAATGAACGTTGAAGAAAATGGCAGAGCTCTTCAGGAACTATAAGAAACAATTACACAAGAAATATATCCTGAAGGGCCAGACACCAGACTTTGACAAGTTCCCAAAGCTTAGAGATCATTGGAATGCTTTTGTTGAGCACAAGACCAGTGAAGAAGCGCAATCTATCATAGAAAAGAACAAGGCCAACGCAGCCAAAAAGAAACACCATCACAGGCTTGGGTCAGGCGGCTATAAAAAAGCAATGGAGAAAATGAGAAAAAATGGAAGCCGACCTAGAAGCACGGGATATTGTTCCAGGCACAGCAAACTGGCCGGAACGATCAAAGAACTGGTTCTATGGTCATGGCGGCTTACTAAATCCCATCGACGGCACAGTGATATTTGGTGATGAAATTCAAGAAGCTGGACGGAGGTTAGAGGAGGCGGTGCAGGCCAGTTCCTCGGGCTCGTTCAGGCTCGATAGAGAGAAGGACGAGCTAACGCTCGGCCTTCAAAACCCAGAGCACCCAGGGCGTACGCGAGGAAAAGGCGTCGTCCCGTAGAAATACAGGTTCCAAGCTGACATCGACACATACAGGAGCCGAATGAGGTCAAAGCGAGAGAATGATGCTAGATTCGCTGAGATGGAAATGAGGCTCTCGCAGATCGATCGATTATCGACAAAAGGGTGGCCGTAAGGTTGGCCGAGGAGCGGAGCCGTGGGTTAGCCAACAGCCGGATCCAAGCAACAACCGCACAACTCCAACAACAGCGCGCAGCTGCGCATCTACCGGAAATGAAGGCGAGCTGGCCCCACAAGCTCAACCGGGTCCGCCATGCCCCGTGGATGACATCACACAGCGGACCCCGTGTGATCTGCACATCCCGCTAAAAAACATAACAATAAAGGTATGTTCATACTTTTATGTTGTCAATCAACGTTCATTATTAACTAATAAGCAATCTTCTCGAACAGTCGCGTCGGGCATGGCTATTCTAGTAGCCCGAGACGGCACCTACCACTGGCCCATTCCACCTTCGTACTCGAAGGTTGAAATTGAACAGTGAACACGGCTATGAAGATCTGGAGCTGGATATCCCCGGAGGAGACGGGGAGACGACACTAGGAGAAACGGCTCATGGAATATTTCTCTGGAGGAAGATCTTCATAAAATTTCCCGGACGAACAGCATCTCCATCGTTCCACCGCCCTCGCCTCCACGTGGGCCGTCTCCTCCGCCTCCTTCGCCGCCTCCGCCTCCTCCGTCGCCTCCACGAGCACCGACTCCTAAACGGCCGTCTCCAACTCCACCGCCTTCCAACCCTCCTCCGTCGCCACAACGAGCACTGACTCCTAAACGGTCATCATCCAAGAGCGCGCCGTCAATATCAAGTGGTCGTCCAAGAAAGACTCAGAGAATTGAGAAGACGCTGCCACCCGCACCAAAGCGGTCGGCCTCAAGCAAGGCGAAGAAAGCGGGCAAAGATGTACCCTAGCTTGGCATGCAGCCACAGAAGCCTATGGAGTTCAGCACGATTCCAAATATTAGACCTGATTTAAGACAATTCATGCAAGAAGCTGGAATTAATATGGATCAATTACACGGGCGTGCACCCCTGGCGAAGGCTCCTCTTAAATACAAGTTCAACCTTGGAAAGCCTCTCGTCAAGCCGGATGTCGTGAAAAGGCTTCCAACTCAGATGTACTGCTTCCATCAGTGGTACATGCAACGATCCAGCAAGGGTGAAGACATGATAACATGCAAATATTCAATTGACTACTTCTTCGATGGAGATGACTACCTTTATATCCGATTTGAAGATATATTTGACCTGTACCAACTTGATGCCCTCGACATCTCACTTCTAACCGCGCGGGTTTTGTAAGTATTGCCCGGTTATTTCGTTTCTTACCTCCTTGAATTTAGCTGACTAAAATTCTTTTTATCCGTTGTAGAATGGCGATCCAATATTGCAACAAGCACGAATGCACCAAGCATGGATTTATGGATCCATGCAAAATCAACGGCCCATTGGTTGATCCGTTTCCTAATGACACCGTGGACAACATATACAACGTGCTTGTGAAGCAACCCTTCCGGTCCTTCATCCTTCTGCTCTATAATACTGCGTAAGTTTTTTCTTTCTTTTCGAACCAATTTCAATCCCGTGCATACATAAAGTTTCATATGTGTCATCTAAACCAATTTACATATTCCACTGGATTTTGTTAGTACTTGACATGGGTCAGTCGAAGATCCATGTCTTTGACTCAATGGATAAACCAGAGTCCACGTATTCCCACATATTTGAACTGTTTAACAGGTAATGCCATCTTACTTTCTATTGCATATATGCAGTTCTCGGATAATTACATGCTAACTTTCAACTGCACGTAGGGCATGAGAACAATTTCGGGGCAATGTTCGCGGAAATTGGAAAGATAAGCTCTCTGTGCGGATGAAGTTTCCAGTGAGTAACATGTCTGCTTCTAATTTGAGTTGAATCATTATTATGTTCTAAAATATGAAATGCATATTAAATCTGTCATCGTTTCTCTTTTAGTGTGCAAAACAGTCGCAGGGCACCAACCTATGTGGATATTACGTCTACGACTACATTCACCGCTTTGTGACCGAAGTCAAAACTGTCGATGATCTAGATGTACGTATAACACCAATTCATACATTACGTCTCGATTTCTTATTCACTTCATATATTTATTTCTCGTTTATTCTAATTAATGACAGCTTATGTGAGTCAGAGACGACCTCCCCCACGAGATTTCCATACAAGCCGCTCAGGAAGATTTGATGGGATTTATTAACGAGCAGGTCGTTGATCCCGTGGGGTAGTTCTTCATTAGTTTTAGTACCTAAACCACAGCAAAGTAGATTAGAGACAATTTTGTATAAGCTAGCTAGGAAACATGTGGCTCCGTCACCTTTAGTCCCGGTTGGTGGCTTCAACCGGGACTAAAGATGCATCTCTAGTCCCGGTTATTTAACCGGGACTAGAGATAGTCCATCTCTAGTCCCGGATTCGTAGTCCCGGTTTGACAACCGGGTCTACTGAGAGTTACAAACCGGGACTAGTGTGGCTTTCTCCAGTAGTGATATATATATATGTATGTATGTATGTATAGAGACATACTATACTAAATCACATCTCACATAGTAACCCCACCCCCTTTCCCTCTCCCTCCCGCACCTTTATGTAACAGTCATAGTATTTTTTTTTACTTAAAGAGAAAATATATCTATTGAGCCTATCGCACCTTTCCAGGCCTCCACCATTGTAGTAATTTTTTTACTAAATGTCACACCCGCTACACGGACAGAGGAAAAGTATTATATCCAACTAAGGAGTAATCCATTTACTAACAGATGTGACATGAAGAGTAATATATGATGTATGCCTATTAAGAAAGGTGTGGGATGGAATATAAAAGAGAAGATCGATGACTGAAGGTAATGTGGAGATTATGGTAATCGGATACCCACATGACAAGCTTATTTGACTGGTAATAGGGATAGGTTACGCCTACTAATTATGTAAACCGGCTATGACTTGGGTGTTACGTTGCCGATTAGATAAGGCAACGGCTCATAGTCATGACTTTGTAAGATTGAGAAAACCGACTTAGAGTAAGATAGGGTTTCCGACTTGTAAGCCCGCCCTCCGAGACTATATAAGGGGGGTAAGGGGCGTCCCTTGAGGGATATGCTAGATCAGACATATCAACTTTAGATTCAGGAGATCAGATTCATGAGCAACAGATCTTGAGATCAATAAACACTCGGCGGATCGAATCCCCGAAACAGGAGTAGGGTATTACCTCACGAGAGGGCCTGAACCTGTCTAAACCTTGTTTTCCATCTAACCCATCGAGCTTGGCGATCTTGACTGCACCCACAAATTTCTATTGCCGAAACCACGTTTCGACAGTTGGTGTGCCAGGTAGGGGCCCGCGCGTCAAGATTTCTTCTTCAATCTCGCCGGTAAGCGTGATGGGATCTTCATCAGGCATCGACGACTTCGTCGCCGAAGGATTTAACAAGTTCTCCTTCCCCGACTCGGATTCGGACCAGTCGGGAGGAGGAACCCGCTCGGCGCCGTTTGGGCTACCGAACAACGCCGAGATCTACAATAAAGTTCTCACTTCCGAGTTGGCTTCCACCCACTTGGAAGGAGGAATCCACTCGGTGTCGTTCGGGTTGCCGAACAACGCTGAGATCTACAACAGAGCTCTAACTTCCAAGTTGGAATCCATCCACTCGGAAGGAGGAATCCACTCGGCGCCTTCGGACTACCAAACGCCGCTAAGATCTGCAGCCACCGTCTCACCTCCCCGTCAGAATCGATCCACTCGGGAGGAGAAACCCTCGGCACCGTTTGGGTTACCAAACGCCGCTAAGGTCTATCGCAAACTCCTCTCCTCCGAGTTGAAATCAACCCACTCGGAAGAACCCCCGTCATCAAGCTATGACCCGGACTGGAACGATCCAGATTCGAGTAACCCGGGCTCAAGGGAAGTCGCCATCATCCTCCAACCGTTCGGGTCATGCTCATCCACGGAGCTCGACGAGTACCTCAGCTCTTCAGGCTTCGACGATCTCTATGGCATCTCCTCGGACGAGGCCAATGACTCCGTCTGCGACAAGGATTACAAGCCGAAGTGCTTCGACGTTCTCATGGCTGAGGTGGCCGAGACCGACTCAGCCATGGCCCGCAGGATCACAGAGGAAGAACAAGCCAGGCTTGAGTAGGAGCGCAAGCTGGCAGAAGAGGAGAATAGGCGCTAGGAAGAGGCCGATAGGAGAAAACGAACCTGAGGGCGACTGGACGATCCGCTCGGGAGGCCATACATCAGACACGAGTCGACAACACCAACATCTTCCAGACGCCTCAACAGAATGCCGTGGCCGCCCTCACCCTCCATGACACTGTCATCAAAGCGGCACCCGCTACGGTAACGCCCATCCTGGACAAGATCAAGACCATCGTCGCGGCTACAGCCAATTGCTCTCCCTCCACCTCAGCACGGAGGCCGACTAAGTCCGTGGCAGAAACGCCTGACAGAAGCCGACTTCCACCGCTGCGGTCGAAGGATTACAAGAGGCCCGAACAAGATTGGACACCCACTAGGTCAAGAGACCCCCGCCCCGAGGCCACACGGAAGCATCAAGAGAAATCGCCCGACTCCCGCGAAAAGCGGCATGGACGACCACCCGTCCACGACCGGGTCCGCTACAGCAACAACTCCGACTACCAAAGCAGCCTACCAAGGACCCCGCCGAGTGATCTGCGGGAAGTCCTTGACCGGCGCTATCAAGAACGAGAGCATCGCTCCCATGAAGATCGAAGGAGATCGCCCGACAGCAACAACGACGGAGTACCTGTGTTCACTCGGGACCTACGCCGAGTGCATTGGCCGAGTGGTTTCAAGCCGACAGGAATCGAGAAGTACGACGGAAAGACCGACCCCGAGTCGTGGCTGACCTTGTACACCCTCGCCATCCGCGCAGCAGGAGGTGACAACAAGGCCATGGCCAATTACTTGCCCATTGCCCTCGCCAACTCAGCCAGGAACTGGCTCACGAGCTTGCCAAGAGGCTCAATTAGTTCGTGGAGCGAACACGGGATCACTTCATCGCCAACTTCCAGGGCACCTTCGAAAGGCCCGGAACCCACTTCGATCTCTACAACGTCATCCAAAAGCCAGACGAGCCGCTGAAGGACTACATTCGGCGCTTCTCAGAAAAACGCAACAAGATCCCCAACATCACCAACGACATCATCATTGCCGCCTTCCAGAAGGGAGTCCGTGATGAGTGTCTCGAACATTTGCTTCACCGTCTTTGGTGGCTTACGACATCATCATTGCCGCCTTCCAGAAGGGAGTCCGTGATGAGTTGTTGATCGAGAAGTTTGGTCATAAGCCACCAAAGACGGTGAAGCAAATGTTCGAGACAGCAAACTCCTACGCCAAATCCAACGATGCAATCAAGGCGGCGCGGCAAGATCGGCCTGACAGAAGGGACGACAAGCAGTCGGGAGGCAGCCGGCACCCTAAGAAGGATAACGGCAACAACAACCAAGGCCAAAAAGACCGCAAGCGCCGGCCCGAAGACCTGGTTGCCACGACCTCCAACTCTCAACGCCGTCCCTGAGTCGCAGCCTACGATACGATCATGAACGCCCAGTGCACGCATCACCCAAATCACAAGCATGCGGCCAAGGACTGCTTCATTTACAAGCAATTCGCTGAGCAATATGCGGCACAGCTTAACAAGAAGCCGATCGACGGCCGGCCCATCGGGGACCAAGAAGAATAACCCGATCGAAAATTCGGAGCCTTTTCAAGACCCCGTGGGCGAGCTGAATCACATCTTCGGGGCCACAAGCTTATGAGTCCAAGAGGAAGCAAAAGCTGACGGACCGCGAGGTCAAACGCGGCACAACCCGAAGTCCCATAGTACCTACGATGGTCGGAGGTGGCCATCACGTTCACCCGAGGTGGTATCCCCTGGTACTAGACCCGGTGGTCCGCAACATCAAGCTGAAGCGCGTCCTCATCGATGGGTGCAGCGCCCTCAATATCCTGTTCGCCAAGACCCTGGACGAGATGCAGATCCCGAGGGCCGAGTTGAAGGCAAGCTCAGCCCCGTTCCATGGAGTTATCCCGGGGCTATCATCGACGCCACTTGGGCACATCGCCCTTCCAGTCACCTTCGGAGTTCGTGAGAACTTCCGAACGGAGAACATCACTTTCGAGGTGGCCGACTTCGAGACGGCCTACCACGCAATCATCGGAAGGCCTACCACACTACACCTACCTCTGCATGAAGATGCTCGGCCCCAACGGCGTCATCACCCTGCACAGCGACGTCAAAAAAGCCTTCACCTGTGACAAGGAAAGCTGCGGCATGGCCCAATCTCGTGAGAGATCACATGGGCAAGAAGAAATCCGACTGGCTGCATCTACATCTACACCGATCTCAACAAAGCCTGCCCAAAGATCCATTCAGATTGCCTCGAATCGACTAAGTCGTGGACTCAATAGCCGGCTACCAACTTCTGATTTTCCTGGACTGCTACTCGGGCTACCATCAGATCAGCTTGAAGGAATCCGACTGCCTGAAAACATCGTTCATCACGCCGTTTGGAGCCTATTGCTTCATTACGATGCCCTTCGGTCTGAAGAAAGCCGGAGCCACATACCAGCGCATGATCCAAAGATGCTTTCAGACACAGATCGGGAAAAAGTGGAAGCTTGCGTCGACGATGTCGTCATCAAAACCAAGCAGAAGGAAGACCGGATCGTCGACTTAGAAGAAACCTTCGCAAACATTCGGGCCTTCAGAATGAAGTTGAACCCGGAGAAGTACACGTTTGGCGTGCCATCAGGCAAACTACTTGGCTTCATGGTGTCTCATCGTGGCATTGAAGCTAACCCAGAGAAAATCAACGCCATCTTGAATATGAAGCCCCGAGTAACCGTAAAGATGTCCGTAAGCTCACTGCTGCATGGCGGCGCTAAGCCGATTCATCTCCCAACTCGGCGAGCGAGGCATGCCTTTCTTCAGTGATCAAGAAAACCGACGACTTCCAATGGACTACCGAAGCCCACAAGGCCTTTGAAGATTTTAAAGAATTCCTCACGACGCCCGCTCGTTCTAGCCTCACCTCAGCCTCAGGAACCCTTGCTATTGTACGTCTTATCAACTCACCAAGTGGTCAGCACAGTTCTTGTCGTTGAGCGCGAGGAAGAAGGACGGGTCCAGAAGATTCAGAGGCCAATCTACTTCGTTAGGGAAGTACTGGCAGGAGCCAATATTCGCTACCCTCAGGTACAAAAATTGTTATATGGTATTCTGATAACCGCGAGAAAATTGGCACACTACTTTCAGGGTCACTCGGTCACCGTCGTCACTTCCTTTCCACTCGGCGATGTCATCTATAACCGGGAGGCGACTGGGCGCATCGCAAAGTGGGCCCTGGAACTGATGCCGTTGGACTTAACTTTCAAGGCGAGGACATCTGTAAAGTCACAAGCCCTGGCGGATTTTCTAGCCGAGTGAACCAAATAACAAGAAGATGTACCTCGAGAAGACCTACAATACTGGACCATGCACTTTGACGGATCCAAGAGGATCACTGGCTTGGGGGCGAGAGTCGTGCTGATTTCTCCGACTGGAGAAAGGCTGCGATATGTTCTTCATATTCATTTCCCCGCCTTACACAACGTCGCCAAGTACGAAGCCCTGCTACATGGCCTATGACTTGCTGTTTCACTCAGGATACGACGGTTGGTCGTGAAAGGAGATTCTCAGCTGGTTGTCAACCAAGTAATGAAAGACTGGTCCTGTTTAAACGACACCATGGAAGCCTATCGGCAAGAAGTTCGCAAACTTGAAGACAGGTTTGACGGACTGGAGCTATCCCATGTCCTGAGACATAACAACGAGGCAACTGACGAGTTGGCGCAGTTCGAGTCCAAGCGAGAAGCTACTCCAACAGACGTTTTCGTAGAGCATCTCTATGAGCCGACTGTTGCAGCAAAACCAACTCCCAACGAGCAAGCTGTAAACCAAGTTGCCATGCTTGACGCTGACTGGAGGACACCGCTCATCAAAATTTTAACTCAACAAGAGCTGCCGGAAGACCGGGATGAAGGGGAACGAGTCCGATGCTGTTGTCAGGCTTATGTCATGATCGACTGTGATTTATACAAGAGGAGCCCTACTGGAGTCCCAATGAGATGTATCAAGCCTGAGGAAGGACGGCAATTACTCCAAGATATCCACTCGGGTATATGCGGAAGCCACGCGGCCGCACGCACCTTGGTAGGCAAAGCCTACCGACAAGGTTTTTTCTGGCTTACAGCGGTCTCCGACGCCGACAAAGTGGTCTGAACGTGTGAAGATTGCTAGTTCTTCGCTCGGCAGAGCCATGTTCCAGCCCAAGAGCTACAAACGATTCCATTATCTTGGCCGTTTACGATATGGGGCTTGGATATGGTCGGTCCTTTCAAGAAGGCTCCAGAAAGATTCACGCATCTGTTCGTCGCAGTTGACAAGTTCTCCAAGTGGATCGAGGCTAAGCCGGTTGCTATAATCACTGCTGACAAGGCACGAGACTTCATCCTCAACATCGTGCACCGGTTTGACGTCCCTCAAACAGAATAACAACTGACAACGGGACTCAATTCACTGGAGGCGTTTTCAAGGAATTCTGTGAAGATTTTGGCATCAAAATCTGCTACGCATCGGTCACACATCCCAAGGGCAATGGACAGGTTGAGCGCGCGCAATGGCATGGTACTTCAAGGCATCAAGGCCTGAGTGTTTGACCGGCTAAACCCATATGTCGGCAAATGGGTTCAAGAGTTGCCCTCAGTTCTATGGTCCTTACGGACTATGCGCAGTCGGGCCACCGGCCAAACTCCTTTCTTCCTGGTTTACGGGGCAGAAGCCATGTTGCCGAATGAAATGGAGTATGAATCTCTTCGAGTCCGCAGCTTCAACGACAATCGCTACGATCAAGACCGAGTGGACGACCTGACCCGACTGGAAGAGGCCCGTGAGGCAGCCCTGATCCAGTCGGCAAGATATCTTCAAGGACTTAGACGATACCATAGTCGCAATGTTCGGGCGTGAGCCTTCATTGTTGGCGATTTGGTTCTACGCAAGATTTAGACCACCAAGGACCGTCACAAATTATCTCCACTATGGGAAGGACCATACATAATCACTGAGGTGACTCGGCCAGGAGCTTATCGACTAAAGCGTGAAGATGGATCCATGGTGGAGAACTCTTGGAACATTGAGCATCTTCAACGATACTATGCTTAAATTACTTTAAGTTCCATGTTATTCTCGACTGCCAACCTCAAGCAAGATGACTTCTTGAGTTGACAGTCGGGGGCTATATATGCGTCAGTAAAGCATGGTTTTCTTCAACAACTTATTTATATTTGGTTTATCATTGTTTAGTGTTTTGATTCGAGTTCAACAGATAAGGACTGAGAATTTTTTGATGACCTAATCAAGCTTAGGCTTGGTGACAGTCGGACGAAAATTACTTAAGAAATTTTCTATGAAGACTCGGGTCAAGGCATTAACATAAATAAGCTAGATATCTACATGTTCACATCAGAGGTAGGAAGGCCAGAGCCGTAGTAGAAGACAGAGGAAATTTTGGGAAGACGAAGTGGCGGGGATGACCTCGAGGCTTCGTAAAAAGTGGGCCAAGCCCATGAGAGACTTGCGGCTCAGCTAAGGTGTGGCTTGACATGTGTCCTTGGGGACTTAAGTGGATGGACTTAAGCATTTGCCCTGGCAATATGCACGTGTCACATAGCCCAATACCTTTAAAATCCTTTCATACCGTGGTTTGCGTAATTTCATGAGAAGTTGGCACGATGCAATTTGAAAGGTGACAAACGGTTAAGCTTTTCATGTTTGTCCTGATGACAGGGACTGTTTGGTTTCTAAGCATTTGATTAAATGATTATATCAATGCTATTTTTTCACCTTGGTGAAGATCTTTTTAAATTAAGAACAATATTATGGCAGAAGCTATTTAATATTTTGGTCGTATTTTTCAGATGACTAAAAAATTTGTTTACCCATGAGGGTCGATTAAATTATTTGTTCCGAGATGACTCGGGCAAGTTAACTCGGATAAGCATGAGCTTGCCAAGTGTTTTTTACCCACGAGGGTTGATTAAATTATTTGTTCCGAGATGACTCGGGCAGATCCACTCTGATAAGCATGAGCTTACCGAGTGTATCTTACCCATGAGGGTTGATTAAATTGTTTGTTCTGAGATGACTCGGGCAAATTAACTCGGATAAGCATGAGCTTGCCGAGTGATGAGATTTTTTATGATTGCTTTAGCTTAAGCTAAGCATTTATATGAGAATGATTTTTAGTTCTTGACTATATGTTTTATCTGTTTTTGACTAACCACATAGTCAGGGGCTACACCTAATTAGGTGCATTAGGAGATGCACCTAGATATTTATTTTTTGAGAATTTTTTGGGATGTTTTTCAGCCCTTTACAGTCTTTGGAGCTATTCGGGAGTTTCAGGCAGGGATGACAGAACCACTCTGCACCAGAAGCACTTGGCCAAAAAGTTGTTTGGCTGTGAGTTATCTTGGTTCGAGCCAAAGTTATCTCGTCGACTGCGAAGGACTCGGGGGCTACTGTGGAGATTATGGCAATCGGATACCCACATGACAAGCTTATCCGACGTAATAGGTATAAGTTACGCCTGCTAATTATGTAAACTGGCTATGACTTGGGTGTTACGTTGCCAATTAGATAAGGCAACGACTCATAGTCATAACTTGGTAAGATTGAGGAAACCGACTTAGAGTAAGATAGAGTTTCCGACTTGTAAGCCCGTCCTCCGAGATTATATAAGGGGGTAAGGGGCGTCCCTTGAGATATATGCTAGATCAAACATATCAGCTTTAGATTCAGAAGATCAGATTCGTGAGCAACAGATCTTGAGATCAATAAACACTCGGCGGATCGAATCACTGAAACAGGAGTAGGGTATTACGTCACGAGAGGGCCTGAATCTGTCTAAACCTTGTTTTCCATCTAACCCATCGAGCTTAGCGATCTTGACTGTACCTCTAAATTTCTATTACCGAAACCAAGTTTCGAGAAGTAATTTATGGTAATTTATTTTACGAGAGACTGCTTAAAAGAAGATGACTGGGAGTAATTTATTTACCGACCGAAGGAAGTGAATATGAATAAGGTACCCAGCTACTGAAAATGACTAGGAAGTAAAGATATTATCATTTTACTATTAGTAATGATTTTATTGTATAGTTAAATAGATCCACCTTTATCTAAAAAAGTTGTAATAATTTTATTTTCCTAAATGGCAACATGAGAGGACAACAACCTATATGAGATGGTTAAATATTTAAAGTATGAATCTGTGAAGTGAGTGGAATAATTTTTTTTACTAGTAGTGTTAGGCCTAAATAATTTGAACAATAAGTAAATATTACACTATACTGAAAGTTCACTATGAAGCACTGATAATAATTGATTTACTTATTAATTAATGTAAAAGGTGCGGGATGTGTCTTATGGGTCCTAGGGAAGGAGGGCAGGGTGGGGGTATGTAGCTATAAGAGGGGAGCATTTTAGTTATCACGTAGCTAGGTGCGCTTTAGCACGTCTATATGCGGTGTATGTTTTGTTTAATATTGAAAGACTATTTATTTGTCATTAAAAGATTTTAATTATTATGTGTTAATAATGACCTCTCGGTTAGGTTCTATGTGTAATAAAAAATGCCACTATAAAATGGAAAATTTTAAAAACATTTCAAATTTCAATTAAAAAATTATGGGAAATATTAAATTATATAGCATACACAATCTTTCCAAACAGCCAATGAATTAAAAACAGCCAATGAATTAAAGGCTGCATGAAAAAATCATTATCACAGACGAACCTATTAACCTGGTTGTCTGGGATGATGTATGCATTTTCGCATACCGCTTGCCAAACAGTTCTAACCATATGCAAAAACCAGTCTTAGTAGTGGTTGCTTCTATTTTTTTCATATTTCTTTTATTAACGTGATATTTTGTTTAGAAAGCAACAACGGTGTGATGATAAGGTCGTATGTATAATTTCACGCAGCATGTTTTAAATCCTATAGCTGCATCGGTAGATGGATGATGGATCCATGCATACTAATGACGACCATTCTTATCGACTTCCCCTAATAACGAAATATAGGTAGATGATTGAGGCATCGCAATCAGATGGATAGAGGCATCGCGATCAGGTCATGAATCAGGTAAAACATTATTTGTGGTTAGGTGTCTCTTGGATAAAGGAATTGTTTAGCCTCAGGGATATAGAATGGTCTCAATGAGAGAGTGTGACCAGTTAGATTGCTCCGGCCGTATTTAGATATCGAGCTGGCTCATATCCTAAAAAAATCATGCTACAAAATTCAAAATTGAGACCCCTAAAAGCTCAAGACGGATCATAATAGCATCCGTGTGCAATAATCAATTTCCAAGTTACGTCAAGGCCCATTTACGAAAACTCATTTTTTTCACATGTGAACATGTTAGACCCTGAAAAACACCAACCCGACTCATCCTGTCCCGCCAACGGCATGCTAGATATACTGAAAGTGAGTACACGTTGTAACTCAGCTATTGCCACGTAAATGGGGTCAGCGGAAAGTTGTTGTTAGGTATGCATTGGGTATTAAATCCCCTGTCAGTTTAGCATGGGTCGGCAATCGATTTGGTCGTCTAAATTTAAGGCGTGATGAATGACAGAAAATGGAAAGAGATACTCCTATATACGATTGAGAGCAACCTATCCCGGCATCATATATTATTCCTGCAGTGAACGCAGAGATGTTGAGACTTGAGAGTTGAAAGATGCGTTACAACTACATTTGATGTAGAGATTGGATTGAATTTTGTTGTCAGAAAAAAAACTTATGTTGATACGTCTGCACTGAATTTATTCCTGCAAAAACTAATATAGATCTGTTGTAACTATAACCTAACAAAGCTAGTTACCGTATTAAAATCGATTACTTCTGCCCTACTGCAAATTCTGCCGGTTTCAATCAAATTCATGCCCATACTACGATTACTTCTGCCCTACTGCAAATTCTGCCGGTTTCAATCAAATTCATGCCCATACTATCAATGAACATCGAAGCAGAATGTACCGTAGTCCGTAGATGGTGCACACATGTTCTGTGTTTTTTTTTAAGTCTAAGGTGCTGTTTGGCATTTTAGTCCAGGGACTAAAGATTAGTCTCATCCTGTTTGGTTACAGGGACTAAAAAGAACTAAAGCTCATTAATTATACTGTACAAAGACTATATTACCTCTATTTATTTGCACCTCATTCGCGTTGCGGGAGAGAGAGAAGGCCATTCATGGGAAAATAAAGTTTTAGTCTCAATTAGTACCTCCAAGAGGGACTAATGGACTAATGGTATTTTAGTCCTTTTAGTCCCTCCTGTTTGGGAGTTTAGGGACTAAAAGGGACTAAAATAGAGAGACTAATGCTTTTAGCCCCTCAACCAAACAGGCCCTAAGCCCCCTTCAAGCATTTAATGGGTCGACAGAAAATTCAACAGCATGGACACCTCCAAAAGCTTTATGAGGCTCTAACTTTACATTGACGATAACAGAACATGCACATCATGAATTATGTACCAGTCTATGATAAATTAAGGGGTACACGTACCTAAATGAACAAGATTTTTTTTATATACATGTCTAACCTAATAATCCACTCTCTTCGATTTCATAATTACTAATGCTTTATATAATAACACGGTTTTAAAAACATATTTTAAACTGTAATTTTTATTATCATATATAAACAAGTAGATAAATATTTAATTTTATTAAAATACCTTTTTAAGACTAATTCTAAAATATCAAAGAATTGAGTTCAACCATTAAACTTCGCAAGCATACAAATTCGATAACTTTTTAATAAATGTCTGGAGGAGCAACTGTAAATAAATGGTTTCTCGCTAGCTGCTTTTAGGGGACATACAACGGTCGTCCCTTCCCGTTTTCATGTTGTAATTTTGTGAAAAACTTCTCTGTTTCGCCTGGAGACGGACTCCTCGTTGCCTCATGAGACGACGTCGAAGGCCCATGCTTCGAGGCCCAATCAACGGCTAGAGCTACGTTGTAGGACCGCATCTTTTCGAGTCGACGTCGTGCTCTGATCCCGCGTGGGACACTCGTGAATTGTGGTTTGCATGCGGGATGGTGCTTCGATCCTCCTCATGCCGGCCGCATTGCTCCTTGCCGTGCCAAGCCAAGCATGCTAAGCTTGTTGCCACCGGCTACGATACGAGGAATGTCAAGGCCACAGGACACATTCATCGTGGAAGCTGCTCGACATCCTAGTAATCGGACGTAGACGCCCTCCAAGAGCTACTGCTGCATACTGCCCTATCGTTTGGGTCTGGCGAAATGTTGAAGCACAGGTCATCCTCGCCGGCCATCCTCCGCTTTTAGCCCTTGTGGCATGGAGTCCATGGTCAGCTAGGTGTTGATGTTGGGTATTGCTTTCATGATTTACCTCTGAACATGGCTCATACTTTGAGTTTCGTGTTCGTGTTGGCATGTAGTTTAGATGTTTGTTAAAATGTTCATTCAAGCGTCTAAAATACATGCTGATTTTTTCAGTGAAGAATGAATTTAAAATAAAGTTTATGCTATATAATGAAATCAAACAAACTTTTTTTGTTAATTTCTCTCACCACCGATTTATTCAACAAATTACTCACAGCGTAGTCTCTGCATCACACTGCCTGAAACTAATAGATATAGCCAGTTGGATAGGATTTGTGTGAAGTATATGATTGGCAAAGTATATGGCAACACTATGGAAACAAATGAAATTAGACAGAAGATGTTGCAAATATATATATAATATAATTATCATATTGATGCTTTTAAAAATATTTTAATTATGTTGTTCTTATTTTTTTATATATTTTCTATCAAATAATCATACAATGGCATAAAAAATTTATTTATAGTTGATCTAACTATATACAAAGCATTAAAAAACTTAGAGATGAATTTCTGTGTATGGGTTATATGATGTATCTATATATGTATATATTCAAAACTCTTAAAGACAAACCCTCCTCTGTGAGTTTATATGTATATATTCAAAACTCTTAAAGACAAACCCTCCTCTGTGAGTTGTACGTGCCTTTTTCAACAGGCTAAGCACGAGATAAATGATGGACAAGAAACATTGCTGCCACCAAACAGTGATCCTGAACTGTGTGCCATGCCTCTCAGGGGCCCTTGGAAACTCTGCACCATCTTTTCTTCTCATCCAACTTTAGCAACATCTGGTGGGCCTCAATTGCATTCTTTCCCAATGCAATTATCTCAACGATGGCAATAATTGAACAAATCAAACTACAATATCATGGCAGCTGCTTTATGGATGAGCAATTTTCCTGGTTACAGTTGGAAATATACGGAAGAGTCACAATGCAATGAATGATGTTCGACGATACTCCCTACATACAAAAGTCTAAGACCTAACTAGTATTTCTTTTCTCATCAAGATCAAAAAATAATTAACTTATCCCACCATGTGATAAAACCAATAAATTATACACCAACCAATAAGTAAATGATTTCTTTTATTTTATATTTTAGTTAATGTGGAGTTTATCGGAACCGGATACCCTCATGGCAAGCTCCAATTGGTAATATGGATATGTTACGTCTAATGATTATGTAAACATGCTATGACTTGGGTATTACGTTACCAATGAGATAAGGTAACGGCTCATAGTCATAACTTGGTAAGATTGAGGAGTCCGACATAAAATATGATAGGGTCTCCGGTTTGTAAACCCACCCTCCAAGACTATATAAGGGGGGTAAGGGGCGTCCCTTGAGGGATATGCGATATACAAGATCAAGAGATCAATAAAGACACTCGGCGGATCGAATCCCGAAACAGGAGTAGAGTGTTACCTCACGAGAGGGCCTGAACCTGTCTAAACCCTTTTTCCCACTTAACCCATCGTGTTTGGCAACTTGACTGCACCCCTAATTTCTATTGACGAAACCAAGTTTCGGCGGTTGGCGCGCCGTAGGGGGCAGCGCGTCAAGGCTTCTTCTTCATCTCGCCGACAAGCGCGATGGGATCTTCATCGTGCATCGACGACTTTACCGCCGATAGATTCGGCAAGCTCTCCCTCCTCGACTTGGATTCGGACCAGTCGGGAGGGGCAACCCGTTCGGCGCCGTTCGGGTTACCAAACAATGCTGAGATCTACTAGAACCTTCTGACTTCCGAGTTGGAATCCATCCACTTGGGAGGAGAAACCCTCTCGACGCCGTTTGGGTTATCAAACACCGCTGAGATCTATTGCAATCTTCTGTCTTCCGAGTTGAAATCGACCCACTCGAGAGAACCATCGTCATCATGCTGTGACCCGGACTGGGACGACCCAGACTCAAGCAATCTGGGCTCAAAGGGAAGTCGCCGTCATCCTCCAACCGCTCGGGTCATGCTCATCCACGGAGCTCAATGAGTACCTCAGCTCTTCAGATTTTGATAACCTCTACGACATCTCCACGGACGAGGCCAACGACTCCGATTTCGACAAGGACTACGAGCCAAAGTTCTTCAACATTCTCATGGCTGAGGTGGCCGAGACCGACTCGGCCATGGCCCGCAAGAGTTGCAGAAGAAGAACAAGCCAGGCTTGAGCAAGAGTGCAAGCTTGCGGAGGAAGAGAATAGGCGCAGAGAAGAAGCCGACAGGAGGAAACGAGACCTAAGGGCGACTGGGTGATCCGCCCGAGAGGCTATACTTCAGACAAGAGTCGACACCAACATCTTCCAAACGCCTCAACAGAACGCCGCTGCCGCCCTCACCCTCCTCGACACTGTTATCGAAGCGGCACCCGCTACGGTAACGCCAATCCTGGACAAGATAAAGACAATCGTCGCGGCTACAGCCAACTGCTCTCCCTCCACCTCAGCACGAAGACCGATTGAGTCCGTCGCTAAAACACCTGACGGAAGCCGACTCCCGCCGCTATGGTCGAAGGACTATAGGAGGCCCGAGCAAACCAAGACGGCCACTAGGTCAAGAGACCCCCACCACGACACAACACGGAGGCATCAAGAACAATCTGTCGATTCTCGCGAAAGAGGACATGGTCGACCACCCGTCCATGACCGGATCTGGCACAGCTATAACTCCAACTATCGTAGCAGCCTGCAAAGAACCTGCCGAGTGATCTACGGGAAGTCCTCGACCGGCGCCATCGGGAGCGTGAGCAGCGCTCCCAAGAGGACCGAAGGAGGTCACCCAACTACAACGACGACGGAGTGCCTCCGTTCACTCGGGACCTGCGTCGAGTGGATTGGCCGAGTGGCTTCAAGCCCACAGGAATCGAGAAGTACGACGGAAAGACCGACCCCGAGTCGTGGCTGACCGTGTACACCCTCGCCATCCGCGCAGCAGGAGGAGACAGCAAGGCCATGGCCAACAACTTGCCCGTCAGCCTCGCCGACTCAGCCAGGAACTGGGTCACGAGTTTGCCAAGAGGCTCTATTAGCTCGTGGTGTGAGCTTCAGGACCACTTTATCGCCAATTTCCAAGGCACTTTTGAAAGACCTGGGACCCACTTCAATATCTACAACGTCATCCAGAAACCAGGTGAGCCGCTGAAGGACTACATCCGGTGTTTCTCGGAGAAGCGGAACAAGATCCCCAACATCACTGATGACATCATAATAGCCGCCTTCGAGAAGGGTGTCCGTGATGAGTTGCTGATCGGAAAATTTGGGCGTAAGCCATCGAAGACGGTAAAACAAATGTTCGATACAGCGAACTTCTATGCGAAATCCAATGACGCGATCAAGGCCTCACGACAAGATCAGCACGACAAAAGGGACGACAAGCAGTCGGGAGGCAGCCGACATCCTAAGAAGGATAACGGCAACAACAATCACAGTTAGAAAGATCGCAAGCGCAAGCCCGAGGATTTGGTCACCACAACGTCAAACTCCCAACGCCGTCCCAGGGTTGCGGCCTTCGACACTATCATGAACGCTCAGTGCACGCATCATCCACATCACAAGCATGTGGCCAAGGATTGCTTTATCTACAAGCAATTCGCCGAACAATACGCGACACAACTACACCAGAAGCCGACTGACGAAGCCGACCCATCGTGAACCAAGAAGAACAACCCGACTGGCAACTCAGAGCCCTTTCAAGACCCCGTGGGTGAGCTAAATCATATTTTCGGGGGCCGCAGGCTTATGAGTCCAAGAGAAAGCAAAAGCTGACTAACCGCGACGTCAACGCGGCACAACCTGAAGTCCCACAATATCTACGATGGTCGGAGGTGGCCATCACGTTCAACCGCTCGGATCACCCTGACCGAGTGGTTCACCCGGGGCGGTATCCCCTGGTACTAGACCCGGTGGTCCGAAACATAAAGCTCAAGCGCGTCCTCGTCGACGAAGGCAGCGCCCTCAACATTTTATTTGCCAAGACACTGGACAAGATGCAGATCCCAAGATCCGAGTTAAAGCCGAGTTCAGCCCCCTTCCACGGAGTCATCCCGGGGCTGTCATCCACGCCACTCGGGCACATCACCCTTCCAGTCACCTTCGGAGTTCGGGAGAATTTTCGGACGAAGAACATCACCTTTGAGGTGGCCGACTTCGAAACGGCCTACCACACAATCATCGGAAGACTTGCGCTCGCCAAGTTCATGGCGATACCACACTACACTTACCTCTGCATGAAGATGCCTGGTCCCAACGGCGTTATTACCCTACGCAGCGACGTCAAACAAGCCTTCACCTGCGATAAAGAAAGTTGTGATATGGCCCAATCTCGTGAGACATCACGTGGCCACGAAGAAATCCGACTGGCTGCATCGACATCTGAAGAGGACGAAATCCCCACGAAGAAGATAGCCAAGTCAGGACAAGGCGACGCCAAAACAAAAAAATTTTTCCTTGATCCACCTGATCCTTCCAAAACCGCTGTAATCGGCGCCAAGCTAGATCCTAAATAGGAAAGCGCGCTTGTCACCTTCCTCCAAAATAATAAAGATGTTTTTGCCTAGAAACCATCTGACATGCCGGGTATTCCTAGGGAGGTGATCGAGCACTGTTTACACGTCAAAGATGACGCCAAACCTATTAAACAACGACTACGCCATTTTGCTCAGGATCGAAAAGATGCCATCAAGGAAGAACTTACAAAACTCTTAGCCATCGGGTTTATCAAAGAGGTTTACCATCCCGATTGGCTGGCTAACCCGGTCTTGGTTCGGAAAAAGACAGGGCAATGGCGCATCTGCGTCGACTACACCAATCTCAACAAAGCATGCCCCAAGGATCCCTTCAGACTGCCTCGAATCGACTAGGTCGTGGATTCAACAGCCGGCTGCCAGCTCCTGAGTTTTATGGACTGTTACTCGGGCTACCATCAGATCTGCTTGAAGGAGTCCGACTGCCTCAAAACAGCGTTCATCACACCGTTTGGAGCTTACTGCTACATCACGATGCCCTTCAGCCTGAAAAATGCCGGAGCCACGTATCAGCGCATGATCCAGAGGTGTTTTCAGACGCAGATCGGGAGAAACATGGAAGTTTGCGTCGACGATGTCGTCATCAAGACCAAGCGAAAGGAAGACCTGGTCGCCGACTTAGAGAAAACCTTCACAAACATACGGGCCTTCAGAATGAAGCTGAACCCGAAAAAATGCACCTTCGGTGTGCCATCAGGCAAACTACTCGGCTTCATGGTGTCCCATCGCGGCATCGAAGCAAACCTAGAGAAAATCAACGCTATCTTGAACATGAAGCCCCCGAGTACCTAGAAAGACGTCCACAAGCTCACTGGTTGCATGGCGACGCTAAGCCGATTCATTTCCAGACTCGGTGAATGAGGTATGCCTTTCTTCAGGTTGCTGAAGAAGACCGACGACTTCCAATGAACCACGGAAGCCCATAAAGCCTTTGAAGACTTCAAAGAGTTTCTCACGACGCCGCCCGTTCTAGCCTCACCTCAGCCTCAGGAACCCCTGTTGTTGTATGTCTCAGTGACTCACCAGTTCATCAGCACATTTCTTGTCGTTGAGCGTGAAGAAGAAGGATGAGCCTAGAAGATTCAAAGGCCAATCTACTTTGTTAGCGAAGTGCTGGCAGGAGCCAAAATTCGCTACCCCCAGGTACAAAAATTGTTATATGGTGTTCTGATAACCGTGAGGAAGTTAGCACACTATTTTTAGGGGCACTCGGTCACCATTGTTACCTCCTTTCCACTCGGCGAAGTCATCCATAACAGGGAGGCTACTGGCACATCGCGAAGTGGGCTCGGGAATTAATGCCGCTGGACTTAACCTTCAAGGGGAGGGCATCTATAAAATCCCAAGCCCTGGCAGACTTCCTAGCCGAGTGGACCGAGCGACAAGAAGATGTACCAAGGGAAGACCTACAGTACTGGACCATGCACTTTGACGGATCCAAGAGGATCACTGGCTTGGGAGCAGGAGTCGTATTGATTTCCCCGACTGGGGAAAGGTTGCGCTATGTCCTTCATATTCATTTCCCCGCCTCACACAACGTCGCCGAGTACGAAGCCTTGCTTCATGGTCTACGACTCGCCGTGTCACTCGGGATACGACGGATGATTGTGCGAGGAGATTCCCAGCTGGTAGTTAATCAAGTAATGAAAGACTGGCCCTGTTTAAATGAAACTATGGAGGCCTATCGACAAGAAGTTTGCAAACTTTAAGACAAGTTCGATGGATTGGAGCTATCCCACGTCTTGAGGCAAAACAATGAGGCAGCAGACGAGCTGGCACAGTTCGGGTCTAAGCGAGAAGCAGCCCCGACGGACATCTTCGTAGAACACCTTTTACAAGCCGACTGTTGTCGCCAAATCAACTCCTAATGAGGAAGCTACGAACCAGGTCGCCATGCTTGACGCCGACTTGAGGACTCCACTTATCAGGTTTCTAACTCAGCAAGAACTGCCGGAAGACCGGGATGAGGCGGAACGAATCCAACGTCGCTGTCAGGGCTATGTCATGGTTGATTCTACACTATACAAGAGAAGCCCTTCTGGAGTCCTAATGAGATGTGTCACGCCTGAGGAAGGACGAAAACTATTGCAAGACATCCACTCGGGCGTATGCGGCAGTCACGCTGCGGCACACACCTTGGTGGGCAAAGCCTATAGACAAGGCTTCTTCTGGCCCACGGCAGTCTCCAACACCGACAAGGTGGTTCGCACATGTAAGGGTTGCCATTTCTTTGCTCAACAAAGCCACGTTCCCGCCCAAGAGCTACAAACGATTCCATTATCATGGCCGTTCGCGGTGTGGGGCTTGGATATGGTCAGTCCTTTCAAGAAGGCTCCAGGAGGATTTACACATCTGTTCGTTGCGATCGACAAGTTTTCCAAGTGGATTGAGGCTAAGCCGGTTGCTACGATCATCGCTGACAAAGCACGAGATTTTATCCTCAACATCATGCACCGGTTTGGTGTCTCAAACAGAATTATAACTGACAATGGGACTCAATTCATTGGAGGCGTTTTTAAGGAATTCTGTGAAGATTTTGGCATCAAAATCTGCTACCATCAGTGGCGCACCCTAAAAGCAATGGGCAAGTTGAGCACGCCAATGGCATGGTTCTTCAAGGCATCAAGGCCCGAGTGTTTGATAGGCTAAATCCTTACGCCGGCAGATGGGTTCAAGAGATGCCTTTGGTTTTATGGTCATTATGGACTACACCAAGTCGGGCTACTGGTCAATCTCCTTTCTTCTTGGTTTACGGAGCAGAAGCGATGCTGCCGAGTGAGATGGAATATGAATCTCTTCAAGTTCGCAGCTTTAACGATGAGCGTTATGATCAAGACAGACTTGAGGACTTGACCCGACTAGAGAAGGCACGTGAGGCAGCCCTGATCCAGTCGGCAAGGTATCTTCAAGGACTTTGACATTACCATAATCGCAATGTTCGGGCGCGAGCTTTCATCGTGGGTGATATGGTTTTGCGTAAAGTTCAGACCACCAAAGATCGTCACAAATTATCTTCATTATGGGAAGGACCTTACATAATCGCGGAGGTGACTCGGCCAGGAGCATACCGACTAAAGCGTGAAGACATGACCATGGTGGAGAATTCTTGTAATATTGAGCACCTTCGACGATATTATAGTTGAACCTTTTTGAGCTTCATGTTCTTCTCGACTGCCAACTCCAAGCAAGATGACTTCTTGGGTTGACAGACGGGGGCTATACATATATTAATAAAGCCTGGTTTTCTTCGATAACTTGTTCATGTTTAGTTTATCACTGTCTAGAGTTTTGATTCGAGTTCAATAGATAAGGACTGAGAATTTTTTGATGACCTAATCAAGCTTTGGCTTGGTGACAGTCGGACAAAAATTACTTAAGAATTTTGATATAAAGACTTGGATCAAGGCATTGACATAAATAAGCTAAATATTTACAAGTTCACCTCAGAAGTTACACACAAAATCTACAAAATAATCAAGATTGGAAGTTTTCAACAACATCGGCAGCCACTTTCCTCGCTGATTCCCGTGCTTCATTTATGAGCTCCAGGGCTTGTTCATCTGTGGTGCCGTCTGCGAAGCCCTCTCCAACAGAGTCAATATCTATCCAAGGATAGAGTGACTTAACTTGTGCAAGAGCGAAGCCCGCACCCATGACGGCCGCGTCAGAGATATTTGTAATGTATTTTTCCGGGGCTGTCTTGAGCTTGTCAAAGACTTCAACAGCATCCAGCGAGCTTGTCCCGAGCCCACACTTGTACAGCGTTAACAGGATTGGCGTGGCTGCATTGGCAATGTCGTCCCTTACACTTTTAGACCTTCGGACTCGCTTGGCAAAGACGTCAACCTGTGCCTGGGACTTAACTTTGCAAGCTGCAAAAGTCACATGATCACATAAATTTCCAAGATTGAGCAAGATGCAGAGTGCTATCATAGAAGACTCACCTTTGAATTCTTCCTGAATTCGCTCATTGTCAGACTCCAGCTTAGCTTTTATCAGCTCTTGATTTCTTCAGCTATGTCTTGAGAGCATCAATTTATCACAAGTTTTCTGCAACAAATAGATTTGCTAAAGATCAAGACAGATCACATACAGAAGCATAGGGAGAGTAAGTTGATTAAACCTACTTCCGATTGAACCCCGGAGGTTGAGGTTTTCATCTCGGAGCATGGCAATTTCTTTTCGCAAGGTGGCTTCCTTAGCCATGGCTTCTTCCCTAGCGGCCTTGAGGTCCTATTGAATGTTCTCTAGGGAATTTACATGAGGAACCAGCTTCTCAAGGGAATCCATTTTGGCCATTGACCGGCAATATATTCTCTGCACATGAGTTCAGAATCACTTAATTGAAAGAAACCACGAGGTCATGATAGAGAAGATTGATACTCACGTTTAATAGTCGGGTTGCTTCGCTGAGGCTGTCCACAAGCATATCCCGTTCCTTATTTTCCTTTTGCCTGTTCAAGATAATGCCTTGCTTCAAGCCTTCGGAGTCACGCCACTCAATTTTGATGGGAGGGATCCAATTCTCTGATGCTTGTAATCTGGGGATCTCCTCCTCTTTGGCTGATTGATTTAAGGAAGACGAATAAGGATAGAAGAAAAGATATACTGAAGACAAGAGGCAAAAGGCTACTTTCAGGCTTACTAGTGTTGGCGGCCGAGTCCTCAACCGGTGTACTCCGACTGCTTGTCCCCTCTCGGTTCATGTCCGACTGGTTTCCAGTCGGGACATCCTGATCGGCAGTCGGGAGCTCTCCCTCGACCGACTGGTTCTCAACAGGGATTTCCTGGCTGGCAGTCGGGGGCTCGTTCACTGGTACATCTCCACTGGCAGTCGGGGGCTCTCCTGCGGGAGTCTTCTCACTCGGGGAAGGGCCTTGAGACCCTTGTTCTGTAGGCTTTGTCTCTTCGGTTGTTGCAGTTGGCGTCGAGGCCACGTCTTCTTTACTAGGGTCTATGTCCTGGGGTTTCCTGCAACAAAGAAGATAAAGACAGTTGGAATAAAGATGGAAAGGTTTTTAAAGAAGACAACTTTGATTATAAGATGTACCTATTTGACTGACGAATTTTAGGAGTAGATCTGGCAGACGGCTTCAGAGGGTTTATGTCGGCTTGAGGAGTCTGCATCTCATCATCCGAATCGTCAATCACCAACTTCCTCTTGCTAGCTCGCCTGCTGGTGTCTTCACTACTGGCAGCCCTTTGGTTGTCAGGCTCGGTTTGGATTTTGGGGCCGCCGGATGGTTTTCTGGCAGGATGAGCTGGCGCGTCGTCGTGACTCACCTTGTATGGCCGAGATATGATAAGAGCAATTTCCTGCAAGGGAGATTTTTGAGATACATCGAGAGATATAAAAACTGAAGAAATTGAAGAAGTTGAGTTGGTTTACCGGAGGAGGAGGATGGTACAAACTATAGGGGAGAACAGGCATCTTATGGCTACGCTCAACCACGATCCCAGAAGAAAAGATTTTGTACATTCGAGTGCATAAAGTCTTGTAGCTCATGGAATCACGGTCCTCCCGATTGGTGTCCTGTTCGCCCTCGTATTCGAACGCTGGCTTGGATCTTTCTTTGATTGGCGCCAGTCTGTTTTTGATAAAATGTCGGGTAATTAATTCTCCTTGGAGGCTGTTCTTTTTCAGCTCAAGGATGTTGGCCAGGAGTTTGTTCGCTTCTACCCAATCTTGGTTTTCCGACATTGCACTCTAGTTAGCCCTTTGGATTGGTGGACGGCCGACAAATTTGGGCAAACTGGGTTGAGGGTTTGAAATATAGAACTAGTTCGTGTGCCAGCCTTTGTTGGAGGATTTCAAGGGAAGGGAGAAGTAATCTCTATGGAGAGTCCCGCGGAGTTGGAAGCCTGCCCCATCGACGACGCAAGGGTCATCTTTATTTGGGTGGGGCTTGAGATAGAACATGCGATGGAAAAGATTGAAATGGGGAAAAATGCCGAGAAAAGATTCACAGACATGGATGAAGATTGCAATGTGAAGGATAGAGTTGGGATTCAAGTGATAGATTTGGAGGCCGTAGTATTCGAGAATACCACGGAAGAACTCAGAAGTGGGAAGATCAAAGCCGCAGTAGAAGAAAGAGGTGAAGACGACAATCTCACCAGTGTTTGGGGTGGGGAATTCTTCGTCGGCCGCAGGACGCCAGCCCATGATTTCCTTAGGTGGAAGAACTCTATTCTTCACCATCTCCTAGAGGGTTGATTCCTTCACATCCGAGGTCGCCCACTGCTCAAAGGGGATTTCTTTCTTTCCTGCCATGGATGCAATCAGAAAGAGAATGGATCTAGTGCGGAAGATGGGGTTTTTTGAGGAAATGTGGGAAGCTGGATGCAAGTGATGAGCTACGGTGGAAGCTTGAATTCCTGGATGGATGGATTTGAGTGAGCGCGAGTTTAGGGTTTCTGTGAAGAACCTGTGAACAGGAGCACGAAAGGGGAAATTTGGGAAGTTGAAGTGGCGGGGATGACCTCGATACTTCGATAAAAACTTAGGGTTTTGATAAGTTTTCCTGAGAGTGGGCCGAGCCCATGAGAGACTTTCAGCCCAACTAAGGTGTGGCTTGACGCGTGTCCTTAGGGACTTAAGTGGATGGACTTAAGCAGATTTGCCCTGGCAATATGCGCGTCTCATTGCCCAATACCTTTAAAATCCTTTCATACCGTGGTTTGCGCAACTTCATGAGAAGTTGACACGATGCCATTTGGAAGGTGACTAACAGTTAAGCTTTTCATGGCTGTCCTGATGACAGGGACTGTTTGGTATTTTAAAGCATTTGACTAAATGATTATGTCAATGCTATTTTGCCACCTTGGTGAGCTCTTTTTGATTAAGACCGATATTATGGCAAGAGCTATTTAATATTTTGGTCATATTTTTCAAATAACTTAAAAAATTTTTGTTGAGTTTAATAACTCAGTTTATTCACCTACAAGGGTTGATTGAGCTATTTGTTCCGAGATGACTTGGATAAATTGACTCGGATAAGCATGAGCTTGCCGAGTGCTTGGATTCGTTACACACTATGCCTTAATTATCAGGTTATGTGTTATATGATTTTTTATGAACGTTTTTAGCTTGAGCTAGGCGTTTATGTAAGTTCTTGACTATATGCTTAGTTTATGTTTTAACTAACCACATAGTCGGGGGCTACACCTAATTAGGTGCATCAGGAGATGCACCTAGATATCTATTTTTGAGAATTTTTGAGATGTTTTCTAGCCCTTCACAGTCTTTTTATCGGATGATAAAGCACTCGGGAGATTCAGGAAGAGATAATGGAACCACTCGACATCAAAAGCACTCAGCCAAGGAGTCATTTGGCTGTGCGTTATTTTGGTTCGAGGCAAAGTTATCTCATCGACTGCGAAGGTCTTGGGGGCTACTATGGAGTTTATGGGAACCGGATACCCTCATGGCAAGCTTGTCCGATTGGTAATGGGGATAGGTTACACCTAATGATTATGTAAATAGGCTATGACTTGGGTTTCACATTACCAATGAGATAAGGTAACGACTCATAGTCATAACTTGGTAAGATTGAGGAGTCCGATATAGAATATGATAGGGTCTCCGATTTATAAACCCACCCTCCAAGACTATATAAGGGGGATAAGGGCGTCCCTTGAGGGATATGCGATATATAAGATCAAGAGATCAATAAAGACACTCGGCGGATCGAATCCCCGAAACAGGAGTAGTGTGTTACCTCACGAGAGGGTCTGAACCTGTCTAAACCATTTTTCCCACTTAACCCATCGTGTTTGGCGACTTGACTGCACCCCTAATTTCTATTGACAAAACCAAGTTTCGACAGTTAACAATTTAATTTAGCACATAGAAACTACAAAGAGACCTAAATATAAACTAGGTCTTAAGATGATAGACTATTAATTATTCAATCAGCAATAACAGAATGGGCAGACAAGGAGGATATTATACTACTTAAGGGTAGCAAATGTAATACCCCACTATTCAATCAAGCCTTTTTAGAAAAATATGAGCTTCCGATACTGACTAGTGCTTGAGTAAGTTCGTGTCAGGCAGGGAAAACATGCAACCTCTGTAGAGGTAAATAAATCTGTTCGAGTGCTTATGCTCAGGGCCAAATGTGAGCTGATTTCCTTAGTTTGCCCAGTGCTTTGCGAAAAGCCTGATATTGTAGACACTATTACATAAACACACACAAGCATACTGACACTATAAATACCGAAATAGATAAAATCGATACATATAATGAATTTCCGGCCCACATGCCCGTCTATGGGGGAGCCAGCGTCAAGAACCGACATCTTTCCTTTCAAATAGGTGTTGGTTTTTAAATAGAACCGACCATTTTTTTATTACAAAAACACACAAGGGTACTGACACTATAAGTACCGGAATAGATAAAACCAATACCTATAATGCCTTTCCGACCCACATGCCCGTCTATGAGGAAGCCAGCGTCAAGAATCGACACCTTTTCCTTCAAATACGTGTTGGTTTTTAAATAGAACCAACACTTTTTTTCAGAGAAAGGTGTCAGTTTCAAACTAAAATCTGGCACCTTCCATGTTCGTCCCATCGGACTGGTTGGTCGCAGGCCCACAATAGGACTGGCATATTTGAGGATGTCAGAGATAGATGTTGGTTTTACTTAAAAACCGGCACCTTTGAGCCCTCCACTACCTGAAGTCGCTTTTGGAGGCGGCACCTATATCTATCAAACATAAATCTCGGTTTTAGATTAAGAACCAACACCTATGAGACTAGTATATATAACTCTTCATCCACTCGAGCTGATCGAGCAAGAGAGACGCCTCTCGTTCTTGCTTGACCAGCTAGAGGAGGGGGAGGTTTTGCTCTATTTTTCTAGTTTGGGTGAAGATTGAAGCCTACATGGTTAGTTTCATTATTTCTCACCCCGTTTCTCTCTTGCTTGTTGAATTGGACTATTTGCTACGTATACATATAAAATGTGTAACCAAAATAATTATTTGTATTTGTTTTCTAGGGATTTTTTTATATTTTTTGTGTTTATTTAATTAGATCATTCTCGGATAACTACGTGCTAATCTTGAATTGAAGTATTGACATCACAGAAGTTGACTTTGTAGGTAAAATTTATTAGTAAGTGCTTCAAATAATATTTGTAGAGTAGTATAGAGAGGTGTAATACAATGTAATAATAATTAAATTATTGCAGTTGTATTATTTATGTATTCCAATTTGCTTTTGAATTATAAAATTCTCATTGTAATTATTATATATTTCTTCTAAGGGCGGTACATTTCATTTATTTTGTCCTATTCATTTAATTAATTATCTCATCCAATAGTAATTATATTATGGAAAATCTATCAATTTTGTTATTCGTAGAAGTAAATTTACTTTGTATCATTAAGAGTTAATTGACATTAAATAATATTTGTCAGAGCAACGCCTCTCGTTCTTGCTCGACCACCTAGAGGAGGGGGAGGTTTTGCTCTAAATTTTTGGGTGTTCTTGGAGACTGATTGCTACAAGGTTAGTATTTATTACTTTTCACTCAGTTTCACTATTGCTTGTCAAACCGTTTGCTATATATACATAGAAATTGTACAACCGAAACAATTATTTGTATCATTCAGAGTAATTAACATTAAGTACTGTTCATAGATACACATCGGTGTTAACGACCAAATTTGGTAACGAAATCCCTAAGTCCGAGCCGAGATTATAGCGGAATCGGATTGGAAGATGATCTGTCGAGAAAACAGAGGCTACATCGGCCACGATCAAAATCGGCTGGAAAACCAGTCGGCTGAGGCCGAATCGGACATGGATAGTTGATAGCCGATTCCGATTCACAGAAGGAGATGGGACTGTCTCCGATAAAGAAGCTTGAAGATAGAAGGAAGATTCGGTTCCCAAATGTTCGTTAAAATATTACCATCTATGGATAAATTCTTGTAACGGCAATTGTATCTGTAAGGTAGGGTTTTGTTTAGATATTTCCTTTTGTAATGCGACATAGGACTGTATCCCAAGATATTGTCGTATTTTAAATAGTAGATTAGATAGAAACCGTGTCTTACACGGATAGTGTTATTCTTGGGTATAAATAGGACCCGAGACCTCTTGTAAATAACAATGACACATCAATACAATTTCGGCGCATCGCCTCCTATTTTCTTTTAGACAAGTTCTTGATCCGGCTTCGGGCTGCATCGATTCGAACCCTGGATAAGGTAAATTCTCGTCATTAGTGGTTTATTCCGTCGAATCTAATGCTAACATCGTAATGACACTCTAGGTTTAATGTTATAAACTGCGCAATTTATCATATACGGCATATAATCTAGAACAATGTCTAGATCTATCTCGCCGTCGGCTCGTTTCTCTCGGGAGACAACAGCCGATAGAGCTAGATCTAGATGTTAGACTAGGTTATATGCTGTGTCTACCGTCTGAAGAGTTTACATCAGTCTATATAGATCTAAAACTATCTTTTTATACTTAATGATGCATCATCAATGATCTGTTAAGTCGCTTTTAGAAGTATTTATAACTATTTGATTAGATGCCTGCTTGTAGAGACAGTGCTGGGGTTTCAGCCAGCCTTACCTGTTTTAATAATCTTTTAGCATTATATACTATTAGATATATTAAAGTTGCCTCTTATATTAAGATCTCAATCTGGTTAAATGCCTTAAGCCAGTATCAGTCCGTTGGCATTAGCCGACAGCCGATTGATCTAGGTTTAACGCATTTAGGTTAGATCGATATCTTTTAATAAGATGTATCGGAGTATTAGCCGATTCACGTTAGACCTTCAGCATCGGCTAGATTAGAAATGCATATATTTATTATCTTTATGTATATTTAGGTTAAGTGATTCATACTGTCTTAGCACAGCCGATCTATCCCAGTCACTTAGTTAAATATGCTTCGAGAAGGCAATTATATGCAAGTTGGTTTCCTGAGCCGATCCGGTAGGATCTAATTTTAACCTTAACGCATGTATCTGTTTATTATTTCTTATTGGCTAGCAAATCTAACCAGTTGGCACGCCTAGATCATCACAGGTAGCCAAGGACGGACCTGCACTAGAGCTAAGCAGATCTCCCAGGCCAGCGTGTGAGAATTTTCTCATCAACACGCTTCTTGGCACGCCCAGTGGGACCATCGACTTGGTTAAAGAACTTCGACAAACCGACGTGATGGTTAACGTCAAGAGCCCTGAAATCAGCGAAGAAAACACAATTCCTGTCAAGATGGAACAGCTGTCGCCCGAGCAATTGGCCGATTATAAGAAGATGGTGGAGGAACTGCAGGCCAATTATCTGCAATCTTTCACCCAGACCAGGTCTGGGGCCATCCACGAGAAGTACAAGTTCAGCATTGATGACTTCAAGGCATCCTCCTTAGACGATACAAAGGGGAAGCGCAAGATGGAGGAGCCGAAACAAGAACAAGACGATTTGGAACTGCACACCTTGCAGGACCGGATCGATTCTGCCGTGCATCATGCACTCGTCAATCAAAGTGGCATCCTGGTCAACACTCTGAATAACATGATTGCCACTGTGGTCCATTCCAAGATTGCCGATCAGCTACAGCGGGGGCCAACCTACTTCACAGACGACCAGTTCCCTAATTACAGGGTCTTGGCGACCCAGAACCGGCCGATCCCGCCTCCGATACAGCCAGGGCCGTCAGGAGGAGTCCTCAATCAGCCGAATGCATCTGCATCAGCTTCAAGACCATCGCACGTTATTCTGAACCAGCAAAAACCTCCTCCCTAGGAGCAGGTAGCCGGCATGTTCAATTTCAATCGGCAGCAAGAGCCGGTTGCCAATCTTATTCAAGGAGCACAATACAATGCCGGTGGCCGACAGCTCTTCCCAGAACCACAGACACCCCCGGCGAATCGACCGCCTCCCTCTGGCAATCCACTTCAATATCAGTACCAGGGGGGCCATCAAGATCAGCATTATCGGCCTCAAACGCCACCTTAGTATCGGCAAGCACCCATGCAGTATGATCAATACGAGCCGATACAACAGGTTCAAGACAACAAGACTTGGGCCGATTTGATTGTCGACGTTATGCATGATCAATTCGGCCTTAAGCCAAAAGATTCCGGGAACATGTATCGGTATCCATATCCAGAGCACTTTGAGAGGGTACCATTGCCCAATCGGTACAAAGTCCTAGACTTCTCCAAATTCTCGGAAGAGGACAACACTTCAACATATGAGCATGTCAGTCGATTCTTGGCCCAGTGTGGTGAGGCATCGGCTACAGACACCCTGAGAGTTCGTCTATTCCCACTCTCACTGTCGGGATCAGCTTTCACTTGGTTTTCTTCATTTCCCTATAACTCTATCCAGAGCTGGGCCGATCTCGAGAAGCAATTTCACAGCTATTTCTACACTGGCAATCACGAGATGAAATTGTCGGACCCGACAAGCATCGGCGAAGCACAAAGAATCGGTTCGGGACTACATCCGAGGTTTAGGAGATGAGGAACCGATGCTACAGCCTGGTGCTGTCTGATTCCCAGTTAGCCGATTTGGCTTTTCATGGACTGCTACTGCCGATCCGTGAAAGGTTTTCGGCTCAAGATTTTGATAGCCTAGCCCACTTGGCGCAGAAGGTGACGGACCACGAGCAGCGATTTCAAGAATCAAGGAAGACTGTCAAGAAGGTTGCCCTTGTCATCGTCGAATCTGATTCAAAAACAAGTGACGATGACGCAAAGGTTGCTGCAGCCGAGTGGACCAAAAACAAAAAGGCAATTGTTTGCTAATGGCTGCTGAAAACGGCTAAGGAAGAGAAGTACGACTTCGACATCACCATGGCCGATAGGATCTTCGATTTATTGCTAAAGGAGAAGCAGATCTGACTGCCCGACAATCATGTGATCCCATCGGCTGATGAACTCAAGAAGAATAAGTACTGCAAGTGGCACAACTCTACCTCCCATAGCACTAATGACTGCAAAGTTTTCAGGCAGCAAATCCAGTCGGCCATCAAAACCGGGAAGTTGAAGTTTGCTGATTCACCTTGGCCGATGAAAGTAGATGGAAACCCCTCCCGGTCAACATGGTTCAAGCCGGTCCCAGGCAAGCTGATCGACAGAACAGCGTGGCATACAGCTTAGTTGAAACTCTCAAGGGGGTCAGGGCAGAAAAGAGCCTGACTGGAGACCAAGCCGCGCCAATCAACATGGTGCGTCCCACTGGCCGATCGGCTGATCAACGACTGATCTGCATGGACAGCCGATGCCGCTTTCAACAGCGGTTTTGGCGGGAAGAAGAAGCCTGGCGCAATAGGTTACATGCTTCTATTACATTAGGCATCACAGCGACTGTGATCCGTACTGGCGATGCGAGTTTTTCTGATTCTGTTGGGAATCGGGGATGAGGCTACCGACAATAGACAACTGCCCGGCCTGCAAAGAATATCATGAGGACGAGTACAGGGACCCACCAATGCGTAGCCCTGCTCAATTCGTCCCCAGAGCCGTGCAGCTAAACCAACAGCGACAGTCGGTGCACGATCGGCTCGGGCCAATTCACTAGGACTTCTTCGAAGATGAAGAAGACAATATTGAAAAATGCGACGAAGAAGCAGCCGATGACGAGTAATCGGCTAACCCCCAATGGTGCCCTTCTGACCTGTTCACCAAGATGCAAAAAACAAGAATTCAAAGGTTGAAGAGCGAAGGACAAGAGAAAGAGGTTTGGCAAATGATCGAGCATCAGCGTCATCGGCAGGGCAGGAAACAGTGGAGGCCAAAGAAGAAAGACGCCTCTGCCGATGCAAACCCGACCGACGAGAACGCAGCCAACCAAGCTAGAAGGGCGGTTAAAGGAAAAGGAAAGGTTTCTACATCGGTCAATATGGTTTTCATATTGCCAACCGAATTCGGCATTCCTGAGGCCGATGCAGATAGTGTAGAAGACACCTTGGCAAAGCTGGCCCTGTCCCCCGATCAAGCTATCTTCGAGAAACCAGAGGGAACCGAGAATCGGCACCTTAAACCACTCTACGTGAAGGGATTCGTTAATGGAAAGCCGATGTCTAAAATGCTGGTCGATGGGGGGCTGCAGTCAATCTCATGCCCTATGCCACTTTTTGTAAGTTGGGCAATGGATCCGAAGACCTAATAAAGACAAACATGGTGCTTAAAGACTTCGGCGGCAATCCATGGGAGGCCAAGGGTGTACTTAACATCGAGCTAACCGTCGGCAGCAAAACCTTGCCCACAACATTCTTTGTCATCGATGGGAAGGGATCTTATAGCTTGCTACTTGGGAGGAACTGGATTCATGCAAACTGTTGTGTCCCTTCCACAATGCATCAAAGTCTAATCCAATGGCAAGGCGACAAGATTGAAATCGTGCCAGCCGACAGGTCAGTGAGCGTTGCTAACGCCGATTTGCAACTTTGGAAAATCGACGGTATTGATTGTCTGTCCAGCAAAGTCTGGCAAGCCGATTTTCTAAAGGTGTCCGATTCTGCCATACAGCCTATTGGAGACGAAGAGCCCCAACTATTACTTTGAGGGTGTCGTGGAGGCCTCGAGCGTCTACGGCAAGGACACCGCGGACGACGACGATGGCAAGCTTGGGCAAGGATTTATGTCGGCCGATGAGCTAGAAGAAATAGATATCGGCTCTCGAGATAGGCCTAGGCCGACATATATTAGTAAAAAATTTTCTTCTCATTGTAGATCCCAGCTTATTGATTTATTAAAGGAATATAAAAATTGTTTTGCTTGGGAGTACTTCGAGATGCTTGGTCTTAGCCCATCTATTGTTGTGCATCGGCTGCATATCAAGCCGGGTTATCGGCCATTTAAACAGTCTCCTAGGAGATTTAAGGCCGATATGTATGATGCAATCCAAGCCAAAATCACTCGGCTATATGACGTCGGATTCATTCGGCCCTGCCGATATGCCGAGTGGGTCTCAAACATTGTTCCAGTGATAAAAAAGAATGGTAAACTTAGGGTGTGTATCGATTTCAGGGACTTAAACAAGGCTACCCCTAAGGACGAATACCCAATGCCCATATCCGACTTACTAGTGGATGCTGCTTCTGGCCACAAGATAATAAGTTTTATGGATGGCAATGCAGGTTACAATCAAATTTTTATGGCCAAAGAAGACATTCACAAGACCGCTTTCAGATGCCCAGGAGCAATCGGCTTGTATGAATGGGTTGTCATAATATTTGGGTTGAAAACGCTGGAGCAACATATCAAAGGGCCATGAACTACATTTTCCATGATATGGTCGGCTCCCTGGTAGAGATTTATATTGATGATGTCATTGTCAAGTCCAGGAAAGCAGAAAATCACATAGCCAATCTTAGACAGGTTTTGGAGCGAACAAGGAAGTATGGCTCAAGATGAACCCCGAAGTGTGCGTTCGGCGTGTCGGTCGGGCAATTTTTAGGGTTTCTTGTTCATGAGAGGGGATTGAAGTCACACCACGGAGCATCAATGATATTAAGACAATAATAACCTCCGATGGACAAGAAGCAACTGCAATCTCTGATCGGCAAAATCAACTTCATCAGGCGATTCATAGCCAATCTTTCAGAAAAGATGGAGCCGTTCACACCTTTGCTTCGGCTCAAGGCCGATCAAGCATTCACTTGGGGGGCAGAGCAACAGAAAGCATTGGACAATATCAAGAATTATTTAAGCTCGCCTCTAGTTTTTATTTCTCCACAGAAAGTGATACCGTTCAAGTTATATCTATCGGCCGACGATAAGTCAATCGGCTCAGTCTTGATCCAAGAGGTCGAAGGGAAGGAAAAGGCCATCTTTTATCTCAGCCGATGGCTATTGGATGCATAAACAAGGTATTCACCAGTGGAGAAATTATGTCTTTGCCTGTATTTTCATGTACCAAGTTGAGACATTATCTGTTGTCCAATGAGTGCACAATAATATGCAAGGCCGATGTTGTTAAATATATGCTGTCAGTTCTAGTGTTAAAAGGACGAGTTGGAAAATGGATTTTTGCCTTAATAGAGTTTGATTTGAGATTCCAGGCAGTTAAAGAACAGGCTATAGCCGATTTTATAGTCGAGCATAGAAATGATTCAATCGGCTCAGTGAAAATTATGCCTTGGACCTTGACGTTTGATGGCTCGGTTTGCACGAGTGGATGCAGTATCGGCTTGGTAATCATATCCCCAAGGGGGGCAAGTTTTGAGTTTGCATTCTCAATCAACCCCCACGCTACAAACAACCAAGCTGAATATGAGGCAATGCTCAAAGGATTGCATCTTCTCAAGAAAGTCAAAGCCAACGCCATCGAGATCATGGGGGATTCACTGTTGGTCATCAGCCAATTGTCAGCAGAGTACGAGTGCAAAAATGATGCACTGATGATCTATTATAAACAATGCCGAGACTTGATGGACAACTTTCGGCTAGTCACATTAAAGCATATCCCCAGGGAGCAGAACACAGAAGCCAATGATTTAGCTTAAGGGGCATCGGGTTATCGGTCGATGACAAAAGATATCGAGATAGAGGTTGCTGCCATGACAGCCGATGACTGGAGGTTTGAAGTTTTCAATTATTTATAAAACCCTTCTCAATCGGCTTCCAAGAAATTGCGATACAAGGCTTTGAGATATGTCCTGCTAGATGAAGATTTATACTATCAGACGGTTGATGGCGTGCTGCTAAAGTGTCTCAGTGCCGATCAAGCCAAGGTAGCTATCGAAGAAGTCCATGAAGGAATATGCGGCACGCATCAAAATCGACTCATAAGATGAAATGGTTGCTTCGGAGAGCGGGGTATTTTTGGCTGACGATGCTAGAAGATTGTTTCAAGTACTACAAGGGCTGCCAGGATTGTCAGAAGTTTGGGGCTATACAAAGGGCACCAGCATCGGCTATGAACCCAATCATAAAGCCTTGGCCGTTCAGAGGATGGGGAATCGATATGATCAGCCAAATCAATCCACCCTCGAGTAAAGGGCACAAATTTATATTGGTGGCAACCGATTATTTCACGAAGTGGGTGGAAGCAATTCCTCTTAAAAAAGTTGATTCGAAGGACGCAGTCGAGTTTGTCAAGAAGCATATCATATACCGATTTGGCGTTCCTCAAACCATAACAACAGACCAGGGATCTATCTTTGTATCAGATGAGTTTGTTCAGTTTGCCGACGACATGGGAATCAAGTTACTCAATTCTTTGCCATGTTACGCTCAGGCCAACGGGCAAGCAGAAGCTTCAAATAAAAGCCTAATCAAGCAGACAAAGAGGGAGATCTCTGAGTATCCCAAGCAATGGCACAGCCGATTAGCTGAATCACTTTGGGCCTATCGGATGGCATGCCACAGATCTATCCAAGTCCCTCCATATAAATTGGTTTACGGGCATGAAGCAGTCCTACCATGGAAAAACATCATCGGCTCCAGACGAATTCAGTTGCAAGATCAGCTCACAGCCGATGATTATTACAATTTAATGGTAGATGAATCAGAAGACCTGGTTTTATCACGGATGAGGGCTTTGGAAAAGGTCACAAGGGATAAGGAACGAGTAGCCCGTCACTATAACAAGAAAGTTGTGCCTAAGTCTTTTGAAGAGGGCGAACTCGTTCAGAAATTGATACTGCCGATTGGATCAAGAGATAATAAATTTGGCAAGTGGTCACCTAATTGGGAAGTGCCTTTCAAGATCCACAAATGCGTCTCTAAGGGGGCCTACATGTTAGAAGGATTGGATGGAGAAGTATTTGGAAGGGCTATAAACGGAAAATATTTGAAAAGATACTACCCAAGCATTTGGATCAATTCATGATTTGGCCGTGTTCTTGCCGATTCGTGCTAGCTGATATCTTGACTTGTGCAAGCATCGCCTTTAGGTCATTTTCATGCTATGTTTTTTCTCCTAGTTTTCTACAATCGGCTAAGTTTGGCTGACAACGATGACAGCGGCAGAAGTTGTGGATTTCATAATTTTGTCGACATCACAGACATCAACAAAATTAGGGGAGCATACATATATAATAATAAAGAAAGCAGATATCAAGAAAATTTTCAAGTTGTTCAAGTTTTTTTGAAGTCAATGTAATCGACAATCAAACATCGGCAATCAAATATTAAGTAAGGATGGTTTCAGCCGATTACAAAGATGGACAGTGTAAGCCGATTACAAAAGTTTGACCATAACGTGGCCGATTACAAAAATAGTTGGAGTTACAGTTTTTTGACCTAGCAGGCTATTACTAGGCTCATTGTTTGAGAAAATCTGCTATAGCCGATAACGCCTTGCGCCTGATATCGTCAACCTCTTCAATGGCCTTGGCATCGGCTGTGTCGGTTCCAGCCACCGGCTTCACCGCCTTTGTTAAGTCCGTAAGATAGGACACGGCCGCCTTGATGCTCAATCGCTTGTCTTCAATTTCCTTGGGCAAGCCGGCCATGTAATCCTCTTGGATGTCGATTTCATTAGTGACTTGTACAAGGTTGGCTACCAGTTGATCCCTGCGCACGCGAAGCCGTTCAAGCTTGGCAGCCGGCTCCGTCTGCAAGATGTCAAATTCAGCCTTCTTCGCCTTGATTTCCTCTTGATTCGACTTGATGGCGGTTGCTAGTGATTTGATCGACGATCGGCAATGCGCTGTTGACCTCGCTCGTATTTCAGCTGATGCGCCTGGAGGAAAGTAGCTGGCACGATCGCATCGGCTAAGGCGTCTGGAAGCCGCGCTTGAATATCTTTAAACCTGGAGCGAATAGGGCCGCAGTCTGCTACCAGCGTGTCCAAAGACCCTTCTAGCCGATTGCCGATATCGGCCAATGCAGCTCTGAGGTCCTCGTCCAGCAGCACCAGGGCTTTGTCTCCTTCATCTGGATCTACGAACTCCGACAGGTCGTAGCCCAGAAGATCGGCTATGTTCTGCAAGGAAAAGAATAGTTATAAGATTGGCAAGGGTTATCGAGCCGATTATAAAAGGTGAATAAAACTTACTGGGATTGTCGGGGCCAAAGTAACGTCTTCATTGGCTTGACCGTCACCTGCAGCCGATGGTGTATGTTCAGTGTGGCCGCCACTAGCAGCTGACAGAGTTCGTTCACTTGACACCTGGGGGGCAGGCGTCAGCACGCGTGGAGGCTGAAAAGGGATTAGTTCAAAAATCAACTGAATAGCAAAGAGGGTGCAGTGATCAAAACTTACTGATTGAAGGGGAGCCGATTTCTTCTTTGTGGCCAGTTTCTTCCTCTGCCAATGTAAAGATATAGTGAGAGAATGGCGAATGAAAGGCATTAGAAGAACAAGTATTGAGGTCACGTACCGCCATCGGACGAACAAGACCCCTTGGAGGACTTGGTGTTTTTTGGATGGATGCCTCATCGGCTGATGGGGTCCGTGCATATCTTTCAGAGCTCGATTTGGCTGTAGCTGAGTCGACCGCATCTGCCATCTCCTCGTTATCCACTTCCTCGTCAAGCACTGCCTCGACGTCTGGGTCAATCGGAGAGAAGTCATCGGCTGGAGTTGGTTTGGCCTTCTTCGCCGCTCGTTTCTTCTTCTCGGCAATAGGTGTAGCAGAAGCCGATGGTTGGGCCCTCTTCATCCGATGAAGTGGCTCACGAGTTTGGCCGTGGAGAAGCGTGCCCACCTTCGACGCGTTGAAGCCGATGATGGACGGAGCTAGTCCACAGTTGCCTGGCAGGATGCTGAGCGCATAGTCAATTGCCACTCCTGTGTTGCTGACGTGGGGAGGGGAGTCGTCGATCGTCTGCAACAAGAAATGGTTTGTTAGCCGAAGGCACAAATAATAGCCGATGAAGAGAGAAGATTTAAAGACGAAGTGCTTACCGATGGAACCAAGTCCGGGTCGACGATTGTCATGTACATTGAAGCCGATTGGTGGAACAGGTGCTGTTTCAATTCATTCCACCATCGGCTGAAGATAGTCGATCTGGTCACTGCCAAATCAATTCTGCCGATGCTGCCCAAGGGAGGACCAGGGATGTTGAGCAGCCGATGCATCATAACATTGCCGTCAATTTTTCCCATCGGCTGGATCTTGTTGGCAAAGTACAAGCCGATCGGCAGCTGACCCATTCCGAGTTGTCTTGCTGCCACCTTAGGGTGATAAAATTCATAAGTCTTGGTGATGTTGCGCCCCTGGTGGATGCCGATGGGAAGGATGCATGGGGTGATGGCTGTGACAAATATTTCCCTCGGCGCAGTATATTCTTCGGAGTCAAGCTCATCTAGCTAAAGATTGTCTGGTTGTTCAAACTTATCAAAATTTTCGTAGGCAAACCAGATCTTGGAAATGTTTGGGAAACCACTGTACAGATGATCAAACCACTCCTTGAAATTGTCGGCTGTTAGCTTAGACCTAGGGTAAGTGGTAGAGGCTTCCCCATACGACATACACCGCCGAGTTGTCTGCTCTTCATCATCTATGATTCTCGGCTCTAGCAGAGGAAAATCGGCTTCAAGCGAAGGAGGCAACTCAGCAATTTTGTACAGATGGAGGTTGAGCCAGAGTTGAAGCAGCTACCAAGGCCCTCCCGTGCCGATGGTTTGTTTGGAAGCTAGCCGAGCCGATGTCGTGCCCAACACTTGGTATAAATAGCCAAGCAGGTATTTGCCAAGGGGGATTTTCTTTTTGGCCGCCAACGCTTCGGCTATATGCTGCCAGTTGCTGGTTGGACCGCAGCTCGATCCACAGAAGATAAATTTCTCTAACCACATCAGAAGGAAGGCTGTGTGTTCCCTGTCAGAGATCGGCCCATCACTCATGTTCATAGATATGAAGCTGCTCCAGCCGCCGATGCTCTTTGTCTTGAAGATATGTTGACATTTCATTTGAAGATCGTTGGGGCTGACAGTGGAAGTGATGTCTAAACCGGTGATCATGGCCACATCCAAAAGGGTTCGCGTCATCGGCCCTTGCCTAAACAGAAAGGCGTTGAGGGTGTCGGGCCAAAAGTAACTTGTAGCCGATAGGAGGGATTCATGCTTAGGCATATCGGCTATTGTCAGTCCTAAACACTAGTCTATCCCAAGTTCAATCCAGTGGGCTTGTTTCCTGGCCGACATCCTAAGATACCAAGCCGGCCAAGATTTGTCAGTTGATGGCCAAGACTTGAAAGCACTAGTCCAATACGATAGATCTGGGGTTGAGAATTTGTAGGGGATCCGATTGGTTTTGGCATTGATATGCTCACTAGGATCCAAGTTGCCGATCGGCCCTAAAAAGTACTAGTTTGGGTGGATGAGGTCTGGGATCGCGATTTGATGAGACAAGTGCTACAGGGTACGGAAAAAACGAAGAAATTATGAGAGGGCGCAATGATTAAATCACGGGAAGAAAAGGAGCAGAGTCGATTGGGGTTTACCTTAGGGTAGAGCTGTTGCGGCGTGTCGGCAGGAGTGCTTGAAGACGCCATCGGTGAGGGGAATCGCTGCGTTGCGGAGTTCGTTGGGAGGATTTGTGCTCTGTGTCGGCGGGATCGCCGAGGATTCGCCGGAGAAGAAAAGGGGTTTGTTGGCTAGGTCGCAGAAAGTGCAAAATGATAGCGTGGCTTGTTTTGGCGCTGGGCGGGCAATATTTAAAGAGTTCTTTTTGGCAGAAACGGACTTGGGCGAGAAGTGCACGAAAATTTGAAAAAATCGGCAAATCAGCGATATTATCTTATCACGGACCTGGGGGGCATGTGTTAACGACCAAATTTGGTAACAAAATCCCTAAGTCCGAGCCGAGATTATAGCGGAATTGGATTGGAAAATGATCTATGGAGAAAACAGAGGCTGCATCGGCCACGATCAAATCGGCTAGAAGACCGTCGGCTGAGGCCGAATCGGACATGGATAGCCGATAGCCGATTTTGATTCACAGAAGGAGATGGGACCGTTTCCAATAAAGAAGCTTGAAAATAGAAGGAAGATTCGGTTCCCAAATGTTCGTTAAAATATTTCCATCTATGGATAAAGTCCTATAACGGCAATTGTATCTGTAAGATAGGGTTTTGTTTAGATATTTTCTTTTGTAATGCGACATGGAACTGTATCCCGATATATTGTCGTATTTTGAATAGTAGATTACATAGAAACCGAGACCTCTTGTACAATTTCGGCGCATCACCTCCTATTTTCTTTTAGACAAGTTCTCGATCTGGCTTCGGGCTGCATCGATTCGAACCCCGGATAAGGTAAATTCTCTCATTAGTCGTTTATTCCGTCGAATCTAGTGCTTACATCGTAATGACACTCTAGGTTTAATGTTATAAACTGCGCAAGTTATCATATACGTCATATAATCTAGAACAATGTCTAGATCTATCTCATCGTCGGCTCGTTTCTCTTGGGAGACAGCAGCCGATAGAGCTAGATCTAGATGTTGGACTAGGTTATATGCTGTGTCCACTGTCTTGAAGAGTTTACATCAGTCTATATAGATCTAATACTATCTTTTTGTACTTAATGTGCATCATCTATGAACTCTTAAGTCGCTTTTAGAAGTATTTAGAACTATTTGATTAGATGCCTGCTTGTAGAGACAGTGCTGGGGTTTCAGCCAGCCTTACCTGTTTTAATAATCTTTTAGCATTATGTACTATTAGATATATTAAAGCTGCCTCTTATATTAAGATCTCAATCTGGTTAAATGCCTTAAGCCAGTATCAGTCCGTTGGCATCAGCCGACAGCCGATTGATCTAGGTTTAACGCATTTAGGTTATATCGATATGTTTTCATAAGATGTATCGGATTATTAGCCGATTCACAATAGACCTGCAGCATTGGCTAGGTTATAAACACATATATTTATTATCATGATGTATATTTAGGTTGAGTGATTCATACTGTCTCGGCACAGCCGATCTATCCCAGTCACTTAGTTTAAATATGCTTCGAGAAGGCAACTATATGCAAGTTGGTTTCCTGAGCCGATTCGGTAGGATCTAATTTTAACCTTAACGCATGTATCTGTTTATTATTTCTTATTGGTTAGCAGATCAAACTAATTGGCACGCCTAGATCATCACAGGTAGCCAAGGTTGGACCTGCACTGGAGCTAAGCAGATCTCCCAGGCCAGCGCGTGAGAGAATTTTCTCATCAATAATCGGTTGTAATGGATCCAGGATGGGTGTATGAAACGGAGCATGACTCTATGAAGTATATCAGGGGAGTAACGTCTCTCATTGTCGCATGGACAAGCACAAAGTCAGTTGATATGTCGGATTATCTGTGGTGTCCATGGTTTGATTGCAAGAAAGACAAGCAATTTCCGGTGCAACGGGTCCATGCACATCTTCTTACAAGGGGTTTTATGTGAAAGTTCAGATGTCATGATTTTCTTGGTGAAGAGGAACAAGGTGAGGGAAGTGTAGGCAATAGTGACATGCCTAGGAGGACGTGGGCTATGAGCAGGAGGACCAAACGTGTGTTGATCACGGTGAAGCTGATCTACATCATATGTTGTGCGACAGGGAGAAGGCTGGCACTGATGATAGGGAATATTCAAAGTTCAGGTGGACTCAAAAACTCCACTTTACAATGGATCTAAGGCGAAAAACACCAAGTTGCAGGAGGTCCTATCTCTACTTCACCTGAAGGCAAGCAATGGATGGTCAGATAAAAGCTTCACTCAGTTGCTAGAGCTGTTGAAAGAAATTATTTCTGCGGGCAAAGTCTTTCCGAAAACAACGTACCAAGCAAAGAAAGTTATATGTCCCCTTGGCCTTGAGATACAAAAAATTCACGCTTGTCGAAATGATTGCATTCTTTACCGGGGTGATTATGTAGATTTGGACAAATGTTCATGTGTGAGGCTTCTCAGTATAAGTGTACATATGATGATGGTGATGGTGGAAGTCATGGTATAGTGAAAAAGAAAAGAGTGCAGGTGAAGGTGCTATGGTATTTTCCAATCATCCCTCGTTTAAAACATATGTTCGCAAACAAGAAATATGCTAAGCTTATGCGTTGGTAGCATGAAGAGCATAACAGAGATGGAATGATACGGCACCCAGCTGATGGATCTCAATGGAGAAAGATAGACAGGAAGCATATAAAGCATTTTGCGTACAACATGAGGAATCACTACTGGAGAAGTGGTCTTTGATCCATCTGCCAAAATTCATAATAGTCTCGGTTCCAATAGGAAACGAGACTAAAAGATATTTTTAGTCCTGGTCAAAAAGGGCAACGATCATTTTTAGTCTCGGTTTATTTCTTGTCAGAGTCTGTCAGGCCGCAGGACCTCACAACAAGAGCTAAAATAGAAGATCGTTGAGGCCCATTCCCTGTCAACACAGGGTACTTTTGTGCCACAAAGGGAGATAGATGAGCTCACACTGGCATTGAGAAACTCCGAGCACCCTGGACGCATGAGAGGCATCGGTCTCGTTCCATGGAAGGATGGGTTTTCGGATGATAGACATAGGTACCGGGCTCGTAAGAGAAGACCCATGTAACAAGAGGACGTCGATCGTATTGCGAGAGAGGTGGACCGACAGCTAACAGAGAAACTTGCAGAGATGTTTCCTAATGGCAAAGCAACTTGGGGGAAAGCCGGGAACCAAGTGGTAAGCCTAGGTGGGAGACGTAGCAGTTGCGTTCTGCGTGATGAGGACATCAATACCATCGATATATTCACTCGTACCCCAACCCTGCTTGATCCTATTACTCGTGCTCGTGCCCGTCAACTCAATCAACAAGTAAGTTCGTTCTTAAGCACCTGTTCATCATATGTAGACAATGGAGATGCGTGCACTCTTGTTTTGCTTAGGCAAGATTGGAGAGGATCAAAAGGGAAAAGGATTCGCGTGGGCTAGAGTTAGACTGCAGGACAACGCCAACTTTTGACGGTTGCCACGGCTTTATACGGACTCCGATTTGGACATTCAAGTACTTTATGGAAAGCTTATGAACTCTAATTTCCAATGGATCTTGCATCACTTCCATATCTATCCAAAATCGTCCGTAATCATCAAATTAGCATAGCAATCTTTTTTTGTGTGTGGTGTTATGCCACCAAATTGGGCCGATGGGCCTTGTATTAAGTTGAGTCTACGGACACATCTTAGGATTGGAATATGACCCCAACTCGTCCTCCCAGCTGTATAAATACCTCCATAGCCACCAAGAATAGTTTGGGTTTTGTTTATGTAAGTTTAGCTCTTGCTACTTTCTTATAGATGCATATGTTGGCTAGACCATCCGTTCTATTTGATTTGGAACCTCAACTTTTTCATGTCTATCAGATCTGAAACTAATATTTGCAATTTGAGTTGTTGTTCATCTTGTTCTTGCGAGTTCTTTGGTCGCTTTGCAGGAATAACCCTAGTGGTTTGGTTGATCGTGCTCCCCAAGATCGTGTCAACGAGTGGTGTTTGTGTATCCGTCGCTAAGGCGCAATTACTCCGTAGAGATTATTGTAGTTGGGCCGTGAATGTTGCTCCATTAAATCAAAGTTATCCTCCACTGAAAGATTGGGACACCCTAGTGCATATCAAAGTTTGATATTATATTTTGTATTCTTTTATATAGGAGTTGACGGCTAAAGTTGGTACTTAACAACTGTCCCGATAGAGATGTACGCCGACGACCAAGTGGCAGCATATGCAGGCAGCACACGGTCCTTTGGTGACCTATGTAGCTATGATGGGAGGTCATCAACGGCACATCAGGACATAGTACCATCACAGAGTGATGAACCACCTCCAATAACTTAGTCGATCCAAGACTACAGACACATTGACTTTACACTGCTAGAGAAACCCACACTAGTCCCGGTTGGTAACCCCCTGTAGTCCCGGTTGTGAAACCGGGACTATGAATCCGGGACTAAAGATCGCCATCTTTAGTCCGGGACTAAAGATGGCGGTGCCACGTGGCTGGCTCCACCATCTTTAGTCCCGGTTGGTGTAGCTGCTAGAGCTTCCTGCATACATATTTTACACACATATATTTATACATATATATGCAACATGCATATACATGTATCAATATATAATTTACACACATATAAATGAACTTAAGAAAGGAAATATATACATATATTACCAAAATATGTACACATATGTACAATATCCACATATATTTTGTATGCTACCAAAAAATGTCTATTTTGTGGATTCGGTGGTTAAGTTACTTAAATGAAAGTAGAACTCCCCCACGGGATCAATGATCTGCTCGTTTATAAATCCCATCAATTCTTCCTGAGCAGCTTGTATGAATGTCTCGTGGGGGAGGTTGTCTCTTACTCGCATAAGCTGTCATTAATTCGAATAAACGAGAAATAAATATATGAAGTGAATAAGAAATCGAGACGTAATGTATGAATGGTTGTTATACGTACATCTATATCATCGATAGTTGTGACATCGGTCACAAAGCGGTGAATGTAGTCGCAGACGTAGTATCCGCATAAGTTGGTGCCCTGCAACTATTTTGCACACTAAATGAGAAACAACGATAGATTTAATATACATTTCATATTTTAAAACAAAGTAATTATTCAAAACAACTTTGGAGCATGTTACTCACTGGAAAATTCATCATCACGGAGAGCTTATCTTTTCAATTTCCGCGAACATTCGCCCGAAGCCGTTCCCATGCCCTATGTGCAGTTGAAAGTTAGCTTGTAATTATCCGAGAACTGCATATATGCAATAGCAAGTAAGATATATGGCATTACCTGTTAAACAGTTCAAATATCTTTGAGTACGTGGACTCTGGTTTATCCATTGAGTCAAAGACATGGATCCACGAGTGATCCATGTCAATTACTAATAGAACCCAGTGGAATCTGCAAATTGGTTTAGATGACACATGTGAAAATTTATGTATGCACGGGATTGAAATCGGTACGGAAGGAAGAAAAAACTTATGCAGTGTTGTTGGGAAGAAGGATAAACGACTGTAAGTGGTTCTGCACCAGCGCATTGTATATATTGTCCACTGTTGGATCAGGAAATTGATCAACCAATACGCCGTTGATTTTGCGTGGATCCATGAATTCATGTTTGGTACAGTTGTGCTTGTTGCAGTATTGGATCGCCATTCTACAACAGTTGTAGCTAGAAGTGAGACGTCGAGGGTATCAAGCTGGTACAGGTCGAATATGTCTTCGAATCGGATATAGAAGTGGTCACCTCCATCGAAGAAATAGTGCAGTGAATATCTGCCCGTTACCATCTCTCCACCCTTGCTGGATTCTTGCATGTACCACTTATAAAAGCGGTACATCTGTGTAGGTAGCTTTTTCACTTGATCCGGCTTTACAAGAGGCTTTCCATGTTTGAACTTGTATTTCAGCGGAGCCTTCGCCAGGGGAACACGGCCGTGTAATTGATCCATTGAAATTCCAGCAGATTCCATAAATTGTCTTAACTCTGATATAACATTCGGAACTGTGCTGAACTCCAGAGGTTTCTGAGGCTGCATGCCGAGCTGGGGTACACCTTTGCTCATTCTCTTCGCCTTACCAGCAGCTTTTCGAATAGTCCTGTCATAGTCGGACTGCGGTTGAGGTTGCAGTTCAGGCTATGGCGTTAGGTACGTCTTCTTGAAGAAGTCCTTGGTCTCCTGGGGGATTTCGGGAGGCTTCTCAGGGGACTTCTTTCTGAAGTGGGCCTTGACTTCAGCTTAGATGGCCTTGTGCAGCTCCTCTGGAGTCATGTCGTACGCCGTTTTCTTTGGGGCTAGTGGGAGCGGGTCAAGTTTAGGCCTCTTGCTTCTTGGTCCACTGGTTGACATTGACCGCGTGGCTCGAGCTTTGCACCTAGGAGGTGAAGTAGGATGAGATGTTGTCCGTTTAGGAGTCGGTGCTCATTGTGGCGACGGAGGAGACTAAGAAGGCGGAGGAGGCGAAGGAGACTAAGGAGATGGTTCACGTGGAGGCGATGGCGGTGGAACGATAGGAGACGCTGTTCGTCCTGGAAATATGATGAAGGGCTTCCTCCAACGAAATATTCTGTGAGTTGTTTCTCCTAGCGTCATCTCCCCGTCTCCTCCGGGGATATCCAACTCGAGATCTTCGTAGCCGCGTTCCACCTGTTCAACTTCCACTTTTGAGTACGCAGGTGGAACGGGGCTGCAGTGGTAGGTGCCGTCTCGTTCTACTGGAATCGCCATGCCTGATGCAACCTGTTCGAGAAGATTGCTTATTAGTTAGTAATGAACCTTGATTCTCAAGTTATTCAAGGAAATATACAACATAAAAGTACAAACATACCTTTATTGTTATGTTCTTGAGCGGAATGTGCAGCTCACACGATGTTCGCTGCGTGATATCATCCATGGGGCATGGCGGACACGCTTGAGCTTGTGGAGCCAACTTGCCTTCATTTCTTGTTGACGCGCAGCTGCTGCGCTGCTGCTGGAGTTGAGCCATTGTTGCTGGATCTGGCTGTTGGCTAACCCAGTGGCTCCGCTCCTCTGCCAACCTTTCGTTCAGCCTTTGGTCCACAATCTGATCAATCTGCGAGAGCCGCATCTCCATTTCTGCGAACCTCGCATCCGTCTCTCGCTTCAACCTCATGCGGCTCTTGTATGTGTCGATGTCCACTCGAAACCTGTATTTCCAGGGAACGACGCCTTTTCCTCACGTTCGTCCCGGATGCTCTGGGTTCTGGAATGCGAGCGTTTGCTCGTCCTTCTCTCTGTCGGGCCTGAACGAGCCCAAGGCAGAGGCTTCCAGCACTTCCTCTAATCTTCGCCCGGCTTCTTGGATTTGAGCACCGAAGATAACTGATCCATCTCCGGGATTAAGCGATCCCCCGTGAGCATAGAACCAATGCTTTGATCGTTCGGGCCAGTTGGTTGTGCCCGGAACGATACCTCGCGCTTCCAGGTCGGCTTCCATCTTCTCCCATTTTTGCATTCCCTTCTGATAGCCGCCCGACCGAAGTTTGTGATGGTATTTGTTCTTGGCTGCATTGGCCTTGTTCTTCTCAATTAGGGCTTGCGCTTCTTTCCCAGTCTTATGTTCCACAAAGTCCTCCTAGTGGTCTCTGAGCTTTGGGAATTTGTCAAAGTCTAGGGTCTGGCCCTTCAGGACGTATTTCTTGTGTAACTCCTTCTTATAGTTCTTGAAGAGCTCAGCCATCTTCTTTAACGTCCAATCCTTGACCTTTGCCTGATTGGAGTCTGGGATGGTGAACGTCTGCAGCATTGTCTTCCAGAGCATCTCTTTCTCTGTGTCCGGGAGATAGCTCTGCTCATCTCCTCCTGTCCTTGATCGCCTCCAGTTGACAACGCTGATGGGCACGTGGTCCCTCACCACCCATCCACTGTGTGCCACAAACTTCCTTGCGGCGTTCGCTGGGGCACTTGGTCGACCGTCCGGTGCTACTTCTGTTATGACGTGTCGACTCTCAATGCGTTTGCTGACTCCGCGTTGCCCGCGTGCCCTCTTCTGCCCAACTGATGAGGAGCCCCCATTCCCCTCCTCGTTCCCCTCCTCGTTGAGGTATTGATCTGGATCCTCGGTCCCCTCCTCAGTGTAAAACTGTGTGCTACCATGTGCGATCTCATCAAGGATAAACTGTTCATCGTCACGATCAGCCATTTGATTGTTGTGGGTATGAGGACTTAATCAAATAATTCTGAAAAGGAAAAAATTATTCAGTTAATACATGTATCAATTATTCAGGGAAATCATGTATGTCTACATAGAAAAAAATAGACAAAAAGAGAAGATGGAAAAAAATAGATGAAATCCGGCAAACACTACGTTCTATATTTTCCTTCTTCTTCTCTTTTGTTTCTCTAACCCTAACCCTAACCCTAACCCTATTCAGGGAGAGGAGAGGATAGGAAGAGGACGTTGCATGCCGAGGTACGTTCGTTTGACCGAACGAACGACCGACCGAACGAAACTCATTCATTCGTTGGTTCGTTCACGTCCGTTCGTTCGTTCGTCCATTCGTTCTATCGTCTGGATGAGAGGAATATAAGAGGAGAGGAGAGAAAGAGAGGAGGATGACGTGAGGGAGATAAGGTGGAGAGGAAGTGGAGAGGAGAGGATAGAAAGAGGACGTTGCGTGCCGAAATACGTTCGTTTGACCGAACGAATGACAGAACGTACGAACGAACGAATGAACGACCGACCGACCGACCGAACGAAACTCATTCGTTTGTTCGTTTGTTCACGTCCATTTGTTCGTTCGTCTGTTCATTCTATCGGAAGATAAGAGAAGAGGAGAGAAAGAGAGGAGGATGACGTGAGGGAGATAAGGTGGAGAGGAGAGGATAGAAAGAGGACATTGCATGCCGAGATACGTTCGTTTGACCGAATGAACGACCGAACGAATGAACGACCAACCGAATGAAACTCATTCGTTCGTTCATTCGTTCACGTCCGTTCGTCCGTTCGTTCTATTGTCTGGAGGAGTGGAAGATAAGAGGAGAGGAGAGAAAGAGAGGAGGATGATGTTCGTTTGTTCGTCCGTTCGTTCTATCGTATGTACGTTGTAACGACCGAACGAACGACCGACCGAACGAACGAATGAACGACCGAATGAACGACCAAACGAAACTCGTTCGTTCGTTCGTTCGTCCGTCCGTCCGTTCATTCGTTCGTCCACGTCCGTCCGTTCACGTCCGTTCGTTCGTTTTATCGTTCTCATTCGTTCAAAAATACAAAATTCACAAGTCACATTCACATTAAAATTTAAATCTATTCATGCATTCAAATTTAAATACACATTCAAAATTCATTCTAACATACACATACATACAAAATTCTAAACATACAGTCCATAAATAAATATACAAAATTTACAAGTCCAGTTACACATATATAAACATACAAAATTCACATATATAAAGTCCATTTACACATATATAAACATACAAAATTCACAAGTCTATAAAGTCCATTTATATACATACAAAATTCTAAAATACACATATATCTAATACACATATATACATACAAATTCTAAAGTCCATTTGACATATGCATATTAATCAAAAATTTGCAAAATTCTACACAATTCTAATTAACAGAGGGAGGCAGAGGGGAGAGGGCGGCGGTGGTCGGCCAGGCAGGCAGCGGCGACGGCGGCGGCATGTGGGGAGGGGGCGGGGCGGCGGCGGCAGGCTGGGAGGCATAGCGGCGGCGTGTGGGGCAGGGCGACGTCGGAGGTGCTGTGGGGGGCGTGCAAGGGGCGTGCGGCGACAACGGTGGCGGCGATGCCTCCCCGGCCCGAAAACCCCCCCGAAAACCCTAAACCCTAACATATCATCACACATAAGGGCGAAAAGACCCCGGCGACGGCGGCGCGGCGGCTTCTGGCTTTCGGCCCGCGGCGACGAAGACGGCACTGAAGACAGTGGTGCGGCGGCGTCCTAGGGCGACGACGGCGACGAAGACGAAGACGATGATGAAACGGCTAAATGTTTGGATCCCCCACGGCCCCTGCTATATATAGATACCGGGCTCTTTTGTCTCGGTTGAAGCCATGAACCAGGACTAAAGATATAATAGGCCCGATTGGTGGCTTCAACCGAGACAAAAGATATCTCTTTAGTCCCGGTTGGAGCCACCAACCGGGACTAAAGATGGCGGGGCAGTCACGTGGCCCAGGTAGGTGGGCATCTTTAGTCCCGGTTGAAGCCATCAACCGAGACTAAAGATGTTTTCCCGCCCATCCAAATTCATCTTTAGTCCCGGTTTGTGTTAAAAACCAGGATTAAATATTTCAACAGTTTTAAATTATAATCATCATATTCAAAACTATTCTAAATATAGTAATATATAATTAACATATGGCCTATTTGAAAATATTATAAATTTATATAATAACATATAATTAACAATTGTCATATTCAAAACTATATTAAATTTAAAAATAAAATATAATTAACATATTGCCTATTTGAAAAATATTATAAATTTAAATAATAACATATAATTAACATTTGTGATATTCAAAACTATTTTAAATATAAATAATAATATATAATTAACATATATACTATTTGAAAAATATTATAAATTTAAATAATAACATATAATTAACATTTGTATTATGGAGTATTAAAATTATATAATAACATATAATTAAAATTTAGAAATGGTTTCTCCTCTCCTTAGCAAATCGCCCAAATTTCATTTTTATTTATGCTTGCGATCGATGGCTTGCCTCTCCCGTCTCAATGCCTCGGCGGTGCCATGGAGCTGTCGGTGATGAGCGCGACGGCGGACTACCCTTATCCGCACACCGTGATCGAGCAGTACTACCCGCCGTCGCAGTCCTTGCTCCCGCCGCCACCGTGCAGCCGGTCGCGACGGACGGCCGTTCCCGCTAGTCCCGGTTTGTGTTTAAAACTAGGATTAAATATTTCAACGTGCCCTATTATAATGTATTTTAAATTATAATAATCATATTCAAAACTATTTTAAATTTAAATAATAATATACAATAATTTAAATATGAAAATTTTATAATAATTTACAATAAATTCAAATGATAACAATAATATTCAATAATTTAATTTAATTTACATTGTCCATACATAAATTTAGCTAAGTGATGTTTGTCCTCACATACTTTCTCCGCACAATTGTTCCTTCGTTATGATCATTGTGTGAGTAAGGGGTGTCCTCATTTGATAGGAGGATGCTGGGGTCAACCGCCACCACGAACGGAGGTTGCCCGTCAAACTGATCGTAATCATCGTCAGTTTTATCCTCGACTCCCATGATTTTTCTTTTGCCTGGGAGAACCACGTGACGCTTTGGCTCGTCGAACCCTTTCCCCTTCTTTGTTTTGCTAGACATGTCCTTGACATAGAAAACTTGCCGTACATCATCGACAAGGACGAAGGGTTCGTCTGAGTATCCAACCTTGCTTAGGACGACCGTTGTCATCCCACTTGCATCAATGCTTACGCCTCCACCACTGAGCCTAACCCACTGGCACCGAAACAAAGGGACCTTCAGAGGTCCATAGTCTAGCTCCCATATGTCATCGATGCTGTCGTAATATGTGCTAGTCGTACCGTTGTATCCATGGCATCGATGCGAACAACACTATTCTGATTCGTGCTCTTTAAGTCTTGGGCCCGTGTGTCAAATGTGTACCCATTGATTTCATATGCTTGGAATGTGGTGATTGAGCAAGATGGTCCCCTCGACAAGAAGGCTAGTTGTTGGTCAATGCTCGCTTTTCCCATGAGACGTTGTCGTAGCCAAGCAGGGAATGCATCTATGTGATAGCATGTAATCCAGGCATCCGTCTTACCGATGTTTTCTGAGCGACCAATCGCCAAGTGCTCCTCGATGTAAGGAGCCACCAAGGAAGATTGTTGCAGCACGGTCCAATGTGCTTTCCTGTACAAGTCATTGTCTATGTTCATTATTGCCTTCCTTCCAAGAGTTCTCTTCCCCCGTATTCTACCTTCATGGCTTGATTCAGGCACCCCGATGGGACGAAGGTCTTCATTAAAGTCAACGCAAAACTCAATCACCTCCTCTATTCCATATCCCTTGGCGATGCTGGCCTCCGGACGAGAACGGTTACGGACGTACTTCTTTAGAACGCCCATATGCCTCTCGAAAGGGAACATGTTGTGTAGGAATACCGGACCGAGGATGCAGATCTCTTTGACAAGGTGGCATAGGAGATGCGTCAATGATATTGAAGAAGGAAGGTAGAAAGATCATCTCAAAGCTGACAAGACATTGCACCACATTATTTTGAAAGTCTTCTAGCCTGTCTGGATCGATGATCTTCTATGAAATTGCGTTCAGGAAAGCACATAACTTTGTTATTGTTGTCCGGACATTGTCGGGAAGGATACCCCGAATTATAACGGGAAGCAGCTGTGTCATCAGGTCATCAGCACGTGGCAGTGATGGGACCTTAGATTTGTGAACTTCTTATCCTTCGTGCTTATTATTCCCTTTATATTCGAGAAGTATCCAGACGGTACCTTGATGCTCTCCAGGCATTCAAACATTATTTTCTTCTCTACCTTGCTCAGAGTGTAGCTGGCTGGACTTAGGTATTGGGCTCCTTTCTCCTTTGGTTGCGGGTGAAGGCCGTCGCGTTATGCCATATGTTTCAGATCGTTACATGCCTCAAGTGTATTTTTTGATTTTCTGTATACACCTAGGAAGCCCAGCAGGTTTACGCAAAGGTTCTTGGTGAGGTGCATCACGTTGATTGCGTGGCGGACGTCCAAGACTTCCCAGTAGGGCAACTCCCAAAAAATTGACTTCCTCTTCCACACCACCGCGTGACCACCTTCACTTGCTATAGGTTGGTTGTCGAGTCCCTTTCCAAATACTACTTTGAGGTCTTTCACTATGGCAAACACGACCTTTCCGTTGTGATGCTTTGGTTTAGTACGATGGTCTGCCTTTTGATCAAAATGTTTGCCCCTTCTCCGGACAGGGTGGCTTGCAACAAGAAAGTGACGATGGCCCATGTACACTACCTTCTTACAGTGTTTCAGGTACATACACTCGGTCTCATCCATATAGTGGGTGCAAGCATTGTACCCCTTGTTTGACTGTCCGGATAGGTTGCCAAGTGCAAGCCAATCGTTGATGGTAACAAACAGCAACCCTCGTAGGTTAAACTGCTCCTGTTTATCCTCATCCCACACGGGAACACCTTCTTTCTTCCACAGCAGTTTTAGATCTTCGATCAGCGCTCTCAGGTACACATCGATGTCGTTACCAGGTTGCTTCGGGCCTTGAATAATAACCGACTTCATGCATAGCCGAGGCGGGAGGTTGTAGATACACATCGTTACAGGCCAAGTGCTATGCCCGCTGCTCATCTCTCCAAAAGGATTCATGCCGTCCGTGCTTAAGCCGAACCTTAGGTTTCTTGCATCCCCGCCAAAGTATTTAAATGTTCTGTCGATGTTTCGCCACTGTGACCCATCGGCGGGATGTCTCACCATGTCGTTTTGTAGGCGTTCTTCTGCGTGCCAGCGCATCATCCTTGCATGCTCCTTGTTCCTGAACAGACGCTTCAGCCATGGTATTATAGAAAAATACCACATCACCTTAGATGGAACCCTTTTCTTCGAAGGTCGTCCGTCAACTTTGCTTGGATCATCTCGTCCGGACATGTTTCTAGGTTCGCGTACTCCTCACCGCGGTAGAGGATACAATCGTTAGGACATGCGTGTATCTTCTGTACCTCCAGTCCTAGAGGGCAGACTAATGTAACACCCTGAGGTGTTTTCCCCTTTTAAAAAATCCAAAAGGAAATCGTAAAATAAAATCATTGGAATTAACTGGAGAGGAACAAACAATTTTTTAAAAGTGAAATTCTAAATGGAAATGGCATGGTAGGATTTTTCTTAAATTCTACATGTCAAAATACACTAACAGGATTTTTAGTGGAATTTTCAGAGCACTAGAAATAATTTTTAACCAATTAAAATCAAAATCAGAATTAATAAATCCTGGGAAAATCATTTCTCTCTCCTTCGTCCTTTTCCCGCCCAAAAATTGGCTGTGGGCCGTCGGCCCGAGCTGATGGCCCATCCCCTCCACATGCGCGCCAAGCCGACGGCCCGTCCGTTCCCGCCCACGCGCCCATCCTCTCTCTCTCGCGGCCGCCAAGGCCACGCCCGTTAAGCCGCGTGCCCGCAAATAAGTCCGATTTCCTCCCTTTACCCCGGACGCCCACCTCCAGCCGTCCACCTCCAGCCGCCCCGCCCAGCGCCATTTCCGTCGTCTCGCCCCGCACGGATCTCGCGCGCCCGCCTCTCCGCGCCCGGATCCCAGCCGTTCACTCCCGCCGCGCTGCCGGCATTTAAAGCCCCGGCCGCCTCTCCGCGTCCCATAATGGCAGAATTGATTGCCGGCCATTACTTCCCTTCTCTCTCTCTCTTAACTCGGCGAGTTATTACTCGCTTATCCGACCACCCTCGACCTCCCGCGAACTATATAAACACACCCCTCGCCCTCCCCGTCCTCCCCACACACTCAACCAAGCTCATACCTCTCTCCATCGCCCCCGCACCATGCGCTCTAGCTCCAGACCTCGCCGCCAGTCTTCAGCCACATTTTCTCGCTGTCCCGAACCACCTCGAGCCCCGCCGACGCCTCCTTCCTCGTCGCTGGTGCCCGCGCTGCCTTGGCCACCCCTCCCCGTGCTCGTTCACCACCGAATTCTGCCCCGTCGTCATCGTCTTCTGTCTCCGGCGACGCTTGTGGTAAGCCGCCCCTTCCCCTTCCTCTCGGCCACCTTTGCCACCCTCGGCGCGCGCTCCGCCCGCACGTGAGCCGCAGCACCCCATCGTCCCGCGCCGTCGCCCGAATGGCGACGGGCCGGCTCGGCCACCGGCCGCCGTCGCCCGACCGATCGCTGCCGCGCCCCTTCCTCTCGGTCGTCCGATCGGCACCCTCCATTCCCCGCTCGCCCACGTGGTCGCCACCTCGGCGCCACGTGTGTGCCACGTGGTGCACCGCCCGGTCCGACCCGTGGACCCGGTCCACCATGGACCGGCACTCCCACGGACCGCGACGCCGCCCTCGGCCGCGACGTTAGCCCTCGCGCCGACGCCTCCCGAGCTTTATTGTGCAATAAATCAATTAAGGATTTTTCTGTTTTAGTAAAAACCTATAAAACTTCTAAAAATCATATCTTTTCAATCCGACCTCCATTTTAGCCCATTCAAATTTCATTAAATTCATAAAAATGTCAAGAATCCATTAAAAATAGTTTTGTTCTCTATTTCAGTAGCTTTTTAGCCTGTTTTATTGAATTGCTTGTTTGCCCTGTAGATCCCGGTAGTTCCGCCGTCCCGGTTTACTTCGAAGTTGTTGCAAAAGTTCCCCAAGTCGAAGAGCAAGGCAAGTCATGCCATATTATTGATCATATTGCTCCCATTTTGCTAAAACACCTATTTTACTTATTAAATTGCATGTATTTTATAATGTCCTTTCATGGGAAATAGTACACCATATATTTAGTTTATGCCTTAGGTTTGAGACTCCAAACCCTTTGATTAAACTTGGAAAAATAATATGATTAGATTGAGGACTAGGTTGTGCTTAGCCTAGCTTAGATTCACTAGCTCACTAAATGGGTCATTCTCACTTAATATGTCTCTCCTGGACATCTGTTCGAAAGATTAATAATTGGTGAACCAGATTAATAACTAAAATATGACAAATGATGGGCTGTGGGTGCTATGGTTTTGGTTAGTGGCGCCCATGGCAATTAAGGACCGGTTCACGGGAACCCTCGGGAGAATGACCGTGCAAACCACAAGCCAAAATGGGTAAGGTGGGTCCCGTAGTGTAGTCTCTCCTAGCTGACGAACCCATCGGCAAGGGTGAGCGGGATGGAGTTTCAGTCGGCCCCGGTATAAGGGTTGCTGGGCTGCCGGATTCACCGAGACACTCGGGGAGGCTGCCCACGTCCCAAGGTCCGGGAGTGGGGGCGAAACCTTGGTGGGGTTTGCTTGGTTAGCGGGGGGTTATACGAAAGGTCCTATCACAGTTTCCTTTCCGGGGTACCATGGTGGTAATCCGGCGCATGGGAAACCATGTCGTGGGGCTGTGTCTTGTGGGTACAGTTGCACCCCTCTGATCAGAGTAAAACTATTCGAATAGTCGTGCCCGCGGTAATGGGGCGATCAACCGAGCTCACCGTGATTAGTCTCACACTTTTTTTAAACCCTGATTAACGGAACATGACTAGTATAGGTGGATGGGTTGGGCCTGTCGCAACGTGGGGATAACGTTGGACAGTGTTGGATTCAAAATGCCTTAATTACTTAAATTACTATTGTTTTGATTGTGTTCAAAATTCCTATTGTTTGGAAAACCCCTGTTGTTTGCGCAAAAGCAAACCTTAGCCAAACCCTTGTCTTCCCTGCATTCATTCTCTCCCCCTTCCGGTGTGACTTGTTGAGTATGTGGAAGTACACATCCTTGCCTCTTCACCAGAACCTGAGCAAGAAGCCGAAGAAGAAGACGAAGTTGAGTAGGCTTTGTCCTGCACTCCGGAAGATGCCTGTGGAAGGGTTGAAGCCACGTGTCCAGCGTCAAGCTTAGGCTTAGGCCCCTTTTTCCTTTTTCCGCTGCTCTTTTGTAATCTTTTTGTAATGTTTCTAAGACGTGAAACTGTAATATCAACAATTGTCGTATGTGTACCCTGGCTGGTCCTGGACAGGGATTTTAATACACATATAGCTTCAGAAATTCGGGTTTGAATTTCTAAGCGTGACAACTAACTTCTTAGCCTCGTACGTTGATTCTGGCAATTCGTTTCCCTCTAGAAGAATATTCTTCACGAGTTTTAGTAACTCACCAAATGCCTTGTCACTGACATCATTTTTGGCCTTCCATTGCAAGAATTCCAACGTAGTACCCAACTTTTTGTGCCCCTGTTCACAGCCTGGGTACAAGGACGTTTTGTGATCCGCCAACATACGCTCCAATTTCTGCACCTCCTTTTCACCTTCGCAGTCCCCCTGTACGTAGCACAACATCTGACCAAGCTCATCAGACCCTTCGTTTTCTTCAGCATCCCCGCCCGCCTCGCCTATTGTATTCTCTTCAAACCCACCATATTGACCATAGTCCGAAATATTGTCATTGTCTTCTTCATCTTCTTCCATTGCAACCCCCACCTCTCCGTGCGTTGTCAAGCAATTGAAGTGAGGCATGAATCCCGATTAAAACAAGTGGGCATGAATAATTCTTGATGTAGAATACTCCTTCTCGTTTTTGCATTTTTTGCATGGACAACGTACGAAACCCTTCTGCTTGTTGGCATCGGCCACACTCAAAAAATAATGCACGCCTTGAATAAACTCTTTCAACCGTCGATCCACGTTGTACATCCATTGCCGATCCATCTATATGGAATGCTCAAAAATTGTAAGCAAAATCCACGAAATTCAAACCATTTAAATATAATTATAATAATTATATATATATATGTAATCGACAATAATTATATCGAAGGAGGAAGAAGGAGTATAAAAAGGAACCAATGTAGAGTATATCAACATGTCCTACTGCACACATATCTCTCGTCTCATCACTTGGTCTTAGACTTAACATAAACGGTCTTTTAAAGTGGTAAACATAAAATTAATTAATTATTTTAAAAGTTCTTTTAATGTACGTAGTATATATATTTTTAACTATTTTAACGGTCTTAAAATTACCTTACTTTTCTAACCTACTTTTTTCCTTTGTCATCTATTTTATGACTTTTTGTCCAAAATATTCTCTCTCATCATTTTTCATAAACATTTTTTTAGATAAAATTGTACATAATAAATTCCTACAAATGTAACGTGCTAGGCATACTTTTCTTCCTCTTTATTTTTCCACACATTTTTCTCAACCCAATATAATGTGCTTAGTAAAATAATTAGTCCAAACAAATTTTCTCTCTTCATGTTTGCATAAAAATCTAGAGATGAAAATATATAAAAAACAACAGAAAAAAGTGAAGTGCTAAGCATAGACCATAAGAGGAAAAAGTTGCTAACCTTATAGGTAGCAAAGATTTGTGTATTATCACTAAAACAAAATCACAAAAAATTTTGGCAGCACCTCCCCTCTAGCTAGAGCAAAAGTTTGAAGACAAATCGAGCTGGCTCGGGCTAGAGTAGGAAGAAAGAGTATAAAAAGGAACCCCATCTTTAGTCGGTTGGTGTTACCAACCGACACTAATGATCAAAATGATCTTTAGTCCCACGTGGTAACACCAACCGGGATAACAAATAACATCTTTAGTCCCAGGTTGGTAACATCAACCGGACTAAAGATCCCCGCCTCGACATGTTCTCGACGAACCAGGACAAAAGGTCCTATAAAACCGTTGCCTTTTTAAACCGGGACTAAAAAATATTTTTAGTCTCCGGAACTATTATGGATTTTGACACTTTAACCGAAAATGGTTTCTGCAGTAGTGAATTAGTACTGTTCAGGAGGCATGCAGATATGTCTGAGATCGACATTCACCTAAAAAGATTATCGTTGTCAGGACGTAGAACCCCAGTAGGGGCTAGAAGAAAGAGCAAAAAAAATGGCGCTGGCACATCAAGAAATTTGGGTCAGGAGGATGACGAGTAGCATGATTGTACCTTCCTTATGTTTGATATATTGTTCCACTCAAACAAATCTATAGTGATACATTAAACTATCTAATGTATGCGCTATTTTTTGAAATAAATAACCTAAAAATATTTACCTGCCTTTCATGCGTCTAAATGGACATTTCGCATGCAGCACGATAACGAATTTTTCCACTACCTTTACACCGCACTTCAGTGGGTTCAAACACTTCGTGAATTCATGGACTTGTCTTACAGTAAGCCCCCAATACGTACCATAAATCATAGCATACTCAGTTCACACCGCAAGCTAGGGCCCGTGAATTCACAAAGTGTTAAAACCTATTGAAGCTCACACCATCAGACCAGCAACATTAAACTCTACAGAGTAATCCACTCTACTGAAGTCCATCTTATTTCCCTTCATAAGGTTTAAGTCAGTCCACGAGAAAGCTATACAAACTTTCAACGGTACAGGACAAAAAACTTTCGGTGCCATGTGGACAGAATCGCAAAAGCGATCTCCACGAGCTCTTTACCTTTCTCAGCAGAAATAGTTTTGATAGCCACTTACGAGATATGGAAATTAAGAAACGACAAAGTTTTTCACCACAAAACCCCAACTCACTCAATGTGAAAGATTAATTTCAGGAATCAGCGTCACCTTCAGATTATCCGCTTCAAAGAAGAGCTCGAAACTTCATTTTGTGCATGGCTAGATGCTTTTAGTTGATTTTTTATTTGTCTTTCCTTGCTTCCCTGTATTCGGGCTGGACTATAAGTTCGATAGGTTCACTATTGGGGAAAACCCTTTTAGTCATGGTTTGTAACCGTTTTTATTCTCGGGTTTCAAACCAGAATAATAAAAGCGAGACTAAACATGATGATGTCACGTAGCTAGCTCCGTCATCTTTAGTGCCGGTTGGTGTTACCAACCGGGACTAAAAATTTTTTCTTTAAATTTTGCTCCTGCGGCTAGCTTGCTACTTATTTATATATTATGCGTACATATTTTACACATATATATATGCAATATGCATATATATGTATAAATACATAACACACATATATTTATACATATATATGCAACATCAAAATTATTTTTTTCAACGCCACAGATTGAATACAACAACATTAAAATTAACACCACGGATCAAATGCAACAACAAAATCATCCAATAATTCATAAAAAATCTAAAAATCTACAACAAAATCATTCATAAATTCATTCAAAAAAATCATCTGCTGCCGACGCCCGGCGACGACGACGATGGCTGCGGAGGAGGAGGTGACGAAAGGGGGCGGTGGTGAAGTGGCGGAGCTGGAGCGGCTACTCCGGTCGTCCTCGTCATCTCTGCTCCAGTCCACAGCGGCGTCGACGGTGGCGGCATGTGGCGGCGACGATGACGACGACGGTAACGACGACGGCGGCGACAACGGTAAGATCAGGATGTATACGACACAAGATGACGATGGCAAAAGAAGAGGAAGAGATCTGAAAAAATAGCTAAGTGTTGGATCGATGGAGAAGACGATGCACGCCAGGATATATATACCCATGGATCTGTAGTCCCGGTTGGTGCCACCAAACTGCACTAAAGATATATTAGTCCCGGTTGGTTGCACCAGCCGGGGCTAAAGATAATTTCCCACTATTTTCAATTCATTTTTAGTCCCGTTTGTAGCCACCAACCGGGACTAAAGATAATTTCTCGCTATTTTCAATTCATCTTTAGTCCTGGTTGTAGTCATCAACCGGAACTAAAGATAATATCTCGCTATTTTCCAATTCTTTTGGTTCTAGCTAGGGTTAACAACTGAAACTAAAAATTAAATAATTTATTAAATAGGGCCAAATTAATTTAATTAAATATAGGTTTAAACAATAAAAAGTAATGCATTAAAATTTAATCAAATATAAGTAATCCTAGACATTGCACCTCTCTATATGCTCCTTTAGATATTGTTCCTCTTTTGTCCCTCTTTTTTTCCTTTTTTGGGCTGTTGTCCTTCTTTTAGAAAAATTTGACTTTTTCTTTTTATTTTTTTATAATTTTTTCTTACTTAGGAGCACACGAGAGATAACCACAAAAAATTTGAGCCTAAACAACTAAAAGACGTGGCCGGTGGAAAAATCGAAGACGTGCTCAAAATTGACAAAAATCTTTCGGGCTCGAAAAGATAACCTTGTGACCTGTTTTTAGGGAAAATAAAATCTCCAAACCCGGCAAAGTTAGGGGACAAATGGATTCGAATTTTTTTCAATCAATTTTCATATATGGAACGTCTCAATTAGAGTCCATATGTGAAAGTTATGGCTGTTTAAAAACCGACTCCGAATTAGAGGACAACGAGAACAATGCGTGCAAAAACTTGTTACACGCGCACAAACTAGACGCGACGGCTAGGGTTTGATGAAAACAAAGGAGGGAAATGCACGAACAGAACTCTAACACGATCTAACCAGCAATCAGCAACAAGACCTCGACCAGGACACAAACTCAACACGACGGACTCTAAAACTGAAATATGCAAAGGCTATGGCACGGAAGATTCTAGGACAGGAAAAACAAATGTGGCGGAGAGTGACACACCGATCCGGCTTTAGATCGAAAGATCCAACCCTGCAATCATAGCACCACAATTCCTCTGGTTATCAACCGAGACACGACACCGATTGACCTTGCCAAGAAGGCTAATCCTTCCTTCTTCCCGCAAACCTTCACATTTCTCCTTTTTCACGCGCACGCTTCCCAAACTGATAAACGGCGTGTATTTTTTGAAAATAATTCTATAGAAATGTTGCTCTGAAAACATATTAATTATTTTTTCAAAAATTTTTAGCTAATACTTAATTAATCATGTGTTGATATATGCTTCATTTTACTTGTCGAAGATGAGGGGTTCCCAACCCCTCCTCCCAAACACAGCCCTAAGTATCATAAGTTTCACTTAGATTTGTCATTCTTTTTCCTCAATAATATGGCATTATCTAGCATAAAGTGAAACTTATTTGAATTCTCATTTTGTAAAGTAAAGATACATACTAAACCCGATGTAAAGTGAATACAATTTATCGATATGAAGTGAGTGAAGATCTTTAGTTCCGGTTGATGTTACTAGCACGGATTAAAGATCATTTAGATCTTTAGTCTCGATCAGTGAATGACCTTTAGTCCGTGCTAGTAACCCAACTGGAACAAAATTTAGGATCTTTAGTCCCGGTTGATATTACCAACCAAGACTAAAGATCCCTGGCGCTCTGACAGATTCTGACAAGAATCTAATCGGGACTAAAGATCCTAGAGAACTGTTGTCTTTTTTAACTGGGATTAAAAACGTTTTCTAGTCTCGGTTCCTATTGAAACCAACCGGAATTATTATGGATTTTGGCTAGTGGAACAAAGATCATTTTTTCAGTAGTGATTGTTTCCTAAACTCTTTCTTCCCTATCTATAAAATTTGATCGCTACTGTGAGGATCTCCCCTCAATCTTTTTCGATAAAAAAACAAACTTTCGGTGCCACTTCACTGCAACAGCATGCCAATGAAGCTGAGCGACACATATGACTGTGATAATGTTTACATACAACAACATAACTTTTGGCTACTTTCTTCTCTCAACGACAAAATAACTTTTGGTGCAAAGCAACCAAAGTGGTCGCACACGACTGGGCTACGGGACCAAGGACAGTGCCGCATGATGGAGCTGCGGGAGCGAGGAGGGTGGTGTTGATAGGGCTGCGGGAGCGAGAGCGGGGCCGCACGGTAGGGTTGTAGGAGCGATGGTCCACGAGACCGACCCGGTATCACACTTCCGAGCCACGAGACCAGCCAGGTGCGCTTTCAAGCCGTGGGACCGTGTCGGTGTCGCGCGGTCCCATCGGCCACCATGCCACCGCACTCGTAGGCCATGGGACCGACAAGGTGCTGCGGTTTCGTCACGCTGAACCATGTTGGTTCCGCTCTCTCGTTCTATGGGACCGGCTCAACCGACTGTCCCACGTGGCCGCAACGCGAGTTCTAAGCGCCCCCACGCCTCCATTATACGGGAGAGGTATATTTCTATTATTTTTCCCATGCATGTATATAAACACAAATTATTAAAAAATATATTCTTAATTTTTTTCAATAATTCAATATGTAAATATCGAAAAAAATTAATACATTTGTGACACCCGACTCAATTCAAATTCTTGTGCCTAGCATTATGCAAACTCTCAAAAAATATGAACATACAAAAAAAAGTGAGCTAGAGGCAATACATATATATCTATAACTATCTATAAAGCAAGTAGTGTTTCCACCCAAAATTTTATTTTGTCTAGCTATTTTGTAGAAAATCCCTTGAGTTTTTCCGAAATTAACCCGCAGTCCCAATGCTGAAAAGAAAGGAAGGGCTTGGATAAAAAGACCGCCTGCGCCCCTCCCTCCTTGCGCCCCTCCCTCCCGTCCCCATCTGCGCCACGCCTGCACTCCTTCCTTCCATCGCTGCTCGGAGCTCCCGCGCCGTGCATGCGCCCCTCCTTTTCGTTCCCATCCGCGCCACACCTCAACTTCACCCGTTGCAACTCACAGGACCAATTTCTAGTGTATATATATATGCATACATATACAAATATATATATATATATATATAAATTTATATATATATACATGCACGCGTCATTTTTGTTTTTTATTGTGCTTCGTCTCGTCTAACATGTTTGTTCTGACATTATTTTTGTTATGACATTATTTTCTTTCTTCATCCTAGTTTATATATCATTTTTGTTTTTCATTTTTGTTTCATGGGGAATCCATGGCTGTACCATATATATAGAGAGAGAGAGTTGGGCTACTTTGTGGCGCGCTGCACAGCTCCATCCCGTGTGGTATGGCCGAATCTCTAGTTTGAAAACTCAAATTGAAAATCCGAACCGTTCAAATTGTTCTACATATTAATATCGCCTTGTAGATCAAATTTTATATTTTTTTGAATTTTTTTACTATTTTATTGGATAGGTCAAAGATGTATTAACCCAACGATTTCTGGAGTATCTATTTTATTGCATCTTTTGACCTATCCGATAATATAGTAAACAAATTTAAACAATGTAAAATTTGGTCTACAAGGAGATATTAATATGTAGAACAATTTAAACGGTTTGGATTTTCAATTTGAGTTTTCAAATTAGAAATTCGACCATGCCATACGGGATACGGCTATGTGGCGCACCACAAGTAGCCCAACTCTCTCTCTCTCTCTCTATATATATATATATATAAAAGCTGCACTTGACTTACTATATTTGCTTAACTTAATTTAGGTGATCACTATTCCTAGTGCTGAAAAACTATTCTTAGTGCTTAATTTACTATTCCTAGTGCTTAGTTTTCACTGTTTAGAATGCTGAATTACTGTTCATTCGAAAATTTATCTTTAAAAATTTTTGTATCTTTGCAGGATGGCGAATCCTAAATAAGAAAAGGTGAAAGAATTAAAACCTCTAGATTTGCCGTTAGAAGAAAATTATTTTATTATTGAAACAGACGCATCACAACAAGGTTGGGGTGCTGTACTAAAACAAAGATCTACTAAATACTCACCTAAATCAGAAGAAAAAATTTGTAGGTATGTCTCTGGAAGTTATAAATTAAAAACAGTAAATAACACCGATCGAGAGATCCTAGCAATAATCAATGCGATAAATGCTTTTAGGTTATATTTATGGTTCAAAGAATTTACGGTTAGAACGGATTGTGAAGCAATATGTAGATATTATAATCAACTTAATAGTAAGAAAAGTTCCACTAGGAGATGGATTTTTTTAAAGATATCATTACTGGAAATGGATACAAAGTTATATTTGAACATAATAAGGGAAAAAATAATCATTTACTCGTCTACCTTTCTTGCAGGTATGAAGAAATCTATGAACTACAATGGAGTTGATTTTTCACATTCGGAGAAGACAACAAACTTAAAGTATTTTCACCAAATACTTACAAGTTTAAACCAAAGACTCATATAATATTAGATGAAGTCCAAGAATGCATATTAGACAATTTCTGGTATCAATATAATAATAAGAGAGAAGAAAAATGTTACATGCTATCAATATTAAATAGTCTTGCTGAATATTTTCATCTAATAAATGAGCAAATGCCAACCTCAAAAAATAACGAAATAATATAACAAAAACCTATATATGTAGTGTTTGATGGAAAGCTCCCTGGAGTTTATATATCTTTCCAAGAGATAATAGCCCAAAAAAATAGATGCAAAATTAATGGAGGGCTTATCATGGAAAAAATAATAGATATAGATGAAGCATTAAGCCAAGGCAGGAAAATATTAGGAATAAATTACTATTTGGAGTCAGCTGCAAAAGAATATATACAAAAATGCGAAAAGGCCAAAAATAAGAAAACATCAGAAACCCCATATTATGTAAATATTAAGAGTGAAGGGTCATCCAAAAAACCTACATATAAAGAATGCTTAATTAAGGGAGTTGATCCCTTGGATGGAGAATATATTGACTGGAAAATAATTAAAAATTTTAAAAAAGCATCACCTCAATTGAAAAAAGAATTAATAGAAGAAATACTTAAAGAATTAAAACAAGAAATAAATGATAGATTTGAAGAAATGAAGAAGACATATGATGAAAAATTCGATGTATCTTTCTCTGATGTTGATACTATGGATATGGGTGGTCATGTTTAGCCCGACCAATAATCAATATAACTAAAATAATAAATACATAAATTTGATAATAATTATCAAAATTTTTGGGTGGGGTAAGCCTAACCCTAACAATAATTAATTCATGCTATCAGCTGCATCTTTGTACAATTCCTAATAGCAGTTGCATCTTTGAATGTTGAATCAATCCAAAAATACTTTCGGTGAAATGACATTTTACTGTAGAGAATATAACATCTGGAATAGAAGGAATGGCAAAGGTACAAAGGTGTCTCCACCTCAGGTAAAATAAAAGGAAAAGTAAAGCAAAAGGAAGCTCTACTTCATGATGCGAGTCAGCTCGTGAATCCACAGTATTAAGAAGATAAGCTCGAAGCACCTCAGAGCATCCTTCTCCATCCCCTATAAAAGGAGGATCCTGCCAGGTTGAGGAGGACACACCGCAAGAAGGAGTTTCCCACCTAGAGCCTTCAAGCAACCCACCAGTCTAATAATAGTATTTAAGAATCCACCTTGCCAGCATAGTTGAGCAAGGAGTGTAATATTTAATCAGTATAAGGTAAGAAAAAACTTGTTTGTATTCTCTTCGGGGTTCCCGAAAGGGAAAACCATATGTAAGCTTACCTGTTTAATATGAAGTAATTTTCATTATGTATCCTTGTCTGTTTGTTCTAGTGAAGCGTTTATGCTAGGGACCCTATAGGAGAAACCTCTTCGATCGTTCTCGTTTTTAGCCTGCATTTTGCATTGGCGTCTAGAGAACCCTGTGTCCGTAGAGAAGTGTTCTCTTTGGGTAGAACTAACTGGGGAGACGATAAATTCTTAGCTAAATCATTTGTGATTAGGGATATATATTTTTTATGTTGCTTCTAAAAAGACAGGTAGGTGAGGCATACGGCAAGTACCGAGTAGGATTTTAAAACTTCTGAATCAAGCGCGGCTGTTTAGGATTCGCCATCCTGCAAAGATCCAAAAATTTTCGAAGATAAATTTTTGAATGAAAATTAATTCAGCCTGTGAACAGTAAAAGGCAGCACTGTGAACAGTAAAAGCAGCACTAAGAATAGTGAACTAAGCACTAGGAATAGTAAATTAAGTACTAAGAATAGTTTTTCAGCACTAGGAATAGTGATCACCTGAATTAAGTTAAGCAAATATAGTCAATCAAGTGCAGCTTAGTCTCTTTGTAATTTGAAGATAAAAATAAGTGGTATCAGAGCACTATTTAATATCTCCAATGCAAAGATCCAAAAATTTTCGAATGAACAGTAGTTCAGTGCTGTGAACAGTAAAAGCAGCACTGTGAACTGTAAAAGCAGCACTAAGAATAGTGAACTAAGCACTAGGAATAGTGAATTAAGCACTAAGAATAGTTTTCAGCACTAGGAATAGTGATCACCTGAATTAAATTAAGCAAATATAGTCAATCAAGTGTGTACTTCTAAAATATAAGAAACATTGTCTTGATATGGTATAAATGTAATTCCTTGCTCATGTATTACTGTGGTATGTACTAACTGTTGAAGAAATCTTAAGCCTATTATCATGTCATCATTTATCATTGATAAATCTCTTATTGTAATCTTGTCTATTACGTATTTAGTTCTATTGATGTATACTTCAATATTATATGCTAACTGATTGTGAATTTTCTTTATTCCTCACATGTCTGTAGAAACTTCTGCCTTGTTGTCATCAATTGTGTGGACTATTTCTGGACATTTTATAAAATACTTATTATGAATAATATTTTTCGTACACCTAGTGTCTACTAGTGCTAATATTTTATAAGATATTTTGGATGACAACTTTAATTTAACAGGAATTCTTATCCCCAGAATTTCTTTGAAAGGTAAGTTCACAATATTTTTACTTCCAAAATTGGTTATGGCATCTTTTAGTTGAATTAGTTTAGAAGTATTATTGTCTTTCAGTGTTATCAATTGTTCTTTAAATTCCGTGTTTTGTATGTCCGCATTTTCTGGTAATGCTTTAATTTCAAAATTGGTTTTTAAGTTTTCTAGCTCTACTTCTAGTTTATTTAGTCTACTTTCTAAAACTCTCACTCTACTAGATAATATCCTTTCATCTGATTCTAATTCCAACTCCTTTCTCCATTTCTGCTTATTTGCTTTTACACATTCAGCACAGGCTTGTTTTAGGCATATACTCCTGTTACCCTATTGTCTTGGCTTGGGTAATATATGCAAAAAGCACATTTAATATTGTAGTCACCTTTTCCTCTAATCCAATCATGTTCACAATTTAATTGATCCATCATTTCAATCCTTAATCCTGCTAATTCGTCTACTAAATCTAACTCATCATCGGTCGGTTCATACTTTTCATTAACATTTTCAATTTCGTATGTTTCTATGATAGAATATATTGATTCGTCATCTTTTATTTCATCATCACATACTAATATATTTTCGTTTACGCTATCTACAATTAGGACTCTCTCTTGTTCTTCATATTTACTAGAGTATCTTTTTTATCTTTATTTGGGCATGTTTTGTTTAAATGGTCAAGCGAATTACATATAAAACATCTACATGTTCTATCATAAGTTTTCTTTGGACTATATCTTCTTACATTTCTTTTATGTAAGAAAGGTGCTCTATTATCTGATCTTCTTAAGAAATATCTTTTCTTAATCCTAGAATTATAGTTATTTTTATTTTGATGTTTATAATTTCTTCTACTTCTAGGCCTATCCTCTCCATATGACAAATGTATTTGTACTATTTTGTTGCAAAAATTGTAATCTGAATACTTCATAAACCTTTGGGCTTGTATACTAGTGCATATTTTTGTTAGTTGTTTAAACACAAATGTTATACTTGAGAAATATTAATTTCAGCTCCTTCAGTTTCCTTTTTATATTCTTCAAATATCATGTTTCCTAATGGGTCACGTAATTTATTGAAATAACGTTCAACTATTCCCTTGTTATATAAGTAATGTCGAGAAAATTCTTTTATGCCTTTCCAACTTGTTAATGTTAATTTCTCTTTTCTTTTAGCCTTTCATTTTGTAATATTGTATAACCTAATTCTGGATCTTCTGCTATAATAATGTTGGATATTGCATTTGCAAAGTTATGCGAATTACTACCATCTCTTTTTAATTCTTCATAATTGTTAGGATTCTTTCAACCCATTGTTCCCATAAGACCTTAGCAGATTCACCTAGAAATATTTCTAAATAAGTTATCATATCTTCAACTTTATTTTCTATATTGTGTTGGTTTTGTATATATTTTTGAACTATTAACCCTTTCCAAATGCTAATAATATTGGGCCAGTCAATGGGATCATGTGCGGCTAAATTTAATATAGCACCATCACTCCTTTGATTTTGAAATTTAACAGGTTTCTCAAAGTCTCTCCTTTTAGTGCCCATATGCCTATATTGTCCTGGAATATAATTATATAAGAAATCTTCTCTATCTGGAGGCCACTTTCCTGCTGCCCTAGCTGGTCTTTCTCTTCCCGTTCATTCTTTATGGTATTTTCCCCATATCTTTTCCTCTTTCCTGTTCCTAATTCTACTTCCATAGCTTCCATTGCATTGTCAAGGTTATGCAAACCTACATCGTCTAAAGAGTTTATAAAATCATTGTATTGTTCTGTATTATCTATTTCATTATCTATATCTTCCATTTCATTTACTAGATTTATTTCTTCTTCATAACTTTCGAGAAATAACCTTTCATTTTCTTCTCATTGTTCTTCTTCACTTAAACCTTTATCAAGCTTCTGTTTTCCTTTGTCATTTTCAGCCTGCTCTTTCTCTTTATTTGTTCTACTTTGGTTTCTTGGGTTTTGGACATTTCTAGTGCCATAGTTTTGTTTCTTTTTAGTTTCTTTACTCTAGATAATTCTCTATAGAAATAAAGTTCTTTATCTCTTATTTTAGGCTATTCACTCTTCATTGAACTATTATATTCTTCATTTATTTCCTTTAATTTATCTTCATAATATTTTATTTTGCTATCTTGATCTAATTTTTCCATAAACTCTAAAACACTATGTCTGCTATTATTATTTATTATCTTTCTATCGGATGATTCTGCATCCAAGTCTTTTGTGGTTCTGGATTTATAGTTTGTAAATCTAATACTACCATTCCCTTTTCTATCTTGGTAACTTATGTAGTTTTCAGGCTGACTCAAACTTATTTTTATCTCCAAATTACAAAGAGACTAAGTTGCACTTGATTGACTATATTTGCTTAATTTAATTCAGGTGATCACTATTCCTAATGCTGAAAACTATTCTTAGTACTTAATTCACTATTCCTAGTGCTTACTTCACTATTCTTAGTGTTGCTTTTACTGTTCACAGCGCTGAATTACTATTTATTCAAAAATTTATCTTTGAAATTTTTGGATCTTTGCAGACGGCGAATCCTAAACAACCGGCGCTTGATTCAGAAGTTTTAAAATCCTACTCGGTACTCGTCATATGCCTCACCTACCTGAAAATATATATCCCTAGTCACAAATGATCTAGCTCAGAATTTATCGTCTCCCCAGGCAGTTCCACCCAAAGGGAACACTTCTCTATGGACACAGGGTTCTCCAAACGCCAATGCAAGATGCAGGCTAAAAACGAGAATGACCGAAGAGGTTTCTCCTATAGGGTCCCTAGCATAAACGCTTCACTAGAACAAACAGACAGAGTATACATAATAAAAATTACTTCATATTAAACAGGTAAGCTTAAATACGGTTTTTCCTTTCGGGAACCTCGAAGAGAATACAAACAAGTTTTTTCTTACTTTACACTAAGTAAATATTACACTCCTTGCTCAACTATGCTGGCAAGGTGGATTCTTAAATACTATTATGAGACTGGTGGGTTGCTTGAAGGCTCTAGGTGGGAAGCTTCTTCTTGTAGTGTGTCCTCCTCAACTGGGAAGGCTCCTCCTTTTATAGGGGATGGAGAAGGATGCTCTGAGGTGCTTTGAGCTTATCTTCTTAATACTATGGATTTACGAGCTGGCTTGCATCATGAAGTAGAGCTTTCTTTTGTTAGTGATGTGCCCTAGAGGCAACATGGAGATGTTGGATATCATGGTCAATGTTTATGTATAAATGAATAAAGTGTTATTCAGTTCCATGAAATAGACATCTTGTATTGATCAATAAGTACGTGACTTATTTATGAGACTCTTTATGTATGAATCTATTTCTAAATGATCTCTGATCATATGTCATATTGTTGGAACAAAATATGATTCTAAGATCGGCATGTTTATTGATTGATGATCATGTCTCATAGATCATGGGTATGGAGATACCAAATCAATATACATGGACATGTGTTAGAGAACACATTATTGGATAGACCCACCATGAGACACTACAGGATTTAATGTGTCATTAGTTGGTCTCAAGTAGTGTTTGTACAAAGTCCTTAGATCTGATATATCATGGATTCCAACATGTGTAGTAGCCTACTTTGGGACTATCAAACGCTATTCTGTAACTGGATAGTTATAAAAGTAGTCTTCGGGTTTGCTATGAAACATGTAGTGGGATGTGAATGATCAAGATGGAATTTGTCTCTCCTTTGGAGAGATATCTCTGGGCCCCTCGAGGTAATTGATTATGGAAATGCATGGCCATGCTAAGTTGATTGAGGAGTCAATCAACAGACAGATAATCCAATACGGTTCGAGTGAATGGTTATGCTATTGAAGGGATGGCACACATCTTGCCTATAGCTTAAGTGGTATCGTGAGGCAAAGGGATTTGTGTATACATTACAGGTTCATAGCCGATATTATATTCTTGTATACTATGGTGTCAATATGTGCTGTTAGGCGCCGCTATTGATGGTCGGCTGAGTTGGACTCGAGCCGACGGTCGGCTGAGTTGGACTATAGCCGAAACCGAGTATACCTGAACCTACAGGGTCGCACGCTTAAGGGGATAAGAACAGATATTCGAGTTGGACTCAGATACGGCTCGATCGGATAGGGATCCGATCGGATAGGGATCCGATCGGATAGAGTCCTATGGGCTTACGAATTCCGGCCGGCCAACTCTATGAGATTTGGATAGGATCCGATTCAAAATAGAGTCCCAATGGGGCCTTTAGGCCCAACCGGCAACTCTATATAAAGGGGTGAGGGGTGGAGAGCTATTGCCTGCAATTGGAACCGAATCAATCTGATCACGCGTGTCTTCAGAAGTCGACGAGATCAATCTCCACGAAAACCCTCCCCACCTTCGAGCCAAAACCCTAGCCTTGCATTTTGTGCTAACACACGGGTGTTAGGCGTTACATTCCCAGGACGTGTGGATCTTGGTAGAGCGGCGCTACGTTGCGGTCTTGTTCGTCGGCTCTGAATCGGGCGTGGTGAAATCTGTTGCGGTCAGGCACATCAGAGCGAGGCGAGCGAGCGCGGTCAGACAACTCGGCGAATCGGCTACTCGGTGAATCGGCTGATTGGTGAATCGGCTGTTCCCAGGAATCAGCTGTCGGCTTGTGGGAATCGACTGTCGGCAAATCGGTTGTCATCGGCTAGCACTATTCCGGATCGGATAGCTCCTGATTGGCTATTTCCGCTGCATACTCCAATCGGTAACGATCTATCAACCCTTACTTGCAAGTGTTCCTGGTTTACGTGGTAGAAAATTTTTCGTTATTAGCTATCGTAGCTTCCGCGTAACCCTTCATCTTTTGCTTTACTTTGCCTTTTATTTTGCCTGAGGCGGAGACACCTTTGTACCTTTGTCATTCCTTTTATGCCAGATGTTATATTCTCTACGGTGAAATGTCATTTCAACGAAAGTATTTTTGATTGATTCAGCATTCAAAGATGCAGCTGCTATTAGGAATTATACAAAGATGCAGCTGATAGCAGAAATTAATTATTGTTAGGGTTAGGCTTATATATATATAGCCTACAACTAAGAACATCCCAATTTGCAACAGAAAACTATAAAATAATCAGATAAATCAGATAATGTATTACTCTATCTCCACGATTTAGAGTTAATATGGTTCAATTTTGACCCGGCCCCCTCTTCCTAATCGACATGAACTACTTGTATAATTGACTTTGTTTAGTAGCTTTCTAAAAAGAAACTATTGTTTATGTGTGTACAGTACAACAATGGTGGCATTGCATAAAATAAGTCACTATATACAGTTTTTATCCGAAGTGATAAACCCATACCCTATAATCTGTAAAAAATTAAGAACAAGCATGTAAATTAGAACCATACCTGCCATATTCAGTATATTTTATAGCAAAAAGGGAATCGAACTGTTTGTGACCGTTGTGATCGAACTGTAGTGTACAGCAGAGGGCATGTTTTTTTAAAAGTAAACTGAAATGTCTGTCCGTAAGAGAGTGTACTGAAATGTTTTTTCCTGTCCGTAAACCAGGTCCTTAACTTTAAAAAATGTCTTTTTAGTCTCTGAAATTGTTAAATTATATCACTTTATGATCCTTCAAGATCTTAAGTGAAGCTCACATGACATACCCTCACATGACATACCATACATACGTTGACTACATAGAGGAAAATAAAAAAATTTGAACCAGAATATTTATGTGGCATGTCACTGTAGTGTTTATGTGACATACCATATTATAAATGTTATGTAGCCTTTTGAAAAGGTCGTAATAATTTAGAACAGCATCGAGTAAACGAAAGTAAGTTCAGAAATCTGAATAACATAGATGAACAATTTTAGAAAGCGGCAATACAGTTTACCTTTTTTTTAATGGCTTGGGGGAGGGTTTGGAGCGTAAGAGAGTGATTAATTGAGGAAGAGAGGAGATATTTTCCTCATTACTGGGCCTAATGGACTTCATGGATAATGCTCAGGTTGGCCCAACCCATCAGTTCATTTTTTTTCCTTTTTTTCTATAACATTTTGGTGTTTTTTCACATAATTTTTCACCACATAGCTCGAGAAATTAGGTACACTTAAATGATTTTTTATTATTTTATTTTCAAATTCGAATTCAAAGAAATTTCATCAAACCCATACTGCACAGTTCGGTGGCCCCGTCGGACGCGTGTCGCTCGGCCAGCTTCCATCATCTCCAATTCTCCGTTCCTCAGTCGCCCTAGCCGGCCTCTCCGACTACCAGATTGTGCGTCCCTCTGTTTTTCTTTTTCTTTCCTTTTCTTTAATCTTATTTCTCCCTTTATTAAAAAAACAAATTTACATTTGGATATAATAAAAGTCTTTTCAGATTCGTTATACTATGTTACGTCACATCTAATTCTGGATTTCTTTTTTTATAAAGGAAGTATGCCGGTCCATGTTCAATTTTATTTTCCCCAACCAAATCCTAAATTTAGTCCTTTCTTCTTCCCAAGCAAACCTCTAAATTTGGGTGGTGTTTGATTTATGCGATTATTGGTGGCTTTTTTTATCTTTTCAGAACATAGGCTAGGGTCGAAACAATTTTAACCTCTAGATTGCGCCTAAGGCACCTCATGTTAAGCCTTTGTACCATACAAGATGGGATGAACCAAATAGGCCCAATCCAAATAGCTTATTTGTAATATAAAAAAGAGATTCTCAGATGAGATCTAAATCATGAGGATCGTACATATCTTTTATGGATAGAATAGAAAGATTAGTTATAACCTACTATACACTTTCCTTGTAAACCTCTCCCTCATTCTACATAAGAGGAGGCAAGGGCTCCGAGATGGAGACATGGCTATATAACTCTAGGGAAATTAAAATGTCTACCAAGAATAAAATTCTTCGCTTGGCTCCTTCTGCTAGACAGGTTAAACACGAAGACAATGTTGCAAAGAAGACATATCAACATTCAGGGTGATAATCTCTGTAGTATGTGCGATACGAGAGGAAGAAAATGCAGATCACCTCTTCTTCTCGTGTCCGTTTGCAGCTCAATGCTGGTCCAGCATACATTTGCAGTGGAACACCTCCATCTTCATCAAAGACAGAATGGTTCATGCAATCTCCTCATCAGTGTTACCAAGCGTTGCACAGACTATTCTTATAGCAGCTTGGGAAATTTGGAAGATCAGGAATGACAAGGTTTTTCAAAGATCCATCCCTACCTTTCGACTATGAAAGTTGAATTTCAAGCAACAATGTTCTCTCCAGATTCTCAGACTTCAAATGCAAGACAAGGCTCCTTCTGTGATTGGCTTGATGCCTACAGTTAAGTTGCTCCATCTAGGGGCCTAGGGGCCCTGGGGACAAGGAGGCTTTGGGTCTAGGACGGCCTAGTTTTCGAGCTGGTTCGGCCAAGACACCTGGCTATCTAGCTCCTTCCTCTGTTTAGCCGCTTGGTTGGTTTTCTTGCTCCTCTTGTTCGCCCCTTAGCCGTTTAGTCTCTTTGACTTTCTGGGCTCCCTTGCCCGGTCTTCAAAAGGTTGTACTCTAAAACTCTTTCCCTGGTTTATTTTTTCTATAAAATTTGCTCGTAACTGTGGGGACCTCCCCCCAGTTTTTAATGATCAAAAAAAACTCTAGGGAACTCTACACAACTCTCCCAACTCAACAAAGTACATCACAACGGTAGCATGCACATCATACACCACCCCGGGTGATCGCTACGTGCTCCCATAACGCCGTATTGTGAAACTTTCTACACATATCCAATCTACTCAACTGGACTAGGGTATTGCCTCTCGCCGAGGGTCTGAACCATTATAATTCATGTGTCACTAGCTCTCCTTGATCTCATGCACCCTATAAATATTATTGCAATCTAGAGAATCACCAATTGGCGCACCAGGTAGGAGGCTCTAGATCAATCACCATGAGGAGATGGCTTTTCTAAGAGTTGTGACGGCGGATCGCATCCGGTTTTCAATCGGAAGTGGCTTACACTTGGGCTCCCTCAAGTTCATCGCTGACATCCAGTCGTCTCACCCAAGTCTCCACCGGCGTCATCAGGTGCGTTGAGGCCATGTGCTTCGCTCCAAGAGCACAGTTCCGCTTCGATGCTCTCGACTTCGTCACCAACAAAGGTCGACATCCTCACACCGACTAAGATAACCTCTACGCCCACACCCATCTTGGCACGTGGGTTTGTGCAAAGGCACGTCCTTTCTTTCAGTGGTAGTAATGTAGCCGCCATCTTCACCAAGCATCATGCTGACTTAGGCAAGCAGATCGATACGTCCCTGAGTGGCGCTCGGATGTGCCAGACCCGAGCCCGAGTATCACGGGAGCTCGACGCCCGGGGGCTTTGGCCTTTGCATGGCTAATGCGGCCCGACTAATCCTCATTCGGACATGCCCGGAGGCTTTATCTCCCGACGCGGCTAACTCCGTCAAGCTACGTCATGACTCTGCCGCCTGGGTGCTACGACCTTCGCTCGGCTAATGCGACCCGACTACGCCTTAGTCAGACACGCCCGGGGGCTTCGTCTCCCCCACGCGGCTAACATCATCAGGTTACGTCACGACTCTGCATGCCTTGGTGCTTTCGCCTTCGCATGGCTAACGTGGCCCGACTACGCCTTAGACAGACATGCCCAAGGGCTTTGTCACCCCATCCGGCTAACTTCGTAAGGCTACATCAAGACTCTGCACGTCTGAGTGCTCCGGTCTTCGCACTGCTAACGCAACCCAACTACGCCTTAGTCGGATACACCCGGGGGCTTTGTCACTGTAACATCCTGAAAACCGTAGGAGTGGAATTCGGAACGTGAAAATCAGAACTCACAAAAACCTTTTGGAATCATTGCTTCTTATCGTGTTTATCGTTCTTATTTGCCAAGCTCTATTGCATAAGAGTTCTTTTTGAATTGCTTTGATGCGAAGTTGGATAAAAACCCTAAGTTTTGATACCCTAAGTTTTTGAATTGCTTTGATGCGAAGTTGGATAAATACCTAATTTTGTGGATTTACAAAAGATTCTTGAAAAGAATATATTTTGGTTTAAACCCTAACTGGTGGAAGAAAATATTTGGATTTGGATGATGAAAATATTTTGAAAAAGAAATATGAATTTAGAAATTAATTAAAGACCCCAATTTATTGATTTTAAAAGAAGAAATAAAAATATGAAAAATATATTTTGAAAAATAAAAAGTGGGGGAAAAGTTTGAAAATATAATTTCAAAATTATTTTGGGAATATTAGAATTCATTTAGAATTTTTAGGGATAAAAGAAATGGAAATGGAAAAATAGGATTTTAAAATCGGGATAAATGGAAAAGTGCACTGTTCATTAGCTCAGCAGGTGTTCGACCGATTACACCGCCCCGTTCGCAGCCGCCGCGCGTCACCCGCCGTACCTGAGACCTCGCGCGTGTATGTTCCCAGCGTCATCGGCTCCGGTCACGCACAGTAGTCGCCGGTACAGTCGCGCCATGCCGAATGTCCCCAAAGTCGCCGCCGTACACGCTCGCCATGCCGCTCGCGGCGCCGCGCGTACACAGTCCGCACCACGCCGTCCTTTGCCGCGGCGCCTGCACTCCCGCTCTCGCGCACTGCCTCACCGCGCTCGCCGTACACGCGTGCGTTGGCTGCAGTTGCCGCACGTCGCCGCGACGTGCGCGCGCTCGTCAGCCTATCACCGCACTGGGGCGCCCGAACCACCTCGCCGTCGACCGCCTATAAATCGGCCTCCCCAGACCCAGCTCCCAACATCGAAAATCTTCCCCTGTGCTCACTCGTGCTTTCCCCCCAATTTCCCCCAAGGATTAGCCACTACATTGCGCGAATTTTGGGAAAGATCGGAGCTCGGCCGGAAGAACCCTAATTCGACCGCCCGTGCGACACTCCGAAATTCGTCACCCTCGGCCGAATTCTTCCCGAATTAAAGGTACCATCATCATCCCCGTGCTCTAGGTATTAATTCCCCTAAGCTCCCCGAGCCAATTGGTCGCCGGAAAATCGCCGGCGACGAACCCCTAGAATTCCTCTGTTTCGGCCGCCGAACCACCTCGCCGTCGCCGCCCGCTGCAGTGCCTTTTCGGCCGAACCAACCCCACCGTTAGCATCCCCGGGTTCGCTGAAGCTTGTAGACCCCTCACTTTAGCCGGGCTTCGCCGGATTTTGCCGCCGACGAGCGCCACCGCCGCCGAACCACCTCGCCGTCGCGCCCCTTCCCGCCGCTTCCGGTCTCGGCCGAATGAGGAAATGGAACCCTTGTGGTCTCGGGATGGTGTAGCGCCCCTCCTTTCCCTAGCTCCGGCCCTCCTCGCCGTCGGCACCCCCTCCTCACGCCGGCCGCCGGTGGGAAACAGAGCGAGAGCGAGAGGAGAAAAGAAAAGAAAGGGAAAAGAAGAGAAAGAAAAAGGGGAAATAGAAAAAGAAAAATAGTAAAGAAATTAGGGTAAAATATTTTGGAATATTTTGGAAATATTTTAGGATATAAAATAAGGTTTTGAAATATTATTATCTAGGTATGGATACAATATTCTTTGTCCTTCCAAAAAGAAATACTTTGTGACAATAATTTCTAGATTAAATTTTCCTTTTTATGAATTTAAATATTGTCCGATCTCTAAGTTGTTATCAAAGTCCACATGAGACCTTTTTAAAGATTGGTTAAGCACGAAGGTCATTATTCGGTCGTTAGAATTCCAAAACCCTAGCAAATACAATTACAATATTAAAGATCAATTATTGAAGATATGGAAATTAGAAATCTAATTATTTTAGGATATCTTCAAATTTAGGTACAAAATATATAATTAATACGATATGGTTCGCTCGGTTTAACTGGACTTCTTTCCGTTGATTCAACTATTAAAATTTACGGAGTTCGATGTTGTGTTTGGAATCCGCTTTCCGCGATCATTTTGAGATCTCTTTCTCTTCGCTGATATTGTTGGATTTTAATTGGATTCAACCCTTCTTTTCGCACGTACGGATAGCGTCCGAAGAAGTGAACGCTGACTACGCGGAAGACCCCACTCAACCGGCGTGCGAGCAAGGCAAGTCTTCACACCCTTTGAACATATTGATCCCAATTGCGAAATGATGTTATTTTAAACTCTAAACATGCATGCTTTACTGAGTTACCTATACTTGTTATGCCATACCTTGCTATTGTTTACCTTTAGAATTACTCCTTGTAACTCGCGATGTGATAACAATAACCGAAGCATAACTTCGGTAAATTGCTTAGCCATGCTATACTTAGATTCATGCATACTCATGACTTTATGAAAAAGCCTTGTGCTTGGGCAACTACCTTAGGGAAGGTAGTTGAGATTCGGCATGTGGAGACATGAGCGCCACATGGCCATAATGAATTAAGTTTGATGAAAATTGAAAGTACTATACAAATGTTTTAGACTGGGGCGGCTGGATGATTTGGGTGGATTCCGGAAAAGGCAAGTGCCGACCTGGTCAATTAAGGACCGAGCCATGAGATAGCCGGGAAACGAGCCAGTACAACCGTACTTCTCGAATGGGTATAGACCTAGCTGACTAGATAGCCGAGCGGAGGCAGTATCCTTGCATAGATGGTTCTCTATGATGTGGTTATGGGATGAGGATGAGGCTGCGGCCTTTGTTCTGAATGGTGGAATTAAACTACTGTTAATTAAACCTAAAGATTGGAAATGTCTTCCCTTACCCCGGGTGCGCCAGAACTCCTCTCACTGCTAGAAAAGGACGGCTAGAGTGCATGAGGATATAAGTTCATGGAGCGGGTACTGCCGAAGTGAGGCTATCGAAAGGCTTTGCCGTGACCGTCTCATGTGTTGAGGCGTAGGCTCATTTGTTGGGCTGTCGCGGAGTACGGGTAAAGTGTACATCCACTGCAGTGTGAATGAATCAATCTATTCGAATAGCCGTGCTCGCGGATATTGAGCATCGTGACAAGACTTTCGCTTGGCTAGATTTTGAACTTTAAAAATATTGGGATGGGTTTGCATGATGATGATTTTATTCGCTGGTGGATCAACTTCTCGAGAATACGAGAAGGGGTGGACTCCCCAGAAAATCATGACGAACCGGGGGCGGGAAGCCATCCTTGGAATCACGATGGATGGTAGACAGAACCGTCGCCGGGTTAATGAACTATGAAATTAAAACTGGATCTTGGCTAGTCAATAGGCTTGTGAAAAGAATTGTGAAAACTGGCTTTTCGCAAAAACAACCCTAGCCATGTTCTTTGAATAACCTTGTCATATGCATCAATTCTGTGTTGGCTTGCTGAGTACGGTTGGTACTCACCCTTGCTATACGCACAAACCTCCAGCTGATGGAGTTGAAGAGCCGGAAGATCCATACGCTTATCACCAGGAGGACGAGGGAACTGACGGCGCATATTAGACTTTAGCTCCGGTCGTTGCCTGTGGCAATGGACCAGCCGCTGCCTCTTTCCGCTGCCTTATCTAAACTCTGTTTTTATGTTGTATTCGGACCATAAGGTCCTGTGGTACGAACAATGCCTTCGGGCTTATTAATGTAATAATGATATTGTAAGACTATTCGTGCATGTGCACTTGATTATCCAGTACTGTATTCGTGGGTACCAACTACTTGATCCAGGGAAATGGTACTATGAACACGAAAGATTCCCGACTCAAAATCGGGGGTCCATAGTCACCCCATGCGGCTAACTCCATCAAGCTACGTCATGACTCAGCATGCTCGGGGGCTCCTGCCTTAGCATAGCAGATGTGACCTGACTACGTTGGGCGACCACGTCCATGCCGATTGGAAGGCTTCGTTGGTACCAAGGGGCCTCACCGCCCCAACGGCTCGCTGGCTTCTTCACTATTGACTAGGGATCATATCTCCACGCCGGCTATCTCAGCCACAGACAAGGGGCCTCATTATCACACCCCAAAACCTTACTTCTAAATTAATCAGAGAAATTGCGTAAAGAAAATGTTGGGAATTAACCCAGAGTGAAACCCTATTAAATAAATCCATTTAATAAATGGAATGGGCCTGGTGGAATTTTTCTTAAATTTCCCATGTCAAAATACATTAACAGGATTTTTAGAGAAATTTTCAAAGCAAGGGATTAAATTTTTAAAAATAAAATAGGATTATCGAAATTAAATTACTTCTGGAAAATCATTTTTCTTCCTTTTTCTTTTTCTTTTTCCCTTCCCACCGGGCCATGGGCCGTCTTCGGCCCACTCCTGTTCATCGCTCGTGCCCGCACCCTCTCTCTCTCGCTGGGCCATGGCCTAGCGGCTTGCGCAAGTCTGTCGCCCCTACCTCTTCGGTCGGGACGCTAACAGGTGGGCCCCACCTGTCAGATTCATCCCCAACTTCTAGCTGGGAGACATGGGCTAACATCAGCCCACAACCCCACATCTCCCGCGCGCCCTCACGCCACTCCGCATCGCCCTCGACCCTCGTGTCACTTCCCCCTCTCTCCTCGTGTGCAAAGAGTCATGGAATGGCCGAATCTAAGGACCACGACTGCCCATCTCTCTCTCTCTCCCACGCCGACGCTATTTCCGTCACCCTCGGCCCACATTGGCAACCCCATGGCTATAAATCGCCATCACCGCACTTCGCTGCTCATTTTTCCCAACTCGTTATCACTTTCCGAGCTCTCTATCTCACCCGCGCCAGCAAACCCTAGCTCCGTCGCAGCCCCACCTCTCCGGCAACTCGATTCCGCCACACCGCTCATCGCCAGGCCATTTCGCCGCCATCGTCAGCTTCGCCAGCTCACGGAGAACACCGGCTGTCGCTTGGATTCCACCCGCACCGTCGGAACCCGCCTCTCCTCGTGTGCCGGTGAGCCCCTCCATTCCTCTCCTCTTCGGTCGGCGTTTCCCTTTGCCGCAAGCCATCTCCGCCCCTCAATTTTCCTCTCTCACGTTCGCCAAACTGTGTAGAACCCTGGCTGCCCTTAACTTCGTCGGTTCGCCACCGCAATTGTCGCCCCGCTGTCTTCCCTCTCTGCGCTAGTCGTCGTCATCGTGGTGAACAATTTCTCGTCCTTTTCCCCCATCTCCCCCTCGGCCGAACACCCCGCTAGCTCTGCTCGCATGCGCCGCGCCCGCGTGCCGCTCCCGAGCACCACTGGCGACGTTTTGGTCCTGTGTGCCGCCGTGCTATTGATGCCAAATCCATGCCGCCGTTGGCGTGCCAAAAATGTGTTGACGTCAGATCACACACTGGCCTGGGAGATCTGCTTAGCTCCAATGCAGGTCCTAAAATTAATGATATGAGGGTGTGTCAGTCTGTTTGATCCTGCCACTGACAAGACTTACAAAGCAGTGAAACATAAAGAATATCGGCCAATAAGCCGATAGCCAAAACAGTCAATCAGCCGATAGGCCGATGGCGTGATTCCAGCCGATGCCGATACCAACCAATGCAGTTAGGGTTTTAATCCATCGGCTGTGTGCTGAGTAAACATCTATATAAAGGCAATCAGCCGACGATAACACGATGATATAATAGCATAATCGATCACATGATACCATAGATATTGATTTGAATATCAAAGCACACATCGGCTGGAGGTCCGATGGCATAAAATCTAACAGATAAGCAATGATCGATGAATACTCTGTTGTCATCTGCTAAAAACCAATTCATACGCAATCCTTACTAGTCGATGCAACGACCATGAGATTGATAATTACTCGATCGGCTGTAGATATTAATAGCGTATAATCTAGGTCTCAAAATATGTTTAAACCAAGTGACTAGGATAGATCGGTAGCGTACCGAGGCAGTATAAATCACTTATGTCTAAACGTACCTTAAGACAGAGATTATACGTATTTATAGCATAGCCGATGTCATGTTCAGATAACTCATCGGCTGAAACCCCAGTGAAACCCTTATTGGCAGCCAACAAGCAGGCTAGAGATTATGGTTCTAATAACGACTTAGTAGGTCAGATTGAACTGATGCAGCACTAAGTATGAAAAGAGACGCAATATCTAGACAATCAAGCCCTTGACCGATTTTCAGGGTGGTGGATGCCTAATCTAATATAACGATTTAGCCGGTATCAGCATAAACCCTAAAATGAGAGACAGCCGATAGAGCCAAATCGAGATACTAGGATTAAATTCAACAGAGACATATGATAAATAATCAGGCAAAGATGTTAACCGAATCGAAGCAATCCAAGAGGTCGAATGTACTGATGTAGCCTTGGACGACGCCAACGTAGCCAACATGATTGCCTGAACCGGCGAGGCCTTGGACTTACCCCTTCATCGGAGATCGAAGCCGATGCAGCCCCGCGTTAGGTGCCAAGTTCTGCTGGATGATAAAGTAGAACATAAAAAAAGGTGGTGATGCGCTGAGTTGTATTAATCGAGAGATGATTTACATGGGCCTCGGATTTACATATTTACAACCGCAGGATGACAAAGATCCTAACATATTACAATTCAAACTTTCCTAAAGATAAAAGGAAACAAACCGAGTCCTTATTGGACACTAACACGCTTTCTAAAGATAAAAAAAGAAAGTTAACAAACTCTTCCTAATAAAAAGATACAAGCCACATCCTCCTTGGACTCGGTCTCTTCTGGATAAGATTTTTCAAACCGAATCTAACAAGAATACGACTGCTTGAGATGTTGATAAGAGAAAATCCCCATCGGCTGCGTGCAGAACTCTAACTTTGAGCCGATATGAACACTGAGCCGAAGGAGACACCAGGGTTTACCAAATTATGGCGTTAACACGCGTGCTGCTGCAACCCATCGTTGCGCCACGTCCGCCGACGAGCCACACCACCCTCCCCCCCTCTTCCGCGTCATCACTCGGGTGAATCCAGGCCGTCCACGCGTCACCCGACGCCATCCCCATGTCGGTGTCGCGTCAGTACCGCCCGCCTGAGTGTCCGCCACGTGGTTGTCATGTTGGCGCCATGTGTGAGCCATGTGGTTCACGCGTGCACCCGGCCCGTGGACCTAGTCCACCATACGCCATCCTCCCGCGCACCATCACAAGGTGGGTCCCGCCTGTCAGCGCTAGCCCGACCCCGGTGACATCAGCCCTAAGGCTGATTACGCAATAAATCAGTTAATTTCTTTTTTTTTATTAGTAAACATAGTGGAACTTCTAAAATTCATAGAAAATTCATCCGAACTTCATTTGAGTCCATTCAAGTTCCAAATTACTCATACAAATGCCAAGAATCCATTAAAAATAGTTTTGATGTCTATTTAAATAGACTTATAGCCTGTTTTTGTGGTGCTCTGTTTGTCGCTTAGATTCTGACACCTCTGACACTCCCGTGTACTTTGAAGTAATCGCAGAAGTCCCTCAAGAGCAAGAGCAAGGCAAGTCATGTATTCCATATTGATCGTATTATACCTAATTGCAAAGTATCTCGCTTTTCTATTAAATTGCATTATTTCATAATGTCATGTGGGATAGGACCTATAGTGTGCAGCTTAGCTTAATTACCCTATGTCATTGATAACTTGGGATTCAATATGACTAGATGTTGGATTAGGGAATGCTTAGCCATGCTTAGTTGAACTAGCTCACTATGGGAAACATCACTACTAGCTTATGATGATACTAATGGTGATGGTCATGGACATGTGATACTATAGTACAAGTTCAACTAAAACATGATTAATTGTGAGCTATGGGTGTATGGTTTTGATAGACGCACCCATGACAGTTAAGGACCGGTTCACAGAAAACCCTGGAAGAATTATCGTACGTATCACAAGCCAGTGTGGGCAACAGCTGGGCTTGTAGTATAGTTTTTTCCTGTCCGACGTAGCCAGCAAGGGTGAGCGTGATGGAGTTTGGATGGATCTGGCAAGGTCTCTGTGGCTTCCCGATTCACCTAGGCACAAGAGGGGACTGCCTACCCTAGATTTAGGGGTAGGGGCGAAACCTGAAGTGTGGTATCGCTTGGTCAGGGAAGGGTTATGCGAAGGGTCCTATCACAGACCCCTTTCTGGCATGCCATGGTGGTATGTCGGCGCATGGAAACGTGTCATGGGGCTACGTCTTGTGGGTACAGATGTACACCTCTGATCAAAGTAGAACTATTTGAATAGTCATGCTCGTGGTTATGGGTGATCAACCAGATTCACAGTGATTAGTCTCATTGTTAATAATTTGACTTAATGGAACTGGCTTAGAATAGATGGATGGGTTGGGCCTATCTCAACGTGGTGTAGCATTGGACAGAATTGATTAATGTTGTTTAATTAAACATAATCATTTTTACTGCTTTCAACTATTGTCTTTCAGATGCCTATTTTTATGCAAATTACCCCTAGCCTTCCTTTAGAAATGCTTGCATCATTCCTCCCTTTGGTATGGCTTGCTGAGTACATTGGGTAGTACTCAGCCTTGCTTCCTTTTCCCCCACCTCAGAGTTGGAGATTGGATCAGATGATGGATTCGCAGATGAGTAGGCTTGTCGCTACCGTCGAGGATGCACGTGGAGTGGAGTCGTCACGCTACGAGCACCAAGATATAGTCTAGCTCATTTATTTTTTCGTTGCATTTATCTAAGACTTTTATGATGTTTCTAAGACGTGGATTATGTATATCAGTTTATCGTTTGCGTACCCTGGCTGGTCCTGGACAGAGATGTAATGCAGATAGCTACAAAAATTCTGGGCAGGAATTTCTGGGCGTGACACTCACCGTCTCTATGGTTGTTCTCGACTCGTGGAATACCGAGCAAGCTAAGTCACCTTTTATATGATATTTTTGTTCGAGTAATTTATTTTGTTTCTAACTTACTATTTAGTTTGCCACCCAACTAAACAAAAAGTCGGGGGCTACACCTGTCGGGTGCTCATTATACACATTCGTTTCTTCATCTTAACGATTGCAAAAGTACCTAAGTAGCACAAACTCTAATATGTAAAGCTCTCTTTCCTCGCACGGCTCACACAATCAAGGCCACGCCTCACACCATTCACCCGGAGGCTGCGTCACTCGCTGCGCACTTACACAGTCAAGGTCACGCCTAACACCATATGCCCGGAGGCTATGCCACTCGCTACGCACTTATACGGTATGGCTACGCACCATACCGTACGCCCGAGGTAGAGTGCTTAAACGTAAGGAGTCAACTACTTGGGAAAATTAATTTTGATAAGAGGAGAAAGAAATATTTCCATGTATTTAAACATACATATACTTTTCTCGAGTGGATATTTCTTATACAATATACTACTCCTTTTACGTGCTCATGATGCAGGCCCAGATTTGGATGTGTGTAACAGGAACTCGGGAGCACACGCTCATTTCCTATGCTTAAGGATTAAACCATGCTATTGAGTTAGATATGCCCCCGAGGGCTACCTTACTCGGCCACCACTTCACTTGGTGAGGCACGTCCCCGAGTTGCCTTAGTTGAACGAGTGTTGGCTTAGTCGACTTTGTCGTTGCCGCCTAGGGATTGCGTCTCCACGCACGGCTACCTCTTCCGTCATCGGGTGACCATGTCCCCGCGCTGGTCGGCTCCTCCACCGCAGAGTGGGGGCTACATCTCCAGGCCAGCTGCCTACACTACCATTGGGCGACCTCGTCCCCGCGTTGGTCGGTTCCTTCGCCGCGGATTGGGGGTCATGTCTCCATGATTCCTTCCTTCGCCACCACCGAGCGGTCACGCCCCTGTTGATGTCACGACCAGAAATAACCCAACAGGTTTTTCATTTGTGCATGCATTAATCCTCGTCCCAGGAGACGAGGATTAATGCACGGTACACAAATAAGTTGATACAATTCAAAGTTTGACAAGCGGAAGCATAAATAGTACTTATTACGTGGGTGACCAAAGGTCTAGCACATAGAGAGAAACAAAGAAACATGAAAGTCTAGGGCGAAGACCACTGGCACTTGATGATGGGCATGAGCTAGACATCAAAGCAATCCTCTTCAAAGAGCTCCTTTTCTAGGTTGGGAGAAATTGACGAAGATTAAGTACAACCACAATACTCAACAAGTCACACCGCCAAATGCACAGTAAATGCAAGGGATACAAAGGAATAATAATATAGGGTTAAGCTTTGCAGTGAAACAACATTTCGAAACCATTTAGTTGCTCAAGGCAGTTTTGGTAAATCCGAACCTAGGTCTAATCAATATATTAATCAAGGTCGTGCACCTGCATGATCCTGTCTTAATCCTAGGCCAAAGATGAGTTAGACCAAACTGGCAGCCTAAAAGTCGGGCCCCAGCTCGTCCCAAGCCAACCTAGGCCAACCATTCCAGGTTTTAGTTGATTAACTAGTTTTAAGAGGGAAACCACTAACTTGGCTACATTGCTAGGCTTGACAATAACCGAGGGTATGGCTATTCGAATAGATTATAATGTGATCAGAGGTGTACATGTTTACCCACAAGACACGCCTTTGTCACGCGTTGCCACGTGCCACGTACCACCATGGTAAATGGACATAGAGCATGACATAGTTCTTCAACCATCCTAGCCTTTAACAAAAGTATCGGCTCAACGCTCGCCTATGGCCGGTATTCCCGGGACATGTAGATTATGGTCGAGCCCCACAGCATCAGGACATCCTTTAGGAGTGGCCACCCGGATGCCCGTCCTGTGCCACGACATCTTGATTATCAAAACACCCGCCAGATAACCTTCATTTGCCTCAGAGATATCCATCACCCGACTTCATCCATCTTTACCTGTGTCCTTTTGTTCATGACTAGACTAAGCTACAAACTATGCCTTGCCCATTAGACATGTGGAATTATGGTAGTGCTTTGCAACAGAGGCCTCAAGACCGGTCCTTATGTCGGCCAAGGTGCAACTAGCAAACCATGCACCTTGAACTCGGCCTAGAACCATTTTGGGAGTTTTGAATAAGGGATGGTGTTCAAACAGAATCCATCATGAGACAACAATTCCATAGTGTCCAAAATGATATGATCTAACTCCTGTAACACCCTGAAAATCGAAGAAATCAAAATCGGAATTTAAAAATCAGAACTCACAAAAACCTTTTGGAGTCATTGCTTCTTATCGTGTTTTTCGATCTTATTTGCCAGTTCAGTTGCGTAAGAGTTTCTTCTGGAATTACTTTGATGTGAAGATGGATAAAAACCCTAGGCTTTGAAATCCCAGCTGGAGAAAAAGATTTCAAAATATATATATTTAAAAAGAGCATATATATAATTTTGTGGACTACAAAAGGATACTTTAAAAAGGATATATGTTGGTTTAAATCCTAAATTGGTGAAGGGAAAATAGTAAACATTTGGATTTGAATAATGGAAATATTTTGAAAAAGAATTAAGAAATTAGAAACTTATTTTTTAACCAAAGGACCTATTTTCTTGAATTTAAAGGGAGGAATAAAATAAATATGAAAAATATATTTTAAATAATAAAAAGTGGGGAAAAAGTTTGAAGATATATTTCTAAATTCAATTTGGGAATATTAGCATTTATTTTGAATTTTTAGAGTGAAAGGAAATAGAAATGGGAAAATAGGATTTTTAATTTGGGAAAATAGGAAATCGCACTGTTCCTCACGCGCCAGGTGTTCGGACCGAGTCCCGGGGCCCGGACCGCGCAGCCAGGTGCGTGACACGCCGACGCCGCAGCCGCCCTTCGCCGCGCGCATGCCGTGCCGAAGCCCGCGCCACGTCACCGTGTTCCCCACGCGTGCCGGACCCGCCGAGGCCCGCCGCCGCGTGGCGCACGCCGTCGCCCGCCTATGCCCGGACCCGGCCTCGCTCGCGCCGCGCGTTGACCGCCGCGCCGGACCCCGCTCGCTCGCACCACGCGTCGCCCGCCGCGCCGGTCCCCGCTGCGCGCCGCGTCGCGCGTCGCGGCCCCGCCAAACCACGCCGCCGCGTGTGCCTCCACCGTACCGCCGTGCGCCCCCTCTTTGTTTTCCCATTTCTCTCGCTCGGTCGCGGCTATAAATGGAGGGCAAGGCCTCCCCGTTTTCCCCACCTCGCCGCCGCAAATCCCCTTTCTCCCCCAAGCGCCGAGCGCCGCAAGCCCCGAGCTCCACCGCAAGCCGAGCGTCGTCGCCGTCGTGTGCCGGTGCTACGCCGCCTCCCTCGGCCGTCGCCGTCGCCGGTGAGTCTACGAGCCGTCGCCCTCGCGCTAACACGCCGCCGCCGAAACAAAGGAGAAATGCGCCGGTCAAATAGGTAGAAGAGAGAGGAATAGGAGAAAAGAAAAGAGAAAGAAAAGGAAAGAAAAAAGAAAAAAAGAAAGAAAAGAAGGAGAGAAAAATTAGAAAAAAATGGGAAAAAATTCTAGAAAAAAATTGGGAAATATTTTTGGGGAATTTTGGAAAATATTTGTGCAAAAATATATGGTTTTCTCATATGTTTCTTCGGAGAAAAATTCGGATTCCGAAATAAGATTTACAATATTTCGCTTTTCGCGTAAATTTTCTTGAGGATTTAATTATTATTTCTTGCCTTTTTAAAATATGATTGGCCTTCTAACTCACCACATCTAAATGGAAAATCTTTTCAAACAACATTTATTGGCTTATCGCCTTATATTTAATCGGTAGTTTGGCGAAAACCCTAAAAACAACCCTCACTCGCTTTTTCGATCGGATTTCATTCAAATCTCTTCCCTAACTCGAATAAAATCGTAGGGTAGGTATTTTAAAGTTCTTTTATGGTTTTTCTTGATCTTTTATTCGTTCTTAATTAATTCTGATCGAATTCGATCTTTCTTTTCGCACGTACGATTAGCACCTGAAGAAGCAGGACCGACTCCATTGAAGACCCCGCTCAACAAGTGTGCGAGCAAGGCAAGTCATCACACTCTTTGAACATATTGATCCCAATTGCGAAATGATGTTGTTTTAAACTTTAAACATGCATGCTATACACAAAGAATTACCTATACTTGTTATGCCATGCCTTGTTATTGATTACCTTTAGAATTATTCCTTGTAACCCTCGATGTGATACATATAACCGGAGAATAACTTCGGCAAAATGCTTAGCCATGCTATTATTAGATTCATGCATACTCATGCTTTTGCAAATAGCTACATTCTTGGGCAACTACCCTTGGGAAAGGCAATTGAGATACGGCATGTGGAGACATGAGCGCCACATTGCCATGAGAATGATAAAATGAGTTTGATGAAAACTGAAAGTACCAAATAAATGTTTTAGACTAGGGCGGCTGGATGATTTGGTTGGATTTCGGAAAAGGCAAGTGCCGACCCTGGTCAATTAAGGACCGAGCCATGAGATAGCCGGGAAACGAGCCAGTACAACCGTACTTCTCAAATGGGTATAGACCTAGCGGAGTAGATAGCCGAGCAGAGGCGGTACCCCCGCATAGTGGTTCTTATGTATGAGATGAGATTGGCAATGGATGATTGAAAATCGGAATTTATTATAACTTGAAGAATGAAGTCTTCCCTTACCCCGGGTGCGCCAGAACTCCTCTCACTGCTAGGAAATGACGGCTAGAGTGCATGAGGGCTTAAGTTCATGGAGCGGGTACTGCCAAAGTAAGGTTATTGAAAGGCTTTGCCGTGACCGTCTCATGTGTTGGGACGTAGGCTCATTTGTTGGGCAGTCGCGGAGTATGGGTAAAGTGTACATCCATTGCAGTGTGAATGAATCAATCTATTCGAATAGCCGTGCTCGCGGATATTGAGCATCATGACAAGACTTTCGCTTGGCTAGAGTCTAAACATTAAAATGATGGGATGGGTTTGCATGATGATTCTTATTCACTGGTGGATCAACTTCTCGAAAGGCGAGAAGGGGTGGACTCCCGAGAAAACCATGACGAACCGGAGGCGGGAAGCCATCCTTGGAATCACGATGGATGGTAGACAGAACCGTCGCCGACTTAATGAACTGTGGAACTAAAACTTGACTTGGCTAGATGCTAGGTTTGTGAAAAGATTTATAAAGTTGGCTTTGTGCAAAGAAACCACGGCTTTTCCTTGAAAATCCCTATCATGTGCACCTTTCCATGTTGGCTTGCTGAGTACGGTTGGTACTCACCCTTGCTATATGCACAAACCTTCAGATGGTGGAAATGAAGACTTGGAGGATCCATATGCCTACTACCAGGAGGGCGAAGAAGCCAATGGCGCCTGCTAGGTCTTAGTCTCTGGTCGTTGCCTGTGGCAATAGACAGGTCGCTGCCTTCATTCCGCTGCCTTATCTAATTTCTACTTTTGGTTGTATTTGGACCATGAGGTCCTATATGTTGGATATTGCCTTCGTGCCTATTATTGTAAAAATTTTGATGTAAGACTATTCGTGCATTTGCACCTGATTATCCAGTACTGTATTTCGTGGGTACCAAACTACTCGATCTAGGGAAATGGTACTATGAACACGAAAGATTCATGTCTCAAAAACGGGGGTCCACAACTCCCAAAGTCTAAAATTATAAAACTAGTTAAATTGTCTAGTTAACCAACAAAGCATCTAACTAAGTTTTTACTAGTGGAACCACATAAAGAGTACTCACTAGTTGGGGTTTTATTTTCCTAGGGTGAACAAGGTAACATAATAACAATGAACAATTATAAGGTTGTAACAAGGAGCAGCAGGAAAGGCTAAGTAAAACAATGATATCACAGTAATTTAAATAAAGCAGTATGCAATAATTTAAATTAAAATAAATACTTTTAAAAGCATGGGATAGCAATATGTTCAATGGAGATGTGACTTGCCTTGCTCGCTTTCCCAAACATCGGCTTCAAGCTCCAAGTAGAGCGAGATCTTCCGAAGCTGCAGCATCTACACGAACAACAAAAGAAAAAAAGCTTTTACTCTAATAAAATCAACATAAGATAGAAACAAAGCACAAAAATGGGTTCTTGACTTCTTAAGGAAAAATTGGTTCATTTTTATATTCAAAATATGGCCCTTTGAAGTTTAAGTGTTATTTAGGTGAATATTTCTGAATTTTTGGATGTAAAAATGATTATAGCGTCACCACTGGAGTGGTTGTGCGTGAGCCAAGTCCACGAGGTGGGACCCACACGGCGGCCTCATGGTCCACGGTGGACCGAGTGTACCCATCGGGCACCAACCGGTGCCATGGACCCCATGCGTCAGCCACCCGAGGGTGACAACAGCTGACGAGTGAGCCCCACATGGTGGCCACACTACGCGCCGAGAGGTAGCCACGTTGGTGCGGCTGGTAGGAGGCGACGCCGGCGACCATAGGCGCGACACTGCGGTAGACGAAGAGCGGGAAAGAAGGGGGGGAAAGAAGAGTTGAGGTCCGTGGATCACCCAAGGCAGTGGCGGCAATGAAAACGGCGGTTGGAGAAGAGGAAGACGGTGGTGCGGCTTAGGCCAATGGGGACGAAGGGGTACCTGCAGTCCTTGAGCACGGCGAAGGGGCGGACAGGGTCAGTGATGATGCGGCGATGCTGGAGGTGGCGGCACCAAGGCGAGAGGAGGTCCGGACCGACGACAGAGCTCGGCTAGAGCTTGACGGCGGCTGCGGAGAGAGACGGCAGTGGCGCTAGAGCGGAACGAGGGAATAGGGAGCTTCGGCGGTGATCAAAAAGGGGCGAGGGAGGTGTGGGCGAGGTTTTATCGTGGCCAAGGCGAAGAAAAGGGGGCCGAGGAGCGGGGAATCGACGACAGAAATCTCGATCGCCATCAATGGTGCTGGCGACAATCACGAGCTTCGATCCCACGATTCAAAGAGAGAGAAAGGAGGAGGAGGAAATGGGGAATTGGCAAGGGGATCCCAGGGAGTAATTCCCCTCGAGCGGCATGAGCAGAAACGGCTAGGGGCGACGGGATTAGCGGCGGTGACGGCGCTAGGGTTTGGGCTTGGGGTATGACAGGTGGGCCCCGGCTGTCAACAACAGGGGTACGGGGCATGGCCGAGTAGGCCGCCAGTGCGCGCGCGTGAGCGGGGAGGGAGGTATATCGGGTGGGGAGAAGAGAGAGAGGGAGGGAGTTGGGCTGAGTTTCGGCCCAAAGGTTAAAAGAGGATTTCTTTTTTGTTTTTTATTTTAGAAAAGTTGTTAATTGATTTTATTGCTTAATAATTATTATTTGTGCTCGAAAATTCCACTAAATTTTGGTTAAACATTTTAGGCCATGAGGAAATTTAAAATAATTCTCCATGCCTAATTTAATTTTTAAATTGCATATTTTTAATGTTGAGGGCTTTAAACAAATTTTTACCTTTTCTAGGAATAAATTAAAGAATGCATTTTAGGGTGATTTTGGGACACAACAACTGACCAGCTCCATCGCCACCAACTAGGGGCTACGCCTCCAAGTCGATTGCCTCTGCGCCACCGGGCGACCACGTCCCCATGTTGGCCGACTTCATCGGCGAGTCTCTTCACCTTCATGGTTTGGCTGGTTCCACTGGATGAGGCAAATTCTCAAGGGACTGTTTTATTCAACCATATGCCATTGAAAGCTCTTGTTCTTGACTCTCCACTTGATTGATGCTCAACTAAGTAGTTGGGGCTACTGTGGGATACCTCATGTTGGGCATTTGTACCATACAACATGAGGTGGGCCGAGTAGGCCCAATCCAGCTTACTTGTAATATAAAAAAGAGATTCCCGAGAAGAGATATAAATCCTAAGGATCATGCATATCTTTTACGAATAGAATAGAAAATTTTAGTTGTAACCAAATAGATATTCTTATTGTAACCCTCCCTCTCATCCTATATAAGCAGGGGTTTCGAGATCGGGACACGGCCAGACAACTCCAGGGAACTCTTCGCAACTCCCCACAACCCAGCGTAGCACACCACATCGATGGCATGCACATCATACACTATCCCGGGTGATCGCTACGTGTTTCCATAATTTTGTATTACGAGACTCACTAGACAGATCCAATCTACTCAACTGGACTAGGGTTATTACCTCTCGCCGAGGGTCTGATAATGTATCACCATCTCTCTTTGATTTTATGTGCCTTATAAGTATTATTGCCGATATACTCAGAGCCTCAGTAACATTTCAAATTAATTGGAGGCACTGCTACCCGTGCTACCCGTAGGAAGTGGTAATTTCACTAACTTTTGGATGTACGTTCCAATTAATGTTTGCGCAGTTATTTGCTATGTTTAGAGTAAGAATAAATGAAGAAAGTTGCCAACAATGTCGTTTACTGCTTAGGCTATCGACAACAAGGAGGGGGGGGGTGTTCATGTTGGATGATAAGGCCATCTCTAGTGATTTTGATGTTCTCGTTCACTTTTACGTTTTAGTTTGGTAATCAATTTTAACCGTTCCTCCTAGATTTGCATACGTCACAATCACTTATGTCTTTTGTTGAACTATTGATTAACAAATTGCCTATGTTTATGTGCAAACTGTGTCAAGACTCAAGAGATCTGACTATCTGAGTTCATTTTTGGTGAAGGATAGACCAGAACACGCCACGTTGTACGAGATAACTGATCAGTTTTGTTTATATATTTCTAACTTTCAGTACAGATCATTTTCTTCTTTGTAGAATACCACACAGAAGCTGGCAAACTTCTACTAGCTTGGATTCCATATGACCGATCTGCTGCCTAACATTTTGCATCACCTTTGGTTCAATGGAAGGGGATGGCTTCTCGGCCATCCTTGAGGCCGGTGACAAACAAGATGAGGCGCTCCAAGTCTATGCTGAAACCAGAGTGCTTTACAGTGCCATGTCTGCGTGTGTCCAAATACCATTCCAGCTGCTCAACCTGCAGCCCTGACTCCTCAATCCTGCAGCAGTTAAGATGGAAGTCAGATGCTCGCATGGTAAGTTCATCAAATCTATTATATATTAAAATTACATTAAACTTTTTACAAATACTCCTAAACCGTCACGTGACATCATACAAATGTTCTGGTACTTCAAAAATTCTGAGAAAAAAGCAAAACATCTAACCGTTATTTTGGGTTATATTTTTGAATTTTGTATGTCATCAAAGCAATTATAAAAATATGAAATAATAATAATATAGATTTTATCATTGTAAATAACTTCAAAATAATTAAATTAGATCTACAATTATAAAAGTAAAATAAACATAACTATAAGTAATGTTCCCAAAATATATTAGTTATAAAGCAAAAAGTTAAGCTAAAAAATAAGCAACTATAACATCTAAATCATACAACCAATATTGATCCGCTTATTTCTTTGATTATTTTATATTTAAAGGCCCATATTCATTATAATTCAAATTTGAAAAGAAATATGTCACTTTGAGGTTATATTTATTGACTTTTGTGTACCATTCAAACAATTATAAAATTATTAAAATAAATAATGATATAGATTTATAGTAATTAAATTAGATCTATAATGATAAATAAAATGAATACTCCGATCCAAAAAATGTATAATAAGTCAAAATAATATTACTAGATTTGTAGTGTTTATATTTTAAATATATACTATGAATATTAGTAGGAAAAGATGATTAAAAGATCAATAAATAAAGATTTTATTTTTTTAGGTAATAATGTAATAGTAACTAAAACACTATGATATGTAAAAATATATTATAATTATATGCATGCGTCCTGTCTCCCCTTCAACTTTCTCTTCCTCTTTTCTCTCATTCAATTCCTTTCTCTTCTAATTTTTAACTAATTAATAATTTAATATAAAAACAATCAATAATTAGAAAGATAAATGAATATCTAAGTTATACCTGATTTTTAATTTATTTGAAAGGTTGTTTTATTTATAATTGAATAAATAATTTAAAATCCATATTACCCATATTTTATTGTATAAAAATAAAAACATGTCATTTGAATATAACACCTATCATTTGAACATATGTCTTTGTTAATTTATATATAAATTTTGTTCTACCTGGCTATTTTGAAAAAAACCAAAAAAAAGACCTCCTGTGCCCCTCCGTCCCGTCCCCATCCGCGCCGCGCCCCGCATCGCGCATGCGCTCTTCCCTCCCATCGCCGCCGCCGGAGCTCCTGCGCCGTGCTCGCGCCCTCCTCCCATCCCCATCCGCACGCGCTCTCGACTTCACTAGTTGCAACGTACGAACACAATTGTTAGTATATCTATAATCTATAACTATTTATAAAGCAAGTAGTATTTTCACCCAAAATTTTATTCTACTTGGCTATTTTGCAAAAAAACCCTTGAGTTTTTTTGAAATTAACCCACAGTCCCAATGCTGAAAAGAAAGGAAGGGCTTGGATGAAAAAAAGACCTCATGCGCCCCTCCCTCTCATCCCCATCCGCGCCACCCCTTCCTCCCATCCCCATCCGCGCATGCGCTCCTCCTCCCATCGCCGCTCGGAGCTCCCGCGCGCGCTGCGCCCTCCCTCCCGTCCCCATCCGCGCCACGCCTCGACTTTACCCGTTGCAACGTACGGGCACAATTGCTAATTTATATATAAGTATATAACAACCCAAGACTAAATAATAAGGTTTTTGGATTTGTTAAAAATGTCACTAAATATTCAATTAACCAAGACAAAACACCTTACTTTTAATTTATACTTAATTTGTTACATATGTTTTCCAAAAAAACTAAATCTAACTTTATAATGAAGAGATCATAGGTAATTATTTATAGGGATATATTAAATATTATATATTTAACAGTTAAGATATTTCGCCTATATAAGTTTTTCAAACGTAATCTATAATACATGCCCGTGCAAATACAGGGGCTACCTTCCTAGTTGCAGCTAATAGTTGTTTATATATTTTTTGCAGATGTAGTTTGGAGTTTTTAACCAAAAACATGGAGACTTCTTTAAACCATGTTGGGCCCAAACTCCACTTGTTGTCAGTTTCCTTGAGGATTTCATTTACTACATCAACTACTTAAGGTTCGAGCTATTTAAGGATTACATTGAGGTTAAATTATCCATCCTTTCCTCCTTTTGAGCCCCACATGCTACGATGCCAACCTGAATGAGTGACAGAACAATTAGTATTCAACATGAAAACCGTGAAGAAATGCTTGAATTGAGAATTTTTTTCCCTCCTCTAATCGACATGTTTTCTTAACCTTTGGCACAACTAAGTCAAAGGCAGAAACTGTCTTCAGGTCTTCCTTCAGGCGTGCATAAAATGGCTTTAGCTGTTTCGGGTACTCATATATGATTACTGGCTTCTTGTATAAATCATCAGCCAGATAACTGCCATTGTTTTTCATGCGCAAAATTATATTAGAAGTTAGAATATAACCTTTCAAATGGCAAAAGTACTTTTGAGAGCCCTTCAGTACCTCAGATACTGACGTGACAGTGGCATGCCCAACTCAAGTTTCGATTCAAAAGTTTTATCCTTGACCTGATGACAATGAACAAATTTATTAACAGTGTAGAACTGCATTGTAATTGCAGGTGCAGCATGAATGCTAAACGTACCTGAAGAAGAGTATTGACAGCTTCAGTGTACTTAATCTTTTGCCAGGGGCTTGACACTGCAGCTTCAATAACGCTACTAGTGGCATCACCTGCCTGACTAGACGACAGAAACTTCAGCTCATCTGAACAATCTTTCGACACCGTGCTGCAGAGTGACTTCACACAATCCTCGGCGCAGGAGATTGCATCCTGAAACAAAAGATCATCTAAGCTAGTTCTGAAGAATTTTTGGAGTTTAAAGTTGAAATCCATCATACCTCAAGCTCCCCGAAAGCGAGCTCGACATCGACTGTCCACCTCTCAGCCAGAGACCTGTCTGAATCCAAGCTCGCCTGGAACACCGGACTGAACGTGTAGACGCTGCTGAGTGCACAGGCGTACGTCTCGAGATGAAGTGTATGGCAAGGTGTCAGGTAGGCTGGGCAGTGAAAGAACTCATCTTGGGAGGACTCTGTACTTGATCCTTGCTCAAGCTGCCTTGAAAGAGCATTTGCCCTCTGAAGATCCTGCTCTGCAGCTTCAAGGGCTTCTCTGTTGCTTTCGCTTCTCTTCAGTGCTTCAACTTGTTTCGTCTTCTCCTTGATGGCAGCTCTGGCTGCTTCAGGTGTGATCCTATTGCCATTTTCTGATTTGCTGAAAAGGCGGGTTAATCGGAACATTTTGCCGTGGTTTCCTGCACTGGTTGCTATTGTTGTTGTTATCATGGGAGTATTCACATGGAAGAATCCGTTGGATTGGAAAAATGCGTGGACGGCATGGACCAATTCACTCCGTACACGAGCAGTTGATGCAACCTACAAAATAAATATGCAAAAATGTGTAACAGTGTAAGGCTCATTTTATGAAGCAAAGAACACAAGACAGGACTGACCAAACCAATGATATGATCAAGACTTGAGTCTGATAAATTCATCAGGAAGGAATCATCCTCTTACCGTTGCTGTACGAGCAGCGAGATGCTGGTATCCCCTGACAAAATCCGGAGACGGGTGCGCATTCGACAGCGGGTACTTCTCTGAATCCACTGGCCCAATGTGCAGAATTTTCTCCACCTTCATCTGCACAGCGTACTCCAGCGATGTTCCTTCCACCTGCTCTATCTTGCCCTCCACAAGAACACAAGCTCCAGTAGCAGAGACTTGATCAAGAGGCCACAGTGACGAGTCCACAACTATCTGAACAAAAGAAAAAAAGAGAACAGTAGCTTGTATGTTACAGAAACAAAATGATTCAAGAAGTAGGATGCCATGGCCATGAGATGGAGTGATCAATGACCTGGAGATCAGCCACGCAGGAGCCGTCGTTGATGCGCACCATGGCCGTGCCGACGGCCGGCCGGCGAGTAGAACCGCCCGCCGAGGCGGCGGCGGAGGCGGCGCTGATCCCGCCGGCCATGAGCCTCGCGATGCAGCGGATGAGTGGCACCCTGGACATGAGCACCTCCGTGCACGTCAGCCTGGTGACCTCCACCTCGGGCTTCCTCGACGGCGACGTGGGGCCAGCAGCAGCGGGCCTCGCCCTGACGACGGAGGAGGACCTCACCCACCCGCCGACCACCGCGCGCTCCCCGGCCAGCCCGGCGCCGCCGTCGGGGCGGCCGACGACGGAGCGGAGCGTGGCGCGCTTCGAGTACTTGAAGCACTCTATGTACGACGAGCCCGCGTCTCCTTGGTGTGACGAAGACGAAGAGGACGACGTGGAGGAGGAGGACGCCATGGCTGGCTGAAGTACAAGAGCTTGGTTGAACTTGAAATTCTTGGTTGGCTGGTTGGCTTGTTTGGGATTTGGGGGAGAGACGGGAGATGTGATGTGGGATATGTAGCAGTGGAGGAGGAAGAACATGGCGGGAGAGGGAAGGATGCTTTGCTTCTTGGAGGTTTGGAGGGCGATGTGCGTGAGGAGATGAGGGTAAGAGGGTAAGTTGGGTTTTGCGGTTGCTTCTACTTGGGGTTTCAGCTATGCTTTGCAGTAGTTGTGCAACACTGCAACGGATTAAATTATTATCTAGTTAAATGCATGATGCAACGAGTCACCGAATAATTTGTCCTCGTTTCTGTAGTGTATTTTTCTTTCTTTTGCTGGCAATGGAACAAAGGTCTTCTGATGAGTTTGGGACTGTCTTTTCCTCTCTGTTTTTTTTTTTTTGACATGGAGGCGTGTATTAGTTTTTATTAAGGATTTATTAAAGTTTTAGATGTGTGTTTCACCATATTAATTTTTTTGGCAGTTAAATTTCTGATTACAATTGTTTTCGTATTGCTCAGCAAGGTTGTAGTTCAAATAAATTTGAATCCGCCTGTTTATGATGCGTTTTTTTGTTTGTTTTTCATTACATGGACGACGTTCGCGCGTGCACACACGGTAATCTATATGACGTGTTTCTTTTAAAAAGAATTCCAAACAGTTTGAACGTTGAATCTATATTCTCCCTACATATTCGAAATTTCCTCTTTTTGATAATTAGAATCTTAATAATTAAACTATATGTTATTTTATATTTGGAATCGGTCAAATTTAAGCAATGAGTTTTTCCCCCCATGACATGCATGGTTGTTTTTAAACATCTGAATTACGAAATTGAATGTTTAAGCACAAATTTACTGTAAGAATCAGATCGCCTCATTTGATATCGGCTCTAAAACAAATTTACCAACCTATACAACTCTATGGTGATTAAGAATATTTTAGGAACCTTCGAACTTCCAAGCGTGTCACCTTCCTCTCCCTCTTCATCCGCACCATCGCAGGTATAGTTGGCCAAACAGGCCAGGCCCACTGGGTGGGCCCAGTGCCAAAAAGCACACAACTGGCCCAGTGCGGCACGGCCTGGGTCGTGCCCGTGCCTGGCCCAACACGCCACCGTGCATGTGCCTAGGCTACACAATCGGCCCATAGTGCCGGCATGGGCACGGCCCGCTCCAATGGGCAGCACGGGGACGGCACACTGCCAGTCGTTGATCCCCTCCCGTCGCACTCCTAGCTGTTGGATCGGGCCATGGGGGAGGAGGGCTATATAATCCTCCCGCCATGGTCGCTCCGCTCCCTCGGAAACCCTAGCTCATGCCGCTGTGGCGCTGGATTTGGACCGGGATCTCATTGCTCTCCTCTCTCCTGTCGGTGGAAACCCTAGCCCCTCTCTCTTTCTTCTCGCCCTCCGCCAGAGGGCCTCCAGTGGCTGGTTGAGCGCCTCTCTCTCTCTCTTGTCTCGCTCTCCTCTCTGGCCCTCTTTGTTGTGACGGTGACTCGGCTCTCCCGTCTCCAACCTCCTCTCTTTTTCTCCACATCTGGTGGCCTTTTGAGCCACCGGTGGCCGGCACTAGACACGGCATGGCATAGTACCCCTTCTTCTTGATCTCGCATCGTCAATGTAGCCTCGTCCTTTCCTTGTCATCCTCCTCTTTGTCTCCATCGACCTCACCGGATGCTGCATACTTTTAGGGATGAAAACGGTCGGGAACGGTCGAGAAAAGACCTTAACCATTCCTGTTTCCGTATTTTTTTTGGCAGGATCAGAAACAGGAACAGGAAAGACAGACGGGAATACAAATTCGGTAATACGGGACACGGGAAACTGTCGGGAGCATGTCAATTACGATCGGGAATCGGTAAAAAAATGGGAACGTCAGCCCACATATAACCACTTCAAAGAATTAGATGCAACAATTACAACCATGCATAATCCCACGACATTACATCACAAGTCCAAATTTAAAAACATCACAATTCACGGTATTACATCACAAGTCCATATTTAAAAAAGAACATTTGAAGAAAATAAGTCATAAAGAAAAGCATCATGTATATAAGCAAGTGAAAATGAACAACATTTATCAGTGCATAAAAATAGGTAGCTATGAACCTTCATTAAGTTCTCGATAATAAGCCTGTTGTTCACTGCAACTAGAACAACAATGCATAGGGTGAAAGAGGCCTGCATGACTCTGTTGGAAATGCCAAAAGAGGCATGCATGACTTTTCACTTGGCTTGTTTAGGGAGTGTTGGGCCAAAACATAATTGGGCCAGGGAGAGAAGGAGTGGGGTGTATGCTTTGTGGGCCGAAATTGGTTTAGATGGCCCGTAAACGGGAATTTCCCGCGGGAATTTTCTCGGATAAATATGGAACCCGTGAATACGGTCGGGAAAACACCCCAACCATTCATGTTCCCGTTTTTCTCGCGGATATGGTATTCGGTCGGGATTTTTGGTATTCGGTGTCGATCGGTACAGGATTTTACCGTACCTACTTTCATTCCTACATACTTTGGTGCTCCATATTCAAATCCATTGAGGAACCAAGAGGGACGGATCCGTGTTTCGTCAACGTCGCCAGCGATTTCAGTGCTTCGGCTGCGATGGTAAGTCTAACCCAAAACCCTAACCCTAACCCTAACTTGTAGCACTGACGCTTCTTTTTTGTAGCTGTTGAGGAACTGAGGTGCCAACGAGTAATGATGCCCATCTCCGACAACGAAACAGTTGAGGTCGGCGCCAACAAAGAGAGGCAGTTGTGCGGGTTGGCTGGAGATGACGATGAGGATGACATGCACGAGGATGCCGAGCAGCTATTCGGCCGTAGCGCTGAGGCTCCCATTGATGTCTGGGATAGTCAAGAAGGCGGGGCAGCAAACGACGAGGAAGGTGAAGAGGACGAGAACAGCGCCAAGCGCTCTCGTCCCACTACCTCAGCAGTGTGGCTGGATTTTGAGAAGCTCTTCAAAAAGGTAAATAGTAAGAAGGTGGTATGCAACTAAGTGCATCCATTGCTCTAAGTAATATTCTGCTATCTCTAGTGGTGGCACTGGTCACCTCACCCGGCATAGGGATAAATGCCCCAGTAGGCGTGAAAAAAATCACAAGTCTCAATCTCATATCTCTTTTAATCCTACTGGTAGTATGCATAATTGGGAGTATTGTCCTCAAGTTTCTCGTAGAGAACTTGTTCGATTGCTTCCTAGGCTTGATGTTCCTACTTGTACGGGTGAAACTGATGCATTTGAGGAGTACATTAAAACTGCTCATAGTCCTAAATATGTGTCTATCTCGAGGAAAACCACCACTAGAGATATACAGAAATACTTCACTAATTGTAAGGCTAAGCTTGTTGAACCTTTTAGTTCTGGTTGTGTTAATTGTGTGTGTCTAACCTCTGACATTTAGACTGGTAATGCCCAAGAGGACTACCTTAGTGTTGTTGCACACTATGTAAACTTTGATTGGCAGCTAGAGAAGAGAGTGCTTGGTCTTAGGCTTATTGATGTGTCCCATAATGGACAAAATATTGCTGACCGAGTTGCATCTATGCTTAGTGATTATGGTCTAACTAAAAAAGTGTTTGCTATTACTTTAGACAATGCATCATCTAATGTTTCAGCCATGCAAAGACTTAGACCTTTACTGTCTATATATCTTGGTACTGAGGTTGTAGATGATGAATATGATGCATCCTCTAATGTCTTAGTAGTTAACTCCATGTTCTTATATCAGCGTTGTGCATGTCATAAAATCAATCTGATTATTAAAGAGGCCCTTACTTCTCTTAAGCCGTTGGTTGAAACATTTAGAACTGTAATCTCTTTTTTAAATTCATCCAACCAGAGAATTGTTGCATATACAAGTTACTATATTGCCACTGGTGCTAGGCCTAGAAAATTTCAACTTGACATGAATGTTAGGTGGAATTCTACATATCTAATGCTTAAGAATTTGTTTCCTCATAAGGCACCATTTAGTACTTTCATCCATGCACAGTATCCTAGGATTGAAGGTGGGTAGTTGCTTTTGACTAATGAGAACTGGGCTATGGCTAAAAAAGTTCTATCATGTCTTGAATTGTTTTATGATGCTACTGTTGCATTGTCTGGTGTGTACTATCCTACATCTCCACTTATGATTCATTATCTAGTTAAGATTGCTATACACCTAAAGAATTATGCTAATGACACTCACATTAGGTTTGTGGTTTAACCTATGATAGACAAATATAATAAATACTGGAGGGACATACCTTTGTTGTATTCTTTTGCATTCATCTTGGACCCTAGAGCTAAAATGAAAAGTTTCAATAGAGTGCTTAGGAGGTTGGGTAACCTTATCAGTACAGATTATACTGTATACTTGCTTAACACTAGAGCTTGTCTTACAGATGTCTACAATAAGTATGAGGAAAAATATGGATCTCTTAGGTTGAGGAGGACTGTCCCTCCTAATCTCTCTCGTAAGAAAAGGTCTGCATGGGATGAAATTTATGATGATGATGATTGTGTTGATTCTGCTGTGGGTATCCATCCTTTAGTTGTCATTCTAAATATGTTTAGAGATACATCTGCAATTGCCCTGATGTAGGCCGCAAGTTCTTTAGCTTCTAATGCTTCTGAACTTGTGTCCTACTTGGATTGTGACACTGTCAACTAGTTGACTGATGACTTTAACATCATGGCTGGTGACATCAACATAAATTCACATATACAGTATTGTCAATCATGGCTAAAGATATTTTAAGTGTGCTTATGTCTATCATTTCTTCAGAATCCACCTTTAGTATGACTGGCAAGATCATCGAGGAGCGACAGAGGAGGTTAAAACCTGAAATGGTGGAGATGCTGACTTGCATCTAAGACTGGGAGGCTGTGCAAGGTACGCTGCAATAGATGGTGGAGGACAAGGAACTTGAAGAATCATTTGAAGAACTCTATCTTGATTAGTGTCTTAACTCTTACTCTCTTAGTGAGCAATTCTATCATTTGTGTAATAGGATTGTATGACTTCTGGACTGTTAACTGTGGACAAACAATGAACTTTAAAAGAGCTTGGTTGTACTCTTTTTTTCTGTCCAGAGTTTCTCACAAGGGTGAGTTTTACCTAGACAGGTTTTTAATGAGGCAACCATTGTAAAAGCTCCAAATAAGTCAGTTTCTCTGATCTCAACTGTGTTTGTGTGATATTTGAACTTTTCAAGTATAACTTACTTGTGTGATATTTGAACTTTTGAAGTATAACTTGTGTTATAACTTGTGTGATATTTGAACCCTATTTGAAGTTGAAGTTCCAATGATATTTGAACTATGGCTGGCTTGTGACTTGTGATAATTGAAGAATGTGACTGTATGGCTGATATTTGAACTATATGTATGACTTGTAATACTGTGAAGTGTGTTAGTGACAGTGCCGACATGGCACGGGTGTATTACCATGCCACTGCACGGCTAAGCTTTAGTAGTGCCGTGCCTAGGCCTATACTAAGGCACGACGGCATGACACGACTAATCTATTATGTCTGGTCGTGCCGTGCCTAGCTGTGTCGTGCTAGATCGTGCTCGTGCCCATGCCATGCCGGGCGACTCATTTGGCCAACCCTAGTCGCATGCGTCCGTCTTCATCAACTCCACCGAGTTCTCTCGCGCTGCCTTTTATTCACTGTCTTTCATACCTTGCGTCACTAAATGACCGAATCAACTATGATGCCCCGGTAACGACTGTACCAACCCTGATCCAGGTTTTTGGCATCGCCTCAACGCCCTCTTGACACCACTATCATATACTTCCTCTGTGCCTCTTTAAAATGGAGGATTGTGCAAACGATTTTTGGAGGTTTCAATTCCTTTAAGATTTTTTCCTATAAACCCCTTTGATTCATAGGAAATGGATAGAAAATTCTCCACATGATTGCATTTCTATGATCGATTCCATAAAAAAATGAGCAAGAGGTTAACCTCTTGAAAACTTTTTTGGTTCAATTTTTCATGTGGTGTAATCAAAGCTTTTTCATATGTTTTCAATTCTATAGAATTAAAAAGTGTGATACTCCGATTCTTGTGTTTTTTATACCCTGCATTTTAAAGGGGCCTAACAGTCTCACCACCGTCATGGTTGGTGTGAAAAAGTTCGGTCCACTTGTTGAGCCTCCTTTTTCTGGCCTAACCATGCCGAGATGAACCATGGGCTCAAGCCCACCTCGATAACCCCTTCTCTCCTGGTTATAAGTGAGATTGGAAATACCTCAAATATTCTCAAATGACCTTATTCTATTTTTAAATATATAACATAGTTGACTTTTAGATATAACGCTTGATCATTCGTCTTTCGTCTTGTTCAAAACTTGCAAATTAATGTGAAAAATATAAACCATACTTTACTCACAACAAAATAAACAATACTCGCATAATTATGTAACAAACAGTCAAATTCATATTAAAAATTAGGGAAAAATAGCACACTATTTTTTGACATTTGCAACAATACTATGGTTTTCTGGCATTTGTTGTAGAGTATGTGTGCTAGTTTTGTGACGTTCTATAGCCACAAAATTTGAAGTGTCCTATGCCAAATATTATAAACTAGAGTGTTATAATGTAAACTTGTGTTGTATATTTAGAAATACTTGATAATTGGTGAAAATTAGAGATTTTTCCCTCATATCATGTACACAAATCTGAAATCTCATTCCTCCATCTCCGAGTAAAACCAAGTGATTTTTCATCGCTAATTTCCTTCCTTAAAACTCGCATTCCTTTTTCTATCCATTGCCATTTGACAACAATTGGAAAAGAGGAATTAGCTGTGGGAGTTGATGGAGAGAATTAATGTGGAAATTTAATTTTTAATCTTAATCGCTTGTTTGGTTGCTAGAGAGAAATAAAAGAGAGTGTTTAGGAGAGAATTTATGTCCTTAGTTAGGTGCATAGGTTTAGAGATAGAAAATTATATCATTAATGATGAACGGTTGAGATTATTTTTCACTTCACCCAATTACCATTCCTTATCTCTATCCCTTCAAAATTCTCATCTCATCTAAACAAACTCCCATTCCTTCTCTCATAATCAGATATCCTGAACTCCCCATTCCTTCTCTCAAACTACTCCAACCAGACAAGCCGTCAGGGAATTTCAGCCGGCTTCTTCGCCGAATGCCCAAAATGCCCATGCCTGTCGGATCAGATCAATGGAAGGCCCCGATCTGCTCACCCAGCCGGCCAGCTGCAACCTATATAGAAAAAATAATATCCCAAAATCATCGTGGAGACACGGAGTCCTGGACCCACAAAATTCCCCAAATCACCGTAGAAACGGTAGGGGTGGGCATTCGGTTAAAACCGACACTTTGGTTCGTTTTTTTCTACGTAAAATTCGGTTTGACACAAAGCAAAAACTGATCGGTTTTTGTAAAGGCTAGAAACCGAAAGATTCGGGTTCGGTTTTTCGGTTCGGTTTATGGTTTTTCCCGAAAAACAAAACAAGCATAGAGGCGCTCGTCTTGGGCGGCGTAAAAGCAACGCGTCGGGATGGGCGGAGGCGGTGGCACGGCGGGCTGGGGGGGGCGGGGCGGAGGTGGTCGGGACGGGTCGGAGGCGGCGCGGCGGCGGCGCGGGCCGAGCACGCGGTGGGACGCGCATGCGCACACGCCGACCCACGCACACCGCGCACGCAAGCCGGTTTGGTTTCGAGTTTGGTTTTTCTTCAGATATTCGGTTCTCAGGCATAAAAAACCAAAGCCGAACCGAATTAGTCGGTTTACGCTACACCACGAATCGAACCCGAAACCGAAACCAAAAACAAAAAAAACACAGACTTCGGTTCGGTTTGGTGCGGTTCGGGTTTTTTTTGGTTTCGGTTTAAACGTGCCCAGCCCTAGGAAACGGGAAACCCCGATTCAAATTCAAACTCAAAATTCGAATGGCTACTCTCCTCTTCTCCTTGGCCTCGTGGCCTCGTCTCCTCCTCCCACTCCGCCGCCTCGATCTCAAACCCCTCCTCCGCCCCAAACCCCTCCTCCTCTCCACGGCCATGGGCTCCCCAGCGAGGGCCCAGCCTTCCTCGTGGCGCAGCGCTGGACGGCGGCCGCCGCCGCAGCAGTGGTCCTGCGCCATCTGCACGCTTGACAACCCCGCTCACTCCAGCGCCTGCGAGGCCTGCGGCAACTCGCGCCCCGTGGAGGTCGACGGCCACGCCCTCGCCAAAGCCCAGACCCCTCCTCTCCCGGCCATGTCGACCTCCCTGGCAAGGGCCTCGTCTTCTTCGGGGTGCTGCGCTGGGCGGGCGCCGACGGAGCAGAAGTGGTCCTGCGCCGTCTGCACGCTCGACAACCCCGGGCACTCCCGCTCCTGCGAGGCGTGCGGCAACTCCCGCCCAGTGGTAGTCGACGGCGACGCCCTCCCCAAACACCACACCGCAACTCTCCCGGCCATGTCGACCTCCCCGCTGAGGGCCTCGACTTCTTCGGGTTGCGGGGCGGGGCGGCCGCCGACGGAGCAGAAGCTGTCCTGCACCGTCTGCACGCTCGACAATCCCGGCCACTCCCGCGCCTGCGAGGCGTGTGGCTCCTCCCGCCCCGTGGAGGTCGTCGCTGCATACGCCGGCATCAACGACGACGCCCTGGACCTGGGTGCCCTCGCCGGCGCCTCGTTCCTCCCGCTCCAGCGGCGCTCCAGGAAGAGGGAGCGCACGGCGTCGCCGGAGGTCGTGGGGGCGTGCGCCGACGAGGGAGACGGCGCCAAGGGCGGGGAAGATAAGCCTGCCAAGAAGAAAGGTTTGTTTTTGATCTTGTATATTTGCGTATCGTTCGATTGGGGACTTTGTTCACGAATGTGCAAAGAATCGCCTTTCACTGGTATCTGCTAGAAAGTAGAAGTAATAGTTCTGCATGTCGTATTGCTATCATTTCAAAGTTCGAATTGAGACTTGAGAGTGGCAAATAACGAAATTTCTCCTTGGAATTGGATTCACTGCAAATCACTAGGAAAATTTGATATACAATGGCATAATTTTACTCTAATTTGGGTTGTGTGCATTGTGCTAAGTATTGATATGGTCGGCACTTATACGACAGTAAGGTTGCAACCGCTACCACTGCTTTTGTACGTCCAGTAAGTTTTTTCATCATGTATGATCTAATTGTTGCTGCCAAACGCTGTTTTTTATCAGTAAAAGTGGTAAAATTTTCTCAACAGTAACCTTTTTAGCTGATTGTAGTATGTGTTTACAACAGTCTTATACTGAATATTATCATCCTTATTCCCTCTGTAAATCAGAAGAAAGATATTTTACCTTATAGCCCCAAGGACATAGTGCATTTGTGAAGTTAGTCTTCATAATTACATTTTGTTAATTCATAATATTGTCAAATAAGGCATTTTTTTGGTTTGTTCCACCACCACACCCAATTAAGTATTAGGACTTTTCAGTAATGCCCTATCCAGTCATATGTCCTATCATTTCCACTGCTTCTCCTTTAATGGTTAGGTTTGAGTGTAGCAATGAAGTTTCTGTAACATTTCTTTCCAAATCAATCCTCAGTTTTATTTACCCCCGACGCTACTTGTTACTAGAATTGGTTAAAATTTGTATATCTTGTTTCAACCAACTTTACAGAGTGCTCCAATATATCATAAACTCAAGAATGTTGTCTATCGGTTATACTGCATAGACATTTATCCTTTTTCCTTCATATACAAGCATGTGCAGTTATTTAGTTTTATTTTCTGTGTTTGCAGTTATTTGTTCCCACATAGCTTACATACTGACAACACATTGCTGGTAATTGTGTTGATATTTATCAATGACAAATTATGTTTATTCTCTGATGCTATACTGTTTTCTTGAAGTGAAGATTTCATACTATTATTTCTCCCTTATCCATGAAATCATGAATATAAGTCAGCTTTTGCTAATAATTTTTTTTGGTCTTAAATAAGTTTATATCTTGTAGTCATTGTGGCCAACTCTTTCGTTTGTGTAAAGTAGTCTACAATATACATTTGATTATATCTTTGTGATAGTGACAACTAGTTAATTATGCCAGTTAGTAGCTGGTTATGTTTTTCAAGTTGTTGCTAATACCTTTTTTGTTTCTGATTTGTTATTGTCGCTAACACAGCATGTTCTGAGCTTATTTTGGATAAGAAGACCTTCAAAATCATGACATATAATGTCTGGTTTCATGAGGATTTGGAATTGCGTAGAAGGATGGATGCTCTTGGGGATCTTATTAAGAACCACAACCCTGACTTTATATGCTTCCAGGTGCAGATTTAAAACCAAGTTATTTTCCTTATCTCTTCTAAATGGCACGACTCATATGTTTAGCTGCAGGAGGTTACTCCAAACATATATCTGCTTCTGCAAAAATCTGACTGGTGGCAAGAATACCAATGCTCGCTGTCGAATAACATGGCAATGCAGCGGAAATATTACTGCATGCAGGTTTGTTTCCACTAATCCCATGTATACGTATATAAATATAGTTGTTCTTATTCTATTTATTACAAATGTAATATTTTCTTTTGAAATTTTTCATTCTCCAAGATGCATGTAACCATGGGCTTATGTAGAGATAGTAAAATTGATGAACAATGCAAGGTTACGAAAGTCCTTTACATGAAACTAGCTAAGTGTTTGTGCTCTATGATGAAATTAAAAAAGAAAAAAAAAGACATGATTGGAAACCTTTGAAAATCACTTTACACAGTACATAGGTGCTCAGAGCTTTTTCACATCCGAATTAGCCATGATATAAAAAAATCCAAACAGAAGATAAATTGTATTGTTAAATCTTGTATTGGGAACAAAGGCTTATAGCAGAGAAATATTATATTAGAATTGGATTGTGGACAGAGGACGAGCAAACTTGTCCTTGTTCCCTATGTGTTACTCAAATTTATCTTGCCTGAAAAGGAGTATAACTTTCTATTCAGACGTATGATCTGTAATACTCTGCAAGTATCAAACTATAGCAAGAGCTGTGAAACATATTATAAAAAAACATAAAATGGTTCAGTTTATCACAGTTTTTGTTAGTCCCAGTTTATGAAGTTGATTTTTCTACTGCAAAAAATTAGCACAGAAATAAACTAGAAATGTCATCAGAACTTTGCTGTAGAAGTTTGATAGTTTGTTCTCTAGATATCTACATGCTTTTATGTATGTTTGTGTACAAATTTTAAGACTTCTACTATACATTTTATGTAGTTTGGTGTATCGACGTAATTTGTTATGTTGGCACCTAAGTTAGTAGGGTGTTACCTCGAATTTTGGAGTTGCTACCTCAATGGGGTTTCATTGATGCACAAATTGTAACAGTAGCAACCTCTCATACTGTCTTTTGTGATTTGAAGTGTTTTATGGGAATCCTTGCGCTTGTCTTGATACCTCAGCTTCACTATTATTTCTGAACTGTGAGTACTTTTTCAGTAAGAGTTTATTAATTCCTAATAATGTGATTCAATTTCAAACAAATGCAGATGAGCAAATTGCCTGTGGAGTCTTTTGATTGCACTCCATTTTCTAACTCAATAATGGGAAGAGAGCTGTGTGTAGCACATGTCAAAACTGGAGGTGCTGTTAAGCTAGTTCTGGCCACTAGCCACCTTGAGAGTCCAACGCCTGAACCTCCTACTTGGGATCAGATGTACAGCAAGGAACGAGTTGCTCAGGCAAATGAATCTCTAAAAATTTTGGGATCCTTCCGCAATGTAATATTTTGTGGTGATATGAACTGGGATGACAAAGGAGATGGGCCCTTCCCTCTACCAGATGGCTGGACCGATGCTTGGATTGAGTTGAAGCCGGGTGAAGATGGCTGGACTTATGATACAAAAGCTAACAGTATGCTATCAGCCAACCGCAAGTTGCAGAAGAGACTAGACCGATTCGTGTGCAAGCTGGCAGATTTCAAGATTAACAGCATCCAGATGATCGGGAAGGATGCGATACCTCGTCTCTCATATTTCAAGGAGAAGAAAGTCCGCAAGGAAGTTCGCAAACTGGAACTTCCTGTCTTACCCAGTGACCACTTTGGACTTGTTTTGAGCATTACTCTTTGAAAGCTGAAAAATATCTGATTACAGTGGTCCTACATTTCTTTGATGTATGTCCATCGTTTGTGTAATAGCACAACTCTTCCGGTTGTTCTTAATATGACTCGAAGGTAAAATTTAGGCCTCTGCCAATTTGGTTGCCTCTAATTTTGTGAAGTTTAAGCAGAGGCGTCCGTTGGTTGTATAGATATGCCAACTGAATTTATACCATGCTGGCTTGCTTATTGCTGCTTATCACTGTATAAATGTTCTTTCGCGTTCCTGAGTTGAGCCCGTAGGTGCCATGCCTTTCCATCTGATGTGTAATTGTTTCGCTGCTTGTACTGGACATTGTGTCGGTTGAATTGTGTGATCGCATTCGATCTGGGCTGGTTGTCGAACAGCTTATGTAGAACGATGTGGTCGAGATGCAATTGATATAAAGTGCTGCTTTTGCTCTGGAACCATGTCGTTTTGAAGAATGACAAACCGGTTTGTGAATTACAAACATTTAAGTACTAAACTGTATTGTAATATATAGTTATATAATCTGATGAGGTTACAATATTATAAGAGTAAATTTCACCGGGCAACATATTTTTATAAAATTATTATAAATTACAGGTTTAAGTTAAAATATCCTAGAATTCATCATATAACATTAAGGGTCCTTTTGATTCGTAGAAAAAAAAATAGGAATTTTGGAGGATTTCAATCTTACAGGAAAATTTCTTATGAAGACCTTTAAACAAAGGATTGGATCCTATCATACTTTTTAAAATTTCTATGGAATGGACTATCCTATAGAGATTTTGGAGGAAACTTAAAGCATCAGAAACAAACTATCCAAATTATCCAAATTAAACTCTCCGAACACACATATAGTCAGCTCTTCAATTAATTTAGCAAGTCAAACTTGTTGCTCAAACTTGCTAAATCAACTGGAGTCTCCGACACTGGGACATATAACCCAGTCTCTACTATCCTCTCTATTATGAGTCTATGATATTGGGACTTATATGTGAGCATCTACTACCTCTTCTTCTTCCTCTTTCTCCCCCTCTTCCTCTTGTTATACTCTTTCTCCCCCTCTTCCTCTTTCTCATGGATGGCGACAGTGACATCGACGCCGAACGCTCTTTCTTCCCTCTTCCTCTTCTCCGTGACGAGGCAACGACGACGACGAGTAGGAGGCGTCGGAGGCGGCGCCGACGAGGATTAGGTGGTGTGAGAGGACACAAGGCGGCACCGCCTCTTCCATCTTCCTCGGTTTCATCCTCGTCCGCCATCACGGTGCCAAGACCTCAGCTCTTCTACCTCTTATATCGTCTCCATCCTCGGCTCCGTCCCCTACTGCTCTTTTTTTAGACAACCCCTACTAATCCTTTGCGCGGCCCACGTGAGGAGGCGGAGACACAAGCAACATGGGGCCCACCATTTGTCAAGTGGGCTTGGCTCTCCACATTTGGGCAGTCGGTGGGGGTGTTTGGCCAACCGGATGGCTTGGCTATCCGGTTGGCAACTCTGTTGGACCATGTTCTTTTTTCTTGATTCTTCAAAACTTGGCTTGGAGAGACATTTGGAGAGGCTATTGCAGAGTGAGGAGCTGACGGCGGTGAGCAGGAGCTTAGGTGCCGACGTTAACGGCCGCGATGCTTGGTAAAACTCTTGGTAGAGTTGGCTTGTGGGAAAAACAGGGGAGCGGTGGAGTAGAGGTAGAGCAGAGTAGCGATGACAGTGAGCTCTAGCGTGCAATCGCCGGTAGGATTCCCAAACCAATTCCACTATTCTTTCCATGGTGAACATCAATCAACTAGTATAAAGTAGTACCACCTCAGTTTTTGGAGCTGAAGTGCCAAATCAATAGGCAGTGCAGATTACATGTTACGCATAACAAGTACACAAAACAGTGGGTCTTGCGACAAAATACATATTCAACGCAAAGAACAAAAGTATAACCTCTAGAGAAATGTACTTAACCTGCCTGTAGTGTAGGCAATCAGTAGAACTGCAAAAAATTAACATGCTATAAGTTTGAGATGAGATTAATATGCTCATAAAATCTATAACTACCTATAAAGCAAGTAGTGTTTTCACCCAAAATTTTGTTCTGCCTGGCTATTTTGCAGAAAACCCCTTAAGTTTTTCTGAAATTAACCATTTAGATAATCTGTGTCGTTCGCAACGATTAACCCAAAGGAGCAGCGCAAGGACTGCACGTGACCCGGGCACGTGGGTGACAAGCGAGGCGGCGTGGGCCGGAGTGCCGGATGTGTGCGGTGCGAACGATGGGAATCAAAAATGGATGACGGACGAAACCGTGTGGTGACAAGGAAACGACGGACAAAAAATCGACTATATATATAGTTGAGGAATGTGCCTCGCTGGCTTGCTGCTGCCTGCAATGATGCGCGCTACTACAAATGGGTCCCAGCCAGTTCGCATGTGGCCTTTGGTTGAGAGACACAGTTTATTTCTTTTTCTTTTCTTTTTTTTGTTCGATGGTGTTATATATATATATTCGTATAGTTCGTGCATTATATATATTATTATATCTATAACTATCTATAAAGCAAGTAGTGTTTCTATCTAAAATTTTCGTTTGCCTGGCTATTTTGCAAAAAACCCTTGAGTGTTTATCAAATTAACCTGCAGTCCAAATGCTGAAAAGAAAGGGAGGGCTTGGATGGAAAAAAATACCTCATGCGCCCCTCCCTCCTTGCGCCACTCCCTCCCGTCCCCATCCGTGTCACGCTGTTGACACCTAAATTTGGTAATTGAATCCCTAAGTCCTAGCAAAGGTGAAGCAAAATCGGATCGGCTGGTTTGGCGGAGAAACAGAGGCCACATCGGCTGAGAAGCGATCGGCTATGAGGCCAGTCGGCTAAAGTTGAATCGGACAAGGGCGGCCGATAGCCGATTCTAAGATCAGAGAAGATAAAGCCATTTCTGGTGCAGCAGTTTGAAGATAAATAGAAGATTCGGTTATTAGATTGCGCGTTAAATGACAATTGTATCTATGGATAGAGTCCTGTAACGGCAATTGTATCTGTAATTTAAGAGTTTGTTTAAACTGTTCATTGTAATGCGGCGTGGGTCCTTCCTGGGATAACGTCGTGTTTTAAATAGTAGTTTAGATAGAGTCCAGGGTTTGTATAGATAATTTTATTTTGGGTATAAATAGGACCCGAGACCTCCTGTAACATAATTGTTCAACACAATCACAATCAAACCTTCGGCGCATCGCCAACCTTTTTCTTCAGACGAGCAATTGACTTGGCTACGGGCTGCATCGTTTCGATCCCCAAATCCAGGTAAATGTTTGTCATTACTGGTATGATCTGCTATTTCTAGTTGAAGGGTTACGCGGAGGCTACGCTAGCCGAAAACAAAACTTTTTACCGCGCAAACCAGGAACACTTGCAAGTAAGGGCCGATAGATCGTTACCGATTGGAGTGTGCAAATGAAACACCAATCGGGCTATCCGATCCGAAAAGGTAGCCGATTCTCGCAAGCCGACACCGATACCCGGACACTCGATTCGCCAATCGCCCGATTCGCAGATGCCGTAGCCGATCCGGCCGATCAACCGCGCAACGTAGCAGCGCCTCTACCGGTATCCACACGTCCGGGGACAAAACGCCGTACACCCGTGTGCTAGCACGCGATACAAGGCTAGGGTTTGGCTCGAAAGTGGGGAGGGTTTCCGTGGAGATTGATCTCGACGACTTCTGTTGCACGCGATGCAATTGACATGCCGCAGCTCTCCACCCCTCCCTCCTTTATATAGAGTTGGCCGACGGGACTAGTGGCCGATCGGACTCTATTTTGAATCGGATCCTATCCGAATCTCACGAGTTGGCGCCCATACGTCGTAAGCCCATAGGACTCTATCCGATCGGATCCCTATCCGATCGAGCCGTATCCGAGTCCAACTCGAATGCCTGTTCTTATCCCCTTAAGCGTGCGACCCCGTAGGTTCAGGTATACTCGGTTTCGGCTATAGTCTAACTTAGCCGACCGTCGGCTCGAGTCCAACTCACCGACCTATCAACAACGGCGCCTAGCAAGACATATTGACACCATAGTATACAAGAATATAATATCGGCTCGAACCCGTAATGTGTACACAAATCCCTTTGCCTCACGATACCGTTAAGCTATAGGCAAGATGTGTGCCATCCCTTCAATAGCTTAACCATTCACTCGAACCGTATTGGATTATCGTCCGTTGATTGACTCCTCAATCAACTTAGCATGGCCATGCATTTCCATAATCCATTACCTCGAGGGGCCCAGAGATATCTCTCCAAAGGAGGGCAAATTCCATCTTGATCACTCACATCCCACTCCATGTTTCATAGCAAACCCGAAAACTACCTTTATAACTACGCAGATTACGGAATAGCGTTTGGTAGTCCCAAAGTAGGCTACTACACATGTTGGAATCCATGGTGATCTCGGGTATAAGGACTTTGTACCAACACTACCCGAGACCAACTAATGGCACATTAATTCTTGTAGTGTCTCATGGTGGGTCTATTCAACAATGTGTTCTCTAACACATGTCCATGTATATTGATTTGATATCTCCATACTATGATCTATGAGACATGATCATCAATCAATAAACATGCCGATCTTAGAATCATATTTGTTCCAACAATATGACATATGATCGAGGATCGTTTAGAAATAGATTCATACATAAAGAGTCTCATAAATAAGTCACGTACTTATTGATCAATACAAGATGTCTATTTCATGGAACCGAATAACACTTTATTCATTTATTCATAAACATTGACGTGATATCCAACATCTTCATGTTGCCTCTAGGGCATATCACTAACAATCTCCCACTTGCACTAGAGTCAATCATGTAAGTATCTAATACACATTGCTCTTGTGTGCGCCTCATGCTTCGTGAGGAGAGGTTTTGTCGCGGATCGGCTATGTTGAGATCCATGTGCACTTTGCATATCTTGACATCACCTCGTCCACAATCTCGCGATGAGATGATATCGCCGAAGTATGTGTTTGGACTTCCGATGTGACCTCGGCTCCTTGGCTTGCGCAATGGCTCCACTATTGTCACAATAGAGAGACATTGGACCGTCGTACTAGTCATCACACCAAGCTCGAAACGAATTTCTTGATCCAAACAGCCTCCTTTGCGCTTCGAAGCAGCAATGTACTCGGCCTCCGTTGTAGAATCAGCAACGGTATCCGCTTGGAACTCTTCCAGTGATCGCGCCTCCGTTCGGGCAGAACACGAACCCGATTGCGATCTATAATCATCCTTGTCTGTTTGGAAGCTAGCATCGGTGTAACCACTTACAATGAGCTCTTCTTCACCTCCATAGACTAGGAACATATCCTTAGTTCTTCTCAAGTACTTAAGGATATTCTTTACGGCGATCCAGTGACCTTCACCTGGATCGCGGTATCCGCTTGTAGCACTCAAAGCGTACGAGACATCGGGCGTGTACAAAGCATGGCATACATGATGGATCCAATTGCCGAAGCATATGGAACCATACCCATCTTATTCCGCTCATCATGTGTCCGAGGACACCGATTCTTGCTAAGATTAATGCCATGTGACATGGGCAAGAAACCTTTCTTGGAATCATGCATGTTGAACCTTTTCAACACCTTGTCAATGTATGTACTTTGGCTTAATCCAATTAGCCTCTTGGATCTATCTCTATAGATCCGAATGCCCAATATATATTTGCCTCCCTAAGTCTTTCATGGAAAAACTATTTTTCAATGAAGACTTGACGGATTCAAGCATAGGGATATCATTTCCAATCAGTAATATGTCATCCACATATAAGATTAGAAATACAATTGCGCTCCCACGACCTTTTTGTAAACACAGGCCTCTTCTTCATTTTTGATGAAACCAAACCCTTTGATTACTTCATCAAAACGAATATTCCAACTCCGAGATGCTTGCTTCAATCCATAAATGGATTTCGTAGCTTGCATATCTTTCCAGTGATTCGGATCGACAAAACCCCGAGGTTGTATCATGTATACATCCTCGCTTAGGTTTCCATTTAGGAAAGCCGTTTTGACATCCATCTCGCCATATCTCATAATCGAAATATGCAGCAATCGCTAGGATAATCCGAATAGATTTAAGCATTGCGACGGGCGAGAAGGTTTCATCATAATCAACTCCTTGAATCCGTTTAAAACCTTTCGCCACCAATCGCGCCTTATAGATGTGAACATTTCCATCCATATCGGCCTTTTCTTAAAAACCCATTTACACTCAATGGTTTTGACACCATCAGTGGATCAACCAAGTTCCAAACTTGATTGTCGTACATGGATTCTATTTCGGATTTCATGGCTCCAAGCCACTTGTTGGAATCGGGTCCCACCATCGCTTCCTCATAGGTCTTAGGTTCATCGTTGTCCAACAACAATATATCACGTTGTTCCTTTGTGTACTGTCGGCGCACGACGTGATCTTTCGACCTCCGTGGGCGGTGTATCTACAACCGGTGGCGCAACACTTTGTTCCTCTGTTGTGGTTACGTGGTCGCTGAAACATTTTCTCGGTGTTTCTTGAACTTCTTCAAGATGCACCCCGCTCCCACTAACCCTTCTTGAAAGAAACTCTTTCTCCAAGAAGACACCATGTCGGGCGACAAACACTTTGCCTTGTTCCCGATTATAAAAGTAATATCCCTTAGTTTCCTTAGGATATCCCACAAAGAAGCACTTGTCGATTTGGGTGTGAGCTTGTCGGATTGTAAACGTTTTACATAAGCCTCACATCCCCAAATTTTGAGAAAAGACAAACTAGGGGTTGCCCCTGTCCATATCTCATATGGTGTCTTTTCAACCGACTTAGATGGAACTCTATTTAGTGTGAGCGCAATGTTTCAAGAGCATATCCCCGAAGGATAACGGAAGATCACTTTGGCTCATCATCAACCGCACCATGTCCAACAAGGTGCGATTTCTCCGTTCGGACACTCCGTTCCATTGTGGAGTTCTGGCGGAGTCAAGCGTGGAACAATTCCACAATCTTTCGATGATTACCAAACTCTTGGCTCAAGTATTCCCTCCACGATCGATCGTAGAAACTTGATTGTTTTCCCTAAATGATTCTAGTACTTCATTCGGAATTCTTTGAACTTTTCAAAGGATTCGGACTTATGCCTCATTAAGTAGATATAACCATATCTACTAAAGTCATCGGTAAAGGTAATGAAGTCGATAACCACCTCGGCCGTTGAGCTCATTGGTCCACATACATCGGTATGTATGAGTGCCAACAAGTCACTTGCTCTTTCACTGTGTCCCGTGAAAGGTGCCTTTGTCATCTTACCAAGTAAACAAGACTCACATGTCTCAAATGATTCAAAATCAAAAGAGTGAAGCAATCCATCCTTATGGAGCTTCTCCATGCGTTTCTTATTTATATGGACTAAGCGACAATGCCATATAAACGTGGGGTTTATATCATTAGAGAGTTGCCTTTCTGTATTAATGTTATAGATGGGAGACGCTTCAAGATTCAAAACATATAATCCATTCACCAATGGAGCATGAAAATAGAACATATCTCTGAGATATATTGAACAACCATTACTGGTATGATCTGCTATTTCTAGTGCTTCCATCGTAATGACACATTAGATTCAGGGGTTTATATTGTGCTATTTATCATATAGCGCATATAAATTAGATCAATGTTTAGGTCTATCCTACCATTGGCCAGTTCCGTCGAGAACCTGCAGCCAATAAGGCTAGATCTAAAAGGTTGGCTGGTTTATATGCGGTATCCACCGTCTCGAGAAGTATAAATCAATCATGACAGATCAGGTTGTTCTTTTTATACTTAATGCTGCATCAAAGTTGAACTATTAAGTCGTTTTTAGAACTCCCAGTGATCTGTTCGTTTAGATTTATATGTTTAAGAGACAGTGTCGGGGTTTCAGGGCCTTATCTCCCTAATATGTTTATTTTAGTATATTTATTATTAGATTTATGTTAGGACCGTCTCTTATGTTAAGATCTTGTTCTTGTCGGACCTTATAAGCCGAAATCGGCCTGCCATCGATAGCCGACGGCCGATTTCCAGGCTAAGCCTCTGGTTCAAGGATGATATCTTTTCATAAGAACCATCAGAGTACTAGCCGATCAATTGTTAGCTTTCTAGTATCGACTAGGTTATCAATACATGTATTTATTATCCTTTACTGTATTTAGGGTAAACGGCTAATGCTGTCTCGGTATCACCGATCCATTCTAGTCACTTGGCTTAAATATAGTTTGGGATAGCAAATATGTGCTCGTGGATTCCCTCGGCCGATCCAGTGGGGATCTAACCTAACACTTAACGCATATTTCTTTGTTTTTCTTGTTGGTTAACAGATCAAACCAACTGGCATGCCCTGCACAACACAGGCAGCCGAGAAGGACCTGCACTGGAGTCAAGCAGATCTCTCAGGCCATCGCGTGAGAGAAATTTCTCATCAACACGCTTCTTGGCACGTCCGATGGGACTTTCTCTGTCGGCTCGACTCGGACGCATAGACTCAGCCGGCAAGATGGTCGACTCCAAGAGCCCCAATATCTCTCAGGACAACATTGTGCCTGTGAAGATGGAGCAGTTATTGGCTGAACAGCAAGCCGATTACAAGAAGATGGTGGAGAAGCTCCAGGCCAACTACTTGCAATCTTTCACCCAAACAAGATCTGGGGCCGTGCACCAAAAGTATAAATTTAGCATGGACGATCTCAAAGCATCCTCCTCTGGTGGGTCAAAAGGCAAACAGAAGATGGAGGAGCCGATTCAGGAACAGGACGATTCGGCCCTGCATACCTTGCAAGACCGAATTGATTCAGCTGTCCACCACGCGCTGGTCAACCAAAGTAGCATCCTGGTCAACACTCTCAACAACATGATCGCTACCGTGGTCGACGCCAAAATAGCCGACCAGCTGCAACGGGGGCCGACGTACTTCATAGACAGCCAGTTTCCTAGTTATAGGACGTTGATCACCCAGAATCGACCGATCCCACCACCAACACAACAAGGGCCGCCAGGAGGGGTCCTCGGTCAGCCAAATCCAACTGAATCGGCTATAAGGCCAGCAATTACCATGCTGAACCGACAGCAGCCGCTGCCCCAGGATCAGATTGCTAACATGTTCAACGATAATCGGCAGTCAGAGCTGATTCCCCAGATTGACCTGGCCAGGCGGTACAACGCCGGTCGCCGACAGCTGTTCCCGGGACCACCAACGCCACCACCGGCGCATCGGCCACCTCCCGCTGATCATCACTACCAGTATCAAGGAGGCCGTCAAGATCATCATTACAGGCCTCAGACGCCACCACCGCTGTATCGGCAAGCACCCGCGCCGTGCGACCCATACGAGCCGATACAGCAGGACAACCGGACCTGGGCCGATCTGATTGCAGATGTCATGCGCGATCAATTCTGCCTCAAGCCAAAAGATTCAGGAAACATGTATCGGTATCCCTATCCAGAGCACTTCGAGCGGATTCCGCTGCCCAACCGATACAAAATCCCAGAATTTTTGAAGTTCTCAGGGCAAGACAACGTTTCAACTTATGAGCATGTCAGCCGATTCTTGGCACAGTGCAGCGAAGCATCGGCTACAGACGCCTTAAGGGTTCGGTTGTTCCCTCTGGCTACAGACCCAGAATTTTTGACTTGCTGCTCAAGGAGAAACAGATTCAGCTCCCTGAAAATCATGTGATCCCATCGACCGAAGAATTAAAAAAGAAGAAATATTGCAAGTGGCACAACTCCACATCCCATGCCACTAACGATTGTAAAGTCTTCAGGCAGCAAATCCAGTCGGCTATTAAAGCTGGGAAATTAAAGTTTGCTGACTCAAATCGGCCAATGAAGGTAGATGGCAACCCTTTCCCAGTTAACGCAGTTCAAGCCAGCCCCAGGCGAGCCGATAGACAGAACAGAATGGCGCACGACTTAGTCAATACATCAACCGGGCCAGGGCAGAAGACGAGCCGACTGGACATCACGCCGCATCAATCAACATGGTGCGCCCCATTATTAGATCGGCTGACCGACGTTCGATCTATGAAGACAGCCGACACCATCACCAGTCTCGGCGGGAAGAACCTCGCAATGAAGCTCCTCATCGGCAGAAGCCGGAGACCCAAAGCCATCGATACGAGGTAAACTGCAACAGTGCCGATCCGCACTGGCATTGTTATTTTTTCAGGTATTGCTGGGAATCCGGCATGAGGTTGCCGACATTGGACGACTGCCCAGCGTGCAACGATCACCGCGACGACGAGCACAGGAGCTTATCGGCTGCAAGCCCTGCCTGGTTCATCCCTAGAGCTGTTCAACTAAACCAGAAGCGGCGGTCCGTTCATGATTGGCTCGGCCCGATCCACCAAGACTTCTTCGTCAACGAAGACCGCAACAACAACAACCGCGATGACGAAGAGGCCGACGACGAGGAATCGGCCAATCCCCAATGGTGTCCGTCCGATCTCTTCATAAGGATGCAGAAAAGAAGAATTCAACGACTCAAGCGTGAAGGGAGAGAAGATGAAGTTCGGCATATGATCCAAGATCAGCGCCGTCGGCTGGGCAAGATCAAAAGGCAATGGGTTCCCAAAGAGAAAACCGCCGCAGCCGACCAAGAGCAAAGCCAGGAAAGTTCAGCCGATCAAGCCAAGAGGGCGGCCAAAGGGAAAGGCAAAGTTTCTGCATCGGTCAACATGGTGTTCGTACTGCCAGCCGAGTTCAGTGCTCCTGAAGCCGATGCAGACACCATCGAGGACGACCTAGTGAAACTAGCAATCTCACCGGACCAAGCTATCTTCGACAAACCCGAGGGGACCGAAAATCGGCACCTAAAGCCGTTGTACGTTAAAGGATTCGTCAACGGCAAGCCGATTTCCAAGATGCTAGTGATGGGGGAGCTACAGTCAACCTTATGCCCTACGCAACGTTTAGAAAACTGGGCAAAGGAGCCGAAGACCTGATAAAGACCAACATGGTGCTCAAGGACTTCGGCGGCAACCCATCAGAAACCAAGGGCGTCCTCAACGTCGAACTGACCATCGGCGATAAGACCGTGCCCACAACGTTCTTTGTCATCGATGGGAAGGGGTCTTACAGCCTGCTACTCGGAAGGAACTGGATACACGCCAATTGCTGCGTTCCTTTTACAATGCATCAGAGCCTGATCCAATGGGACGGCGACAAGATTGAGATCGTATCAGCCGACAGGTCAGTCAGCGTCGTCAGTGCCGATTTGCCGCTTTGGGAAATCAAAGGCATCGATTGTTTGTCTGGAAAAATCTGGCAAGCCGATTTTCTAAATGTGTCCAATTCCACAATACAGCCGATTGGAGATGACGAGCCGCAGCCGCTGCTTTGAACAAGACATGATGGAGGGCTCAAGCGTCTTCGGCATGGACACCGCAGACAAAGACGATGGCAAGCTCGGGCAAGGTTTCAAGTCGGCCAACGAATTAGAGGAAATTGACATCGGCTCTGGTGACAAGCCGAGGCCGACGTACATTAGCAAAAATATGTCTCCTCATTGTAGATCCCAGCTTATTGATTTGTTAAAAGAATATAAAGATTGTTTTGCTTGGGAGTACTTAGAGATGCCCGGCCTCAACCGATCAATAGTGGTCCATCAACTGCCGATTAAGGCAGGCTATTGGCCGTTCAAACAGCCTCCCAGGAGGTTTAAGGCCGATATGTACGATGCAATTAAAGCCGAAATCACTCGGCTATACGATGCAGGATTCGTTCGGCCTTGCCGATACGCCGAGTGGGTCTCAAACATTGTCCCAGTATTGAAGAAAAATGGTAAACTTAGGGTGTGCATTGATTTCAGAGATCTAAACAAGGCCACCCCTAAGGACGAATACCCAATGCCGATAGTCGATTTGTTTGTCGATGCTGCTTCGGGCCACAAAATTATCAGTTTCATGGACGGCAATGCAGGGTATAATCAAATATTTATGGCCGACGAAGACATCCACAAGACCGCTTTTCGGTGTCCCAGTGCAATCGGCTTGTACGAATGGGTGGTAATGACGTTCGGCCTGAAGAATGCTGGGGCTACATATCAACGGGCCATGAACTACATTTTTCACGACATGATCGGCTCACTAGTAGAGATCTACATTGACGACGTGGTTGTCAAGTCCAGGGAGATAGAGGGCCACATAGTCGATCTGAGACAAGTGTTAGAGCGGACGAGGAAGTATGGCCTGAAGATGAATCCGCTTAAGTGCGCGTTCGGCGTATCGGCCGGGCAGTTCTTGGGATTTCTTGTTCATGAAAGAGGAATTGAGGTTACACCAAGAAGCATAAATGCTATCAAGACAATTCAGCCTCCGAAGGACAAGAAACAACTCCAGTCATTGATCGGCAAGATAAATTTCATCAGACGGTTCATAGCCAATCTCTCAGAAAAGATGGAGCCGTTCACACCACTGCTTCGGCTGAAAGCGGACCAAGCATTCACATGGGGGACAGAGCAGCAAAAGGCGTTAGACAACATAAAATATTATCTGAGTTCCCCTCTAGTTTTAATGCCTCCACAAAAAGGAATACCGTTTAAGATGTACCTATCAGCTGATGACAAGTCAATCGGCTCCGTTTTAATCTAAGAGGTTGAGGGTAAGGAAAAAGCCATCTTCTATCTCAGCCGACGGTTGCTAGACGCAGAAACAAGGTATTCACCTGTGGAGAAGCTATGTCTATGCCTCTATTTTTCATGTACAAAGTTAAGGCATTATCTGCTATCCAACAAGTACACAATAATCTGCAAAGCCGATGTAGTTAAGTATATGCTATCGGCTCCAGTGTTGAAAGGAAGAATTGGGAAGTGGATCTTTGCGCTAACAGAGTTTGATTTGAGGTATCAGGCACCAAGGGCAGTCAAAGGACAAGCTATAGCCGATCTCATTGTGGAGCACAGAAATGATTCGATCGGCTCGGTGGAAATTATGCCTTGGACTTTGACGTTCGACGGCTCGGTTTGCACCAACGGCTGCGGCATCGGCTTAGTCATTATTTCGCCCAGGGGACAAGTTTTGAGTTTGCTTTCGCCATCAACCCCCACGATACAAACAACCAAGCCAAATACGAAGCCGTCCTTAAAGGATTACATCTACTCAAGGAAGTTGAAGCCAACGCAATCGAAATAATGGGAGATTCATTGTTGATCATCAGCCAATTATCAAGAGAATATGAATGCAAAAACGATGCGTTGATGGTCTATTATCAGCAATGCCAAGAATTAATGGACGGTTTTCGGCTAGTTACTTTGAAACACATCCCCAGAGAGCAGAACACAGAGGCCAATGATTTAGCTCAGGGGCCAACGGGCTATCGGCCGATGTTGAAAGAAATTGACATAGAGGTTGCTGCCATTACAGCCGATGACTAGAGGTTTGAAGTCTACAGCTATCTCAAAAACCCCTCTCAATCGGCTACAAGGAAGCTACGATACAAGGCAGTAAGATATGTTTTGCTCGATGAAGATCTGTACTATCGGACGATTGATGGTGTGCTACTCAAATGTTTGGGAGCCGATCAGGCCAAAGTGGCCATCGAGAAGTGCATGAAGGGATCGTGGCACACATCAATCGGCCCACAAAATGAAGTGGCCGCGCCGAGCGGTATTTCGGCGACGATGCTTTGGAGGATTGTTTCAAGTATTACAAGGGCTGCCAGGATTGTCAGAAGTTTGGCGCCATACAACGAGCACCAGCGTCAGCTATGAACTCAATCATTAAGCCTTGGCCGTTCAGAGGATGGGGCATCTATATGATCGGCCAGATCAATCCACCCTCGAGCAAAGGGCATAAATTTATTCTGGTGGCGACAGATTACTTCACAAAGTGGGTGGAGGGATCCCCCTGAGGAAAGTGGATTCTAAGGACGCAATCGAGTTTGTCAAAGAACATATTATCTACCGATTTAGCATCCCACAAACGATAATAACAGACCATAGGTCTATCTTCGTATCGGATGAGTTTGTTCGGTTTGCCGACGGCATGGCGATCAAGCTACTTAATTCTTCACCGTACTACGCACAGGCCAACGGGCAAGCCAAAGCCTCAAATAAAAGTTTGATTAAGTTGATTAAAAGAAAGATCTCTGAGTACCCTAAACAGTGGCACCGCTGATTAGCCGAATCACTGTGGGCGTATCCACGGATCAATTCAAGTCCCTCCGTACAAGCTGGTCTACGGGCATGAGGCAGTGCTACCATAGGAGAGCGTCGTCGGCTCAAGGCGCATTCAGCTACAGGATCAACTCACAGCCGACAATTATTATCACTTGATGGTGGATGAATCAGAAGACTTAGTTTTATCCAGGATGAGGGCTTTGGAAAAAGTTACAAGGATAAAGAACGAGTAGCCAGACATTATAATAAAAAATGGTGCCTAAATCTTTCGAGGAAGGCGAGCTCGTTTGGAAATTAATACTGTCGATTGGATCTAGAGATAACAAATTCGGTAAGTGGTCACCAAATTGGGAAGGGCCTTTCAAGATCCACAAATGTGTCTCTAAAGGAGCTTACATGCTAGAAGGGCTAGATGGAGAAGTATTTGGCAGAGCTCTTAATGGAAAATACCTGAAGAAATACTACCCAAGTGTATGGATCAACTCATGATTCGGCTCTGGTTGCTTAGCCGATGTCTTGCTTCAATAAGGCATCACCTTTAGGCATTTTTATGCAACATTTTTTCCCTAAGTCTTCCACGATCGGCTAATGATTGGCTGATAGCGACGGTAATGATGTGCGAACGGCTCGAATTCACAATTTTGTCGACACCGAAGCTATAACAAAACTTGGGGGGCATATACATACACGAGCCGATTGCAAATTGGGTGTCAGGAAATTCTACATTTTTTAAGCTTCGTAATCGGCAGTTAATATAAAAGCGTTTTAAGTGATTGGGATCGACGGTCATACCAAGACACTACATGCGGCCGGAGCCGATCTCATCCACAAGCACAATTGCAAAAGATTGAAAAACTATATTACACAAGGGCTAGAGCCGATTACGCAATTTGGGCAGTTAATCATAATTAAAGCATATTACAAAAGTTCGGCGAATATATTACAAGAGGCAACAACCGATTTCACAACGTTAAGATATTACAGAATCATTGCTTCAAGAAATTGGCTATAGCCGACAGCGCCGTCCGCCTGATCTGGTCTATCTCCTCAATGGCCTTGACATCGTTGGCCTCAGACCCAGCCACCGGCCGGATGCCCTTCACCAGGTCCCGGAGATGTGCCACAGCCGCCTTGATGCTTCGACGTTGAGCTTTGATTTTGGCCGGTAGGCCGGCCATGTACTCCTTGTGGATGTCGATCTCGTTCGTGACTTGCACGAGATCAGCCATCAGCTGATCTTGGCGTGAGAGGAGTTGTTCGAGCTTGGCTGCGGCTCAGTTTTCAGGCGGTCAAAGGCGGCCTTCTGGCTCTCGATGGCATCCTTGGTCGACTGGAGGGTGGTCGACCGCGCCTGGTTCTCGCGACGGTCGGCTATCCGCTGCCGTGTCCTCTCGTACTTGAGTTGGTGGGCTTCCATGAAGGTAGCCAGCACGATGGCATCGGCTAGAGCTTCCGGCAGCTGGCCTTGAATTTCCTTGAAGCACGCGCGGATTGAACCGCTGTCGACCACCAGCGCGTCCAGCGAGGCCTCCAGCCGGTTGTCGATGTCGGCCAGGGTGGTTCTCAGGTCCTCGACCGGCGTCACCAACGCCTCCTCGCCGATCTCCCCGGATTCCTCGAACTCTGACAAATCAAAGTTGAGAAGGTCGGCTTTGTTCGCAAAGAGAAAGATGATTAGAGAATATTGAATTGGCGGCGCCGATCATGAAATTCATCGGCTTACCGTGGGCACCGGGTCAAAGCGACTAGCTCGGGTAGTGCGTCGCTGCAGCCATCGGGGTTTCTTCGTCGACGCCGTCGCCGCCGCTCGCGGCAATCACAATGTCCTCGCTGGACGCCTGGGGGGCAACCGACGGAGATCGCGGGGGCTGCAAAAGAAAGGGTTAGCAGACAAGTCGGCTAAGTTCTACGAATCAAGTTGCAAGAGATGGTTACCGATGGCGCGTGACGTGGAGTGCGGCCGGCCAATTTCTTGACACGAGAAGAATCGTTCAATCGATGCAAGTGATATCATCATAAAGCCAAATTTGATGAAGTGAGGGCTTACCGGCCGATTCTTCGCGGGGGACTTGGGACCGGCGGGACGTCGGCTGGAACGTTGACGGACTCATGGCTCGAGCTCTTGGGTTCGGCCGCCGCTCCAACAGCCGCCGAAATCTCCTCGCTGGCAACGGCGTCAAGGAACTGCGTGATGGCCGGGTCCAAGGGGGGGAGGCTATCGGCTGGCGCTGCCGGTTTCTTCTCTTTCAACTTCTTGGGGGCAGGCGCGGCCAACGGCTGTATGAGAGGTGCAGCCCTTTTCTTCTGGGTGATCGGCTCACGCACCTGCCCTCGTAGCAAAGACGCTAGCTTCGGCGCTCCCCAGTCGATTGCCGACGGAGCGAGGCCGCCCCCGTCCAGAACACCTAGACGGTATTCGATGGGGCGCCCGGAGTCGCTCACCGTCGGCCACTCCGTCTCCGTCTCCTGCAAACCAGAGGGTGAGTGTTAATTGGCTATATCAGCCGATGGTGAGAAAAGAAAAATTAGTTGGAGTTCAAAGCTTACCGAGGGGATCTCCTCAGGCAGGAGCAGATCGACGTAATGAGATGACCGCTGGTGGAAGATGTGTCGTTTGATTTCGGCCCACCATTGATCGTAGGCCGCGTTTTTCTTAAGCGCCAGGGTCATCTCGCCGATGTTGCCGAGGGGAGGGCCGGCTATACTTAGCAGTCGATGCATTATCAAGTCCTGGTTCACCACTCCCCTCGTCTCAATCTTATCGGCATAATAAAAGCCGATGGGCAGCTGCCCAAGACCGAACTGTCTCGCCGCCAACACCGGGTAATAGAACTCGTAGCTTTTGGCCACTGTTCGGCCCTGGTGGATCCCGGTCGGCAAGATGTAGGGGGACAAAGCGGCGACGAACAGCTCCCTGCACCACGGGTTGTCGGTCGAATTGATGTCTTCCTAGTTAAAATCGGCCGGCAACTCGAATAGTCCCCGGTCCCGGTAGAAGTACCAGGCGCGGTTCTCACGAGACAACCCGTCATAAAGGGCAATGAACCATTCGGCCAGCAGGTCGGCCGATTGCCTTGAGCCCGTTTGAGCAACTGCTGCTTCTCCGTAGCTCATGCATCTGGTGGGGTGATCTGGTTGCCGTCTTCGTCTTCGGTCGGCTCCAGCCTTGGGAAGACGGCCTCAGTCAGGGGCAGCCGACCGGCTATTTTCTGCGTTGCCAGCACCAACCAGATCTGTAAGAACCACCAGGGCCGCCGGTGTTGACTGGGGCGTTGGCGGCTATCTTCACGACGGCCTGATGCAGCATCTGATACAAGTAGCCGAGGAGGTATTTCCCCGCGCAAGCTTGCCCCCATCTGCCAGGATTTCGGCTACGACCTGTCAGTTGGCAGTCGGCCCGCAGCTCGATCCACAGAACAAGAATTTTTCAAGCCACATCATCAGAAATGCGGCGTGCTCCCTGTGGCCGACGGATCCATCTTTCATGTTTTCAGTGATGAAGCCGCTCCACCCGCCGATGGCCTTAGTTTTGAACTGATGCTACCCCTTTCGGCTCAGGTTGCTGGGGTTAGCTAATGCCTGGATGTCCAGCCCGGTCGTCATGTACACGTCGGCCAGCGTGACTGTCATCGGCCCTTGCCGGAAGATGAAGGTGTTGAAGCTATCATTCCAAAAATATGTCGCAGCCGACAGGAGCGGCTCGTCTTTTTCCATGCTGGCAACGGACAGGGCCAAACACTGGGTGATCCCAGTTTCCTCCCAATGAGTGTACTTGGCCGATCGCACCCTCTTGTACCATTCGATCCACGCTGCGTCGGTGGTCGGTCATGATTTGAAGGTCCCTCTCCAATGGGCTAGGGACGGTTTGTTGGTGTTGAAGGGAATCTTGTTGGTCTCGACTATAATGACATCGGCTGGGTCAGCGTTGCCGATGGGGCCGAGAAAGTACCTCCTTTCTTTGGTCAAGCTTGGGATGGCCACTTGATGTGACAGGTGCTACAGTTCGAAAGAGGAAAAAATGCTAATCGAGAATGGCTAAATGCCACAGTTTGAAAGAAAAAGTACTAATCAAGAATGGCTAAAAGAAGGATTAATGCGACAAGGCTGGAAGCATGGCTGGAAAAATAAATCCGAAGAAAAGGAGTTCTGGACCGATGAGTCGAAAGGAGAACAGAACTTTGTATTTGGTAACTCCCCTGTAGTTATGTTTAACCTTGAATGCAATTTATAAATTCGACAGCAATAGTCCCTCGGACTCGAAAAGTAATAACGAAAATGGCTAATCCAATAGCAGTTCGCATTACGCACCGTTGGAACTAATGAAGCAAATGATTGACCCATCATATCATCCAAAGAAACGGAAAATACCAAAAAGTTCAAATTGATAGCTAATAACATTGATTCAATTGGCATTGACATAATAAGAATATTTCGTCTACCTCGAGAGAACTCGATGACGGCGGCGGTGCGGCGGCGGAAGCCGGTGTGGCGTGGATGTGGAGCGCGGCGGCGGCGGTGTGACGGAGGCACGACATGGCGGCGGTGTTGGAGGCCATCAGAGTTGTTGGGAGTGAAGATGAAGTCCGATTCACGAAGGGCGCTGAGATTTGACGGACGCTGGTGAACCACTGGAGAGGAGAGAGGAGAGGCTTGCTTGCGAAGTGTTAGTGGGTTTTGAAAGCGTAATCGTTTTGGTTGAAGCGAAGGGCTATTTAAAGGGCACTCAGGGCAGCCGAAGCGGTTTAGGTCAAGAAAAGAGCAGGAATTTGAACAAGCAACAAATCCGTAACACTTCGTATCACAGACTTGGGGGGCATGTGTTGACACCTAAATTTGGTAATTGAATCCCTAAGTCCTAGCAAAGGTGAAGCAGAATCGGATCGGTTGGTTTGGCGGAGAAACAGAGGCTGCATCGGCTGAGAAGCGATCGGCTGTGAGGCCAATTGGCTAAAGTTGGATCGGACAAGGGCGGTCGATAGCCGATTTAAGATCGGAGAAGATACTGCACTATTTATCATATAGCGCATATAAATTAGATCAATGTTTAGATCTATCATGCCATTGGCAGTTTCGTCGAGAACCTACAGCCAATAAGGCTAGATCTAAAGGTTGGCTGGTTTATATGTGGTATCCACCGTCTCGAGAAGTATAAATCAATCATGACAGATCAGGTTGTTCTTTTTATACTTAATGCTGCATCAAAGTTGACTATTAAGTCATTTTTAGAACTCCCAGTGATCTGTTTGTTTAGATTTATATGTTTAAGAGACAGTGTCGGGGTTTCAGCCGGCCTTATCTCCCTAATATGTTTATTTTAGTATATTTATTATTAGATTTATGTTAGGACCGTCTCTTATGTTAAGATCTTGTTCTTGTCGGACCTTATAAGCCGAAATCGGCCTGCCATCGATAGCCGACGGCCGATTTCCGGGCTAAGCCTCTGGTTCAAGGATGATATCTTTTCATAAGAACCATCGGAGTACTAGCCGATCAATTGTTAGCTTTCTAGTATCGGCTAGGTTATCAATACATGTATTTATTATCCTTTACTGTATTTAGGGTAAATGGCTAATGCTGTCTCGGTATCACCGATCCATTCTAGTCACTTGGCTTAAATATAGTTTGGGATAGCAAATATGTGCTCGTGGATTCCCTCAGCCGATCCAGTGGGGATCTAACCTAACACTTAACGCATATTTCTTTGTTTTTCTTGTTGGTTAACAGATCAAACCAAGCGGCACACCCCACAGCACGGGCGGCAGAAGGACCTGCACCGGAGTCAAGCGGATCTCCCGAGCCGGCGCGTGAGAGAAATTTCTTATCAACACGCGCCTGCGACGCGTCTGCGCCCCTCCCTCCCATCGCTGCTCGGAGCTCCCGCGCCGCACCTCGCGCCGCGCCTGCGCCCCTCCCTCCCGTCCCCATCAGCGCCGCGCCCCCGACTTCATCCGTTGCAACGACAGCCTCTCCCTAGCGCTATGCTGGCTTCCACGTAGCTGGCGACGACGACTGTCGTGGGCAGGAAGGCGAGGAGGCGGCGGGTCCTCACTGCCACGTCATTCATCAGCCCCCTTCTCTCCCTCCTCTCTCTCATGTGACTAACGTGTGTGCCCTACTCAGCCATGTAGGACAAAAGCACTATTGAAACCGCTTAGGGAGGCAAAATGAAAACTGAGCAACACGGTATATCCGGTTTCATGGTTGCTAGACAGAACCAAACTCAACCTATAGTTGAGGGATGTAATGTAGATTTTTTTCGAAACACCCCTCCCTCCCGTCCCCATCCGTGCCGCACCCTGCGTCGCGCCTGCGCCCCTCCCTCCCGTCGCTGCTTGGAGCTCCCGCGCCATGCCCCGCGCCGCGCTTTCGCCCCTCCCTTCCGTCCCCATCCGCGTCGTGCCCCGACTTCAACCGTTGCAACACACGGGCACAGTTGCTAGTAAATACTAATATAAGTAGTTACCGGTTTCTTATGGGGTTCCACCATGCTTGAGAATATCATCATAGAGGTTCTCTGCGTCCTTCACCATTTTGGTTATTTCTTTCAATTTTATCTTTCAGCACGTCCCAACGACCCGCGCTTATCAACATGTCGGATCAGGCTTCTCCTACTCATCCCAATATCATTGAGCAAGCCAACCAAGAAACTATTGTACCTGTTGAATCTCTCATCTGCGCAGAGAAACTTTTCTTCAAGGATATAAGTAAGGAGCTCCTACAAAAAGAGTTATTACGATGTGTCTGACCAACTTGACCACAAGCTTCTGAGCAATTAGCATGCAAGCATATGACAGAAAAATAAGAAGGAAGAAAATAATGATTAAAACAAAAACAAAGGAAGAAATGAGCACAACAACATCATATTCAAAATTAATGACAGACAACAAAAGCTAGGGCAGCCACCGAATGCATAGTCGTATCCAAAATTATTTCCACTGCCCACAAGACATAGAGGAACAATCAATTTTTAAAAAGGCTGCTGTCAACATGCTTCTGGTGAGATTAAAATATAGGGGACTCTATAAGATAGATGACACAATTAAGGAATATGTTGAAATCTATAAGATCATATAATAGCATGCTGGCAATAATTAAGGAAGATGCGGAAAAAATCTACAAGTTGGTTAGAAAATTAGGATCATGAACATAGCATTCTGACAATAAGTAAGAAACATGTTGAAATCAATAAGATGATTAGGAAATTACATAGTACCCTCCTCCCTGTTCTTACCTGCGGATTTGTGCCCTCAGGCATTGGTTCCTCATCATCTTCCTCGTCGAGGAGATCATCCAACTTCCTCTTCAGAGCCTTTCCATGATTATTGTTCCCCATCCACCAGTTTTTTTCCAGTCAACGTCGAGGTCAAGGACAGCTCGGACCTACGGCAAAATGAATAAGAACACCCCCCAAATATATCACAACGCAAAGCAAAGCAACCATCGCCAAATGCCTCCAGCAAAGTGCATCACAATGAACCAAATAAATCAGAACGCGAAACAAAATGAATAAAAAATGCCACCAAATGAACCAAATCGTGAAACAACATGAATCAAAACACTTCGAAATGAACCAGAACACGGATCAACCCCAACCAGCGCCAAGTGTCTCCAGGAGATCGAAGCTACTCATCGCGCCCGCCTTGTGTCTGCCACCACTGCCGCCTCCTCCGCCCTCGTGCACCATCACGCCCCGCCGGCCACTCCTTACTTGCTCCGCTAGGGTTTTTTCGCTCGATGTGGGGTTTTGCTCTCGAGGTTCGGGAATACGGGTTGCGGCGAGGAGAGATGGGTTGGCGAGGGTAATAGGTGAGTCGAGTCGACGACTTGACGTGGGCCGGATCGTGTTGTGTTCTGTCATTGCGGCACCCGCTGTTTCCCCGGGGGGGCCGGAGCTGGCAGGATGCGCATCGTGCCCAAATTTGCCGTGTCAAGTGTCAGATTTTGACAAGTTTTTGATAGAATGTGGATTGTGCCCAAAACTTGTGAAGTTTCAGATTTTTTTGACTAATTTTTGATCCCCTATGTTCAGGGAAGCACTGTTCGAAAGCAAAACACATCAACAAGGAAACATTGGCGTAACTAAGTTTCATAAAAAAAATCCTCAAAACAATGACAAATTCTTTGGGATTCGACGAGAATTAGGAGAGTTTGGCTTCGAAAGCCAGCACAAATCAAAACCAAATCCATCCATTGGGGACTTGCTTGGATCGGTAGAGATTATGGCTACATGCCTACATCTCTCCTTTTTGAAGGGATTTTTCTTCAATTTCACCCCCTTGCGGCCTTGCAGAATATTGATGTTAATCCCCTACTGTTGACGAGAAATCTCTCTCACGCGCTGGCCTGGGAGATCTGCTTGACTCCAGTGCAGGTCCTTCTCGGCTGCCTACAACGTGCAGGGCGTGCCAGTTGATTTGATCTGTTAATCAACAAGAAAAATGAGAAAATACGAGTTAAGTGTTAGGTTAGATCCCCACGGGATCGGCTAAGAAAATCCATGAATGTATATATGCTATTCTAGGCCATATTTAGGCCAAGTGACTGGAATGGATCGGCTACACTGAGACAGCATCAGCCACTTGATCCAAATACAGTGAAGAATAATAAATATAGAGATTGACAACCTAGCCGATACTGGAAAGCTAACAAAGAATCGGCTAATACTCCGATGATTCTTATGGAAAGATAATATTCCTGAACCAAACGTGCAACCCAAAAATCGGCCATCGACTGCCCGGGAAAGGCCGATTTCGATCGGCAACATCCGACAGAAACACTATCTTAACATAAGAGACAGTCCTTAATAAGAAGCATATTAAAAGAAACATATTAGGGCAGATAAGGCTGGCTGAAACCCCGGCACTGTCTCTAAATAATATAAATCTCAGATGAACAGATCACTGATAGTTCTAAAGACGACTTAATAGTTCGAACCTGATGCAGCATTAAGTATAAAAAGAAACGTCCGATCTGTTACAGCCGATTTATACTCCTCAAGACGATGAATACCGCATATAAAGCAGCCAACCTTTAGATCTAGCCCTACTGGCTGGATGTTCTTGACAGAACTAGCCAATGACGGGATAGATCTAAACATTGACCTAATTTATATGCGCTATATGATAAATAGTGCAGTATAAACCTCTGATTCTAATGTATCATTGCGATCGAAGCACTAGAAACAGCGAACCATACCACTAACGACAAACATTTACCTAAATCTGGGGATCGAGACGATGCAGCCCGAAGCCAAGCAAAGTGCTCGTCTAAAGAAAAGGGTTGGCGATGCGCCGAAGGTTTGATTGATTGAATTATTCCTGATACAGAGGGTCTCGGATCCTATTTATACCCAAGATACAACTATCTGTAACAACCCTGGACTCTATCTAAACTACTATTTAAAACACCATATTATCCCTAGCGGGACCCATACTGTGTTACAACTAACAGTTTAACAAATCTCTAGATTACAGATACAATTGCCATTATAGGACTCTATCCATAAGTGGCAATATCTTTTAACGCGCAATTAGCAACCGAACCTTCTATTTATCTTCAAGTTTCTGCACTAGACACGGTTTCATCTCTTCTGGACCCAGAATCGGCTGTCGGCTTCTCCCGTTCGATCCTTTCTCAGCCGATTAGCCCCACAGCCGATCACTCTTTTAGCCGATACGATTCCTGTCTTCAATCGATCCGATTCCGCTTTGCCTTTACAGACTTAGGAACTCAATTACCAAATTTCAGTGTTAACACATGCCCCCCAAGTCCGTAATACGAAGTGTTGCGGATTTGCTTGCCTATCCAAACTCTTGCTTCCTTCTTGACCTAAACCGCCCCGGCTTCTCCCCAGGTGCTCTTTAAATATCCACTTCCTTTGCCGAACCACCTACGCCTCCAACGCGCACTTGGCCTTCTTCACGAATAAGCCTCCTGCCCTCTCTCTCTCCCCTCCGGCGACTTCATCGGCGCTCGACCTTCCTCACGTTCTTCAGACTCATCTTCGTCCCTGAGCACCCCGATGGCCTCTACCGCCGCTGCATCAAGCACCTCCATCTCGCCGGCCACCGCCGTCACGCCGGCCGCAACCACTGCGCCATCCGCGGCTGCCATTCCAGCCGCCGCTGCAACCGAGTTCCCAGAGGTACTCTCTTCCGATCCACAACTTTACTCCCAAATCTGCCTTTTCAAACATTCTTGCATCAACATTACGTTCGGTGATCTCTCAAGTAACATTTTACTTCACATTAGTACTTTTCCTATTCCCGAACCGTAATACGCAACCATTCTTGACTAGTGCCTTTCTCCCCTTTTCTGAACTGTAGCACATGTCTCATCAAGTACTTATCCCAAATTCGACACAAGCAGAGAGGTACTTCCTCGAACCTATCGGCAACATAGATCCAGCCGATATCATCATAGCTGAAACCAACCGCATCCCTTTTAACACCGCCAAGCCATCTCTCTCCCATTGGAACGGAACATTCAAAGCGTGGCCATCCACCGATGCAGCCTGGACTGAATGGTATAAAAGGGTACGATCAGCTAAGTATGCTCAGTGGGAAGAGAGAAAACTTGCCCAATGCCTGGAATTGTCCATCACTGGCATGGAGAAAGACGAGCCGCTCCTATCGGCTGTGACCTACTTCTGGAACAACAGTTTCAATGCCTTCATCTTCCGGCAAGGACCGACGACCATCACATTGGCCGATGTATATATGACAACTGGACTGGACATTGAGTCATCAGCTGACCCCAGCGTCTTGAACTGAAAAGGCCAACATCAGTTCAAAACCAAGGCCATTGGTGGGTGGAGCGGCTTCATCGCCCAAAACATGAAGGAAGGGACAGTCGGCCACAGGGAACATACCGCCTTCCTGATATGTGGCTGGAGAAGTTTGTATTCCGGATCAAGCGTGGCCGACGCAATTGCGATCATGGCCGAAATTCGGCCGATGGGAGGGATTTGCACGGGAAATATCTCCTCGGCTACCTATATCAAATGCTGCATCAAGCTGCCGCGAAGATAGCCGCCGACGCCCCAGTCAGCACCGGTGGCCCCTGGTGGTTCCTCCAAATATGGCTGGTGTTGGCAACCCGGAAGATAGTCGGTCGGCCCCCGTCGACGAAGCCGGTTCCCAAGGCCGGAGTCGATTGAAGACGATGAAGGCAACCAGATTACCACCGGAGATGCATGAACTACGGCGAAGCAGCCGCCGCCCATGAAGGCTCAAAGCAATCGGCCGAGCTGTTGGTCGAATGGTTCATAGCCCTTTACGACGAGCTGTCCTGCGACAACCGTACCTGGTACTTCTACCCGGACCAGGGAATGTTTGAGCTGCCGATTGATTTCAATTGGGACGATCTCAACTCAGCCGACAACCCAAGGTGCAGGGAGCTGTTCATCGCTTCGTTGTCCCCCTGCATCTTGCCGACTGGGGTTCACCAAGGCTGATCAGTGGCCCGGAGCTACGAATTCTACTACCCAGTATCGGCGGCGAGGCAGCTTGGTCTTGGGCAAGCGCCCATCGGCTTTTCTACGCCGATAAGATTGAAACCGGGGGCGGTCGGCGGGACTTGATAATGAATCGGCTGCTAAACATAGCCAGCTCTCCCCTCAGCGACTCAGCGTGATAATATTGTCGATGAGGAGAAGCGCCGCTTACGACCGATGGTGGTCCGAACTTAAACGCCATATCTTTCACCAACGGTCGTCTTACTACATCAACCTGCTTCTGCCCAACGAGATCCCCTCGGTACATTTCTGCTTCAGACTCAAAACAATTTTCTTCTTCCAATTCATCGGCTGACACAGCCGATTAACGTTCATCTTTTGATTTTGCAGGAGAAGGAGACAGAGTGGCCGACGGTAAGCGACTCCGGACGCCCCATTGAATACAACCCAGGCGTTCTGGATGAGGGCGGTCTTGCTCCGTCGGCCATCGGCTGGGAGGCGCCCAAACTGGCGTCGCTGCTGCGAGGGCAGGTGCGTCAGCCGATTACACAGAAGAGAAAGGTGGCACCACCACCACGATCGTCGGCCACGCCTGCCCCCAAGAGGGTGAAAAAGACGAAGCCAGCAGCGCCTGCCGATAGCCTCCCCCTTCTGGATCCGGCCGTCACGCAATTCCTCGACACCATTGCCAGCGAGGAAGCGTCGGCGGCTGTCGGGGCGGCGGCCGAAACCGGGATTCCGAATCCTGAGTCAGTCAATACCCCAGCCGACGTCCCGCCAGCCCCAAGTCCGCCACGAAACGTCAGCCGGTAAGCTTTTACTCCACCGGGCTTGGCCTCATGATGATCGCTCGCATCTGATCGAACCATTGCTCGTAGGTCAAGAGACTGGCTAGTCGCACTCCCCGCCCCACGCCATCGGTAATTATCTTCTGCCACCTTACCTGTAGTAGTTGATCGGCCTGTCTATTAATTCTTTCTTCTGCAGCCCCCGCGGTCTCCATCGGTTGCCCCCCAGGCGTCCGGCGAGCGTACTGCGCCTTTCGGGGATGGTGGCGACAACATCGATAAAGAAGCCCCGACGGCCATGGGCAATGATTCGGCCGAACCAACAGCCCCGACCCCGACACCGACGGTAAGCCAACTAATTTCGATGGTCGGCTTTATCGGCTTAGCATGTCCTTGATCATCTCCCTCTTTCCTGTAGAACGTAGCCGACCTCCTCAACTTTGATTTGTCGGAGTTCGAGGAGCCCGGTATCACCGGCGAGGAAGCGCTTGCGATGCCGGCTAAGGACCTGAGGGCCACTTTAGCCGACATCGGCACTCGGCTGGAAGCCTCGTTGGACGCGCTGGTGGTCGACAGCGGCTCAATACGCGCGCGATTCGGAGACATCCAAGATTATCTGCCGGACACCGTAGCCGAAGCCATCATGCCGGCGACCTTCATGGAAGCCTATCAATTCAAGTACGAACGGGCCCGGCAACGAATAATCGATCGCCGCGAGAGTCAAGCACGATCGGCCACCATCCAGTCGACCAAGGATGCCATTGACAGCCGGAAGGCCGCCTTTGACCGCCTGAAGGCTGAGCTGGCGGCCAAGCTTGAGCAACTCCGCGCCCGCCAGGATCAGCTGATAGCCGATCTCGTTCAAGTTACGAACGAGATCGATGTCCATGAGGAGTACATGGCTGGCCTGCCGTCCAAGATTGAAGCTGAGCGCCAAGGCATCAGGGCGGCTGTGGCACACCTTCGTGACTTGGTGAGGAGCGTCCGAACGGTGGCGGGGTCTGAGGCCGACGACGTTAGGGCCATCGGAGAAATCGACCAAATTAGGCGGACGGCGTTGTCGGCCATAGCCAATTTCCTGAAAAAATGAGATTGTAATTATCCGACCTCCCGAGATCGGCTAACATTTCTGTACCATACTTTTCATGCTTTTGTGATGTGATTGGATAACCATCTTATTCGTGCTTATACTTGGCTTCGACTCGTGTGTCATAATTTATCGATTTTCTGCCACTGCGCTCGTAGATATGATCGGCTGTATTTGTAGATAAGATTGTCCTTCGGCTGTGTGTGCCGCCTTGACTTGTTCACGTCGAAATCGGCTTCAGCCGCTCGCATCGTTTAGCGTTGCCAACTCTGAGACCACACCACAACCGTCAGTGTTAGCATTCGAAAACCGATCTTGTTGGCTATCGGCCGGTAATATCCGAGTGCATTGCCGATTTGGTTTCGCTGTCAGACTCATCCGAATCTGTACTTCAAGAACCCATGAGTTCTAGACGATGAGTATCCAGCCCTGCGCAGTCGCCAACCATTCAACGATTCCCGATGCCTTTAATGATGACCTCTTCGACTCTTGCGTCGGCAACGACCTTTCACATCTGAAACCGCATCTTTTCTTTCTATAAATGGACTCCTTCGGGCCTTCCTGAAAAACTCACAGCCGAAGAAGACGCTCTCCAGGCGTACAACATCCAGATCTCCAGGTTTTCGGTAGGGCTTCCTATGGCTTCCTCGAGCTCGTCGGTAAACCAGGTGATTCCCCAACTCATCTATTCTTGCCATTTCTTCTCTCTAAGTACTCAGGATTGATCCTTCTCGCAGCCGCTTCATCCCCTTCGGGTGATCCTAGAGATCATGGACACGCCGTACGAACTGACGGTCAGCCAAGCACGACAAGTGAGGGCCAACTTGAAGCGCTTCAGGGAGTTGGAGGCTCCTCACCCGGTGGCCAGGCCTCCCATCAACCTTGGCAGCATTCCGGCCGCTGTCCCTTCGGCGTCCTCAACGCTCACGCGCCTCGACCGGCCTCGCCAATGAGCTGTTGACCACGACCACCGACATAAGGGTCACTCGGCTAGAGCATCTGATCTTGGATGCTTTAGAGATGGAGACTGCGGAGCCTATCGAACGAGCCCTGGCAGCCATCAGGGATTATCTAGGGAACATGTAACCACAAACGGCTTTACGCCGATGATGAATAAAGATCGTTCAATGTTCTAGCCTGATTTTTGCGTTGCAATCGGCCCGATTTTTTGATTGACTTGTGTATGTGTATGCCCCCCAAGTTTTGTTGATAGCTTCGGTGTCGACAAAATTGTGAGTTCGAGTCGCTCGCACATCTTGGTCGTTCTTGTTGGTCAATCATGAGCCGATCGTAGGGCGCTTGGTAAAAAGTGATGTGCGAAAATGCCTAAAGGCGATGCCTCGTAAGATATCAGCTATCGTAGATCGGCTGAAGTAACTGTAGCCGACTCACGAATTGATCCACACGCTCGGGTAATATTTCTTCAAATATTTTCCATTAAGGGCCCTTCCGAATATCTCTCCATCCAATCCTTTTAGCATGTAAGCTCCTTTAGAGACACATTTGTGGATCTTGAAAGGCCCTTCCTAATTTGGTGACCATTTGCTGAACTTGTTGTCTCTAGATCCGATCGGCAGTATAAGTTTCCAAACGAGGTCGCCTTCCTCAAAAGATTTAGTCACCACCTTTTTATTGTAATGTATGGCTACTCGTTCTTTATCTTTTGTCACTTTTTCCAAGGCCCTCATCCTGGACAAAACGAGATCTTCCGACTCGTCTACCATTAGGTGATAATAGTCGTCGGCTGTGAGTTGATCCTGCAGCTGAATGCGCCTCGAGCCGACGACACTTTCCCATGGCAGCACTGCTTCATGTCCATAGACCAGTTTGTACGGAGGAACTTGGATTGACCCGTGGCATGCCATCCGATACGCCCACAGTGACTCGGCTAATCGGGTGTGCCATTGCTTAGGGTACTCGGAGATCTTTCGTTTAATCAACTTGATCAAGCTTTTGTTTGAGGCCTCGGCTTGCCCGTTGGCTTGCTCGTAATACGGTGAATAGTTAAGTAACTTGACCCCCATGCCGTCGGCAAACTGAACAAATTCGTCTGACACAAAGATAGATCCCTAGTCGGTCGTTATTGTTTGTGGAACGCCGAATCGGTAGATGATGTGTTCTTTGACGAACTCAATTGCGTCCTTAGAATCCACTTTTCTGAGGGGGATCGCCTCCACCCATTTTGTAAAATAATCTGTGGCCACCAGGATAAATTTGTGTCCTTTGCTTGAGGGTGGATTGATCTGGCCGATCATATCGATGCCCCATCCTCTAAACGGCCATGGCTTGATGATTGGGTCCATGGCCGATGCCGGTGCTCGTTGTATAGCGCCAAACTTTTGGCAGTCCTGGCACCCCTTGTAGTATTTGAAACAATCCTCCAGCATTATCGGCCAAAAGTACCCGGCTCGGCAAAGTAGCCATTTCATTTTCTGGGCCGATTGATGTGTGCCACAGATTCCTTCGTGAACCTCCCCGATGGCTACTGTAGCTTGATCGGCTCCCAAACACTAGAGTAGTACGCCGTCAATCGTCCGATAGTATAGGTCTTCGTCGAGCAACACGTATCGTAATGCCTTGTATCATATTTTCCTTGTGGCCGATTGAGAGGGGTTTTTGAGATAGTTGTAAACTTCAAACCTCCAATCATCGGCCGTGACGGCGGCCACGTCTACGTCTACTTCCTTTAGCATTGGCCGATAGTGTGACACCCCTTGAGCCAAGTCATTGGCCTCTATGTTCTGCTCTCTGGGGATATGCTTCAAGGTGACTAGCCGAAAACCATTCATTAACTCCCGGCATTGCTGATAATAGACCATAAGTGTGTCGTTTTTGCACTCATATTCTCCTGATAATTGGCTAATGACGAGCAACGAGTCTCCCATTATCTCGACTGCGTCGGCTTCTACCTCCTTGAGCAGAGTCAACCCTTTGAGAACGGCTTCGTACTCGGCTTGGTTATTTGTGGCGTGGGGGTTAATGGCGAAAGCAAACTCGAAGCTTGCCCCTCTGGGCGAAATAAGGACCAAGCCGATGCCGCAGCTGTTGGTGCATACCGAGCCATCGAACGTCAAAGTCCAAGGCATGATTTCCAATGAGCCGATTGAGTCGTTTCTGTGTTCCACAATAAAGTCGGCTATGGCTTGCCCTTTGACTGCCCTTGGTGCCTGGTACCTCAGGTCGAACTCTGTGAGTGCAAAGATCCACTTCCCGATTCTTCCTTTAAGCGCTGGAGCTGGTACATCGGCTTTGCAAATTACCGTGTACTCGTTGGACAGCAGATAGTGCCTTAACTTTGTACATGAAAAATAGAGGCATAGGCATAACTTCTCCACAGGTGAATATCTTATCTCTGCGTCTAGCAGCCGTCGGCTGAGATAGAAAATGGCTTTTTCTTTGCCGTCGACCTCTTGGATTAGGACGGAGCCGATTGACTTGTCGTCGGCCGACAGGTACAGCTTGAACGGTATTCCCTTTTGTGGAGGCATTAGAACTGGAGGAGAGCTTAGATAATCTTTTATGTTGTCTAACGCTTTCTGCTGCTCTGCCCCCCATGTGAAGGTCTGATCGGCTTTCAGCCGAAGCAATGGTGTGAACGGCTCCATCTTTTCTGAGAGATTAGCTATGAACCGTCTGATGAAGTTTATCTTTCCGATCAACGCGAAGCTGCTTTTTATCTTTCGGGGTTGAATCGTCTTGATAGCATTAATGCTCCTTGGTGTGACTTCAATCCCTCTTTCATGGACGAGAAATCCCAAGAATTGTCTGGCCGACACGCCGAACGTACACTTGAGCGGATTCATCTTTAAACCATATTTCCTCGTCCGTTCCAACACTTGTCTGAGATCGGCAATGTGGCCTTCTATCTCTCTTGACTTGACAACCACGTCGTCAATGTATATCTCCACTAGTGAGCCGATCATAGCATGAAAGATGTAATTCATGGCCCGTTGATATGTTGCCCCAGCATTCTTCAAGCCGAACGTCATTACTACCCACTCGTAAAGGTCGATTGCGCCAGGACACCGAAAAGTGGTCTTATGGATATCCTCTTCGGCCATGAATATCTAGTTATACCCTGCGTTGCCATCCATGAAACTGATAATCTTATGGCCTGAGGTAGCGTCGACAAGTAGATCGGCTATTGGCATTGGATATTCGTCCTTCGGGGTTGCCTTGTTTAGATCTCTGAAATCGATGCACACCCGAAGTTTACCATTTTTCCTCAATACCGGGACGATGTTTGAGACCCACTCGGTGTATCGGCAAGGCCGAATGAATCCCGCGTCGTATAGCCGAGTGATTTCGACTTTGATTGCATCGTACATATCGGCCTTAAACCTCCTGGGAGGCTGTTTGAACGGCCGATAGCCTGCCTTGATTGGCAGCTGATGAACCTCTATCGATCGACTGAGACCGGGCATCTCGAAGTACTCCCAAGCAAAACAATCTTTATATTCTTTTAATAATTCAATAAGTTGGGATCTACAATGAGGAGACAGATTTTTGCTAATGTACGTCGGCCTCGGCTTATCATCGAGCCGATGTCAATTTCTTCTAGTTCGTCGGCCGACGTGAAACCTTGCCCTAACTTGCAATCGTCTTCGTCCGCGGTGGCTACGCCGAGAACGCTTGAGCCCTCCACCATGTCTTGTTCAAAGCAGCAGCTGCGGCTCGTCGTTTCCGATGGGCTGTATTGTTGAATTGGACACATTTAGAAAATCGGCTTGCCAGATTTTTCCAGATAAACAATCGATGCCTTCGATTTCCCAAAGTGGCAAATCGGCACTGACGACACTAACTGACCTGTCGGCTGGCATGATCTCGATCTTGTCGTCATCCCATTGGATCAGGCTCTGGTGCATTGTAGAAGGGATGCAGCAGTTGGCGTGTATCTAGTCCCTTCCGAGCAGCAGGCTGTAAGACCCCTTCCTGTCGATGACAAAGAACGTTGTGGGCACGGTTTTGTTGCCGATGGTCAGTTCAACGTTGAGGACGCCTTTGGTCTCCGATGGGTTGCCGCCAAAGTCCTTGAGCACCATGTTGGTTTTTATCAGGTCTTCGGCCCCCTTTCCCAGTTTTCTGAAAGTTGCGTAGGGCATGAGGTTGACTGCAGCTCCCCCATCGACTAGCATTTTGGAGATCGGCTTGCCGTTGACAAATCCTTTAACGTACAACGGCTTCAAGTGTCGATTTTTGGTTCCTTCAGGCTTGTCGAAGATGGCCTGGCCTGGCGAGATTGCCAGCTTTGTCGGGTCATCTTCGATAGTGTTCGCATCGGCTTCAGGGGCGCCGAACTCGGCCGGCAACACGAAGCCCATGTTAACCGATGGAGAAACCTTGCCTTTCTCTTTGGCTGCCCTTCGGCTTGATCGGCTTGGCTTTCTTCGGCTTGTTCTTCGTCGACGGCAACTTTCCGTTTGGGTATCCACGCCTTTTGATTTTGCCCAGCCGACGGCGCTGCTCGTGGATCATTTGTTGCACCTCGTCTTCTCTCCCTTCACGCTTGAGCCGTTGAACCCTCCTTTTCTGTGTCTTCGTGAAGAGATCGGACGGGCACCATTGGGGGTTGGCCGATTCCCCATCATCGGTCTCTTCGTCGTTGTGGTTGTCTCCATCACGGTTCTCGTCGACGAAGAAGTCCTGATGGATCAGACTGAGCCGATCATGGACGGGTCGTCGCCTTTGGTTTAGCTGGACAGCTCTGGGAACGAGCCGAGCTGGACTTGCACGCGACAAGCTTCCGTGTCCATCGTCGCGGTGATCGTTACATGTTGGGCAATCATCCAACGTTGGTAGCCTCATGCTGGATTCCCAGCAGTACCTGAAAAAATCGCAATGCTAATGTGGATCGGCATTGTCATGGTTTACCTTGTATCGTCGACTCTGAGTACTCGGTTCGTGCCGACGAGGTGCTTCATCGTAAATTTCTTCATGCCGAGACCGGTATTGATGATGGTGTCGGCTTCGTTCATGGATCGGCTGTCGGCCAGCCGATCTGATGACTGGGCGCACCATATTAATTCGCGCGGCGTGGCATCCAGTTTGGTCGTCTTCTGCCTTGGCCTCGATCGATGTATTGGCTAAGCCGTGTGCCATCCTGTTCTGTCGATCAGCTTGCCCAGGGCCGGCCTGGACCATGTTGACCGGGAAGGGATTGCCGTCTACCTTCATCGATCGATTTGAGTCGGCGAACTTTAGCTTCCCGGCCTCGATTGCCGATTGGATTTGCTGTCTGAAGACTTTGCAGTCATTGGTGGCGTGAGATGTGGAGTTGTGCCACTTGCAGTACTTCTTCTTTTTTAACTCTTCGGCCGACGGGATCACATGATTTTCGGGTAATTGAATCTGTTTCTCCTTGAGCAGCAAATCAAAAATCTTGTCGGCCTTAGTGATGTCGAAGTCGTACTTTTCTTCCTTAGCCGTCTTCAGCAGCCATTGGCAGACGATGGCCTTTTTGTTCTTGGCCCATTCCGCTGCGGCCACTTCTGTTTCATCGTCGTCGGACCCGTAATCTGAATCGACGATGACCTGGGTTATATTCTTGACAGCCTTCCGGGTGTCTTGAAAATGCTGCTCGTGGGCCGTCACCTTCTGCGCCAAGTGGGCCAGGCTGTCAAAGTCCTACGCAGAGAATCGCTCTCGGATTAGCGCGATTAAGCCATGAAAGGCCAGATTGGCCAACTGGGCATCCGATAGCACCAGGCTATAACATCGGTTCCTCATCTCCCTAAAGCGTTGGATGTAGTCTTGGACCGATTCATTGTGTTTCTGCCTGACACTGGTGAGGTCCGACAACTTCATCTCGTGGTTGCCGGAGTAGAAATAGCTGTGGAACTGTTTTTCAAGATCGGCCCAACTCTGAATCGAGTTGTAGGGCAATGAGGAGAACCAGGTAAAGGCCGATCCTGAAAGAGAAAGGGGGAACAGTCGAACTCTCAAGGGGTCCGTAGCCGATGCTTTACCACATTGTGCCAAAAATCGGCTGACGTGCTCGTAAGTGGAAACGTTGTCTTGCCCTGAGAATTTCGAGAAGTCTGGGATCTTGTATCGGTTGGGTAGCGGGATCCGTTCGAAGTGTTCTGGATAGCGATACCGATACATATTCCCCGAATCTTTTGGTTTGAGGCCGAACTGATCGCGCATGACATCTGCAATTAGATCGACCCATGCTCGGTTGTCTTGCTGTATCGGCTCATATGGGTCATATTGAAGGGTTACGCGGAGGCTACGCTAGCCAAAAACAAAAACTTTTACCGTGCAAACCAGGAACACTTGCAAGTAAGGGCCGATAGATCGTTACCGATTGGAGTAGAGTGCGGCGGAATAGCCAATCGGGGCAATCCGATCCGAACAGTGTAGCCGATCCCGGAGAGCCGATTCGCCAATCAGCCGATTCGAGTCGTCCGGCCGCGTTCTCACGCCTCGCTCCGATGCGCCCGACCGCAGCCGATTCCACCGCCGATCGCTCCGATTGCGGTCGATCCGAGCCGATCAACGGCGCGCAACGTAGCGGCGCCTCTACGTATCCACACGTCCCAGGAGACGAACGCCGTACACCCGTGTGCTAGCACGCGATGCAAGGCTAGGGTTTGGCTCGAAAGTGGGGAGGGTTTCCGTGGAGATTGATCTCGGCGACTTCATTGCACGCGATGCAATTGATGTCTATTCAGCTCTCCACCCTCCCTCCTTTATATAGAGTTGGCCGCGGGACTAGTGGCCGATTAGGACTCTATTTTGAATCGGATCTCATCCGTATCTCATAGAGTTGGCCGCCCATACGTCGTAAGCCCATAGGACTCTATCCGATCGGATCCCTATCCGATCGAGCCGTATCCGAGTCCAACTCGAATATCTATTCTATCCCCTTAAGCGTGCGACCCGTAGGTTCGGGTATACTCGGTTTCGGCTATAGTCTAACTTAGCCGATCGTCGGCTCGAGTCCAACTCGCCGACTGTTAATAGCGGCGCCTAGCAGCACATATTGACACCATAGTATACAAGAATATAATATCGGCTACGAACCCGTAATGTGTACACAAATCCCTTTGCCTCACGATACCGGTTAAGCTATAGGCAAGATGTGTGCCATCCCTTCAATAGCTTAACCATTCACTCGAACCGTATTGGATTATCCGTCCGTTGATTGACTCCTCAATCAACTTAGCATGGCCATGCATTTCCATAATCCATTACCTCGAGGGGCCCAGAGATATCTCTCCAAAGGAGGGGCAAATTCCATCTTGATCACTCACATCCCACTCCATGTTTCATAGCAAACCCGAAAACTACCTTTATAACTATCCCGCATTACGGAATAGCGTTTGGTAGTCCCAAAGTAGGCTACTACACATGTTGGAATCCATGGTGATCTCGTGTCTAAGGACTTTGTACCAACACTACCCGAGACCAACTAATGGCACATTAATTCTGTAGTGTCTCATGGTGGGTCTATCCAACAATGTGTTCTCTAACACATATGTCCATGTTTATTGATTTGGTATCTCCATACCCATGATCTATGAGACATGATCATCAATCAATAAACATGCCGATCTTAGAATCATATTTGTTCCAACAATATGACATATGATCAGGGATCGTTTAGAAATAGATTCATACATATCGAGTCTCATAAATAAATCACGTACTTATTGATCAATACAAGATGTCTATTTCATGGAACTGAATAACACTTTATTCATTTATACATAAACATTGACGTGATATCCAACATCTCCATGTTGCCTCTAGGGCATATCACTAACACATATGGGGGTGCTTGCCGATACAGCTGTGGTGGTGTCTGAGGTCTATAGTGGTGATCTTGACGGCCCCCTTGGTACTGATAGCGATGGTCAGCGGGAGGTGGCCGAGGCGCCGGTTGTGGCGTTGATGGTTCTGGAAACAACTGTCGGCCACCGGCATTGTGCCGCCTGTCTAGCTCAATCGGCTTTGGCTGCCGATTGTCATTGAACATGCTGTCAAGTTGACCCTGAGGCAATGGCTGTTGTCGATTTAGTATAGTAATTGCTGGTCTTATAGCCGTCTCACCTGGATTCAGCTGACCGACTCCTCCTGGCGGGTTTGGTTGTGCTATCAATGGAAGCGGCCGATCCTGCGTGACTAGCGTCCTGTAACCCGGAAATTGGCCATCTGCAAAGTACGTGGGCCCCCGTTGCAGTTGTTCGGCTACCTTGGCATCGACCACATTAGAGATCATATTATTGAGGGTATTGACCAAGATGCTACTTTGGTTGACCAGTGCGTGGTGAACGGCTGAGTCGATCCGATCTTGTAGAGAGTATACGGCCGGATCATCTTGCACCTGGGTCGGCTCTTCCACCTTCTGTTTGCCTTTTGTGTCGCCCGAGGAAGATGCCTTGGTATCGTTCAGGCTGAACTTGTACTTTTGGTGCACAGCTCCAGATCTTGTTTGGGTGAAAGATTGTAAATAGTTTGCCTGGAGCTCCTCCACCATCTTCTTATATTCGGCTTGCTGTTCAGCCGATAATTGTTCCATCTTTACGGGGACGATGTTGTCCTGCGTGATGCCAGGGCTCTTGAAGTTGACCATCTTGCCGGCTGAGTCTATTCGTCCGAGTCAACCCGACAGAGACAGTCCCACTGGGCGTGCCAAGAAGCGTGTTGACGAGAAATCTCTCTCACGCGCTGGCCTGAGAGATCTGCTTGACTCCAGTGCAGGTCCTTCTCGGCTGCCTACAACGTGCAGGACGTGCCAGTTGATTTGATCTGTTAATCAACAAGAAAAACGAGAAAATATGAGTTAAGTGTTAGGTTAGATCCCCACGGGATCGGCTAAGGAAATCCATGAATGTATATATGCTATTCTAGGCCATATTTAGGCCAAGTGACTGGAATGGATCGGCTACACCGAGACAGCATCAGCCACTTGATCCAAATACAGTGAAGAATAATAAATATACAGATTGACAACCTAGCTGATATTGGAAAGCTAACAAAGAATCGGCTAATACTCGATGATTCTTATGGAAAAATAATATTCTGAACCAAACGTGCAACCTGAAATCGGCCATCGATCGCCCGAGAAAGGCGATTTCGGCGCACATCCGACGGAAACACGATCTTAACATAAGAGGCAGTCCTTAATAATAAGCATATTAAAAGAAACATATTAGGGCAGATAAGGCCGGCTGAAACCCCGGCACTGTCTCTAAATAATATAAATCTCAAATGAACAGATCACTGATAGTTCTAAAGACGACTTAATAGTTCGAACCTGATGCAGCATTAAGTATAAAAAGAAACATCCGATTTGTTACAGCCGATTTATACTCCTCGAGACGGTGAATACCGCATATAAACCAGTCAACCTTTAGATATAGCCCTACTGGCTGCATGTTCTTGACAGAACTAGCCAATGACGGGATAGATCTAAACATTGACCTAATTTATATGCGCTATATGATAAATAGTGCAGTATAAACCTCTGATTCTAATGTATCATTGCGATGGAAGCACTAGAAACAGCGAACCATACCACTAACGACAAACATTTACCTGAAACTGGGGATCGAGACGATGCAGCCCGAAGCCAAGCAAAGTGCCCGTCTAAAGAAAAGGATTGGCGATGCGCCGAAGGTTTGATTGATTGAATTATTCTTGATACAGAGGGTCTCGGGTCCTATTTATACCCAAGATACAACTATCTGTAACAACCCTAGACTCTATCTAAACTACTATTTAAAACACCATATTATCCCTAGCGGGACCTATACCGTGTTACAACTAACAGTTTAACAAATCTCTAGATTACAGATACAATTGTCGTTATAGGACTCTATCCATAAGTGACAATATCTTTTAACACGCAATTAGCAACCGAATCTTCTATTTATCTTCAAGTTTCTGCACTAGACACGGTTTCATCTCTTCCGGACCTAGAATCGGCTGTCGGCTGCTCCCGTTCGATCCATCCTGAGCCGATTAGCCCCACATCCAATCACTCTTTTAGCCGATACGATTCCTGTTTTCAGCCGATCCGATTCCGCTTTGTCTTTATAGACTTAGAAACTCAATTATCAAATTTCAGTGTTAACACCTACATTGCAGAAGGGGATTTCAACACACATAAACATAATGAGTGATAATCAACAAACATGAAGTAAAGTTAAAACAGATCTACAATAGAAGTAATGTAAAAATCTCAATCCAAACCTTACTAAGAACAGAATCCTCGCGTGCCCTCGAGTTGAAAGCCTCACCATAGACCACCGAATGGAGCGTTAGGGTTCCACAGTGTTGTTTATGTTCCAAATTCATCTACAAACAAAGGCCGACTTCTGGCCGTAGCGTAGCGGAGGCCCGTCGCCAGAGGCTTGGGCCGGAGCGTAGCGGAGGCCCATGGAGCAAGACCCGTGCCCTAGCGGGTGCGGGGGGCGAAGCCCCCCGCGGTCCACACTTACCCGGTTTAGGGTTTCCTTATACCCAGTTTAGGGTTTCCACCTTATTTAAGTTCCTGTAAGCCGCCGCATGGGACAAGTTGATTCAGTTGTAAATCCCAGGCGTTCTGTAACCTCACCAAGATATAGTGAAGATTGTTGCTGGCTGACGCCCGTGGTTTTTTCCCTCTCGTGTTGGGAGGGTTTTTCCACGTTAAATCTCGTGTCTTCTTTGCGGTTGATCTTGTTTACTTCTTGTTTTATCGTCATCGCGTCTAACACACAGAAGTTCTCTCACAGAATCCTCATCTTAACCAGCTGAATGAAGGTTAGGGTTTCACAGAAATTGCACGAGACATACAAACGATTCTGCAGAATTCCTATGGAACTTCTACGGCCCATACAAGATCGAGCCTTGTTCTCCCGTGGCATGAGTGACCCTCTATTGCCGTCGAGTTTTTAGTTATCTAAAGGCATCTCTATATTGTGAGATGAAGGAAAAACACAGGCAGGTATATGCTTAAATAGCCTTTCACGTCGCGTCCTAATATCTCGCGAGATATCGACACTCTCCACACAATCTCGTCTCGTTGTTTCCAGTGCAGTACACACAAGTAACTAGTAGACTGCTATCGAGGGCCCACATTAAAGCTGTGAAGTGTATGGTATGAATAAATCTAAATTTAATATGGACCATCGAAACCGGATCCGCGGTCCAAAAACTGACCTGCATTGTATTTTTGCATGGCACGGGGATTCCACTCCGCCAAAAGCCGTGACACGCGTGGACGAAATCTATCACATCGGCACAGCTTTTCATATTTCAATTTCAAAAGGCTGGCTGCCTCACATGATGTGAACGAACAGATATTAACTGACAAAGAATTAGTACAACCTAGTACTGGAGTAGTGTTTGAAGGTACTACTAGAATTACATCTAACCGGCGCAAATACCCTGTATTTCCCAAGAGATATCCAAGACAATGGGCATATGTATATACCAGAAAGAGTAATAGTGAGTTTGTTGTACCACCTCGTCCCAAAATCCCAAAACAAAACATGTTTATTTTTCACTTATCTCACACGTACCAATACAAATCCCAAAACCAAAAGACTATAATATCTCTATTTTATCAAATCACAATACAAATTTTTTTTACTTTTTATCTACTCAATACAATTATTTTTCACATTCACAACCTCCGATCCCTAAAAATAAACTTATTTTGGGACAAATGTAAAAAGTTTAAAAGATATGTTGCCAAAACAACAATCGACAATCGATGGCCAACTAATAGCCACGAATTGGACACGAATTTCCCATGAAACATTTGGAGTCGACCACGGATTTCTTCGAAATTCTGCACATTCACTAGCCAATATCCTCGGGAAAAAAATAGACTGTAAATCTATAAAGGAACAAGATTCGAAGTAAACGTGGTGACCTTCAAGCTGATCACTTTGTTTTCGGGGAGAGCACTTCAAGTCCACCCATGAAGGGCCTCAGTGGCTCCGGGATCACAACAGTTCCATCTTCTTGCTGAAAGTTCTCCAGGATGCATATGATCAAGCGAGGAACAGCAACCGCCGTCGCGTTGAGCGTGTGAACAAACTGAGTTGGGGCTGAGCTACCCTTTCCTTTCTTGGTGTTCATCGGTGGAGGATCTGCAGGTGATGGGCGAAACCGGATGCCCAGCCGCCTGCTCTGATAGTCCGTGCAGTTTGACGCGCTTGAGATCTGTTCATTTCCATTAGGAAAAGTTAGGGCGATTGCTTCAAATTGAACAGAAGTTCAAAAGGGGGCTTGAGTAGTTGTTTCTTACCTCACCGTACCTATCTAGGCCTGGCATCCATGCCTCAATGTCAAACTTTCTGTAGGCTGGTGCTCCCAGATCCCCGGTCGCCATATCCAAAGTTCTTCAAGAGAAAAGAATGTTTGTTATTGCCTCTCTGCGTTATTATGACATGCGAATTCAGAAGATCAGGAAATACTTGAAATGAAGTCCAAGTGATGCATAAAGTTCCTCTTCAATGGTGATGAGTTCTTCATGGCACTTGTCGCTTTCCTCAGGCCGGCAAAACACAAACATCTCAACCTTGCTAAACTGATGTACACGATAGAGGCCCCTATTCAAGATGCAGTGACCAAGACTTAGAACTTCATGCAAGAATTGTAAACTGCTTCCTCCATTCTCTTCTACATAACGTTCGTTAGTTCATTTTTGAACTAACCAACATCAAATAAAAAAAACAGAGGGAGTATTTAAAAGTTTTGAATAACCAATGAACAAATCTTCACACATCTATACTATATGTAATGAACATACTGTGATCAAATTACATAAATCAGTGGAGACAGCAATTTCCAATACATAATCTTAACAGAACAACAAAATATACATACCTAGTGGCAGCACCTGCCGCACCAGCTTCTGTGCGAAAACAGTGTGAATAGGCTACATATTTTCGAGGCAAATCAGAATCAGGGAGTATAGAGTCCATATGGATGCCGCCAACAGGAATCTCTGCGGTTCCTATGAGACACTGATCACTGTTATCGATCGAATAAACCTACAAAAATGCAATAGAAGGTTAACTAATGAAATAAATGTTTACTTTCACATGATGAAAGATCGATGAAATTTCCAAGTCATGTAACGAACATAAAGATGACAAATAGCTGATCTAATCCTGTGTAGTTAGGAGAGAATTCATAAATTAGGAGAGAACTACAACTTTAACATGCCACATCATGCAGCACAAAAGCATATCCTAGAGAAAGTTACTTCTTTTTCTTGAAATTATGGGCATAAGATCCTCTTAACACAACCAGCTCTAAAAGCTGAATTCATCTATTAACCAGGATGTAAAGGTATCTTGGATCAATATACCTGAGTATTTTGGGCCCTTGGCTGGAAGCCACATTTCTCAACAACAGATGACCTTACAATCTCCGGAGTTATTAGTGGTGTGAAACCTTTCTTTGAGACCTCAGTGATGGCCCAATTAACAAGGGCCATCTCCAACAGAACAGCTTCATTCTTTAAGTAGTAGAATTTTGAGCCACTAACCTGCAAATGACAGTATACAACCTTGGTAAAATGAGCAAGTGAAAAGAAAGTACAACTACTCATATAGGAGCTACAATTGTAGATCATCTTTTACTCAGTATTCAGGTAATGGCTTTCGTCTAGTTCAAGCATAACTGTGCTATTAAACAACTTACTACAAAGTTATGTTTAACATTGATTTGTGGCAGTTATACCTCAGCAGCTGCATCAAAATCAAACAAATCAAGTTCTTTTCCCAGCTGAAGGTGATCTCTAATGGTGAAATTGAAGTTTCTCTGACTACCGACCTGCATTATTCAAGTAAAACGAAATTAGCAGCTGGACAAACTGAAAAGACAGAGTTAGATACACAGAAATCCCACTACCTCTTTTCTGACCACAGAACTTTCCTCACCACCTACAGGAACATCCGGATGTCTGGTGTTAGGAATACTTTGTGCTTCTAGTTGAAGCTTATCATTCAGCTGTACAAGGTCCTCTTCTAGAGCAATAAGCCCTTCTTTCAGGTTCTTGCCTGCATCAATCCAAAATTTTTAAAAAATCACTATGTTGGTATCGTTGTTTCAATTTTTTTTAGAAGATACAGTCATAAACATTCTACCTTCTTCAACAAGGGCTTGACGCACAGATGGTTCTAATTTCCCTTTCATCTTGTTAGCAACTGCATTTCTTTCAGCTCGGAGCCGTTCAACCTCCTGCCATCTGTCATAATTAGGAATTGTTGCCACCATATCTCAGTCCAGAATTAAATAACCAACTATGTTCAATTACTGAATGCATAGACACACAAGCAGATACTCCACGTGTCTTCGGAAGAACAATCAAACACAGATGCCAAAATAGTTTAAATCACACTAATACAGTATCATATTACGCCATTAACAAAAGTGTCGTCCGGGCAAGGATAAGTTCATGAAACCATGAGTAATTTTGAGGTCATAAAATCAGTAAAAGCGGCGTCAATCAGTGGTCCAACATAATCAACCAAACAATAGCCATGACTATTGGCCAAAAGAAATAGCCATATCTAATTTCTAGTTTTAATTTTTGGTTCTACTCATATTTTTCTACCCCAAAAAATTACTGCAATGTTAAGATAGGCAAAACTCACTAATATTCAGGAAGTGAGACACATGCCAATTAATCAACCATATGAATACTCCCAGTTAAAAACAACAGTTCATGTATAAGTTCATATGGAAGTTGTAAATTTTTCGACCGATCTTCTCCAACAGTTTAAAGTCGTGCAAATCACGAACTTCTCATTATAATTTTACAGCGGAAGCTTAATCTTATCCATCCAACTTCTATTGCAGGCAGTCACGCAAGAGCAGAATCAGAAAATAATGACACAAGCTCCTGACCTTCTGCAGGGCGAGGTACTCGTTGTAGAGCTGGAGAACGAGGTCGAGATTGGCGGCGGAGTTGCGGTCGCGGATGTTGGCAGCGACGGCGTCCGTGTTCTCCCGGATCCACTTGAAGTCTATCGCCGCCTTCCACTGCGGCTTCGCGGCGCCGCCGCCCGCGCCACCTGCGACCACACCCACACCCACAGCTCAGACGGCTCGCTGTCAACCGCGAGGTGTTCCCTTGAGTTGAAGTTTCAATATTTACCCTTGGTGTCGGGCTCGACGGCGGTGGCGGCGGCGGCGGTCGCGGAGGCGGAGGAGGAGAGGAGGCGAAGATGGGGCCGGCGGAGAAGGGAGAGGGTTAGGTTCCGGAAGGGGGAGAGAGAGAGAGAAGGGGTGGAGGCGGCGGCGGAGGAGGAGGAGAGGAACCGGCCGCAGGTCAGCATCTCGCCGGAGAGGAGGTGGTGGTGGTGGTGGTGGAGGGAGATGGCCGGCGGGCGGCGGATAGGGGATAAGAGAAAGCTTGGGGTTTTTTGGGCACACGAAATCGGGGTTATAAGGTTGGGCGCATTTGCTCTTCGCATGAGTCCGAAGGTTGAAAAAAAACCCTTGATTACTTGATAATCTTTTTTTCTGGTCGTACGTATCTGTATTTTGCCTTTTTTTCGCTGGCGTGTTCACTCCCGACGATGTCTATGTCGCCTCGCGCGAGCCCTGAGAATGTTGAATAAAACCCTTGATTACTTGATAATCTTTCTTAGGTCCTTGGTCATACGCCTCTATATTTTGGGTTGTGCCCCGTGAAGAATGGTTGTTCTGCTGTCCTCTTAAGCTCGGTGGGTGTCTTTAGGGTAAAAACAACTCTTAGGCCGCTAAACAACTGAATTAGGCTCAGACCAATCGCAAGCAGACCAGTGAATTACAAAATCAGGGAGAGGGTCAGTCCAGATGGAAGACTGTCCCAGGTCCCAACTCAACCCCAATCTAGCAAGCTCATGCGCACAATTATTACAAGATCTGGGAATTTTCAGGAAATCGACACACCTAAAACTCTCACAGAGTAATTCACGGATCTCCATGAAGAGGCCCCCGCTAACCGCAAGGTCAGAAGCAGAAGATGTGATAGCATCCTTCCGCTGTGAGCAATCCGTTTCAAGCAGGATTTGGGAAATGCCAGCTTGAACCACCAACTCCAACGCCCGTTTGCAAGCATAAGTCTCTGCCAACAAAGCTTCATGAATCAGCCCAAGATTTTCGGCACCCGCCAAGATCACTGAACTTTCATGATCACGAACAACAAAACCCCAAGCTCCCTTCTTACTCGCCAGATCAAAAGCGCCATCAAAATTGATTTTAAGAACATCCACCAGCGGAGGAGACCATCGCTGGATGTGTTGAATTGGCCTGCTAGGTGCTTTGTCTTCTGAAGATGATAAATCTCTTACCATGCTTTGTACTTGCAAAGACTGAATTGGAGCAAGATGCCATAGCATCACCTGCATTAACCCTGTTTCTTGTGTCCCACCAACGCCAGATCAAGACAAAGATCATGATATAGTTTCTTTTCTCAACTGTAAAATTCTTGTCACAAAATCCTTAGCTGAAAGTGCCTCTAGGAGCTACAATCTATAATTTTCAAGGTCCAGATCTCTCCAACACCGCTGGATCGCCTTGCATTTCAAGAAGCAGTGAGCACCATCTTCATCAAAACGGAAGCAGACCGGGCAACGAGTATCCAGTTCTATTCCTTTCTTCTTGATATTCAACTTCAGAGGCAGGTTGTTGTGCGCAACTCGCCAAACAAAGTGTTTAATTTTCGAGGGAATAGGAGCCAAATCTTCCTCCAGAAATTATCAGTATTACTCGCACTCGCATTTGAAGGACCGAATTACTCCCTGTACACGATTGATTTCCACCTCATCATCCAGAACATGGTAAGCTAATTTCACCGAGAACATACCCTTTTTGTCGAAATGCCATGCCACCACATCCACGATCAACATGCACAGGAATGGCTAGTATGTGTTTTGCATCTTCCTCCCAGAACAAGTCTGTAACCAATTCCACGTCCCATGTACCTGTTAACGGATCAATTAGCTCTGAAACTTTTGACAGTACAGTGTTACCACGGGGGGTTATAGGCCGCCTAGTTCTTCCGGCTAGTACCCACGGATCGTCCCAGATACGCACACTACTGCCATCACCAATTCTCCATATAATTCCTTTGCGCAAGGCCTGTAATCCTCTCACCATACTACGTCAGTTATACGAGATTCCTGGGCCTTCAGTAGCTTCCCAAATATTGCCATCAGTCCAATATTTTGCTCTCAACAGGCGAGAACAGAGGGAATCAGGTTGCTGGATTAACCGCCAGCCTTGTCGTGCCAGCATCGCCAGATTAAAGAGATGTAAATCTCTATACCCCAACCCTCCTTTTTCTTTCCGGCTTGACAAAGTTGGCCACGAGATCCAGTGAAGTTTCTTTTTCATTTTCCTGCTGTGCCCACCAAAATCGGCAAAATCAAGGAGCTGATTTCGTCACACAGTGACTTTGTAAGATCAAAACAAGACATTGCATAACTTGGTATAGCTTGCGCAACAGCTTTGATGAGAATTTCTTTCCCTGCCCGTGACAGAAGCTTCTCCTTCCAGCCCTGAATGCGTTTCCCGACTCTGTCCTTTAAATAAGCAAACATACTTTTCCTTGATCTGCCGATATAAATCGGCAGTCCTAAATATTTTTCATTCTTTGCTTCCTTGTTTAAGTCCAGCGCTGCCATAAAAGGTTGTTTTACTTCGCCGACCACAATTCTTGCTAAACAAAATCGATGACTTATCTTTATTAATTGTCTGCCCCGTGCATTCCTCATAAAGTTGGAGGACATGTCGCAAATGAGATGCATTCCCCTCATCAACCTTTAAGAGAAGCAAAGAATCATCTGCAAACAGCGAGTTATACTTGGTGCCCCAGCATAAATAGTTACTCCTTTCAAATTCCCATTACTCTCGGCTTCATGTAACAAGCTTGAGAAACCTTTGGCACAAATTAAGAACAGATAGGGGGACAACGGATCTCCCTGACGTAGACCTCTAGAAGGGACAATCACCTCTGTCAGATCCCCATTCACTTTTATTCGATAGGAAACCGAAGAAACACACTGCATCATCAAGTTCACCCATGCACTGTGGAACCCTTCAGGATGCTCCACTCCACCCTATCATAGGCCTTGCTCATATCAAGTTTCAGCGCAGCGAAACAATCCACACCACTCCTCTTGTTTTGCAGATAGTGCGTTAATTCATATGCCACTAACACATTATCCGTAATGAGACGCCCCGGGATGAAAGCACTTTGATTTTGTGATATGATCGACGGAAGAATTTGCTTCAAACGGCCAGCCAAAACTTTGGAGGCAATTTTATATATGACATTGCATAGACTGATCAGTCTTAGATCCTTTAAACTCTCCGGATTTGGAACTTTATGAATAAGCACCACAACAATCTCATTCCATTCTTTCGGTAATTCGCCCCCATTTAGGAAGGACAGCACCTCCCTCGTAACATCATCGCCCACGATGTCCCAGTAACGTTTATAAAAGAGGGATGTCATTCTGTCAACTCCCGACGCTTTAAGGTCCCCAATGGAGTTCAGACCAGCTTTCACTTCTTCTGCCGTAAAAGAGTGAAGGAGGGAACTGTTCATTTTCTTCGGCGACTCTTGGAGAGACGTGAGACAGTAATATGAGATCAACTTCTTATTTTCCTCTTCCCCTTCCACCACAGTACCATCTTCCCCTTCAACCTTATTATACGGCTCTTTCTTTTACGCTCAGAGGCGGCTTGATGGAAGAACTTTGTATTACGGTCCCCTTTTTCAACCTTGGCCCTTTGTCTCCAGTAAGTATTAACCTTCTCCTCTAGCCTTTCCAACTTAAACTTCAACAATTCTTCTTTCCGCACCGTATCCGTGCCCAGTGATTTGCGTCGGCAATCTTTCAGAGCTCTCCTAGTTGATTTAGGCTGTGTTTAGATCCTGAAATTTTTTTGCCAAAATGTCACATCAATGCTTTCAACATATATTTAAAGTATTAAATATAGACTAATAAAAAATAAATTATAGAATCCGTCTGTAAACGACGAGACAAATTTATTAAGCCTAATTAATCCGTCATTAGCACAAATTTACTGTAGCACTTTATTGTCAAATCATAGTCTAATTAGGCTTAAAAGATTCGTCTTGTAAATTACATGCAAACTGTGCAATTAGTTATTTTTTAATCTATATTTAATACTTCATTTATGTGTCCAAACTTTCGATGTGACAGGGTGTAAAATTTTGGGGTGAATCTAAACAGGCCCTTAATTCGCTTCTCGACCTCGCCCAGTACATTGCGCCCCCACACTCCCAGCTCCTTGGCTACACACCAAATCACACCACACACTTTCTCTCCTCACGCTTCCCTGGCAGTTTTCCAAGCATTCTCCACGATTCCTGCACACTCCCCCTCCTCCATCCAACAGGCCTCAAAACGAAATAACCTTGGTAATCTGGCCTCCACCGCCAGGGCTAGGTGGGCATGTGTTCACAGTCACCGGCCGATGATCTAAATGCCGCGGTTTCCCGTTACAGTTACTGATGTGGTACAAGGGGAACCTCGCCACCCAATCTTTACCGAAAGATCGGTGGGTGTTGTTTTAAATGGAGACCGCATGCCTGACTCCCTCAGAAAAGTACTGCTTTTTGGTTTCCTTCGGTGCGCTTGGACCATGCTCTATGGGGGTGTTTAGATCTAGAAAATTTTTTTGGCAAAATATCACATCAATGCTTCGGACACACATTTAAAGTATTAAACATAGACTAATAAAAAACAAAATACAGAATCCGTCTGTAAACGACGAGACGAATTTATTAAGCCTAATTAATTTATCATTAGCACAAGTTTACCGTAGCACTTTATTATCAAATCATAGTCTAATTAGGCTTAAAAGATTCGTCTCGTAATTTACATGCAAAGCGTGCAATTAGTTATTTTTTAGTTTACATTTAATACTTTATTTATATGTCCAAACATTCGATGTGACAGGGTGTAAAGTTTTGGCGGTGGATCTAAACTTTCGATAGACTTCATTTATATCTTTAGCAGTTTGTTTGTGTGTGCAAGAGGTCAGTGTATGTCGAAACTTAGTTTCGGCAATGTAATTTCTGGGGTCGCAGTCAAGATCGCCAAGCACAATGGGTTAGAAGGAAAAGGAGGTTTAGACAGGTTCAGGCCCTCTCGTGAGGTAATACCCTACTCCTGTTTCGGTGGATTCGATCCGCCGAGTGTCTTTATTGATCTCGTGATCTAAGGCTCAAAGCTAAAAGTTGATCTCCTATCAGAATATCCCTCAAGGGACGCCCCTTACCCCCCTTATATAGTCCTGGGAGGCGGGTTTACAGATCGGAAATCCTATCTTACTCTAAGTCGGTTTTCTCAATCTTACCAAACCGTGACTATGGATCGTTGCCTTATCTCTATCGGCAACATAACACCCAAGTCATGTTTGGTTTACAGATATGATAGGCACAATTTATCCCTACCTCCAGTCGGATAAGCTTGCCATGTAAATATCCGATTGTCATAATCTCATCTCCACAGTATATGTTCTATATGGACCCATACCACGTACATACGATTAAACACGATGTGACCGATGGACGATAGGAAGCAGGCACCCGTGGAGAAGGTGTGTACCCACTGTGTTCGTCCGATTTTCGCACTGTGCTGGCGACCCACAGAGTGTATGCGATGTTGAAAGGAAGCAAAACGCCCACCCGTCAGCGGTCGATTGCGCGCACATTTGGTGAGAGGCGGCCGAGATGGACGACATGATTTATGGACGAGTGGTGCACGCTACAAACGGAGTTCCAACCGGTTAGTGCGCTGCACGTTGCTGCTGACATGTGGCCCTACATGTTGCTATGGTCCCGCAGATCAGCCGGCGGGTAGATTGGCCGGTGGGTGAATTTCGCTGCTCAATGCCTGTTGCCTTGTGCGTTCTGATGACCCAATAGGGAATCGCCAGTGCCTTGGACTTGCGCCCATGATGTCCTTCCGTGAATGCATCTTGGTTGTCTTTCTTGCTTTTCCTCGGTTCTTCCTTTCTCTTCAGTTTGTGAAGCCCCTGTGACCTCCGTTTTGGCTCTTTGCCGACGATGGAGATGGCTAGGGTTTTGTTCTTCCTGGGTTAAAGGCCGTCCAGGGACCGCCTGGTACCGAAGAGGTAGGCTTGTGTTCCTATGTGTTCTTCATGTGGAAACTATCCTGTGGGCTTCATCCTTTTCCGCTGCTACAGGAAGGGAGCTGTCCGACCCGCTTGCCGTTCTCTGTTCCTCCGTGTTCCTTCGGTGTTGACATTTGGGTGCTTTCTTCCGTTTTTGCCGCTTGGGGACCGGCAAGGTAATCCTGTCCTTCCCACGTTGCCCCTGTTCTGATGTGTTTGTTTTCGTACTTTTAGTGTCGTCTTAAGTGCGTTCAATCTAGCTGGGAGGGGGCCGGTTATATATTGCCAATGTTTTTCTTCCTTTCTAGACAAGGTTACGAATATAGCTCCTATTTATAATATGAACTGGTACTAATGAGTCCCACCGATTATATGTCTCGGTTTGTGATGTGCTTCTGTCAGCAGGGTTGGCTTTGGTTGAAAGATTCTTATAGGCGTCGTTTTTAAGATTTTAGATCAAGCTGGTAGTTATGAATGCAAAGTCGTTGTGAATGTGGCTTGATGTACTGTTGTTGCTTTATTTGTGATGAAGTGCGAGTACCAGTTTCATGCAGGTGTAGGTGGGGTGTTCTCTCGTGTGCTGAAATGATTGAAATGATGTTATGTAAATTAGTAGATTTGTTGAATGGAGATATGAAGTGTTTTCATTGGCTATTTTGCAAAAAATCTCTTGAGTTATTTTAAAATTAATCCGCAGTTTATCTGACTATTTTGCAGAAAACTTTTGAGTGTTTATAAAATTAATTCGTCTGGCTATTTTACAGAAAAACTTTTGAGTGTTTATAAAATTAATCCGTAGTTCCAATACTGAAATAGGGTGAAGACAAAAAAATATAAATTGGAATTATATGATTGAAATAATTATGATAAAATATGATAAAATAAAATGAACGTACGGACGTATTTTTACTAGTATATATTGTCACGTTAAAAAATTTAAACTATATATGTATTAAAATCTCTGTCAAGGACCAGTCAGAATACACATACAATAATTTTTATGCTTGCAGCGTGGTTTTAGTCACTTCACAGGCATTTTTTAGAGTGCAGGATAAAGTCTACTCAACTTTATCTTCTTCAATTTTCAATTTTTTCCTCTAATTAGTACTCACGTATTTAGCAAGTCATATATATATATATATGTATATATGGGAGATAAGGATTTGGCTAAAGTTTGTTTTTTTTCAAACGGCTAGGATTTTCATAAACAATGGGAGATTTGAACACGGAAAAACAATGGTAAATTAATTCATATTAAATTACACTGTTTAATATTATCCTCATGTTGCGACAGACTTAAACCATCTATCCTTATGTTTTTAGCAGTGTAAGACTAATCACGGTGAATTCGATCGATTGGTTTTGAGGATACGTGCTGGTTTCTTCACATGGGTTAAATCTTTCTGAATCTCGATCTGATCTGGACTTGTCTGTTTTTCTGACACTCTTAGACACTGACATGAAATACATCATGAATACCAGCCATAGTAGGTGGAAGCTCAAGCCGATATGCTACTTTTCCTCGACGTTTCTGAACCCGGTGTGGTCCCACAAAGCGTGATGTCAACTTGTCCTTAGTTTGGAAACGATGCACTCCTCGGAGTGAAGTGACACGAAGATACACATAATCACCTGCCCTGAAAGCTTGATTTCTTCGACGGTTGTCTGCTTAACTCTTTTGTCAAGACTACGCAATTCTTAGCCTTTCCCTTACTGTTCTGACCTTTTCTTCCGCATCACTTATCACTGCGGTCCCAAACAGCTGACGCTCGTCGGTCTGGTCCCAAAAGAGCGAAGTATCACACTTCCGTTCATACAACGCTTCAAAAGGTGTCATCTTTAAACTGGCCTGATAATTATTGTTGTAAGATAATTCTGCGTAGGGCAGACTCTTGTCCCACGCTCCTCCGAAATCAAGAGCACAAGCTCGTAACATATCTTCTAAAATCTGGTTCGCGCTCAGTCTGACCATCGGTCTGCAGGTGAAAGGCCGTACTGAAGTTCAATCGGGTACCGAGTTTCTCTTGTAACTTCTGTCGAAACTTGAAGGTGAACTGACTTTCTCGATCTGATACTATTTTCTTAGGTATCCCATGAAGACACATAATCCTTGCGAGATATAATTCTGCTAGTTTCTTTTCGAGTAGGTGGTATGTACTGAGATGAAATGAGCCACTTTAGTGAGTCGGTCGATAATAACCCAGATAGAATCGTGCCCTGATGATGTCCAAGGTAATCCGGTGATGAAGTCCATTTTGATTTCTTTCCATTTTCACTTCAAGATCTGGAGTGGTTGTAGTAACCCTGTAGGTCTTTGGTGTTCTGCCTTCACTTGTTGGCATATGTCGTACAGTGTCATGAACTTCGCTATTTTTCTCTTTATACTGAGCCACCAAAACTTTTCCTTTAGATCCTGGTACATCTTGGTACTTCTCAGATGGATAGAGTACTGAACTCTAATGGGCTTTAGTAAGGATCAACTTTTTAATTTCTGGTTCTCTGGTATGCACAACCTTGTGCCCATCTAGATTGTTTCATGCTCGTCCTCCGTAAAGTCGCGAGTTTTCTCAACTCTCATGTTCTTCTTAAGCTTGGCTATGTCAGGATCCGAGGCTTCAGCTATTCGGTTTTGGTCTATGAGGGTGGGTTGGGCTTCAAAAGCCGCCACAAATCCGGGTTCAACAATTCCTAGATTTAGGCGTTCTAGGTCCCGTTGTAACTGTTCATATATCCCTTTTGTGTGGATAGAGTTACAGTAACTATTCCGGCTCAATTCATCAGCTACCACATTAGCTTTGCCAGGATGATAGTGTATGCTTAGGTCATAATCCTTAATCAACTCTAAGTACCTTCGCTGACGGAGGTTCCGATTGAGTGAAGATGTATTTCAGGCTCTTATGATCCGCATATACTTCACATCAATTACTGACAAGGTAATGTCGCCATACTTTTAAAGCATGGACGACTGTTGCTAGTTTCAAGTCATGGGTTGGATAGTTAGACTCATGTGGTCGTAACTGACGAGAAGCATAAGCGACCATTTTTTCTTATTGCATCAACACACATCCTAACTTTTGGCGGGATGCGTTGCAATAGACTTAAAAATCCTTGGTTTGGTTTGGTAAGATCAATACTGGTGCGTACACCAGCTTCCTCTTAAGTTCGTCGCACTCAGCGGTCCACTTAAACTTTTCATCTTTTTTTAACAACTGGGTCATTGGCTTCGCGATTTTAGAGAAATTTCCAATGAACCGACGGTAATATCCCGTAAGTCCAAGAAAACTCCTGATTTGGGTGACGGTTTTGGGTGGAGTCCACTTGGTTGCTGATTTCATATTGGAAGGATCCACCGCGACTCCTTGGGCATTCACGACATGGCCAAGGAATTGCACTTCCTGTAACCAAAAATCACACTTGCTGAACTTAGCGTAAAACTGATGATCTCTTAACTTTTCGAGTGCCAAACGGAGATGGTGCTCGTGCTTTTCTTTCGATTTTGAGTAGATCAGAATGTCATCGATGAACACTACGATGAACTTGTCCAAGAATTTCATGAACACTTTATTCATCAAGTTCATGAAGAACGCGGATGCATTGGTAAGTCCGAAAGATATGATCGTGCACTCATACAAACCATACTGAGTGATAAAAGTGGTCTTAGGGATGTGTTTCTCTCGAATCCTTAGTTGATGATAGCCTGATCGCAGGTCTATCTTAGAGAACACCTTTGCTCCCTTTAATTAATCAAACAGATCGTCGATTCGAGGTAGTGGGTATTTGTTCTTAATGGTGACCTCATTGAGTGTGCGATAGTCGACACACATCCTCTTAGTCTTATCTTTTTTCTCCACAAATATTATTGGAGCACCCCAAGGTGACGTGCTCGGGCGGATGTAACCTTTCTGCAGTTGCTCGTCAACTTGTTTCTTTACTTCCGCTAACTCATTGGCTTCCATCCGATATGGCCTCTTATGGATCGGAGAAGTTTCAGGGATCAGGTCAATCCGGAACTCTATCTCTCTTTCGGGTGACATTTTGGTAAGGTGCTCTGGGAAGACATCAGGATATTCGCAAACCACGAGGATATCCTCTAACTTCTTTGGGTCTTTTTTCCCCTTCAAGTTTCTCCTTGACCTAGATCCGATTCAGCCTGGCTACTAACTCTGTTTGTTTTGGGGAGTGGAAGATCATTTCCTTACCTTCATCGTTGGTCAAGGTGATCGTGCAACTCGCGCAGTCGATCAGGCCCTTGTAACGGGTTAACCAGTCCATCCCAAGAATGACATCTAGGCCTTTTGATTTCAGAAGGATAAGGTTGGCTAGAAATAGGGACCCTTGGATTCCTATTACCACTGAAGTGCAGAAATGGGCGGTGTTCAAATGCTTTTCAGGGGTTTGAACCCGTATGGGTATTTTAAGTTTCATTACAGACATCCCATGTGTCCCAACGAAAGCTTTTGATATGAACAAATGGGTTGCACTCGAATCAAACAAGACTGACGCGATAAAAGAGTTCACAGGGAACATACCCAGTATTACTTCCGGCGCATCCTGGGCTTCCTCTGTCGAAGCATGATTCACCCTTGCTTGGATGAATCGTGGTGCACGCTAGGGCTTTGGACACTTGTCCGCGAAATATCCAGGCTCTCCATGGTTAATGCAATTGCCTGGTTTGGTCTCGAGGTCCTCTTCCGCGGTGCTGGCTTAGGCTGTTGTTGCGGTTGCGCCATTGGAGGACGCGGGGCAGGATTCGGTTGCTGCCGCCCATTGCGATTACCACTGGCTTGGAAATTTCCTGGGTGGTAGGGTCGATGCTATCGGACGATCATGGTGGTTGGTCCACCCTGACCTCCTGTTGATGAGAAATTAGGCCTGAGAGGTCTGCTTAACTCTAGGTCCAAATTGGATCACCTTTGGTGATTTGCAGGGCGTGCCAGTTGGCTTGATCCTGTAACCAACAAGAAACAAATAATAGATAATTAAATTAAGATTAGATTCTACTCAATCGGCTATAGATATCCATAATACATAATTACTATTCCAAAGCACATTTAGACTAAGTGATTAGGATAGATCGGTATTATACCAAGACAGTATAAATCACCTATATCTAAAAGTATATTAGAATAATAATTGTATATATATATATAACTTAGCCGATGTCGTAGATCTAATGTGAATCGGCTAGTACTCCGATATGTTTTATACGAAGATATTAACTTGAGCTAAATACACTAAACCAAGATCAATCGGTTGTTAATATGACTTAACAAATTGATACTGGGCTTAGTACATTTAAATAGATTAAGATCTTGATATAAAAGGCGGCTTTAACACATTTAGCCGTATTAATACAGAAAAGATGGCTAAAACAGATAGGATCGGCTGAAACCCCGATACTCTAAAGACAGTCATTGAGCCGAATAGATCTATATGATTCTAAAAGCGACCTAATAGATCAGTTTGATGCAACATTAAGTAAAAAATAGCATGATATCTATATAAGCTAATGAAAGTCCTTCGAGATGGTAGATACGTCATATAACCTAAATCAACCCTTGGATCTAGTTTTGTCGGCTATTATCTTCAGGAAGATATTAGTCGATTGTGAAATAGATCTAGACATTGATCTAGATTATATGTCGTATATGATAAATTAAGCAATTTGCTGCATCAAGATGAGAGTATCATGATGATGGAAGCATTAACGCCGATAACACAAACCACTTGTAACAAGGAAATAACTTGTTTGGAGATCGGAACCCGATGCAGCCCAAAGACGAGGCAAGAATTTGTTGAGATTGAAAGTAAAACAAAAGGTTGGCGATGCGTTAAGATTGTATTGAGTTGTCTATTATTTGATTACATAATCTCAGGTCATATTTATACCTGGATATACTATGAGTCCATAACGGAGACGATCCCTATTACAGATTGGATTATAAATATTCTAAACAAACCGACATTATCTATAAGGAAATTATACAAAATATTCTAATTTAAAGATACAATTGTCGTTTTAGGACGTTATCCGTACATGGCAATATCTTAAAAGATGGCAATATCCGTAGATGGCAATCACAGTCCTCATGTGAGTAAAGGTGGCGTCGTTCTCCTCTGTGGCCGATTGGAACGAGCTGACCATCGACGAGCTTCTACGCCGGGGATAAAAACGGTAGGCAGAGTTACGAAGATGGTAGTCATGCATCTCCCTTATCTAGGCTAGCATCAGGTAAGTAGCCTCTTGGCAGGCATACTCATCCATTTCTCCGGAAGCAGTAACCATCATGTTCGGGAGGTTAGTGCCAACGAAACCGTGCACCTCCAAACGGACCTGATGGGGCAACTCGTTGCCGAACGGTGAGACGATGGTGTATTCCGGTGCACTAGGATAGCCCACTGCCAAAGCCATCTTAGCCAGCTCAGCAACTAATCCTTCCAGTCCCTGACCATGGTGGGTGACGGGACGACCTGCCATCTAGAGAAGACAAGGAAGGGGATCAATGCATGCTCAAGCTCAAAACAAATAAACGGTAAAGGACTCAAGTGGAATAAACGAGTAAAGAAGGGTTTTATGCATAAAACATTTTTACGAGGTTAAGTAAAACTTCGGTTGACGTGACTTCTAGGTAGTAATGCTTAAAATTAATGCTTAGTTGTAATAGAAAAAATCTACGACCATTCTCACCTAGACTTAACTTAGGACTTATTCCCTTTTAAAATCCCGACAGATGGTCGAATAAACCTGCAAATGCTTTCCAAATGGAGTTTCAAAGTCCTATTACTTAGACTGGTTTGGTTTTCAACACTTGCCCTGTTTTTGATAAGCGACCAAGATTTTTTTCCAATCCCGAGGAAACATAACCCCATTTTCCCAAAATGACTCCAAATACAAGAGCTCATGCATATGAAAAATTTAGAAGGCTCCTAGGGTTTTTCATTTGGCTTTTCCTACGGTTTAGAATTGGCTCTGATACCAATTTGTCATGCCCAAAAATTCAAACCAGAATTTCCGAAGCTATATGTGTATTAATTCCCTATCCAAGACCAGCCAAGGTACACATACGATAATTGTTGATATTACAGTTCCACGTCTTAAAAACATTAAAAAAAGATTACAAAAGAGCAGCGGAAAAAGAATGGAATCTAAGCCTAATCTTGATGCTTGCAGCGCAGCTTCGACCACTCCACAGGCATCTTCCAGAGTGTAGGACAGCCTACTCGACTTCATCTTCTTCAGCTTCTTGCTCTAATTCTGGTGAAGAAGCAAGGATGAGTACTTCAACGTACCCAGCAAGTCATACAGGAAGAGAGGAGGTATGAATACAAGGGAGTCAAGGATTTGGCTAAGGTTTGCTTTTTTGCACAAACAGTTAGGATTTTCATAAACAAGGAGATATTTGAAGACGGAAAAATGGTGGTAAATTAATTCATATCAAATCCAACACTGTTCAATGTATCCTCACGTTGTGATAGGCCCAAACCATCCATCTAAGTAGTCAAGTTCCATAAAGCAGATTTTTAGCAGCGTGAGACTAATTACGGTGAATTCAGTCGATTACTCATAACCGTGGGCACGACTATTCGAATAGTTTTACTCTGATCAAAGGTGTACATTTCTACTCACAAGAAACAGCCCCACAACACGGTTTCATGTGCGCCGAAATACCGCCACGGTACCCCAGAAAGGGACTATGTTAGGCCTTTTCGTATAACCCTCCTCGCTAACCAAGCGAACCACACTAAGGTTTCGCCCCCACTCTCGTTCCTGGGCCATTGGCAGCCCCCTGAGTGCCACGGTGAATCCGACAGCCCAGCAACCGATAAGCCCCTGGCCGACTGCAACTCCATCACGCTCACCCTCGCCAGGGTTCGTCGGCTAGGAAAGGCTACACTACGGGATCTACCGTTGCCCATTCTGGCTTGTGGTTTGTATGATCATTCTTTCGAGGTTTCACGTGAACTAGTCCTTAAATGTTATGGGCGTCACTATCAAAATCACAGTGCCCATAGCCCACCAGTTGTCATGTTTTAGTTATTAGTTCGTCCATAAAGTCCTCATATTATATTCTTCATTTTATCTGTCCAAAATAATATCAATTAGATGAAATGACCCATTGAGTGTGCTAGTGAGTCTAAGCAGGTCTAAGCATAACCTAGGCCTAGGCCTATAAACTAGTCATGTTGTTACCCAAGTATATCAAAGGTTTAGGGTGGCAAGCCTAGGGTTTAATACTAACCATAAGGTGTAATATTCCCCATAAAATAACATTTCAAAATGAATGCAGTTTAATAGAATAAACAGAGTATTTTAGCAAAATGGGAGCAATATGATCAATAATATAGCATGACTTGCCTTGCTCTTCAGACTGAGAAAACTCTGCGACGACTTCGAAGTACACGGGATCGGAGGAACTACCGGGATCTACACGATAAACATGGCATTTCAACAAACAGGTTGAAAAATTACTGAAACAGGAAACAAAACTATTTTTAATGGATTTATTTTTATAAATTTAATGAAATTTGAATGGGCTTAAACGGAGCTCGGATTGAAAAGATATGAATTTTAGAAGATTAACTGTGTTTTTACTGAAGCAGGAAAATCCTCAATAATTTATTGCGCAATAAATCCTGGAATTGCGTCAGCGCTAGGGCTGACGTCCGCGATGGCGTCATCGGCCGCGGAAGTGCCAGTCCACGATGGATCGGATCCACGGGCCAAGAGGGTTGGTGCACCACGTGGCGCACACGTGGCACCGACGTGGCGGCCATGTGGCGTGCCAGCGGGCAGGCGGGGATGGACGGCTCCGATCTGCCGAGGCAGATCGGACGGCCTGGAGAGGGGCACAGTGACGTGGTCGGCCGGAGGTTGGCCGACGCCATCCGGGCGACGGCGTGGGGCGACGGAGTGCCGCGGCTCACGCGCACGCAGAGCGGCACACACCGGGAGCGACGGTGCATGCTCGGGCCGAGAGGGAGAGGGGAAGGGCGGCTCTCCGTGGGTCGCCGGAGTCGAGGAAGACGACGACGTGGGCGACGAAAGGGACGACGGGAGGCGACGGAGAGGAGCGGCCGAGGGAGCTCGGGAGCCGAGGATGGAGATGGAGGCGGCGGCGCGGTTCGGGGTGGCTCGGAGTCACGGTCGAAGGACAGCGGGAAGCGGCGGAGCTTGGGCGCACGGTACGGGATCGAGAGAGAGAGAGAGAGAGAGCGAGAGTGCGGAATTGGAGTGAGGGTGTGGGGAGCTCGGGGCGGACGAGGGCCGGCTTTTAAAGGGGACGGGGAGGTCGGTGGAGGCCGGGGCGCAACGTAATTGCTCGCCGGCGTAAAGAGGGAGAAGGATTTGGGAAAATAATGGCCGACGATTAACTCCGGCCATTAGACGACGCGGGAGCGAATGCTGGGGGCGACAACGGCCGGTGGGAGGGGCGGGGCATTAAGGTGGGGCCTTAAGGGCGTGCGGGAGAGGCGGGCGACCGGGATCCGCGCAGGGACGGGTGGCGCAAATGGCGGCGGCGCGGCCAGAGGTAGGGGACGGGCCTGAGAGGTGGGCCCTACCTGTCAGTGTCCCGGGGAGGAGAGGGAGGCGATGCGGACTTATTTTTCGGGCGCAAGGGGTTAACGAGCCCTGTCCTTTGGCCGGCCCGTGAGAGAGAGAGGGGGAGGCGTGGGCACGCGTGGGAAGGACCAGGCCGTCGGATCGGGCTGGCGGCCCAAAAGCCGAAAAGAGTGGGCGGAGGAGACAGAAAAGGTTTTTTCCGAAATTTATTAATTCCAATTTTGATTTTAATTGGTTTAAAATTATTTCTAGTTCTATGAAAATTTCATTAAAAATCCTGTTAGTGTATTTTGACATGTAGAATTTAGAAAAAATCCTGCCATGCCATTTTCAATTAGAGTTTGTATTTTAAAAATTATTTATTTGCTCTAGGTTAATTTTCAACTATTTCCTTTGTGATTTTTCTTTTAGGATTTTAAAAGGGAAAACACCTCAGGGTGTGACATATGCATACCTTTTTGGTTGAGAGATACCTATAAGAAGCGACAGGATCCAACTTAGTTAAACTACAGTTCCACATTCGGTGCCCATGCTAAATTTCCCAAAAAAAATGATGTGCTACTGCTCATATATACTAAAAACCATAAATTTCTCTGATCTGAACTCCTTAGAGAACGTATGTAGGTTATTGCTACATGAGTGGAATTGGACCCACGCGGTAGTGCACCTTCTTTATAGGTTTCTCTTTTCATATCTTCCTTACATACATCTTACCTTTCTCAGCCCAATCATGTCCTACCCATTTTTCTCATAGTTTGGCTTCTATCTAACTCTCTCTACGATACGCAGTGTTGCAGTCAGCAAGTTTTTTTGGTTTGCTACAATGCATCCATCCATTGTTTCCCATGAAATGGTCGCGTAACAGGCTGTTAGGTTCTTTCAAGTTAAGTATGGTTTTGCTGTCCATGATTATAATTTAGCTGCATCTGCAATAGACACAGCTATAACAGCAACTGCACACCTTACTAGATTGCAGTCTCGCTATGGTCCTACAGATCTTCGCTGTGAGAATGTTCTAAGGCAATGCAGTTCTGTATGGTTTTAGGGAAGACCATTTTTTCTGTAGCACCCATAGGCCATAGGGTTGTTTCTCCGTAGGCTTCCTTCATGCCCGATACCTATGTTTTTGTCCTTTACATGTACTATGTTGTCTTTGGTGATGTATGTAAGCTGCTTACTCCACTTGTTCGTTTTGTCCTTTTCATGATGCTGACTATGTTGGCCCTCTTTATTATTTCCACTTTTTCTCCTTTGTGTTTCCTATATTGGTTTTTAATTGTGTTTTCTTTGTGATAAGTATGTGCAGAACGGACTTCATATGTTTGGTCTGTTTTTTGAAAATGCTGCCTCAACCTAAATCGTGAGTGCAGCGAGCACGAGAAAGCCGATTAAGACGCCATTCTTCACAAGGCTAGGGTCTGTTATTCGCAATGGTGCATTTGCATCTAATGATTTCGTTGTTTGCCTCACCAAACTAAGACCGTAAATTGCCTTCTTGAGGTGTTTCCCAACCGCCAATATTTGGTCCCATAGTTTCTGCTCCTTTCCACCTAGGTTTAGGTGGTGTCCAAACTGGCCCACATAGCGCTCACCTACACGATGCGGTATCGACCATTCCATCATGTCCTTAAGAAGGAGCCTGCTCATATCCTTTGAGGTAAGCCTATAACTAATACACTTTATAAGCCGACTTTATTATTCCTTCCCACAAAAGGTGAACGCCTGTTTTTGAGCGTATTCTCAGTGTGCCTTATTTCACTTAGGAAATAGGACATTATTAGATATACAATGAAATGTAGTTGCGACCAACAGGGAAAGATGGTGTATGAAAAGATCTGGCGATCACCAAATTATTCTCTGATGAATGCTGTTAGTGGTATGTTCTGAAACAGAGAACTAAGTGGGGAAAATTTTCGTTTTGCTCTCCTTATACCTTTCTTTCGATTTCCTGCATAGCCTCCACGCCTACTGTTGAGAAAATCTTACCTTTGCCCAAGGAATATATTGCAGCCTTAAAAGGTTTGTTCCTCACTGATTCTTTGACAACTATTTTTCCAATTTCCATTCCAATCCTAACTGATGCTTCCACAGCACAACATTGTATCATGCGACGATCCTATTATGGCGGACCGTCGCATGAATGCCCATATTGTGGGGCTGTTTTTGTTCCAAGAGAGGGTAAAGAAAGGTAGTATACTGTTGCAACGAAAGATCATCTACAATTTGTGTTGTAGAGGTGGTAAGATTAGCCTTCCTAAGCTGAAGAAACCAACCAATTTTTTAGCCAACCTTTTGAAATTTGATGGCGATGGACAATCAAAACGATTCATACGTCAAATTCGATCATACAACTCCATGTTTGCTTTTACTTCGCTAGGAGCTAATGTTCATAGAACGATAAATAATAAGTCCGCACCTTCTATGTTTAAAATCAAGGGTAGTGCACCACCGTATTGGGAGTCTATTACCTCAGCCAGGTGCTCAACCAAAATTTGCTCAGGTATACATATACGATGCTGAAAATGAAACATCAAATAGAATTAACATATTTGAAAGAGATGGTGCTGCTGTTGATGAGCCATATCCAGAAATTGTGAATGGACTGACTTCTATGCTTGACAACCATAATAATCTGGTCAGCTTTGCTAGAGATCGTTTAAAAGGCCATGGTGACCAGAAAATTTCGCTTAGATTACTTGGTTGTGATGCGAGGGCTGACATTCAATATAATCTTCCAACAAGTGGTGAGATTGCAGCCATAGTTGTAGGTGACTACTCAAGCGGTGAGTATACGTACGATATGATGGTTCAGTGTTCTGATGCTAGATTACGACGTGTTTCTGCTTTGCATCCATCCTATATGGCTATTCAATATCCTTTGCTTTTCCCATATGGAGAGACCGAATTTCATTTAGGTATTGTAACATCCTGAAAATTGAAGAAACCGAAATCGGAACGTAAAAATCGAAACTTTCAAAAACCTTCGCTTGTTGCTTCTTTTCGGGTTTGTTGCTTCTTATTTGCCAGCTCAGTTGCATAAATTTAGACGTGATCAATTTCCCTTTCGGTGTTTTTGGATAATTTGGAGTTGTCAAAATGGAGGTGCGAAAGCCGCATCAGGGTTTTTAAAAAGGAAATCGGGAAAAGCGCGGATTTATGAAAACGCGTTTTGAGAAATATAAAACAAAATTTTTGGTTGGGAGAAGATAAATTAAGACACAAAATAAATAATAAAATTCTGGGAGTCGTACTCGAAATCCGGGAAAGTTTTGGAAAAATATAGGAGAGGATATTGAAATTTGAAAAAAGGGATTTTAGAATAAATAAATATGAAAAATATTGTGGGAAAATAAAAGTGGAGAAAAGTTGAAAATATTGTGTTAAAAATTATTTTGGAATTAGAGGAATTTATTTTGGAATTTTTAGAAGAAAGAAAAATATAAATGGAAAATTAAAATGGAAAATCAGCAAAAATCGGAAATGGCACATTCATTGCGCGCCAAGTGTTCGACGCCGTACATATCGTCACCGGCCCGCCGCCGCTGCGCCGCGCGCGCAAGCGCGCGCCCGCGCCTACCCGCGCGCGCCACGCGTCCGCGCGGCACGCCGCGCCGAGCGCGCGCGCGCCACGCGCCGCGCGTGCATCCGCCCGTCGCCGCGCCTCCGCGCCGCCGCGCCCGCTCGCCCGTCCGGCCCCGCGCCCGCGCACCGCGCGCCGCACGCGCCGCCACGCGCCGTGCCGCGCCCGAGCCCCCCACGCCGTGCCGCCGCGTGCGCCGGACCCGCCGCGCCACGCGCCTTGCGCCGCGTCGCGCCGCCATACCGGCCGACCCCGCACGTCGCCGCGTGTCTCCACCCGTGCGCGCGCCACCGGACCTCCCGCTCCACCCCGCGCCCGCGCCGAGCGCGCCTCGGCCACGCCTATAAAAAGGCGGCGCCCCGCACCTTGTGCCGCACCACCGCCGTTTCTCCCTCTCCCGAAGCGCCGCCGCCGTCGCCCTAACCACCGGAGCCGCCGTGCGCAAACTCCTCCGTGCCCCACTGCTCCCCGAGGCCGCCGTCGCCTGGTAAACCCCCTTCTCCGTCCTTTTGTGCGCTAGTCGTCTGTTTCGGCCAGGACACGGTCGAGCAGGTTGGCGGCCAATGAATAGTGCCAAGAGAAAAGAAAAGAAAAAAAAAGAAAAATAGGGAAAAATTAGGAAAAATTTTAGAAAATTTGGGAAAATATTTTGGTTAGACTTGAGTAAAATTTTGGGCGAAAATAAATGATTTTCTTGTATGTTTTCTCGGTGTAAAGTTTGAAAATCGAAATCGGGTTTTTCGGAATTTCGTTTCGCGTCGTTTTTAAATCCGGACTTCGTTTAATTCTTTCTCTCCATTTAAATCGGTTTCTCTGTTGTGCTCAAGCTTTCAAAACCTCGAGCACGAATTCCTCCGCGGGCTTTTCTAAACACAATTTCTCAAATAATTGCGATCGACGTCTTTACAAAAACCCTAGGACATCGACTAAATTCCCAAAACTCGGAGTTTTCCTAAGCGACTCTTGTCCTAACTCAAGTAGAATTTTAGGCAAAACCTTTGGAGTTGTTTTTATGGCTTTTATGGTTCTTTTCGATCTCTCGGTATTTTATTGAATTCTAATTGAATTCAATTGATCTGTCGCACGTACGGGTAGCACCGAAGAAACCGGCATCGACCCCGTCGAAGATACCACCCCTCAAACGTGCGAGCAAGGCAAGTCATCACACTCTTTGAACATATTGATCCTACTTTGTGAAATGATGTTGATTTCAAATTACAAATTGCATGCTTTACACAAACAAGCACCTATGCTTGATATACCCTGCTTTGATATTGATCACCATTAGAATTTATCCTTTGTAACCTTCGATGTGATATGACCGGAGGATAACTTCGCTAAAAATGCTTAGCCACGCTTACACTAGATCCCTGCATACTCATGATTTTGCAAGAAAGCTTTGTGCTCGGGCAACTACCTTAGGGAGGTAGTTGAAATACGGCTGTGGAGACATGAGCACCACATGGCCATGAGAATGTTGAACTAAACTTGATGAAAATTGAAAACGCTATACAAATGTTTTAGGGGCGGCGGATGATTTGGGTGGATTGGAAAAGACAAGTGCCGACCTGGTCAGTGGGACCGAGCCATGAGATAGCGGGAACGAGCTCAAGCATACTTCTCGAATGGGTATAGACCTAGGCCGACTAGATAGCCGAGCGGAGCGGTATCTTTGCATAGATGGTTCTCATGATGTGGCTTATGTGTTGAGAATGAGGCTGCGGCCTTTGTTGGGAATGGTGGAATTAAATCGATATTAATTAAACTTAAAGATTGAGGAAGTTTTCCCTTATCCCGGGTGCGCGAACTCCTCTCACTTGCTAGAAAAGGACGGCTAGAGTGCATGAGGGCTTAAGTTCATGGAGCGGGTACGCCAAAGCAAGGTTATCGAAAGGCTTTGCGTGACCGTCTCATGAGTTGGGACGTAGGCTCATTTGTTGGGTGTCGCGGAGTACGGGTAAAGTGTACATCCTTTGCGGTGTGAGTGAATCAATCTATTCGAATAGCCGTGCTCGCGGATATCGAGCATCGTGACAAGACTTTCGCTTGGCTAGACTTTAAACTTAAAGCTGTTGGGATGAGTTTGCATGATGATTTCATTCGTGATGGATCAACTTCTCGAGATGCGAGAAGGGTGGGTTCCCAGAAAATCATGACGAATCGGAGGCGGAAAGCCATCCTTGGGATCACGATGGATGGTAGAAAGAACCGTCACGGATTAATGAACTATGGAATTAAAACTTGTTTAGGCTAGTTGTTAGGCTGTGAAAAGAATTGTGAAAATTGGCTTTATGCAAAGGAAACTCCACCATTCCTTGAATAACCTTATCATGTGCATCAATTTCGTGTTGGCTTGCTTGAGTACGGTTGGTACTCACCCTTGCTATACGCACAAACACGCACACGATGGAAATGAAGAGCCGGAGGACCCATATGCGTACTACCGGGAGGGTGAAGGAACGATGGTGCATACTAGATCTTAGCTCAGGTCGTTGCACGTGGCAAATGACAAGCCGCTGCCTCTATTCCGCTAGTATCTAAACTCGTTTTTGTGTTGTATTCGGACCATAAGGTCCCGTGGGTTGAACATTGCCTTCGGGCCTATGGTTGTAATAATGTTGATGTAAGACTATTCGTGCATGTGCACTGATTATCGATCTTTGTATTCGTGGGTACCAACTACTCGATCCAGGGAAATGGTACTATGAACACGAAAGATTCCCGTCTCAAAACGGGGTCCACGAGCGGTATCGAGCCATGCGACCGTAGGCTAAGACCAAATGGCGCCCTACCCTTGACTAGTTGGCTAAAGGGAAATATCCCTACATAGGATCATTTTCAAACTATTATTTCCGAAAATACAAATATACCTTTTCTACATCCGTATTTCCTTTTATTTACCAAATGATTATAACAATAGCTCTCTCCCTCTAACCCTAAGTTGCCTTCAAAAGCGGATGTCGAACCATGACGGAGCTGGGAGATCACTATCCCACGAGACGAGGGTTTGTGGCACGCTTCGATCCCTGTTGTGGTGTTTGAGATACGGAACCACCCACCTACCAAATCAAAAGGCATGGCTCAGAAGGATATCCGGCATGGGAGGCGGCGCGTTTCCGTGGAAGCCCGCATGGGAAGTGAAACATCTTTACGCTTCCACACCCGCTACCACCGGGATTTAGCGGAGGCGACCATCCAAGATGCGACCCGCAAAGCATTTCTTTGCCTTAATGCGATACATCGTGTCGAACTCACGGTGACAGAGTTCGTGCACCATCCCTATCGCGAGGAAGGCAACCCAGTTTGCACCGTGGAGGCCACCCCCTGCTACAACCCGACGGTCACACGTCTATCACGTTGGGCGGAGACGACGGATGACCGCTACGAAGAGGCCTTGCTTGAGATCAACGACCGGCGGTCACGCCTCAATGATCCGGTCGAGAGCCACGTGGCGTGGGGATCGAGATAAACATCCGCAAACTCGTGCAAGCCAATGGTGCCCAATATGAGCAACTCTCGGACCGCTACATGGCCGTGGGAAGCCACGGTAGAGCTAGAGGAGCGGCTCGGGAAGAGCAAGCGGCAAGTCAACCATGGAGGAGCATTGCGCACTCGCCCGTCCACGCTGCAGTACTTCCACCGAGATTGTACCAACACCTACCGCTCCTGTGCCCGACCACTATTACCTTATGACTCTAGCATGCTTGGATACCTTTCAAGCCATGATGGAGCAAGCTTTTATGTTGAGCACGAGCTGCGCCGTACGATAGACCCCAGCTGCCACGTCCATGGGACCCACCTCGAGCTCCGTAGCGGTGCCATCCGAGCTGGATCGGGAGAGGAGAACCCCATCCGGATCCACACTGACTCGGAGTCTGAGGCGGAACCTATGGAGATCAAATGGGAGTCCGGCGACACCGATCCAATGGAGGAGGAAGCTCTCACTCGTCGCGACTCACACCGGAGGCCCCCTCACCCGCTGACCGCTCGCAAGAGTACGCGGCCACCGAGCGGGAAGATTCGGCATGACTCAGAGGCCACCACCTCCGAGCCATGGGGACTCCGATTTGCTTCAGACGGACCACCCACTTCCGCACTTTGGCTCTTGCGGATGGTTGGATGACTAGGCGGGAGGACCACCCCAGCTTGATCTCGCTCTGGTCGGCTCGGCAGCAAGGACCACACTCTATTCCCCCTTAACTAGTTAATGCAGTAAGACGATGTAGTTGTCGTGACATGAAGGATTGTGCACTGTACGGTCCGTGTACCCTTTATGTAATATGATGGACCTAAGTATCGCTTGTGGTATCCTAATTAATGAGCTTATTATTATTTACCATGCTTGTCAAATGAAGATCATTTAACAACAACTTGAAGAAAAATCCCTAGGAACCATGACCTTAATAGGTCCGATCTCTTAATTCATCTATCTTCTTCGGATGGCGCATCACCGGCAACCAACGAGAACCGCGGAACCCAACCCCTCCACTCAGGCGGAGGTTATGGCTTCTGAGACCCGCTACTCCAAGCAATTGCCAACAACCGGGAAGTCGAGGAGGATCAAGTTTAGGAGAGTTCATGCGAGCTAAGCCACCAACCTTCTCCACGGCCGAAGAACCCATGGATGCCGAGGACCGGGCGAGGGTGATCGAGAAAAAGCTAACTCTCGTCAGGAGTTCGAGAAGCCGATAGAGTTGTCTTCGCCACTAACCGGCTAGAGGGTCCCGCAAGTGGCGGTGGGACACCTACAAGGAAACGCTGAGCGAGGATGCTGGGAGAACCGACATGGGAAGAATTCACTGCGTTACGTGAGAATTTCGTGCCCATTGCGGTTATGAGGATTAAGAAAACGAGTTCGCGAGGCTGCGTCAAGGAAACACCTCGGTACAAGAGTATCGAATAAGTTTACCCGGCTTGCCCGTTACGCCACAAGTGACGACGGACGAGGAAGAGAAGATGGATAAATTCATCGAGGGACTAAATGACGAGTGAGAGGACCGATGATCGGACAGGACCACACCGGTTTCCAAAGCCTCATCAACAAGGTCGTTCGGCTTGGACACGACCAAAAGATGGTAGAAAATAACCGCAAAGGAGGCTCGCTATGGCTCGCCCATTTCGGGAACGCCACAACGTCCCAAGGGAGCCACCCGTCGGATGGAAGCCAAGCGTTCGGCAGCCGGTCGTTCCCCGCTCCCGACCATGTCGGCGGGCCGGCTACACCTCGGCTTCGTACGCCAACGCCAAACCTAGGCTGCTCCGGGGAGAAGGAATGTGAGCTGCTTCAATTGTGGAGAATTCGGTCACTACTCTAATAGCTGCCCAAAACCACGCAACACCCCGTGCGCAGGCGCAATGTAACGCCCGTCCGAGGAACCCCTACCCCTGTGTGGGACGCGGTGCATTCGGGACCCCGCTACCCAACGAGGCGCCACCGGGTTTCGACGTGGCCGGGTGAATCATGTGCGGGTGAAGAAGCTCGAAGGACCGGAGCGTCTCGATGGGTATGTTTTCTATCAACTCTACCCCGGTTAAAGTCTTATTTGATTCTAGAGCCTCGCATTCATTCATATCTTCCCAAGTAAGCAAACAACACCACCTACACCAAGTAGCACTTAAGAGGCCTATGTTGGTACACTCACCTGAGGAAGACATAACCGTACCCCATGCTTGCATCAATGTGCCCATACGGATTAGAGACGTGGTATTTCTTTCAAACCTTATGGTGCTATCACCCCAAACCATTGATGTCATACTCGGGATGGATTGGTTGACCAAGAATAATGGAATCATAGACTGCAGTCGAAGGGAAGTCACGGTATCCACCCCTTAGGGATCACCGATGAGCATAACTATGGATCAAAATCCGAAGCTATGCGAACAAGCTGCGGGAATATTCACCATGCTACCTCTAGGCGGAATGCGGTAGTACAAGAATACCGGACGTGTTTCAGAGGAATTGCCGGAATGCCCCGGATCGCGACATAGAGTTTATCATCGACCTAATGCACAGTACTTGCCCCCATATCCAAGAGACCTTATCGAATGCCGGCCAACGAGTTAGAGGAACTCAAGAAGCAAATCGAGAGAACTACAAGAGAAGAGATTTGTACGCCCGGTTCTTCTCCCGGGAGCCCGAACTTTTCGTCAAGAAGAAGGATGGGAGTATGAGGATGTGCGTGGACTACCGATCGTTGAATGAAGTGACTATTAAAAACAAGTACTCATTACCTCGAATCGATGACCTATTCGATCAACTTAAGGGTGCGCAAGTGTTCTCAAAGATTGATCTTCGGTCGGGATATCATCGATTGAAGATTAGAGTGGAGATATTCCTAAGACGGCGTTCTCTACACGTTACGGCTTATACGAGTTCGTAATGTCCTTTGGATTGACCAATGCCCGGCATATTTTATGAATCTGATGAACAAGGTATTCATGGAATACCTGGACAAATTCGTAGTGGTATTTATCGACGATATACTTATTTACTCCAAGAACGATGAGGAACATGCGGAGCATCTACGGCTAATCTTGGAAAAACTACGAGAGCACAGTTGTATGCAAAGTTCGGCAAATGCGAGTTCGGCTCAAGGAAGTCGCTTTTCTTGGCCACGTAGTTTCGCCGGAGGAGTAGCGGTAGACCTCGCCAAGGTCGAAGCCGTCACGGAATGGAAGGCCCCCAAGTCGGTGACGGAAGTTCGGAGTTTCTTGGGCTTGGCCGGTTATTATCGACGGTTCATCGAAGGGTTTTCCACCGTAGCCCGACCTATGACTCAACTTCGAAGAAGGAAAAGAAGTTTGAGTGGAACGAGAAGTGTCAAAAAGCTTTCGACCAACTAAAAGAAAAGTTAACCACCGCCCCAATCTTAACCTTGCGACAACGGAAGGATTTCGTGATGTATTGTGATGCGTCTCGACAAGGACTAGGAGGCGTGTTAATGCGGGATGGGAAGGTCGTAGCATATGCCTCGCGACGATTACGACCCCACGAGGAGAATTATCCCACCCACGACCTAGAACTAGCCGCGGTTGTTCACGCATTGAAGATCGGAGACACTATCGATCGGGAACCACGTGATGTGTATACGATCACAAGAGCTTAAAATATTTCTTTACTCGGCTGATCTCAACCTACGACAAAGACGATGGTTGGAGTTGATCAAGGATTACGATCTAGGAATCCATTACCATCCGGCAAGGCAAATGTAGTGGCCGATGCGGCGAGCCGCAAAGCCCAATGCAACCACATGGGATTGGGAGGTATGGCCAGTGAGCTCCAAGAAGAAATGGCTCGACTTAATGCACTGATTCCTCACGAGAGAAGTGAACTCACTTTGGAAATCCAACCTCTTCGAGGACTCGAGATAGAAGAAGCCCAAAAGGGAATGAGGAAACACGGAAATCAAGGAACGCATGGCGGCGGGCGCGCTAAGGAGTTTTCGGTAGACGACAAGGGAATCTGTGGTACAAGAAAAGAATCTGCGTGCACTGAACGAGGTGGTTTGAGAGGGTTGATCTTAAAAGAAGCTCACAAATCGGCATATTCGTTACATCCGGAAGCACGAAAATGTACGGAATTTGAAGGGAGAATCTTGGTGGCCCAATATGAAGAGAGATGTAGCCGAATACGTAGCCGTGTGCGATGTGTGCCAAAGGGTGAAAGCCGAGCATCAACGACCAACGGGCTTGCTGCGGCCACTCAAGATTCTCGAATGGAAATGGGACGAGATAGGCATGGATTTCATAGTGGGACTACCCAAAGCTGACTGGTTATGATTCCATTTGGGTAATAGTAGATCGGCTCAAGGCATTTATTCCCGTAAAAACTAACTACAACAGTGCCAAGCTAGCGAAACTATACATGAGTAGGATTGTATGTCTCCACGGTGTACCAAAGAGGATTATATCGGATCGTGGTACCCAATTCACGTCTCATTTTTGGAGCAAAGTCCACGAGGCACTCGGAAGTCATCTTGCCTTTAGTACCGCTTACCACCCACAGACTGACGGACAGACTGAAAGGACGAATCAGGTACTAGAAGATATGCTGAGAGCCTGTGCGTTGGATTTCACCAAGGATTGGGAGAAATGTTTGCCGTACGCCGAGTTCTCCTACAACAATAGCTATCAAGCCAGTCTGAAGATGTCACCAAACGAAGCCTTATTTGGTCGCCGATGCCGAACCCCATTAATGTGGTCAGAAACCGGTGAACGAACCGTATTCGGTCCGACATAATCAAAGAGGCCGAGGAAAAAGTTCGCCTAATCCGGGACCGATTACAAGCTGCTCAATCACGACAAAAGAGCTACGCGGACACCCGCCAGAAGAGAATTAGAGTTTAAAGAAGGTGACTACGTGTATCTAAAGGTCTCACCACTACGGGAAACTCAGAGGTTCAAAGTCAAAGGGAAACTCGCACCAAGATACGTGGGCCCATTCTGATAAACGCTAGGAGAGGTGAAGTGGCCTACCGGTTGGAGCCCGAGAACATCTCCAGATGTCCACCCCGTATTCCACGTATCGCGGTGAAGAAATGTTTGCGGGTACGGAAGAGCAAGCCCCATTAGAAACCATCCATGTCCACAGTGATCTTACCCTACCGGAGCATCCAATCAAGATACTAGACGAGGTAGAAAAGAAGACACGGACCAAGTCATGGCGCATGTACAAAGTACAATGGAGCAATCACACGGAAGAAGAGGCTACCTGGGAGAGCGAAGAGTTCCTGAGGACAGAATACCCACACCTACTCGGCGGTAAGAAATCTCGGGGACGAGATTTATTGTTAGGGGTAGGTTTGTAACATCCTGAAAATCGAAGAAACCGAAATCGGAACGTAAAAATCGGAACTTTCAAAAACCTTCACTTGTTGCTTCTTCTCGGGTTTGTTGCTTCTTATTTGCCGGCTCGGTTGCATAAATTTAGACGTGATCAATTTCCCTTTCGGTGTTTTTGGATAATTTGGAGTTGTCAAAATGGAGGTGCGAAAGCCGCATCGGGTTTTTAAAAGGAAATCGGGAAAGCGCGGATTTATGAAAACGCGTTTTGGGAAATATAAAACAAAATTTTTGGTTGGGAGAAGATAAATTAAGACACAAAATAAATAATAAAATTCTCGGAGTCATACTCGAAATCAGGAAAGTTTTGGAAAAATACGGGAGAGGATATTGAAATTTGAAAAAAGGGGATTTTAAAATAAATAAATATGAAAAATATTGTGGGAAAATAAAAGTGGAGAAAAGTTGAAAATATTGTGTTAAAAATTATTTTGGAATTAGAGGAATTTATTTTGGAATTTTTAGAAGAAAGAAAAATAGAAATGGAAAATTAAAATGGAAAATCGGGAAAAATCGGAAATGGCACTTGTTCATTGCGCGCCAAGTGTTCGACGCCGTACATATCGTACCGCCCGCCGCGCAGCACGCCACGCGCCGCGCGGCGCGCGCGCGCGCGCCGCCGCGCCACGCGCGCCGTGCACCGCCCGCCCCGCCGCGCCGCTTCGCCCGCCGCCGCGCACGCGCCGCCCGTACCGCCCCGCGCCGCCGCGCCGCGCCGCGCGCGCGCCGTGCCGCCGGCCCCCATGCCGTGCGCGCCGCGTGCGCCGGACCTGCCCGCGCCGTGCGCCTCGCCGCCGCGCGTCGCGCCGTCGTACGTGGGCCGACCCGCACGTCGCCGCGTGTCTCCACCCCGTGCCGCGCCACGCCAGCCCTCCCACTCCACCCCGCGCCGCCGACGCGCCTCGCCGCGCCTATAAGAGGCGGTGCCCCGCCCTTTGTGCCGCACACCGCCGTTTCCTCACTCTCCCGAAGCGTCGCCGCCGCCGCCACTAACCACGGAGCCGTCGCCGCCGTGCGCAAACTCCCCCGTGCCCCACTGCTCCTCCCGAGGCCGCCGTCGCCGGTAAACCCCTTCTCCGCCCTTTTGTCATCTTGCCGCGCCGCCTGTTTCGGCGGACACCGGTCGAAGCAGGTTGGCGGCCAATGAATAGTGCCAAGAGAAAAAGAAAAGAAAAAAAAGGGGAAAAATTAGGAAAAATTTAGAAAATTTGGGAAAATATTTTGGGTAGACTTGAGTAAAATTTTGGGCAAAAATAAATGATTTTCTTGTATGTTTTCTCGGTGCAAAGTTTGAAAATTGAAATCGGGTTTTCGGAATTTCGTTTCGCGTCGTTTTTAAATCCGGACTTCGTTTAATTCTTTCTCTCCATTTAAATAAGTTTCTCTGTTGTGCTCAAGCTTTCAAAACCTCGAGCACGAATTCCTTCGCGGGCATTTCTAAACACAATTTCTCAAATAATTGCGATCGACGTCTTTACAAAAACCCTAGGACATCGACTCGATTCCCAAAACTCGGATTTTTCCTTAGCGACCCTTGTCCTAACTCAAGTAGAATTTTAGGCAAAACCTTTGGAGTTGTTTTCATGGCTTTTATGGTTCTTTAGCGACCCTTGTCCTAAGGAGTTTTCGTGAGACGACAAGGGAATCTGTGGTACAAGAAAAGAATCTGCGTACACGAACGAGGTGGTTTGAGAGGGTTGATCTTAAAAGAAGCTCACAAATCGGCATATTCGTTACATCCAGGAAGCACGAAAATGTACCGAATTTGAAGGGAGAATCTTGGTGGCCCAATATGAAGAGAGATGTAGCCGAATACGTAGCCGTGTGCGATGTGTGCCAAAGGGTGAAAGCCAGAGCATCAACGACCAACGGGCTTGCTGCGGCCACTCAAGATTCTCGAATGGAAATGGGACGAGATAGGCATGGATTTCATAGTGGGACTACCCAAAGCTGCGGTTATGATTCCATTTGGGTAATAGTAGATCGGCTCAATGAAGCGCCGCATTTATTCCCGTAAAAACTAACTACAACAGTGCCAAGCTAGCGAAACTATACATGAGTAGGATTGTATGTCTCCACGGTGTACCAAAGAGGATTATATCGGATCGTGGTACCCAATTCACGTCTCATTTTTGGAGCAAAGTCCACGAGGCACTCGGAAGTCATCTTGCCTTTAGTACCGCTTACCACCCACGGCGACGGACGGGGAAAGGACGAATCGTACTAGAAGATATGCGAGAGCTGTGCGTTGGATTTCACCAAGGATTGGGAGAAATGTTTGCCGTACGCCGAGTTCTCCTACAACAATAGCTATCAAGCCGGTCGAAGATGTCACCAAACGAAGCCTTATTTGGTCGCCGATGCCGAACCCCATTAATGTGGTCGAAGCAGGTGAACGAACCGTATTCGGTCTGACATAATCAAAGAGGCCGAGGAAAAAGTTCGCCTAATCGGGACCGATTACAATGCTCAATCACGACAAAAGAGCTACGCGGACACCCGCTGAAGAGAATTAGAGTTTAAAGAAGGTGACTACGTGTATCTAAAGGTCTCACCACTACGGGAAACTCGGAGGTTCAAAGTCAAAGGAAACTCGCACCAAGATACGTGGGCCCATTCCCGATAAACGCTAGGAGAGGTGAAGTGGCCTACCGGTTGGAAGCCCGAGAACATCTCCGATGTCCACCCCGTATTCCACGTATCGCGGTGAAGAAATGTTTGCGGTGCAGGAAGAGCAAGCCCCATTAGAAACCATCCATGTCCACAGTGATCTTACCTACCGGAGCATCCAATCAAGATACTAGACGAGGTAGAAAAGAAGACACGGACCAAGTCATGGCGCATGTACAAAGTACAATGGAGCAATCACACGGAAGAAGAGGCTACTGGGAGAGCGAAGAGTTCGAGGACGGAATACCCACACCTACTCAAGAGTAAGTAAGAAATCTCGGGGACGAGATTTATTGTTAGGGGTAGGTTTGTAACATCCCGAAAATCGAAGAAACCGAAATCGGAACGTAAAATCGGAACTTTCAAAAACCTTCACTTGTTGCTTCTTCTCGGGTTTGTTGCTTCTTATTTGCCGGCTCGATTGCATAAATTTAGACGTGATCAATTTCCCTTTCGGTGTTTTTGGATAATTTGGAGTTGTCAAAATGGAGGTGCGAAAGCCGCATCGGGGTTTTTAAAAGGAAATCGGGAAAGCGCGGATTTATGAAAACGCGTTTTGGGAAATATAAAACAAAATTTTTGGTTGGGAGAAGATAAATTAAGACACAAAATAAATAATAAAATTCTCGAGTCATACTCGAAATCGGAAAGTTTTGGAAAAATACGGAGAGGATATTGAAATTTGAAAAAAGGGGATTTTAAAATAAATAAATATGAAAAATATTGTGGGAAAATAAAAGTGGAGAAAAGTTGAAAATATTGTGTTAAAAATTATTTTGGAATTAGAGGAATTTATTTTGGAATTTTTAGAAGAAAGAAAAATAGAAATGGAAAATTAAAATGGAAAATCGGGAAAAATCGGAAATGGCACTGTTCATTGCGCGCCAAGTGTTCGACGCCGTACATATCGTACGCCCGCCCGCGCGCACGCCACGCGCCGCGCGGGCACGCGCGCCGCGCCCGCGCGCACGCGCGCCCGTGCACCCGATCCGCGCCCGCCAGCGCGCCGCGCCGCTCACGACGCCCGCCCGCGGCCTCGCACCAGCGCACCGCGCGCGCCGCCACGCCGTGCCGCGCCCGGCCCCCCATGCCGTGCGCGCGCCGCGTGCGCGGACCGCCGCCGCCGTGCGCCTCGCGCCGCAGGTCGCGCCCGTCGCACGTGGGCCGACCCCGCACGTCGCCGCGTGTCTCCACCCGTGCCGCGCCACGCCAGCCCTCCCCACTCCACCCCGCGCCGCCCGAGCGCGCGGCCGCGCCTATAGAGGGCGGTGCCCGCCCCTTTGTGCCGCACCACCGCCGTTTCTCCCTCTCCCGGCGTCGCCCCGCCGCCTAACCACCGGAGCCCGCCGCCGTGCGCAAACTCCTCCGTGCCCCACCGCTCCTCCCCGAGGCCGCCGTCGCCAGTAAACCCCCTTCTCCGCCCTTTTGTCATGCTTGCCGCCGCCCTGTTTCGGCCGGACACCGGTCGAGCAGGTTGGCGGCCAATGAATAGTGCCAAGAGAAAAAGAAAAGAAAAAAAAAGGGGAAAAATTAGGAAAAAATTTAGAAAATTTGGGAAAATATTTTGGGTAGACTTGAGTAAAATTTTGGGCAAAAATAAATGATTTTCTTGTATGTTTTCTCGGTGCAAAGTTTGAAAATTGAAATCGGGTTTTTCGGAATTTCGTTTCGCGTCGTTTTTAAATCCGGACTTCGTTTAATTCTTTCTCTCCATTTAAATAAGTTTCTCTGTTGTGCTCAAGCTTTCAAAACCTCGAGCACGAATTCCTTCGCGGCATTTCTAAACACAATTTCTCAAATAATTGCGATCGACGTCTTTACAAAAACCCTAGGACATCGACTCGATTCCCAAAACTCGGATTTTTCCTTAGCGACCCTTGTCCTAACTCAAGTAGAATTTTAGGCAAAACCTTTGGAGTTGTTTTCATGGCTTTTATGGTTCTTTTCGATCTCTCGGTATTTTATTGAATTCTAATTGAATTCAATTGATCTTTCGCACGTACGGGTAGCACTTTGAAGAAACCGCATCGACCCCGTCGAAGATACCACCCTCAAACGTGCGAGCAAGGCAAGTCATCACACTCTTTTAACATATTGATCCTACTTTGTGAAATGATGTTGATTTCAAATTACAAATTGCATGCTTTACACAAACAGTACCTATGCTTGATATACCCTGCTTTGATATTGATCACCATTAGAATTTATCCTTTGTAACTTTCGATGTGATATGACCGGAGGATAACTTCGCTAAAAATGCTTAGCCCCGCACACTAGATCCTTGCATACTCATGATTTTGCAAGAAAGCTTTGTGCTCGGGCAACTACCTTAGGGAGGTAGTTAAAATACGACATGTGGAGACATGAGCGCCACATGGCCATGAGAATATTGAACTAAGCTTGATGAAAATTGAAAACACTATACAAATGTTTTAGGCTGGGGTGGCGGATGATTTGGGTGGATTCGAAAAGGCAAGTGCCGACCACAGTCAGTAAGGACCGAGCCATGAGATAGCCGGAAACGAGCCGTACAACCGTACTTCTCGAATGGGTATAGACCTAGCCGACTAGATAGCCGAGCGGAGCGTATCCTTGCATAGATTGTTCTCTATGATGTGGCTTATGTGTTGAGAATGAGGCGGCCTTTGTTGGGAATGGTGGAATTAAATCGATATTAATTAAACTTAAAGATTGAGGAAGTTTTCCCTTATCTCGGGTGCGCCGAACTCCTCTCACGCTAGAAAAGGACAGCTAGAGTGCATGAGGGCTTAAATTCATGGAATGCTGCCAAAGCAAGGTTATCGAAAGGCTTTGCCGTGACCGTCTCATGAGTTGGGACGTAGGCTCATTTGTTGGGTGTCGCGGAGTACGGGTAAAGTGTACATCCACCGAGTGTGAGTGAATCAATCTATTCGAATAGCCGTGCTCGCGGATCTCGAGCATCGTGACAAGACTTTCGCTTGGCTAGACTTTAAACTTAAAATTGTTGGGATGAGTTTGCATGATGATTTCATTCGCTGGTGGATCAACTTCTCGAGATGTGAGAAGGGGTGGGTTCCCCGGAAAATCATGACGAATCGGAGGCGGGAAGCCATCCTTGGGATCACGATGGATGGTAGACGAAGCCGTCGCGGATTAATGAACTATGGAATTAAAACTTGTTTAGGCTAGTTGTTAGGCCTGTGAAAAGAATTGTGAAAATTGGCTTTATGCAAAGGAAACTCTAGCCATTCCTTGAATAACCTTATCATGTGCATCAATTCCGTGTTGGCTTGCGAGTACGGTTGGTACTCACCCTTGCTATACGCACAAACCTTGTGATGGAAATGAAGAGGAGGACCCATACGCGTACTACCGGGAGGGTGAAGGAAGCGATGGTGCATACTAGATCTTAGCTCCGGTCGTTGCACGTGGCAAATGACAAAGCGCCTCTATTCCGCCGTATCTAAACTGTTTTTGTGTTGTATTCGGACCATAAGGTCCGTGGGTTGAACATTGCCTTCGGGCCTATGTTTGTAATAATGTTGATGTAAGACTATTCGTGCATGTGCACCTGATTATCCATCTTTGTATTCGTAGGTACCAACTACTCGATCCAGGGAAATGATACTATGAACACGAAAGATTCCCGTCTCAAAAACGGGAGTCCACAGGTATAAAGTATACTGACTTCTCTACCATTTCTGGTCATTCACGATGGTATGTCACAATGCTTGAGTTCTACCATTTTTGACTGCATTACTGATTAAATAAACCAAATCCGTATACTTGTTGTGGACGTTTGAATGATTCCATATGTGTTGACTCATACTCAACTGTAGGAGGGTGTAGACTAACATACATTGCAGACAACCGGCCTGAACTTCGCTCAGAATCCGTTCAAGGGATATCTGATGCCATTGATCATGGTCTTGAAACTGGGGATTCTGTAGGCAAAAAGTATGTCTTGCCTACTAGTTTTATTGGCAGCAGACGTTACATGGTGTAGAATTACCAGGATGCAATGGCGATATGTCATGTATTTGGAGCGCCTGATCTATTTGTGACTTTCACTTGCAATCCTAAGTGGCAAGAAATATACGATGCACTGTTGTTCAAACTAGGCCAAATCCCAAGCGACCGTTGTGATATCATTGTCAGAGTTTTTAGCATGAAAGTAGACGAGTTTATGGCGGACATTAAGGAAGGCACGACATGGCCCAGTCCTTGCTGGTAGGGTATTCTATTTCTCTATTTGGTTTGCTGCCTATTTGCTTCATAGGTTCTGATATACTCCGCCTCTAATACAGTTCTCTACACAGTAGAGTTTCAAAAGCGTGGCGTCCCCCATATACATTGCCTCATTTTGCTTGCTGTGTTCACAGCTGACTTTAGTGCTGTTATTGTTGATGAGTTTACTTGTGCTAAAATACATGATATTTTCACTAACCCATTGGGTTATGCTTTACTTGACGAGTTGATGAGAACATCAACACTATCGATACATCCATGCCTCCACACGTACAACTTCATGGTCCAATAACCTGCGCTCGTGCACGCAACTCAACCATCAGGTGAGTTCATTCTTGAGTTTATGTTCCTCTTCTTTATACCCTGGAGACGCGTGCACTCTTGTTTTACTCAGGAACGATGGAGAGGATTCAATGGGGAGAGGATTAGCGCGGGGTGGATTCGGACTGCAGAACAGTGCCAGGTTCTTGATGGAAAGTACTTGATGGAAAGGTGTTAGCTACCTAGAATGTAGCTGGTCGGCCCCGTCTGACAGACGCCGGATTTTCGCGGCTAGAGCCGATTGAAGACGAAGAAGGTAACCAGATTGACACCAGGCGATGCATGAACTACGGAGAAGCAGCCGCCGCCCATGAAGGCTCAAAGCAATCGGCCGAGCTGTTGGCCGAATGGTTCACAACTTTTTACAATGGGCTGTCCCGCGACAATCGCACTTGGTATTTCTATCCAGACCGGGGATCGTTTGAGCTGCCGATTGATTTCAACTGGGATGACCTCAACTCAATCGATAACCCAAGGTATAGAGAATTGTTCATCGCCTCTCTGTCTCCCCGCATCTTGCCGACGGGTCCACCAAGGCCGATCAGCCAGTCCGGAGCTATGAATTCTATTACCGTATCGGCGGCAGGCGTTCGGTCTTGGGCAAGCGCCCATCGGCTTTTTATGCCGATAAGATTGAAACCAGGGGGCGGTCGGCCAAGACTTGATAATGAATTGGTTTTGAACATAGCCGGTCCCTCCTCGGCGACGCCAACGCAATCACACCGTCAATGAGGAGAAGCATCGCTTACGACCGATGGTAGTCTGAACTCAAACGTCACATTTTTCACCAACGGCCGTCTTGCTACATCGACCTGCTTCTGCCCGATGAGATTCCCTCGGTATATTCTGCTTCAAGCCAACGATTTTTTCTTACGATTCACTCATCGGCCGTATTAGTCGATTTAACATTCATGTTTCGACTTTGCAGAGACGGAAACGAGCGGCCGACGGTAAGTGACTCCGACGCCCGATCGAATATAACCCGGGCGTTCGGATGTAGGGGCCTTGCTCCGTCGGCCATCATCGGGGGCGTCCAAACTATCATCACTATTGCGAGGAGTGCGTCATCCGATCGCGCCGAAAGAAAAATGGCACCACCACCGCGTTTGTCGCCGCGCCGCCTCCAAGAGGGTGAAAAGATAAAATCGGCGCATCGGCCGACAGCCTCCCCGTTGGATCCGGCCATCAAGCAATTCCTCGCATCTTGTCAATGAGGAGGCGCCAACGGTGCCCGGGTGATGGCCGAAACGGAGCTTCGAGTCCCGAGTCGTAAACGCCCCAAGCGACGTTCGCCGCCCCAAGCCCCGGACAAGACGTCCTCGGTAAGCTTTTACCTCGTTGGGCCCTGGTTTCGCGATGATCGCTTGCACTTGATTCGTCTGTTCTTCGCAGTTAAAAAAATTGGCCGTCGCACTCCTCGCCCGCACCGCCGTAATCGTCCCCATCCCTTTGTTCGTGGTAATCAATCGCTCATCCGCTAATCCTTTCTTCAGCTCCGCGATCTCCATCGGCTCCCCCGGGCGTTGGGCGAATGTACTCGCGCCTATTGGGGGTAGTGACGATACGCGCAAAAGAGGGTCGGACGGCCATGGGCGATGATCCAGCCGAGCCAACAGCCACGACAACGGCGCCGACGGTAAGCTAACCGATCTCAACTATCGGTTTTGTCATGCCCCGATCCTTTCTCTTTCCACCGTAGAACGTGGCCGACCTTCTTAACTTTGATTTGTCGGAGTTCGAGGAGCCCGGTGATACCGGCGAGGATGCGCTCGCAGCGTCGGCTGAGGGCCTGAGGACCACTCTAGCCAATATCGGCAATCGGCTGGAAGCTTCATTGGATACGCTGGTGGTCGACGCGGCTCAATATGCGTGCGATTCGAGACATCCAAGACCATGCCGAACACCGCGGCCGAAGCCATCGTGCGGCGACCTTCATGGAAGCCTATCGGTTCAAATATGAACGAGCCCGGCAGCGAATCATTGATTGCCATGAGAGTCAAGCGCGGTCGACTGCTATCCAATCGACAAAAGAAGCCATTGAGAACCGAAAGGCCGCCTTTGACCGCCTGAAGACAGAACCGGGGGCCAAGCCTTAGCAACTCCGCGCCCGTCGGGATCAATTGGTGGCCGATCTCGTTCAACTTACGAACGAAATCGACGTCCACGAGGAGTACATAGCGATCGCGCCAGGCCGGGGTTGAAGCCGAGCGCCAAGGCATCGGGCGGCCGTGGCGCATTTGCGCGACTTGGTGTGGAGCGCCGATCGGTGGCGGGTCCGAGGCCGACGACCTTAGGGCAATTGGCGAAATCGACCAGATTAGACGGACGGCGCTGTCGGCCATAGCCGATTTCCGAAGAAATGAGACTATAAACTGTCCGACCTTATGAGGTCGGCTCGCGTTTCGTGCGTACTTGTGTTCTGTGATGTAATCGGATAGTTCGTATTATTTGCGCTTGTAGATACAATCGGCGTGTTCGTAGGTAGGGTTGCCCCTTGGGCGTGTGCGGCGTCTCGACTTGTTCGGTTCGAAATCGACCCGAGATGACGCCCGACCTTTAGCGTTTATCCTTTGGACACTGTCTCGCTAGTTATCGGCGGTAATACCCGATTACGTTGCCGATCTGTCTTCGTAGGCCGACTCACCCGAATCGTACTTCAACAACCCGTGAGTCCCGGGCGGTAGGTATCCGGACTTGCGCGCGCACCATTCAATGATTCCCGACGCTTGTAATGATGATCTCTTCGACTCTCGCTTCGACTCTCGGTTGGCGCGACCTTTCACATCTAAAAACCATATCTTTTCTTTCTATAAATGGGCTCCTCCGGCCCTTCCCGAATGACTCACGGCCGAAGGAGACAACCCCCAGTAGTACAACGCCCCATCTTCCAAGTCTTCGGCAAGGCTTCCCATGGCTTCTTCGAGCTCGTCAGTGAACCAGGTGATTGTCCTACTTATCTATTCTCCACATTTCCTCCCTTCGAATACTCGAGAGCGGATTTCCTCGCGGCCGCCTCATCGCTTCGGAGTGATCTGGAGATCATGGAGACCACCGTACGAAGGCGTCGGTCGGCCAAGACCCGGCGAGTGGCCGAACTGGAAACACCAGGGGAGTTGGAGGCTCGTCACCGGCGGCCGAGCCTCCTGTTCATCTTGGTGGCATCCCAGCTGCTGGCCCCATAGCGTCTTCGACGCTCACGCGTCTCGACCGGCTGGAAGGTAGGCAAGCCCAACTTGCCAACGAGCTACTGACCACGACCACCGACATAAGGGTCACTCACGGGGGAGTACTCGATCCTGGATGCTCTAGAGATGAAGCTGCGGAGCCCATTGAACGAGCCACAGCGGCCATTAGGGACTACCTAGCGAACATGTAATCAAAGACGGCTTCGCGCCGATTTTGAATAAAGTTCGTTTTAATGTTCCTACTTTCTCGACTTTTGTGTCGGAATCGGGGTTTTTCAACTTCTCTAGCCTGATTTTTGTGTTGCAATCGGCTGCTTTTTCGATTGTCTTGCGCATGTGTATGTCCCCAAGTTTTGTTGATAGCTTTGATGTTGACAAAATTTCGAGTTCGATTCGTTCATTCATTATGATCTTCTCGTCGGGAATCATGAGCCGATCGTGGAGCGCATGAGGTGGTGTATGCGAATGCCTAAAGGCGATGCCTTGTAAGGCATCGGCTGTCGTGGGTCGGCCTGCTGTGACAATAGCCGACTCACGAATTGATCCACAAGTTCGTAAAGGTAGAATATCAACAAGATCAAGATCGTGCCAGCCGACAGGTCAGTTAGTGTCGTCAGCATCGATGGCCGACGGAGCAAGGCCCCCTACATCCAGAACGCCTGGGTTATATTCGATCGGGCGTTCGGAGTCACTTACCGTCGGCCGCTCTGTTTCCGTCTCCTGCAAAGTTGAAACATGAATGTTAAATTGGCTAATACGGTCGATGAGTGAATCGTAAGAAAAAATCGTTGGCTTGAAGCAGGAATATACCGAGGGGATCTCATCGGGCAGAAGCAGGTCGATGTAGCAAGACGGTAAAGGGTTACATGGAGGCTACGCTAGCCAAAAACAAAAACTTTTACCGCGCAAACCAGGAACACTTGCAAGTAAGGGCCGATAGATCGTTACCGATTGGAGTAGAGTGCAGCGGAATAACCAATCACGGCAATCCGATCCGGAACGTGTAGCCGATTCCCGAAGAGCCGATTCGCCAATCGCCCGATTCGAGTCGTCCGGCCGCGTTCTCACGCCTCGCTCCGATGCGCCCGATCGCCGATTCCACCACGCCGATCGCTCCGATTGCGGCCGATCCGAAGCCGATCAACGGCGCGCAACGTAGCGGCGCCTCTACCGGTATCCACACGTCCGGGGACGAACGCCGTACACCCGTGTGCTAGCACGCGATGCAAGGCTAGGGTTTGGCTCGAAAGTGGGGAGGGTTTCCGTGGAGATTGATCTCGGCGACTTCGTTGCACGCGATGCAATTGACGTGTCACGCTCTCCACCCCTCCCTCCTTTATATAGAGTTGGCCGTGGGACTAGTGGCCGATTAGGACTCTATTTTGAATCGATCTCATCCGTATCTCATAGAGTTGGCCGCCCCACACGTCGTAAGCCCATAGGACTCTATCCGATCGGATCCCTATCCGATCGAGCCGTATCCGAGTCCAACTCGAATATCTATTCTATCCCCTTAAGCGTGCGACCACGTAGGTTTAGGTATACTCGGTTTCGGCTATAGTCTAACTTAGCCGATCATCGGCTCGAGTCTAACTCGGCGAGCTGTCAATAGCGACGCCTAGCAGCACATATTGACACCATAGTATACAAGAATAATATCGGCTCGAACACGTAATGTGTACACAAATCCCTTTGCCTCACGATACCGGTTAAGCTATAGGCAAGATGTGTGCCATCCCTTCAATAGCTTAACCATTCACTCGAACCGTATTGGATTATCCGTCTTGATTGACTCCTCAATCAACTTAGCATGGCCATGCATTTCCATAATCCATTACCTCGAGGGGCCAGAGATATCTCTCCAAAGGAGGGGCAAATTCCATCTTGATCACTCACATCCCACTCCATGTTTCATAGCAAACCCGAAAACTACCTTTATAACTACCCGATTACGGAATAGCGTTTGGTAGTCCCAAAGTAGGCTACTACACATGTTGGAATCCATGGTGATCTCGGTCTAAGGACTTTGTACCAACACTACTCGAGACCAACTAATGGCACATTAATTCCTATAGTGTCTAATGGTGGGTCTATCCTACAATGTGTTCTCCAACACATATGTCCATGTTTATTGATTTGGTATCTCCATACCCATGATCTATGAGACATGATCATCAATCAATAAACATGCCGATCTTAGAATCATATTTGTTCCAACAATATGACATATGATCGGGATCGTTTATAAATAGATTCATACATAAAGAGTCTCATAAATAAGTCACGTACTTATTGATCAATACAAGATGTCTATTTCATGGAACCGAATAACACTTTATTCATTTATACATAAACATTGACGTGATATCCAACATCTCCATGTTGCCTCTAGGGCATATCACTAACAATCTCCCACTTGCACTAGAGTCAATCATGTAAGTATCTAATACCCATTGCTCTTGTGTGCGCCTCATGCTTCGGTGAGGGAGAGGTTTTGTCGGCGGATCGGCTATGTTGAGATCCGTGTGCACTTTGCATATCTTGACATCACCTCTGTCCACTATCTCGCGGATGAGATGATATCGCCGAAGTATGTGTTTGGACTTCGATGTGACCTCGGCTCCTTGGCTTGCGCAATGGCTCCACTATTATCACAATAGAGAGACATTGGACCGATCGTACTAGTCATCACACCAAGCTCGAAACGAATTTCTTGATCCAAACACCTCCTTTGCGGCTTCCGAAGCCGCAATGTACTCGGCCTCCGTTGTAGAATCAGCAACGTATCCCGCTTGGAACTCTTCCAGTGCTCGCGCCTCCGTTCGGCGAGAACACGAACCCATTGCGATCTATAATCATCCTTGTCTGTTTGGAAGCTAGCATCGGTGTAACCACTTACAACGAGCTCTTCTTCACCTCCATAGACTAGGAACATATCCTTAGTTCTTCTCAAATACTTAAGGATATTCTTTACGGCGATCCAGTGACCTTCACCTGGATCGATCGGTATCTGCTCGTAGCACTCAAAGCGTACGAGACATGCGGCGTGTACAAAGCATGGCATACATGATGGATCCAATTGCCGAAGCATATGGAACCATACCCATCTTATTCCGCTCATCATGTGTCCGAGGGCACCGATTCTTGCTAAGATTAATGCCATGTGACATGGGCAAGAAACCTTTCTTGGAATCATGCATGTTGAACCTTTTCAACACCTTGTCAATGTATGTACTTTGGCTTAATCCAATTAGCCTCTTGGATCTATCTCTATAGATCCGAATGCCCAATATGTATCTTTGCCTCCCCTAAGTCTTTCATGGAAAAACTATTTTTCAATGAAGACTTGACGGATTCTAGCGTAGGGATATCATTTCCAATCGTAATATGTCATCCACATATAAGATTAGAAATACAATTGCGCTCCCACGACCTTTTGTAAACACAGGCCTCTTCTTCATTTTTGATGAAACCAAACCCTTTGATTACTTCATCAAAACGAATATTCCAACTCCGAGATGCTTGCTTCAATCCATAAATGGATTTCGTAGCTTGCATATCTTTCCGAGCGATTCGGATCGACAAAACCCCGAGGTTGTATCATGTATACATCCTCGCTTAGGTTTCCATTTAGGAAAGCCGTTTTGACATCCATCTGCCATATCTCATAATCGAAATATGCAGCAATCGCTAGGATAATCCGAATAGATTTAAGCATTGCGACGGGCGAGAAGGTTTCATCATAATCAACTCCTTGAATCTGTTTAAAACCTTTCGCCACCAATCGCGCCTTATAGATGTGAACATTTCCATCCATATCGGTCTTTTTCTTAAAAACCCATTTACACTCAATGGTTTTGACACCATCGAGTGGATCAACCAAGTTCCAAACTTGATTGTTGTACATGGATTCTATTTCGGATTTCATGGCTCCAAGCCACTTGTTGGAATCGGGTCCCACCATCGCTTCCTCATAGGTCTTAGGTTCATCGTTGTCCAACAACAATATATCACGTTGTTTCTGTGTACTGTCGGGTGCACGACGTGATCTTTCGGACCTCCGTGGGGTGTATCTACAACCGGTGGCGCAACACTTTGCACCTCCTGTTGTGGTTACGTGGTTGAAACATTTTCCGGTGTTTCTTGAACTTCTTCAAGATGCACCCGCTCCCACTAACCCTTCTTGAAAGAAACTCTTTCTCCAAGAAGACACCGTGTCGGGCGACAAACACTTTGCCTTGTTCCCGATTATAAAAGTAATATCCCTTAGTTTCCTTAGGATATCCCACAAAGAAGCACTTGTCGATTTGGGTGTGAGCTTGTCGATCAAACGTTTTACATAAGCTTCGCATCCCCATATTTTGAGAAAAGACAAACTAGGGGTTGCCCTGTCCATATCTCATATGGTGTCTTTTCAACCGACTTAGATGGAACTCTATTTAGTGTGAGCGCATGTTTCAAGAGCATATCCCGAGAAAGATAACGGAAGATCACTTTGGCTCATCATCGACCGCACCATGTCCAACAAGGTGCGATTTCTCCGTTCGGACACTCCGTTCCATTGCGGAGTTCTGGCGGAGTCAAGCGTGGAACAATTCCACAATCTTTCGAGATGATTACCAAACTCTTGGCTCAAGTATTCCCCTCCACGATCCGATCGTAGAAACTTGATTGTTTTCCCTAAATGATTACGTATTTCATTCTGGAATTCTTTGAACTTTTCAAAGGATTCGGACTTATGCCTCATTAAGTAGATATAACCATATCTACTAAAGTCATCGGTAAAGGTAATGAAGTACCGATAACCACCTCGGCCGTTGAGCACATTGGTCCACATACATCGGTATGTACGAGTGCCAACAAGTCACTTGCTCTTTCACGTGTCCCGTGAAAGGTGCCTTTGTCATCTTACCAAGTAAACAAGACTCACATGTCTCAAATGATTCAAAATCAAAAGAGTGAAGCAATCCATCCTTATGGAGCATCTCCATGCGTTTCTTATTTATATGGCCTAAGCGACAATGCCGGATAAACGTGGGGTTTATATCATTAGAGAGTTGCCTTTCGTATTAATGTTATAGATGGGAGACGCTTCAAGATTCAAAACGTATAATCCATTCACCAATGGAGCATGAAAATAGAACATATCTCTCGAGATATATTGAACAACCATTGTTCATTGATCTAAAATCATATCCTTCCGCTTGCAAACATGAAGCGGAAATAATGTTTTGACATAGTGTTGGAACACAATAACAATTATTTAATTTCAAAACTAATCCTCGAAGGTAGATGAAGTGGTCGTGTCGACAAAGAATTGTAGCAACGCTTGCTCCATTGCCGACGCACAGTTCACCTCGCCCTTCTCAATCCTCTACTTCTTCTCATTCCCCGCAATGATTTGCAAATATGAGCTACCGATCCGGTATCAAATACCCAAGAGTCGTAGGTGAAGTAGCAAGATTAATGTCTATAATATTAATACCAGGCGTAAGTCGTACTTTGCTTCTTCTTGAGATCCTCCATGTATTTCTTGCAGTTCCTTTTCAAGTGGCTCTGTCTCCTTGCAAGTAGAAGCAAACGGCATTTGATGCCGCCGACCCTTCTTGCCCTTCTTTGCATTAGAGGCACTCGCGATCTCATCGGGAGTTAACTTTCTCTTGGTGCAAAGTTTCTTGACAGTGATTTGCGCTTAGCCTTGCATCATCATCACATGATGACCGTTTTTGGATACTCTCCTCACTGTCTTTAACATCCCATGCAATTCAGCCAAGGTCCTATCCATATTGTTCATGTGATAATTTAATATGAATGGCTCGAAGCTCGGAGGGAGCGGCGGAGAATCACATCGTAGCCAACTCTTGGCTAAGGGGAAAACCCAGTTTTCCAGGACTCTCAATGTAGCCAATCATCTTTATCACATGCGGATCGACGGGATTCCCTCAACAAGCTCGCACGCAAACAAGGACTTTGAGGTGTTGAACCTCTCGCCCGAGCTTGGTTCTCAAACATGCCACGCAGTCCCCGAATAATAGTGTGAGCACCGCCGCTCTCATATTGCTTCGAAGCTCGGGGACATTGTAGCAAGCATGAGACGCTTATATCTAGGGCATCATTAGTGTGCTTCTCATAAGCCCTCCGTGCGAGTTGCGGTGGCATTAGTTGGCAAATCCTCGGGATAGGGTACTTCAAGAACGTACTCCTTACGCTCTTGCTTGAGAACAATTCTCAAGTTGCGATACCAATCCATAAAGTTTGTTCCATTTAATTTTTCCTTTTCGAGAATAGATCGCAAATTAAAGGTACTGGGTGTAGTATTAGCCGCCATTTATTCTACAAATGAAAAAGCAAAGTTTAGCACAATGTTTATGCTATGTCTATTGTTAAACAATTTAACATTAGACTCCCATTACGTATTTTCCACCTTCCCTCTAGGTTACGTATTGGGTCAAGATCCACATGTTAATTAATTTTCTAGTGAGCTTTGGCATCACGCTTAGAAAATTAGTAACATCGGTAAGCAACACCTTGCTAATCACATCTCTATATGACTCTTGTTGTTGGTGTGGCATCTCCATGCCCCGGCGCCAACCTATGCCCCAAGGCCCAAAACTGTTTTGATAGCCTTGTTAAGTAAAACAAATGCTCCGCATGTATATGTCGACATATACCCCTCGTGTTATGATAGAGAATGGCACTCGCTTTGGCAGACCCACCATTGACGAGCATAACGGTGACGGGTGCAACATTTGGAAGGGCATCATTACTACTTAATTTTGAGAGGGATGCTATCCTATCAAACAAACATATCACATATGAAAGCAAGAAGAATAGCATATAATAAAATAGTATGGCCCCTTCACATGGTGATCTCCATCTCCATGTCGGCGGCGAGGATCTTCATCTTCGGCACCATCTTCCAAGTGTCGAATGCTTGATATCTTCAAACTAAGCTACTACTATAGAAGCTCTAATTGAAGATTACATTGACTAGGTCGTGAAAGAATATTACAAGCATTGCACGTATGAAAGAATATTACGGGGATTGCACATATGAAAGAATATTACATGCATCACATGCATCTCATACATACAATAGGGCCATACCATCTCAAAGCATTCTCTGCAAAAACAAGTTAGGCGTAGAAACGTTTTCTACCTATCGCGGAGATACGGCATCGAGACGACCTATAGGGAGTACGCACACTATCAAGGGAGATGGTTTGCGTAGGCGCGAGGCGCCTAACAAGATCGGACTACGAGATAGCTTCGGCATAATCACATTATACCGTTCCGATACACTATCAAGGAACGCTATCTCGAACCCAACTCAAACCGAGTTATATGGAAATTGCTTCGACGTAATCACATTACGTCGTTCGATACACTATCAAGGAACGCAATTACCATTAACTCTCCTCAACGAGATCCCGTAAAACCGATTGATCTAATCAACCGTGTGCAAAACTTGTTCCGGATCCAATCTAAAACCCGAACTAAGCAAGATTAGCTCGATACCACTAAAGGGTTACGCGGAGGCTACGCTAGCCAAAAACAAAAACTTTTACCGCGCAAACCAGGAACACTTGCAAGTAAGGGCCGATAGATCGTTACCGATTGGAGTAGAGTGCGCGGAATAACCAATCGGGGGCAATCCGATCCGAACAGTGTAGCGATTCCCTGGAGCAGCCGATTCGCCAATCGCCGATTCAGAGTCGTCCTGCCGCGTTCTCACGCCTCGCTCCGATGCGCCCGAGGCTGCGGCCGATTCCACCACGGCCGATCGCTTCGATTGCGGCCGATCCAAGCCGATCAACGCGCGCAACATAGCGCGCCTCTACCGGTATCCACACGTCCAGGGACGAACGCCGTACACTCGTGTGCTAGCACGCGATGCAAGGCTAGGGTTTGGCTCGAAAGTGGGGAGAGTTTCCATGGAGATTGATCTCGGCGACTTACGTTGCACGTGATGCAATTGACGTGTCACGGCTCTCCACCCCTCCCCTCCTTTATATAGAGTTGGCCGATGGGACTAGTGGCCGATTAGGACTCTATTTTGAATCGGATCTCATCCGTATCTCATAGAGTTGGCCGCCCCACACGTCGTAAGCCCATAGGACTCTATCCGATCGGATCCCTATCCGATCGAGCCGTATCCGAGTCCAACTCGAATATCTATTCTATCCCCTTAAGCGTGCGACCCACAGGTTCAGGTATACTCGGTTTCGGCTATAGTCTAACTTAGCCGATCATCGGCTCGAGTCTAACTCGGCCAGGCTGTCAATAGCGGCGCCTAGCGGCACATATTGACACCATAGTATACAAGAATAATATCGGCTCGAACTGTAATGTGTACACAAATCCCTTTGCCTCACGATACCGGTTAAGCTATAGGCAAGATGTGTGCCATCCCTTCAATAGCTTAACCATTCACTCGAACCGTATTGGATTATCATGCGTTGATTGACTCCTCAATCAACTTAGCATGGCCATGCATTTCCATAATCCATTACCTCGAGGGGCCAGAGATATCTCTCCAAAGGAGGGGCAAATTCCATCTTGATCACTCACATCCCACTCCATGTTTCATAGCAAACCCGAAAACTACCTTTATAACTACCCGATTACGGAATAGCGTTTGGTAGTCCCAAAGTAGGCTACTACACATGTTGGAATCCATGGTGATCTCGGGTCTAAGGACTTTGTACCAACACTACCTCGAGACCAACTAATGGCACATTAATTCCCGTAGTGTCTCATGGTGGTTCTATCCAACAATGTGTTCTCCAACACATATGTCCATGTTTATTGATTTGGTATCTCCATACCCATGATCTATGAGACATGATCATCAATCAATAAACATGCCGATCTTAGAATCATATTTGTTCCAACAATATGACATATGATCGAGGATCGTTTAGAAATAGATTCATACATAAAGAGTCTCATAAATAAGTCACGTACTTATTGATCAATACAAGATGTCTATTTCATGGAACCGAATAACACTTTATTCATTTATACATAAACATTGACGTGATATCCAACATCTCCATGTTGCCTCTAGGGCATATCACTAACAGACGGCGGTTGTGAAAAATGTGGCGTTTGAGTTCGGACCACCATCGGTCGTAAGCGATGCTTCTCCTCTT